>CAJGYO010000006.1:46567318-47767318 GCA_904845875.1 Miscanthus lutarioriparius
AAGCACGATTCATGGAAGAACACGTCCTCATGTTTTCACTCGATGGCTCTCACGTGGCAATTCATATCCCTCGGCAGTCATTGGTGGATGGAGGACCTAACGGCCTACGGACCCTCAGACACGCTGCCGATGAGGACGCTGTCATGACGCAGTGCTCATCATCAGCGAGCTCAACAATGGGGGCATGGGTATCATGAATGGATTCAGCAGCCGTCACAGACATCACCTCATCCATGAGCGCCACAGCCACCCACACGAGGAGCCACACGCCACCTGCCGCCACAGACATCGGGCAAGTCGCCTTGACAAGACTTCTTTCTTCTAGGACGCAATAGAAGCCGGCGCGGTCCGAGTGGGGTCGAACGGGAGCAAGCAGAGCGGCCCAAAGGTTGTGAACGGACGGTGGAAAGCGCCATGGGGGAGCAAGCGGATCGAAGGATGCTGCATGTGGCTCGACGCGAGACGTCTGTCCATCGGACTCGAGGAGATCCTCCGGCATGCCGGATTCTAGCTGTGAGAGGTAGGGACCTTCTTTAGGATTGGGAGGCTTTGAGCCATGGAAGATGCATGATGACATCAACTATGGTTCACGTAAGAAATGCAAAGTTTAGCGAGGGCGATGGAACACGTGAGCGTGAAACCAAATAAAAAGAGGAAAATTTGTCCTTTTGCAAATGCAAAGAGGGAAGTAATTAAATGTAGGCAAATTTGGCAAGGTTCTCGAAATGCAAAGAGGTTCCTTTTGTCTTAATTCTCTTTCCTTCCGTGTTAATTCTCTTCCTTTGCTCGCTGCATGTATGTCGGTGCATGCAAACATGCAATGTGTATATGGATAGCACAATAATTTTCTACTTTCTATTTTGTTGTGATTCCTCTATCACATGACAGCAATATTCAATCAAGGAGAATGGCAATGATCAATCAGTAATTAAGATGTTGGGGGATCAGAGGCGCAAGGCGCAAGTATGGACGAACCAAAATAAATGTCGCACCAAAAAATATCCACACTTTATTCTTTTTTAGTCAGTAAGAGATATGGGTCCCACCACCACCTCCACCATCTTCCTCCCTCTTTCCCAAATAACACAGCCTCCAGCCTCGAGAGGCACGGATGCTTTTGCCGGCCACTGTCAGGCAGTGCAGGTAGGCTCGTGCATGTGGCCCAAGCGAAGTGCTAAGGCGCAGTGGGGAGTGGCGGCGGCAAGCTCAAGACAAAGCGAGGTCATGGCAACCGAAATGACTCGATCCGGTCCAAGATTCGCCACCCCGCTCACTCCTCACTGGATGGATTTGCACTTTTTTGAAGGATTTGTTGCTTGATTTGTATGTTAATTTCTACAACCACAAGGATCTCGATGAGTCAAGGAACAAATTAACATCATCCTGAAGTCAATCGATGGTGAACAAGCTCCTACTATGGACTCCAAATCTTGATGAAGATGCGACAATTTGCTAACCATCCCACCGACCGGATCCTTCTAGCACATAAAGAAACTCCGCCTAGCATACCCTACCTCTATGGCTCCTACTTCTTCAAGGGCGATCCATCTACTTCTACCCAAAGGTGCGTCATGAACCTCGCAGCCCATCGTGGTTGAAGTCCTCGGCCTCCGTCCCATGGCCTTGCTACCATTCTTTGTATGAAGGCTTACAACCGCATCTAAAGCGACAATAATGGCTCGGAAGCTGCTGATTCCTCAGATATGAACTACAAGAGGACACATGGAGACACTAGGAGGGATGGGAGGGATGCGATGAAGCAATGGATGTCACATGATTATATAGGCAAGAGTTGAGGAGGAACGGCGCCTCGCATGCATGCATGGGTGTAGATGCAAGCATGGTAGCCGCAATTAATGGCGACCAACCCCAACCACCCCACCACCTCGGTAGCAACGCACACAACCCAAGTCATCTCTTAGATGCATGGATGCATGTGTAAGGACAAATGTTCCTACATAGTCGGTGAATTGTTTTTATCTGATGGTAATGAGGAGAGGCATTAAATATGTCCACCTACCTGACTTGTTTTTATCTGATGGTAGCATGGAGTGGAGGCATTAAATGTGTCCACCTGCTTTTAACCCACCTTGCGTAGGTGAAGATGTCCAGTGCTTTCAAATTTACTGAGTGAATTTCTGGATAGCTTAGGGAGGCACTCATGCATGCATGGAAATTTACTGCCTAGTATCTATTGATAGTAAATTTATTAATATTGAAAGCATCTAGGCCCCTAGTTGGGTTTCGGTGATTAATGACAACACGTGATTACTATGACTAACGTGTGTTTTGCAGAGGCAATTAAGTTAGGTCATGGTAATGGCAATTGATTTTGATTGGGCAATCATGGTTGTCATGCCCCTACGATGGAAATCATTTCGGTTTTCAAAGGATAGACGACAAGGTTAAGGATGGACTAGTTCTAAGTGTCGTTTGGCGTTGAAGAGACACTTAGAGTAGTTTAGGACTTTGTTTTTCCTTTGACCGTACTATTAAGGGGGTATGAACTAGTAGCTTGACCTAGGTAAGTCTAGTGGGTTAGGTGTGGTGCAGACTTGTTAAATCTAGCACTAGGTAGCTTCGAAATAGCCCTAAGATCAATTGGAGCGAACTTCATTCACATATGATTTCGAGTTAGAAGTGAATGGAGGATCAAATATTGACCGAAGCTGTTCCGGTTCGGTGACCTACGTGGCAAGAGAGTCTCGGTCAGTTCATTTGATCAAGCTGAAGTTGTCTGGATGCGATCAGATGCTGAGTGAATAGTGACCGGATGTTGGGTGCCAGAGTCCGATCAACTCCAGTAAGGTTGTAGAGAGGGAGAGTCCTGATCGAACGCACGCTGGTCAAGTTCCGGTTACTGACCGGACGCTGAACAGCAAAGTGATCGGACTCTGGGCACCAGCGTCCAGTCAACATCAGTAAGGTTCTAGAGAGCAGTTTTTGTGACCGGACGCTGGTCAGAGTCCGGTCACAACTTAACGGCTCTATGGTGGGGAGAACTGACCGGAGCATCTAGTCACCTTGACTGGAGCGTTAGGTCACCCCACAGAGTGGTATTTCAACCTCCTAACGGTTTATTTTGAATGAGAGGATATAAATACTTCCTCTATTCATCCAAGAGAGGTCTCTTGACTATTTCAACAGCTGAGAAACACCCTTGAGAGTGCTTAGGAGAGTAAGAGCCTAGTGAGGTGATTGAGATTTGAGAATCCAAGATTAAGGCCTCATTAGTGCAAGGAGAGTAGCAAGTGTGCATCCACCCTTCTCATTAGGCTTGTTGTGGTCAACTGAGAGTTCATGCTTGTTACTCTTGGTGATCGCCATCACCTAGATGGCTTGGTGGTGATTGGGAGTTTGGTGATCATCCGGCGGGGCTTGTGGATGACCCAACTCAAGTTGTGAGCGGTTGTGGGTGATTTACCACGATGGAGTGTCAAAGAATCAACCCAGAGAGCACTTGATCCTTGCATCTGATAAGGGGAGCTACACCCTTGCGTGGGTGCTCCAACGAGGACTAGTGGGGAGTGGCGACTCGATACCTCAAAGAAAACATAGCCGTGTTCCTTCTCCTCTTTTACTTTGAGCATTTACTTTTGAGCAATTCGATTCTTGTCTTTATATTCTTAGAATTGCCATGCTAGAGTAGGATTGGAACTTAGGGTGCTAAACTTTTGTGCGTAGATCATTAGAATCACATTCTAGGCACAAGGGGTGAGAAGTGGGCTAAGTGTAGGTTTTAATTATTGCAAAGAATTTTATAATTAGCCCAATTCACCCCTCTTGGGCATCTTGATCCTTTCAATCGGTATCGGAGCCTCGTGCTCCACGTATTTAGGCTTAACCGCCTAGAGAAAGATGTCCCACGGGATGGACCTCCTCCTATCTTTGAGGGAGTTGATTTTCCTTATTGGAAAATCTACATGGAGGCGCATTTAGAAGCTCTAGATGTTGAAATTCTTAGAGCCGCCTCTCAAGATTTTCCAAAACCTAGGGATCCCATGCACCTTCAAGGCGATGAAGTGAATTACTAAAAATAGAATGCAAAGACTAGAAACACCATCTTTAGAGGCCTTTGCAAAGATGTGTTTAACCGGGTGAGGAACCACAAGGATGCCCATGCACTTTGGTTGGATATTTGTGCACTCCATGAGGGAACTAAGAGCGAAAGCGGAGAACACTATCATCTTGTTATGAAAATGCTTAATTCATTTGAGATGCTTCCAAAAGAAAGTGCTAATGAAATGTACTCACGCTTAAATATTCTTGTAGAGGAAGTCAATGGGCTTGGACTTACACAAATGTATCCATCCGATGTTGTAAGAAAAATCTTGAGTGTCCTCTCCATTGACAAATATGGGCATATTGTGACCGTGCTTCATCAAGGTGATCTTTCCACCGCTACACCAACTCAAATCTTGGGAAAGATCAACGCTCATAAGATGTACATGCACATCACACCACAAGATGGCTCATCCTCTACCAAGAAGAAAGACAAAGACTTGGCATTCAAGGCTAGCCAAGATAAGGGCAAAGCAAGAGTTGAGTATGAGAGCTCAAGTGATGATGAAATTGATGATGCAAGTCTTGCTCTCATGGTGAGAAGAACTGCTAAGATGCTAAAGAAGCTCAACAAGAATGGTGTCAAGTTTGATGGCAAGAAAAAGAAGTTCTTCACTAGCAATAGAAGGAAGCCAATCTCCAAGATGGATTGCTATAATTGTGGAGAACTTGGTCATCCAGCACATCAATGCCCCAAGCCCAAGAAAGACAAGTACAAGGGCAAGAAAGATGACTCAAGTAATGAAGATGAAGATGAGAAGAAGAAAAACAAGCCATACAAGAAGAAGGATGGCAAGAAGAAGGATTTCCACAAGAAGAAGAAGAATGGAAAGGCATACATTGTCGGTGATTAGCTCACGGATATTGATTCGTCAAGTTGCTCATCCGATGATGATAGTGAAAATGAGAAGGTGGCTACTATTGTGATTGATTCCTCATCATCTTCACCGACACCACCTCCATCATCCTCTACGCACCTATGTCTTATGGCCAAGGGTGAATGAAAGGTATCAAATGATGATGAAAGTAGTGGCGATGAACATGCTTGCAATGATGATAGTGATAGTGATGATGATGAATTTAAATCTCCTTTATATGATGATCTTGTTAAATTGTTAAATCAATACACTAAGATCATTAGAAAGTCAAGAGCTAAGAATGAAAATCTAGAACTTAAGAATGATTCTCTTTTAGCTAAATGCGACATAGCGGAAAAGGCTAGTGTTGAGCTTAGAGAAGCAAATGATGCTATGTCATCCAAACTCAAGGAGCTCAAATCTTCTAAGAAAGAGCTTAACGATAAACATGATAAACTTGAGGGGATACAAAATGCTAAAAGAAGAATATACAAATCTCAAGATCAATCATGATAATCTTGTTATCTCTCATGAGTTTTATCCAATAAGCAACATGAGGCTACTAACCATGTTGTTAAGATTGATATAGCTACATCATGTGATGATTTGATTATTGAGAGCATTGAGCAAGGTTCTAGTAGCAATGGCAAGCAAGTGGTTGAGTCCGATAACTATGATGAATATGTCAAGATCAAGAATGAGAATGAGAAGCTAAAGAAAGATCTTGAGAAGCTTTCAACCACCAACACTATTATGATAGAGAACCTTGACCATGATAGTGATCTAGCTCTTGAGAATGAGAAGCTCAAAGAAGAGAACAAGAGACGAAAGAAAGAGAAAAATCATGATGAGCTAAAAGAAGAGAACAAGAAGCTCAAGTTAGAAAAAAGAACATCTGAAGACTGGGTTGAGCAAATTCACAAGAGGTCAACATCTTTAAAGTGAGCTACTCATGAACACCATCATGAAGATGGATAGAAGTGGCATTGGGTACTTGGCACATCAAGAGAAGATGGCTCAAGCTCAACATCAACACAAGTCAAAGCCAAAGCCAAAGCCAAAAATGTGTTTTGAGTGTGGACAAGAAGGTCACTTTGCCCATGAGTGTCAAACTCCACCACCACAACCCTTGCCCAAGCATGCTAGACCTTCTGCTTTCAATGCTCATTACATGCTTAGAAAGGACTCTAGTGGTAAAATGAAAGTCATGTTCTTAAGACCTCCCAATAAGAATAGGCCTAAGAAAATTTAGGTTGCAAAGTCACTTGTTGAGAAAGTCAAGGGCTCTCAATAAGTTTGGGTTCCTAAACAAGCTTGATCTCTTGTGTGTAGGTGAACTACAAGACCGTTGGAAGTCATTGGGTAATTGATAGTGGTTGCACTCAACATATGACCGGTGATCCTCGGGGATGTTTACCTCACTAGATGAAGAAGTTGATGGCCAAGAAAGGATAACATTTGGTGATAACTCAAAGGGCAAAGTCAAAGGATTGGGCAAAGTGGCAATATCAAATGATCATTCAATCTCAAATGTGCTATATGTTGCTTCATTGAGCTTTAACTTGCTATCCATTGGACAATTGTGTGATCTTGGCTTCCAATGCTTGTTCACCAAGAAGGAAGTGGTTGTATCTAAGAAAGATGATGATCAAGTTATATTCAAGGGATTTAGATACAACAACCTATATCTAGTGGATTTCACATCCGAAAATGCTAACTTGAAGACATGCCTATTCACCAAAACATCACTTGGGTGGCTATGGCATAGAAGACTTGCTCATGTTGGGATGAGTTCACTGAAGAAGCTTATGAAGAATGAATTGGTGAGAGGGTTGAAGGATGTGAAATTTGAAAAGGACAAGCTTTGTAGTGCATGTCAAGCCGACAAGCAAGTTGCAAACACTCATCCTACAAAAGCTTTTATGTCAACAACAAGAGTGCTAGAGCTCCTTCACATGGACTTATTTGGACCAACAACTTACAAGAGCTTGAGAGGAAATTTTTTATTGTCTTATGATTGTTGATGACTACTCCAGATATACATGGGTGTTCTTCCTTTATGACAAGACCGAGGTTGCATTATGCTTTAAGAAGTTTGCCAAGAGACCACAAAATGAGTTTGAAGTGAAGCTCAAGAAGATTAGAAGTGATAATGGTAAAGAATTTGACAACACAAACATTGAAGCTTATTGTGATGAAGTTGGAATCAAGCATGAGGTCTCCGCAACATACACTCCTCAACAAACTGGGTGTAGTTGAGAGAAAGAACAGACACTCATTACACTTGTAAGAACAATGCTTGATGAGTACAACACACCCGAAGCTCTATGGACGGAAGCTATCAACATCGCATGCTATGCATCCAACCGCCTATTCCTAGTTTTTTGGCAAGACACCTTATAAGTTGCTCAATGGGAAGAAGCCAGACATCTCATTCTTCTAGGTGTTTGGTTGCAAATGCTACATCTACAAGAAGCGACAACACCTAGGGAAGTCTTAAAGACGTTGTAATATTGGCTTTCTTGTTGGTTACTCATCAAAGTCCAAAGCATATAGAGTATTTAATCATGCCACTGGCTTGATTGAAGAAACATATGATGTGGAATTTGATGAATCTAATAGCTCCCAAGGAGCACATGAGAATCTTGATGATGTAGGTGATGAACCATTGAGGGAGGCCATGAAGAACATTCTGGTTGGAGACATCAAGCCCAAAGATGATGAAGATGATGTACAAGTGATTGATCCACCTTCTTCATCAAATGTATCACAAGATGGTGATAAAGATGGGAGAGTAGAAAATAAAGATACTCATGTCTCACATGATTAAATGGTGGCACAAGCACAAGATGTTGATGCTCCATAACCTCCCCCTCAAGTGGTTGATAGAAGAAATTCACCTCTACTACAAGCTCATCCACAAGATCTCATCATAGGGAGTCCTTCAAAGGGTGTAATGACTCGATCTAAAAAACTTGCTTCATTTATTGAACATCACTCTTTTGTCTCTTGTGTTGAACCTAAGAATGTAGAAGAAGCTCTTCAAGATTCCGATTGGATAAATGCCATGCATGAAGAGTTGAACAACTTCGCCCAAGAATGAAGTTTAGACTCTTGAAGAGTGACCACAAGGTGCAAGAGTTATTGGAACAAAGTGGGTGTTCCGCAACAAGCAAGATGATCAAGGCATTGTTGTGAGGAACAAGGCAAGACTAGTTGCAAAGGGGTTCTCTCAAGTTGAAGGGTTGGATTTTGGAGAGACATTTGCACCGGTTGTAAGACTTGAAGCCATTCAGATCCTCCTTGCATATGCATCACATCATGAAATGAAACTATATCAAATGAATGTTAAAAGTGCATTTTAAATGGTTTTATTAATGAACTAGTCTATGTTGATCAACCTCCCGGGTTTGAAGACCCTAGATATCCTAATCAAGTTTATAGGTTTTCCAAAGCGCTATATGGGCTTAAGAAAGCCCCAAGAGCATGGTATGAACGCCTTTGGGATTTCCTTATTGAGAAGGGCTTCACCATTAGGAAGGTCGACACCACACTATTCACCAAGAAGCTTGATGGAGAGATCTTCATTTGTCAAGTATATATTGATGATATCATATTTAGATCATCAAATGAAGATTCTTGCAAAGAGTTTGGTGAATTGATGTCGAAGGAGTTCAAGATGTCAATGATTGGAGAGTTTACATTCTTTCTTTGTTTTCAAGTCAAACAAATGAGAGAAGAGATTTTCATCTCTCAAGAAAAGTATACCAAGGATCTTCTCAAGAGGTTCAATATAGATGAATGTAAGCCAAAAAAGACACCAAAGCCATCTAATGGACATCTCGACCTAGATGGGGGAGGTAAAACGGTTGATCACACTCTCTACCGCTCTATCATTGGTATCTTTTTGTATTTAACCGCATCAAGGCGCGACATCATGTTTAGTGTGTGTATGTGTGCTAGATTTTAAGCTAATCCTAAGGAAGCTCATTTGATTGCAGTTAAAGAATCCTTAGGTATCTTAAGCACACACCAAGCATTGGACTTTGGTATCCCAAAGGAGCTAGATTTGAATTAGTTGGCTATTTCGATTCAGATTATGCCGATTGCAAAGTTGATAGGAAAAGCACATCCTGAGAGGTGCCATTTGCTTGGTAGATCACTTGTGTCTTGGTCCTCCAAGAAGCAAAATAGTGTGGCTTTGTCCACCATCAAGAGGAATACATTGTCGCGGGTGCTTGTTGTGCACAAATACTTTACATGAAGCAAACTTTGCTAGACTATGGTGTAGTTCTAGAAAAGGTACCTCTTTGTGTGACAATGAGAGTGCGGTAAAGCTTGCTAATAATCCAGCCAACACTCTTGCACTAAGGACATAGATATCCGTCCTCACTTTCTTAGAGATCATGTTGCTAAAAATGATATATCACTAGAAGGTGTAAGGACCGATGATCAATTGGCGGATATCTTCACTAAACCGCTAGATAAGGCTATTTTTTGTCTGTTGAGGAATGAGCTCAATGTGCTTGATTTTAGCAACTTCACTAGAAAATGAGCTTGTGTTGTCCCTTGCATTGCATTGTAATATACAACATGTTTACTTCTTTGTAATGCATTTAGGGCTTGTCTAACAAGGTTTAGATAACCGCCAAAAAGCGTGTGAAGAAGCTTAACCTTGGATCAAACTTGACAAGCAACTAGAATTACTTTCAAGTATTGCATTGCATATGCATGTATGTTGTTTTGTCGTTTCTCTTCAATCACTCTTTTATTGCCTATTTTCTTAAAAAAATTATAGCCTAAGGCAAAATACTTTGAAAATTTTGAGGGTTTGAGAGAGGTCACTCACATCAGTCCCAATTGGTGTTTATTTGAGTCTTATTGAAGTTGGTACTTGATTGGTAACAGGCAGCGCGAAGGAACATTGAAGATTTGCTGGAAAAGAGCGACCGGACGCTGGACTAGACTCGCTCCCTACGTCCTAATGCTGTTCACGTGAGGTGAACCGTTCTTTAAGAAGGAGTGCCCGACGCTAAAATAGAATCTTTCCTATGTCCGTTCGGTGATCCCGTGGTTCTGGTCAAGCGAAGAAGATGAAGACAGGATCGACCAGACTCTGGCTACATCCAATCAGTGGTGGTCGAACACGTCCAGTCGCGACTTGGGAGGTTTTGGACCTCTCTGTTGTCGACCGGACTCCGGGTGGCAGCGTCCGGTCGTTGCCACCGAGCGTCCCGGGCCATAGAAATCGTCGCGGGTTCCAAACTCTCTCTCCTTTCCTTATCTGTCACGTTGGGGGCCACCATATAACGTCGTCGCGCCTTGACCTAATCCCATAATCCTATGCCAACATCGCCATTGCTCGCCCAAGCGACCGCACTCCCATGCTCGTGCCACCTACCTGCAGTCATGCCACATCTTCCTCGTCGAATCCACGCCACGCCACCGCCGCCCGCACCACCTCTCGCTATGCCGTGCACATCAAGGCCACCACGCCTGCAAGTCCCACAAGACTCCCATGCCACCGCTTATGCCTCCCCTACCACACCGATCCGTGTGTCCATGCCCTAGCGCCACCAAAGAATGAGCCGTCGTGCCCTAGCACAGCCCTAAGCATTGTCGATACTCTAGCTGCCATCACCGTACCCGCATTGCCTTGCCAGAACCCTAACTCTAGGTGTTTTCCCGGTGGTGCCCTCGTGTTTTGTTCCTTTGCTCTTTGGTTCAAAGGTTCATCAGGTAGCAAGCCCTCGCTTCTAATTTCATATCTATTGCTTGCTTTTTAGGGTTTCATATCTCTAGATGTATATTGAAATTATTTATATATCCGATCTATTCTACTGTGCAGCGAGTCAGTGTTTTTGAGGTCACTTTGGCAGCTGTCAGTTAACTCAGAGCCAAGCTCGTGAGTACGGATTGAGGCCAAGCCTCAGAAGTGACAATTGGCAGTCGATTCTTGTCAGTGGCAGCAGTTCTTTTCAGCTCCAGCAATGGCATGTGTGAAGAATGCCAGAGGTGGTCCAGGTGATGAGGATCTAAGGCCTCCACCTCACCTGCCTACTGAGGTGAAAGGCAAGGCAAAGAAACTTGCAACGAAGAAGCACAAGTATGCAGATGCTGATACTGAGAGAGCAGCAGCAGTTGTAGCCGTCGCAGAGCATGCAGAGAGAGGAGGTGCTTGGAGTGGTGTTGTCACTGCAGATCAGCTTTCACCAGCACGGAGAGCCGCCATCGAGGCGATAGAGCATCGTCTTGGTAGTCTAGCTAGGAATGTCATGCTTGAGGGACGACATGTCATTTTGGAGGAGACTCAGCCTTAGGGGGAGCTATAGTAGCAGTCACAGCCACTAGTGCAGGCAGAGGATACTCAGTAGACTAAGCAGGCAGAGAAAACAGAGGAGACTGAGCAGGCATCTCAGCCACAATTACACCGCTCTAGTCGTACCCATGCTCAGGTGACACTGAGGCCAGAGACACAATGGAGGGGTTCTCATCTGCCTCCTAGACCACAGGGTCTGCCTCCGGTGACTCACCTAGATTTGAGGGCTACCACGGCAAAGCAGGTGCAACAGCTTAGGTTCATGCAGTTCGAGGACTGGTTCCCACCGAGGAGGGATGAGCGTGCTTTAGAGGGATTCTATACACCACTATAGGAGGACTTCTACAATGCTTATCTGAATAGTGGTGTGGCTTTCAGACCTCAGAGGGTTTGCTCCATTGAGGCCATTGTAGCAGCAGCTGGAGAGCAGATCCACCCTCATCTCTCTTACTTACCAAGATTGACTGACCTACTTGGACGGACTGGTAGATATGTACCATCATGGGTCCATGAGTTCTATGCTACACTTTGGATTGACCCAGGGCACAGGTTCATACACTTTGCTTTCAGAGGCCGTGACTATAGGCTGATGAGCTACAGGGTCAGAGAGATCCTCTGGATTCCAGAGGCACCCATTCGCCTTCATGAGGTGTGTTATGGTCAGACAGAGCCTCCCAGACACCCTTACAGCAGTCTTGTGCCTCCCACAGACTTAGTTCAACCTTGCTTCACAGAGCCATTCGGCGAGGGGTCGAGCAGGACACCAAGGGATCCTACTCCTATAGCTAGACTGCTTGATGCTATCATGAGGAGGACCCTGCTCCTGAGGATGGGATATCATGAGGGATTGACTCGCATTCAGTTGTGGCTACTGAACTCTCTGATGCAGCAGACAATATTTGATATATGGGATGTCATTCCTTCTGAGATGGAGGATACACTTGCAGAGGGATTCAGAGGTCACAGGCAGCTACCGTATGCTCACTGGATTACATTTTTGATTCACAGGGCAGTTACAGTGAGGCCTGCTGAGATGTTGGCAAAGTATTTTGGTGCTACTACAGAGTTCCCTGCATATAACATGACCCAGATGCTCCGTCACAGCAGAGTGAGGACACCTAGCCAGCCGCGCCGTCGCCCAAAGGTGCCAGAGACTATAGCCCAGCTGGATGAGATTACCAGGGGCGTTGCAGCAATAGAGGAGGAGCGGCTAGATGCTCAGCCGGAGGGTATGGTCGAGAGCGACCCCAGCGATAGTTCAGATGATGACTACTAGGCTATCCCTCAGATGCCTCCTCGACGACATGATAGTGAGGCCGATGGCTCCAGTTCAGCTCCACCACAGCCACCACAGCCTGCACTCGCTCTACTTGCTATTCTTGAGCGGATGAGACAGGATCACCGCTCATTAGGCCTAGGAGACAGCCGCGAAAGACTAGCATGTGTTCAAAGCGACAGATTTAGTTCCAAATGACAAAGAAGAAGCAGCAGCCATGCAAAGCAAGCAATAGTTCATAATTCAAAGAAGAAGCATTACTTGGATTTATGCAAAGATATTCATCACTGCTATTGAGCTCCACCACCACAGCTCACACCTTAGCTTGGTCACCCGCCACCACTACAATGACTCTAGGTTTTTAGCCCAGTGGGCTTCAGAGTCAAGGACAACCAGCTACCATGTTCGCTTCACCTACAGAGCAGGTATCCTAGTGGTTTGCTTCGCTAGTGCTGGCCTAGGGTCCTTCTTTCACACCTCTAGTTAAGGGCTTCACACCAGCTCAGAGTTCCTCGATGCTTGTGACAGACACCCTAGTCTCCGTGAGCCTCGGTGCTACATTCAAAGAGTTAACAGAGGCAGCCTACACCGCCAGAGCTACATGTCCCTAGATCTTCCACCGTTGCTCCAAATACTAGGACTACGAGATGCTCTCTTCATCGGTTGCATCATCGAGCCACCTCCTATAGTCATACCTTCAAGTCATAGGTTGCACCAGTTCTAGCAGCGAGCCAGACCACTTCAAATCACTTCCAAATGACAGTTCGAGATAGCTCAAAGCTCCGGATCGAGGAGGATGATGCTACCTAGTTCCAGATCGCTCATCGCACCTCAAATACCACTCATCTGCTTTGCCCCACCGACGTGCACCCTTAGGTTTTGGTGCTTGACGTCAAAGGGGGAGAGGGATCGAGTATGATAGACATAGGGGGAGCGCTATATCTAGGGGGAGCTTATGTTTTAGCTTATGCTTTATTACATTTGTTTTTTTATGTGTGATACATTATTATGCATTCATGTTTACTTTCATGCATTGAACTACATACGTGTGATCGTGATATTTATGTGATAGTGATATTTTTGTGATATGTGACATGTGTGCTCTCTACTTTGATCTTTATATATGGCATGTCACTTCATTATGCTCATTTGGTTTGCTTTCGTGTTTTTACTCCGATTCAAATGAGCTTTATTTCTTGTACTTATGCTTATTTTATATCTATTGAGTACATCATGTTGGCTTGGGTCATATAAGCATGCCTAACTCTTTTGTGCTTATTGTCAAAAGTTTATATGAACCAAGCATGTTGAAAACCTTATCTCTTTTACATACTCGAGGTTGTATTGACATCAATCACCAAAAAAGGGGAGATTGAAAGCATCTAGGCCCCTAGTTGGGTTTTGGTGATTAATGACAATACATGATTACTATGACTAACGTGTGTTTTGCAGAGGCAATTAAGTTAGGTCATGGTAATGGCAATTGATTGGGCAATCATGGTTGTCATGCCCCTACGATGGAAATAGTTTTGGTTTTCAAGGATGGACGACAAGGTTAAGGATGGACTAGTTCTAAGTGTCATTTGGTGTTGAAGAGACACTTAGAGTAGTTTAGGACTTTGTTTTTCCTTTGGCCGTACTATTAAGGGGGGTATGAACTAGTAGCTTGACCTAGATGAGTCTAGTGAGTTAGGTGTGGTGCACACTTGTCAAATCTAGCACTAGGTACCTCCAAAATAGCCCTAAGATCAATTTGAGCAAACTTTATTCACATATGATTTCGAGTTAGAAGTGAATGGAGGGTCAAATGTTGACCGGACGCTGGTTCCGGTGTGACCGGACGCTGGCAGTAGAGTCGGTCAGTTCATTTGATCAAGCTGAAGTCGTCTAGATACGACCAGACGCTGAGTGAATAGTGATCGGACCCTGAGTGCCAGAGTCCGATCAACTCCAGTAAGGTTACAGAGAGGGAGAATCCTGATCGGACGCACGCTGGTCAAGTTCCGGTTACTGACCGGACGCTGAACAGCAAAGTGACCGGACTCTGGGTGCCAACGTCCGGTCAACATCAGTAAGGTTCCAAAGAGCAGTTTTTGTGACCGGACGCATCCGGTCAGTGCTGACCGGACACTGGTTAGAGTCCGGTCATAACTTAACGGCTCTATGGCGGGGAGAACAGACCGGAGCGTCCAGTCACCTTGACCGGAGCGTCCGATCACCCCGCGGAGTGGTGTTTCAACCTCCTAACGGTTCATTTTGAATGAGGGGGTATAAATACCTCCTCTATTCATCCAAGGGATGTCTCTTGCCTATTTCAACAGCTGAGAAACACCCTTGAGAGTGCTTAGGAGAGCAAGAGCCTAGTGAGGTGATTGAGATTTGAGAATCCAAGATTAAGGCCTCATTAGTGCAAGGAGAGTAGCAAGTGTGCATCCACCCTTCTCATTAGGCTTGTTGTGGTCAAGTGAGAGTTCATGCTTATTACTCTTGGTGATCGCCATCACCTAGACGGCTTGGTAGTGATTGGAAGTTTGGTGATCATCCGACGAAGCTTGTGGATGACCCAACTCAAATTGTGAGCGGTTGTGGGTGATTCACCACGATGGAGTGTCGAAGAATCAACCCATAGAGAGCACTTGATCCTTGCGCGGATAAGGGGGAGCTACACCCTTGTGCGGGTGCTCCAACGAGGACTAGTGGGGAGTGGCGACTCTCCGATACCTCGGCAAAACATAGCCGCGTTCCTTCTCCTCTGTTTACTTTGAGCTTTTACTTTTGAGCAATTCAATTTTTGTCTTTACATTCTTAGAATTGTCATGCTAGAGTAGGATTGGAACTTACGGTGCTAAACTTTTGTGCGGTAGATCATTAGAATCAAATTCTAGACACAAGGGGTGAAGTGGGCTAAGTGTAGGATTTAATTATTGTATAAAATTTTAGAATTAGCCCAATTCACCCCCTCTTGGGCATCTTGATCCTTTCAAATGTAAAAGGAGAAGACACATGTGATGTAAATTCCTCCTGTCATAGTTACTTTTTTTATGTAAAGGATACGTAAAAGCACGCTTATATAAATCCCTCATCGTAGTAACTTTTTGCATGCAAAGTACATCTACAGCTTTATATTGTTCTTCCATGCATGGCCATTCAATTTTCCATCTACTTCATTGAATGCGTCCACTTGCTTCATCTATCCACCGCCAATGCACGAAGAAAGACTGGTTGTGACGCGCTTCATCTGAGTCATGAAATTTTTATATAACGCACCAACTAAATAGAACATACGTGGACACCCTGGGAGGCCGCTAGACGGCGTGCCTTCATATCTCTAATGATGTACAAATCACAAAGATGAAGCAACTTTGTTTAAAATAAATTCCACCGTCTTTTGAAAATAATGTGGCGTGAAAAATCTTGACCACCTTAACGGCTAATTTGGAAGTAAGAGGAGATACACCAGGGATGAAAAAACCTCCATGGAGAATTAAATAATTATTCAAATTATTTTTCTATGAATTTCTCACCCTGAAAAAGTCTAGGATTCTAGGAGGATTTAAGTTTTCAAAAGGGGCCTAATTTATATATTTTCACTCATATTTTATACTTAAAACAAGAGATATGCCCGTGTGTTGCATGGGGTGATGAACTTTTATCCATGTGTACAACGATGCACGTGTCTTATGGTTGAGACGAACATATTAACAAATTTTTATCCATGTCTATGACGATGCACATGGTTTGTGTTTTAGACGAACATATTAAGAAATATACAAATTTGATTACATAAAGAAAATTTATGATCATTATGACATATATCGTGTAGATTTGGTTTATAGAAACCTAATAAAATTGGTTTGGTTTTTCAATTATTATTTGTTTTTTATTATTTTACATTTTCAAAAATTAATAAAAATATAATAAATACTTTTGCATTTGACCCCTAAACTATTTCTAAATTCTCTAGGTTTTCCTTCTTCTATGTTGACGTGGTAGACTCAGGGGCTACGTTGTTACGTGCGGGCATCAAGCGTATCACCATGCAACGGACTCGTCTGTTACTGCGGCGAGAAGGTCCATCCGTTCGTTCCACGGCACGTCGTTCCTTCTTTCCTGCTCTCGCAGGAGGGGCGAGCGGGGTGTAGACACGCGGCCACACGCACGAGGCGAGCGGGGCGCAAACATGCGAGCACACGTGCATGGGCATGCACTGACGGGCGAGCGGGGCAAGCATTTGCAGGTGCTCACCGCCGCTGGCATAGGCTAGAGCTAGGGCGTGCACGCGGGGACGAAGCGAAGCACACGGCGAGCACGTTGCAGAGCGCGGCGAGTTCTGCGGCTGCCGCCAGCACATACTGGCATCATGTCGCACGCGTCCATGACGAGACGCGTGCTCCCGCGTACGCCAGTACTACGCACGGCAACAGGTCGCAGTTGCCCGCCGCCGCCGGCGCAAGCTGGAGCTAGGGCACGCGCGGGGGCGTGATTTTTTTTGCGGGGAGGTGGGGCTCGACGCGAACCCACGCGGGCGGGGCGGCGCGGGAGCGTGCGGGGTTCACATACTGAACTCGCCATTAAGCTGGGACGGAGCGAATAATACTTGGCATCTGGGCGACGCGAACTCTCGTACAGGAACCCACGCGGGCGAGGCGACGTGGACCCACGTGGGCGGGTTGACGCGGGAGCCACGGATTAAGCTGGGCGAAGCGAATTATCTTGGCGTCCCACGATGATATTATGTTTTTTAGTTATAGAGATAGAGAATAATAATTAGATTAGATTTTAAATTGTAGAACATATTTTATATGAGTAGCCTAGTCTGTCACGTTTGTATTTTATCTTTATTTATTTATTTATTTATTTTTACGGTTGATTTGATATTTTTTCGGTTTCCTTTTTCCTTTTTTCGTTCGAGCGAGGCGAAGGTAAGCCCTGTTCTGCTTGGCGTATAAGCCGTACTTTTTCAGCCAACGGTACTTTCAGCCATGGCTTATCAGCTAAGCAAACGGGCAGATGACCTTAGCCATTTTTTAGGTGTAAATAGTATAATAGAATAGATAAACACGTGTTTAAAATAAACGCCTTGTGCCAATTGTGACTCCGGCCCTATTTACGAGGCAACATGAACGGCTCTTTGCACACGTGTCATCGCTTGATCCTACAACCTACAAATGCGTTCGACTACAGCCAGCTGAGATACACTACTATACGCCCTTCAACATTTTTCTTGGTGCCAATTTGTATCCTACTAGTGGCAGGGCGCGCGCATTCACGCACCCAGGGATAAGTGTGGGTGCAGAATGTGATGCACGCGCTCGGGGATAAGTGTGGGTGCAGAATGTGCCGTGAAGCAGCCGGATAATGTGGTTTGGTCTATTTATATAGATTACCGAAAGGCATGCCTATAACCAGCATGGTAGGGCATCAGAGCATTATACAAGCAAGGTTCACATAAATAGCATGGTGGATCATATACTGGATATTACACAGTTCTGTTTAATACTAAACACACAAGACTCAGAAGTCCACTACAGATTGCAATGTACATAGGGATTACATAATTGTCTTTAGCACTAAACACACAAGACTCAGAAGTTAGGTATGTAAAGTCGCGCGCCAATGTTGAGTCATCTTGCGAAAACTAAAAAGGCAAATGTTGGAATAGAACATGGAGGCCCGTGTAAACTGAGACACTCCATGAAATTGAGCGAAGGAAAACATGTAGAATTAGATACGATCGGATATGTAAGCCAAATAGGTTGGCAGTAGTAGCGGCAGACGGCATGGTTTTGGCGTAGTTGGAATTGGAACCATATGTATCAACCTGCAGGAACCACAATCAAACAGTTGTATTATGAGCAGAGGATACATAAATTGTTCTAAGTCAACCAAATGTAGCAAATGCAGTGGACATAGGCCATGGATAGGCCTCTAGGTGTAAAAATAAACGGGAAGCATTCATCCATAGAAGAAGGGTATTGTGTGGCAAAAAAAAGAAAAAAGAATTTGGCTTGGAAGCAAAATAGAGGTGCTAGATGTAAATAATAGAATGCAAGATAAAGTGTTGTACACTTAACATCTAGTCGTTGAGCATCTATAGCGGATAAAGGGGACAATTTCCTACAAACTCATGTATTTCTTGGTGCTTTCTTAAATAATTGGTAAACAGTAACACATTTTGGTTAAAAAAAGGCGTGCAAAATTAAGCAAAGCAAGTCACTACCTGCAGTACAATTAATAGTAGTGGCTTTTTTCACTCAACGTGCTATGGCCATTCATAATCGAACATCTAAGAAGTAAAATGAGGGAGCAAGAGAGATTGTGCCGGTTTATGCGAGGTTTTGTTCAAAGGTGTAATAACAGGTTGTGTTCGAGGAGGACACATGCAGCCAAGCCAATTTATTCAATCAGACTTGAATGTACGGAAGTCATCATGAAATAGATATGAAGAAGCGGGCAGCCATACCTTACAAATAAACCGCCAATCAAATTATATGTGAACCGAAAACGAGATCCGTCGATCGGATACTCTTTCTCCAACTGCTCACCGTGGTACGTATATCACCAAAGGATTGCTTTGAAATGGGCTATGTAGATAAGTCTCGAAACCAATGAAAAGAAATTGCAACACCTAGACCATAGTAATTGAATTTAAATTCAGGTCAAAAAGTTAGACGTCGACAATTTCTCGGATTGAGGTTTGGCCCCAACATTTATGAAAGCAGAGATGATAGACATTGTAAGATGTAAATTGAGGTGGCTAGTCATATGAATGGGAATTCATTCTATAGAATCCAGAGCACTCGAAAGAAACCTCAAGATATATATAGCAGTGTCTCAGATCAAGATAAAAATTGTCAAGCTCCCATTTGTCATAGCCTTTCTTTAAACACGTGAGGGGAATAGAACCTATTTTTTTTCTAATAAAACAAACACTTGTAGCTATACATCATCATAGGAAATGTGAGTGATAGGTGGCCTTCACATTGTAATGGCAAAGGCCCAATACCTATTTAACTCGATCATATAAGCTGAGAGATTTGGCGCCTAAAAGTATACTCGACTAAATGTAAACCACGATGCATGAACTTTTAGGCATCTTCGTGCCACCTCTCGAGCCGTTGTTGAAGGTTAGTTCATACTAAAACGATGCCTTTTAAGGAGATCACACTTAACACTATATGTAACCATTCAAAACGCATCGGTACACTTGTAGTTGTTATCGGTAGCTACCGAACCAAAATCTGCTAGCATAGAAAACCTGGCATAGAAATTTTTATTTCAGTCCTAATTCATTAGTGTCACTCTACAAAGCTTATGAAATCAAAGCACGCTGACCAGAAAAATAAATGTGAAGCTTTGGGTCCTATTGTTAAAAATTGCATATTGATACTTAGTAACTGAGCAAATTTATCTGTTTCCTAATTAACTCCAAACACCTCTGACAAACATTATTGTACATATAAAAATGATTGGAGATGCCAAGAGCCAGAACCAAGACTTTAAAAGGTTCAATTGAAGTACAGGCATTATCTTTTCCTAGTTAATAAGATTAGAGTCTTGAAAGTGAAAAATGGCAGGCATGATACACATAACAAAATGCTTGTTCTATGTCTGAATGAGGTATACTACCGGAGCATAGATCAAAATGTGAAGCTTCATTATTTGAGCATACCATTTCGCTCCAAGTAGGTTTATAAAAATAAGATCGTCATGGTCAATTTAAATCACTTTGTGAGACCTAGCTGGAGCTGGCACGTCCTTCTGTGTTAGTCATTAGTCAATGACGATGATGAATCGGTTCACCCAAATTACTACCTTGGAAAAACTATAGTAGGATGTACAAATCGACATGCAAAGGAATGAAACAAGGCCAAATCTAAATGACAATCTTGCTCGTCATTACCTAAGCGGTGTAGCAGTCAAATAATTGATAATGAAATAATTTGTGTACTATACTTTAAAACATATCAGATCATATAGGAAAGGGCCAACAATTCATGGCCATAAGTTGTGAAGTGTAATTATGTGACACACATAACAAATTGCTTTATGTATGTCTGAATGAGGTATATTACTGGAGCATGGAGCCAAATCTGAAGCTTCATTATTTGAGTGTATTATTTCGCTTCAGGTAGGTAAAAAATAAGATAATCATGATCAATCTAAATCATTTTGTGAGACCTAGCTGATGCTGGACTGTAACAATTTAATATTATTGTTTGAGCATGATCTAACCTGAATTTGGTTGTAATTTGTTGTAGAAAGCAGGTCCTTTTGCGGTAGTCAATGACAACGATCGATCGCCTCACCCAAAGTATCATCTAGATAAACTATAGTAGAGGACGTACAAATCAGCCTGCAAAAGCATGAAACAAGGCTAAATACAAACAACGATCTCGCTTGTCAATACTTAAGGAATATAGCAGTCTAGCAATCAATATCGAAATTATACGTGCATTGCACTTCGAAACTTATCATTTCATATGGGAGAATGTCAACAGTTTATCAGATCATATAAACTATGAACTTTTTATATAGATTCATAGTTTAAACCAACATGGCTGTGGATAGTCATTGTTGGCACCATAGTGAACCATCGAAACGGTCCAATTGGAATAGACCGCTTCTCAAGAAGATGGAAGCTAATTGCTTGATGATCCAATTTTTCATTCACAGCAGCATCATGTAAGCAAGTGTTTTTATTGCAGATTTAGTTAATTTGGAGGAACAACAAAATAAGCTAATAATCTGAGCATCTAAAAAAATCTCCAAGCAAGGTTTCTACAGGACCTGCAGTAATGACAATAGCTTAATCTATATTGGCCTTGCCATTGTAAAGGAACAACCAATCTTCAAATGAACTGCAACCAATCCATCGGTAGTTGTGAGTTTTAAACATTTGGTACTAAACGGAATGCACTATTGCTAGCTAAAAAGATATGCTGATTATATATGAATTCGAATAGCATTTGCAGGTAGGGAAAATATACCAGACTAAAGCGTGGCAAGGCAACAGGTAGTGCCTTTGACTTTGTCCGCAGTGCCAATCCTGCAAAAAGATTTGTTACGAACTCACTCCAAAACTATGAATCTTGACTCTCTAAGAAAAACTCTGTGCACCGCAAAACTGTACAAACGGCAAAGCACTATTCTCAATATTGAACATGTATGAAATCAAACTTGAACCCACCAAAATAAATACGAATCACAGATGAAACCATGAACTAACCAAATTGAGACAATATGATAGGAATGAACCTGAAAATATGTGCTGAATCTTTTTTACCTGTGCTGCCCAGGCACTTGATGAACCTAAAAATATGGACAGGATGACATTGACCTTCATTAACATAATGAACTGATGTGTCTGAAAAGAACTATAGAAATAATGTTTGTGGTCCAATAATAAAAAACAGTAACATGGAGACAATCGTAGATAAGAGTCCCAACTTTTTTAAGCAAATGTAATGAACTAAATAGCTGATCGATTGGAGTTGAACCTCTTTTTTGTGTACAGGACCAGTAATTATTGGAATTGCCTGGACTTGAAATTGGTTCTCATTCTCATAATGTGAAATGTACTTAGACTCAAATATTTTAGAATTGTAGATGGTACCATATATTCGAACTTCAAAGAACCACTATATATACATATACCTTGTTTGAGCAGAGTAACTAAAATGTAAAAAAGAGCTTATAGTCTGAGTTAGATGAAGCGTACCCTGGAAAACAAAGGAAGGAATATACACCTCTTTAACACTGGAAAACAAAGGAAGGAAAATACACCTCTTTAAGGAGCCTAGCTAAAATCTAAAAGAAATGTGAGCCTAGTTGAAATCTGAAGGAACTATATAGAAATAATAACATTGTGTAACACGTAACCAGAAATAGCATTGTGAAAAAAGGAAAAGAAAACAAATAACAACAGGAGTCGGCATGCAAGAAAGATACCGCACATAAAGTATTCATATTGTGCCTACACGGCACATCACAATTTATCTACATGTGAGCTGCATAGACAATAATAAATAGGCACAATAAGTTAAATTGTTAAGTAAACAAACATACCTCTCAAATAGTGGAGGAATCACGAATCCAACCTGAATAAAATAGTTTGAAATAGTAATCGAATCATGAATCCAACCTACATGAATCCAACCTACATAAAACAGGTAGTCAACCTAAACAAATAGTACACAAAAATGGCTGCTAGGGATTCATCGAACAAAACACACCGCATCCATCCAATCAAAGATCCCATAGCCGAAAACATTTAGGGTGATGTGGATGTGTGTTTCTGCAAGGATCTCTACGGTAAAGAGAGACAATGTATCCTCACCTAGTTCGCGTCGCAGGCCTCCCATGTAAAAAAGTAGCACAACTCAACTATACAAATTAACAAATCAAGACATACCTAGGGTTTCCTGTAGCACAACAAGACACGCGGAGGAGAGGGAGGAGGCGGCGGCGCTAGGAAGCAGCGACGCCGGCGGGATGGAGATGGGAGAGGCGCCACCAGGAAGCAGCTACGCAGGCGGGATGGAGGTGGGAGAGGCGCCGCCCCGCTCGCGTGTAGCGGTGGCCGTTGGCGTGACCGCGGCGGGAGAGGCAGCGAGCAAAGAGACAGGGAGAGAGGAGGAGGACGGCACGACGTGGGAGAAGGGAGGAAGAGGACGGCGTGGGTGGAGAGGAGGAGGCCGCTGCCGCCGCCACCGCCCTGCGCTGTCGGCACCGTCGCCCGTGACCGCGTCCGTGGAGAGGGAGAAACGGACCGTGAGACTGAGAGAGAGGAAGAGTAAAGAATAATCTGGATAGAGAAGTAGAAGCCGTGTATATATTCGTTTCACTGGATTTGGATCAGAAGTTAAAGAAGCGGAAGAGAAGTCGAAGATAAGGTGAGAAGCAGGACGAAACCGCTTCAATAAATCTAGACCGTCCAATCGAAAATCCAATGCCAAAAATATTTCGGGCAACGTGAACGGTGCTTCCGCTCGAGGAGCAGGCCACCCTCGTCTGGGCAAATATGCCGTATATCACGAGAAGTTTGTTCCGCGTACGGCTAGATACCAACAAACCTTTTGCGATTTTCAATTCAACTGTATTAAAAACAGAGAGAGCATCCGCTGTGCAGAAATATTGGAATTTGGATACATTTTTGCGGGAAAGAATTGATTGAGTTCGTATCCGACCGGAAGTCCATATCAGCAGCAGGCGAGAAACCTCCCAAAGAAACTACAAGTATACATATTTTTCGCTACACTTTCCATTACGCGACTGGTTACGACGGCGACGAAGACGAACCATGGCCAGCCTCGTGAGCCAAGTGTCGAGCGCCGTGGCCGCCTGCGCGCGCCGCCTCACGCGCCGGCTCCTCCGCGCGCGAGGGCTCCAGCGGGGCGGCAGCAGTGTCTGCCTCGGAAGGCAGCTCGTGCTAGCTGACGGTGGCGGCAACGACGACGACGCTGGCGCCGGCGATCGTCGCGAGGAGGATGGCCAAGGACAAGGTGCCCTGTGGCGCCGGGCGATCCTGATGGGGCAGCGCTGCGAGCCACTCGACTTTCCCGGCGCCATCCACTACGACAGCTTCGGCCGGCGGGTCCAGTCGCCCCGCTGCGGCAGCCGCAGGAAGGCGGCGGGCGCGCTGTTCTGCCGCTCGTCGGACGCCGTCGACGACGCCGTCACTGCAGCCTCAGCCATGGAAGCATACTACGCCTACCTGGCTACTGATCAACACTGATGATTGTGTTTCTAGGATACCATTGCCATGCATGTGTTTCCATGGCTGCGTTGCGTTTCTTGACCGGCCCATTGTTGGCGTGCATGTGTTGCTTGTGTACTCCTTCAACCTTTTTTCTGCAATGCAGACACTTATCATGCTAATTCATTTTTAGGAAAGAAATAAAAAATGGCATGCTAAATCATAAGTCAGATTTATAATTGATAGAGTAACTGCTTATAAGGTTCAAAAAGTTTGACAAGCCAAACCAGAGAACCAGTTAAAAAAAAACGTTTTGAGAAATCGAACAGGAGAGAACCAGTTCGTCCGGGGCCTTGTTTAGATCTCATCAAAACTCCAAGTTTTTTCACTCTTCCTCCATCATATCAATTTTTAGATACATACATGGAGTATTAAATATAGATAAAAAAATAATTAATTGCATAGTTTAGTTGTAAGTTACTGAGATAAATCTTTTGAGCCTGGTTAATCCATGATCCGATAAAGTTTGTCAAATAAAAACGAAACGTGCTACAGTGTCCGGATTGCAAAAATTTGCAATCTAAGGCCCGGGTACGAAAGGCTATTTCTTCACTCAAGAAGGGACGAATTAATGCAAGCCTTAACATTCAGAGTTTTATTCAACAATAAAAGGACACCGTAAATGCTCCGACAGGACAATGTCATGTTTTTTCAGAAATTGTTGCGCGAACGTACAAATTCGGCACTGATAACGTACTGGCTGATGGCCAAAAATTCAGAACATGTTTCTGATGCCAGTTCTGCAATTTCTTGACTGATGCAGTCTGAACTCAGTGTTCTAGCAAGGCAACATTTTTGTACAAGATCTAGTGACATTCTAATCGCATTGATGCATGCTATCAACAATACGTCCTACATTTAACCGCTTCCGTCGAGCTGCCCATGGGAGAGGAGGTGTGCCAGATATTGCTGAAACAAAAACACAGAGAAAGCATACATCAAACTTGCATATCAGGCAGCAAGAATATATATCGAAAACAGACATGAAATTGGGTGTTTCCTTCTGACAAAATATGAACTTCTGAGCGGTAAGCATGTGTAGCTAGCAGTGAATGATAGACAAGCGTGTAATGTCCTTACAGCATGGTAGGCGTATGGTGGTTTCCTTGCCGGTCAAAATGCTTCGCCATGATGGAGAACTCTATTGGGCCCCATTCATCTATTTCAAAACAATTGCCTAATGCAGCCTTGTAAAGCTGCAAACCACCAAATGAAGTTGGCACAGCAAATAAACAAATAGCAATTTTTTTTTTTTGAGGGAACAAATAGCAGTTTTAAATATGCATATCACTGACAATAACAAAAGCTCCTCCACATGCATTTATATAAAAGAAATGTATATTCAGTTTCCACACCTTTGCAGTGTCAGTTAGTAGCTCAGTACCAGCTGGGTAGGAGGCATAATACTGGTCAGCCCTTGAGATCCCAGCCCTTGTCCTGCAAAAAGCTCAAGCGAAGAGTATTGGCAGGTGAGAACATGAACAACTGAACAAGTAATGAAGTTATGGACCTGTAATAAAAGAGATAATTTTGGTTCAGTGGCGGCGTCGTATTTATTGCTTGCTTGTGTAAGCATAAGTAATGAGGGCAGTGAAGCAGTAGAATCCAGCATATGACACCATTCATGAAACTTCTGGATCTTCAAAACCTCCTTACACTGATAGAGGATATCCATCTCACTACAGCTGAATGCTGGTTTTAGGGGGAAAGGAACATCAGTTAGACACAAGCTTAGCGCTACAGAATAGCCAGGTGACAAGAAACCACATGTAGTATAATAGTATATGAAATCATTCCAAGAAATCAGAAGATCTGTATCTTAAACTATTGCACTGAATCCCAAGGTCACCCCGAACTCCCAATAACATGAAATCAAACTGATCAAAATGCAAAACATTTGCACCCCAGAAAGCTTGGCCAGTAAAAATTTGAGCATAGTTTCTTGAAAAGGTCACATAATACGAAACAGGCATGCGAAGAAAGCAAAGGAACACATACCCAAGAGAATGGATACTTATAGGGTGCGCAAATGGTGACGATTTTACAAGTTTCATTATCCTACATGTCACATTCGATTTCAATAAGAATTTTTCTACAAAACCAATGGCAGCATGCACATTCAACTGATGACAAGCTCCAGCGAAGCTCTTTCAAACTAAATCAACCTGCAGAACCTCTACAAGGATGGTATTCCATTTTTTTTTTTTAAACAATGCATATTCTCTTAACACCAACAACAAAGATTTTTATCAAATAACCAATGTACTAAATGATGCATCCCACATCAAATACAAATTGTGCTGTCTTAGCCATATATCTGAGAGATCACGGCTGGCCCTCAATCACTATATATTCAGTATACTCACCGGACTAAGCGCAGTGTCATTTTGATTGAACACATTGGGTGATCCAGATCGAATATCCAGCAGAGAAAGAAGCACAGAATGCATCGGAACAAATGGTAAAAAACCGCAAGCACACTTGTCTGGGGAATTTCAACAAACACCTCCCATGCATGCCTACTGATCGCCCCTGCAGTTAGCAATTCTTCTTTCCTCTAAGAACTCTAGAACTGCAACCATGTGCCGGTGTAAGGCTATACAAGTCGACGAGGATTCCACACCGCAGAAGGATTTAATTTTAAGCAACGCTTTGGCTTTGTGCATCTAGCTCAGAAGTCAAAAACTCGAGCGCAGGACAAGGAAATAA
The DNA here is from genome assembly GCA_904845875.1 of Miscanthus lutarioriparius. Lineage (NCBI taxonomy): Eukaryota > Viridiplantae > Streptophyta > Magnoliopsida > Poales > Poaceae > Miscanthus > Miscanthus lutarioriparius. The sequence goes on from CAJGYO010000006.1 coordinate 46,594,300, forward strand.
GGAAAAGGAGGATGGGCATGCACGAAAACAGCATAAACCTCCACCACGGGACGTCGTCTCCTCACGAGGACAGGCTCAGGTTCCAAAGGTTCTGCCGCCGGCCGTCGGTTTTGCGCAGTGGCAGACCCAGGATTTGAAACAAGGGTAGTCCTAGTCAAAAATTTTATATGCAATACTGTAAAGTCTAGAAAAAAGTTCGGTATACATAACTACAAATCCACAATCCCTAAGCCCAATTTAGTGAATTTACAGTCCAATCTCCATTTAAGCCCAAAATTTTTATAATTTGTGGATGAATGGTATCTATTTTCAGTGGGTGAATTGATTAGAAAAGTCCTCATCTCACATTATTTTTTTGTTGTCAGACATGCCCTGCAACATACGTTCTATCCGTATATCTGTATGTAAAGAGATCAGTAATGTTAATGATCTTCTTGGACACTAAAAAAACGGATAAAGACCAACATGTTAATAGCTTGAGTTTCTAATTAGAGAAATAAAGACCAACATGTTCAGAAGTCAGAAGCACAAGCACTCACCAAGGAGCAGGGGCCAGGTCAGGGCAGCGCACGGCGCACGGCTGACTGGGTGGCCGCCAGCTGAACCGGCCAGCTGCTTGTCGCACCCGGCTCCGGCGGACTGGCGGAGCGCGGCCACGCCCCACACAGGGCTGTGGGGCGGCGAGGGTGCCGGCGTGCTGCTCGGCGAGGCCGCGATGGCGCGACCACGGCACCAAGAGGGGCGGCGGTGGTGCGGCGGGCGGGCGGATAACGGCGGGAGGGGCCGCGCCGCCGCGGGGAATCGACCGATGGCGGCGGTCTCCAGTCGCACGCGGAGTCGCGAGCTCGCGCTGAAGGGGACGGGGCAGGCCGGCAGAGCAGGATGCCGTGAATGGCTGAATGCTGGGCGTCTCACCATCTGGGCCAAAATTCTATTGGGCTGCATAGTACTAAACTTTGTTAGGCCAAATTTCCATGTAGTCCTGGACCTACCTGGACTAGCCGCTGGGACCGCCACTGGTTTCGCGAGCGCCGACGAGTTCACCACGCAATAAATGGCACTGGGCTATCGGTCCCTTTTTTCATGAGAACCGGCTATCGGTCCAGTTAGTGTGAAATGGGCTCGGTGCAGGCCTGTTTTACAGGTGGATTGAGGAGTTAAGTGACGTGGAGCCGTGGAGGGAAAAAGTCTTATTTTCATCCTAATGAAACTATATTTTTCTCTTCCCTCAGAAACAACATGCCAACTAAACAAAATTACTGATGTTTTTTTTGAAAGGTGGCAAAAGATTTTGCCGTATTTTTATTAGACGGGAAAAAAGAAAAAAAAACAGAAACAAAACATAATTACAAGAGAAAAATTACTGATGTGTCATGCTAGTTTTAAATGAGGTAAAAAACCCCACTAAGGATGTCCACAGTAGTCTGGCAAAACATGGATGCGTGATGGAATAAAAAAATAGTACTACCAAGGTGTACATGATCGGAAGGAAAAAGATATCCGAGAGATGTTATCAAAGCTGTGTGACTATTTACCCGTCACTAGCGACTTCGTTTTTTATATTCTCTCTCTTCTCCGTGTATAAAAAATGATTTTAGCTAGTCATTGGATAGCTACCGATTTAACTTAACACAATAGAAAAGAGGCTATCAAAGTCAAAACTCCCACCGAAACTAGCCTTTGAGCGTTGACATAACCAAATAGCGCTAGCAATATTTGAGATAGTACTTAAAAAATAATAACAAATTGAGATGCTATCTGAAGGCACTTATACGGGTATATAGTATACATCATTTTGAGTACCAATTTAATGGATATGAGATCCCTTCCCAGTATAAATATGTTGCAGCTAGCATTGTGTTTGCTGGCTCGTGTTTTTGGCAGGCCTTTTTTTTTTAGGATATCCTTTTTTTTATCTTTTATGCAGGCCTTTTATCTTTTGTGCAGGCCTTTATCAGGATCTATCTGCTATTCTATCTAGAACATTATGAAGTATGAACTTATTAAATATACTGGTCATTTATATAATGTCAAGATTTTGGATTCTCACTTTCCTGGGGTTATATATCGAAAAATAAGATAACAACGATATACAAATTTCCAATCGCCTGTCCCGATCGATCATCTCTGCCTCGTCTGCTGCAGCCTCACCCTGCAGCAGCCTACAGCGGGGCGAGTTCCCACACCACCACCGTCCACCGCACGCGCCGCCGTCCATGCCGAGTCTCCTCAGCAAGGTGTCCAGCGCCGCGGCCGCCTGCGCACGCCGCGTCTCGCGCGCGACGCGCCGCCTCCCGCGCACGGCGCGCCGCCTCCTCCAACGCGCACGGCGGCCGCGCCGGGACTTCAGCCAGCTCGTGCCGACCGACGATCACCAGGAGGAGGAGGCCAACGACGCCGACGAGGAGGGCGGCGGGGAAGAAGAAGGCGAACTGTGGCGCCGGACCGTTCTGATGGGGGAGCGGTGCAAGCCGCTCGACTTCCCAGGCGCCATCCACTACGACAGCTCCGGCCGGCTGCTCCCGGCGGCGCCCTCGCCCCGCAGCACCGGCAAGCAGGCGGCGGGAGCGCTGCTGTGCCGCTCGGCGTGCGACGTCGACGAGGCCGCGACGGCGCGCAGCAAGGCTAGGCTGGCTAAGGCTAAGCACGTGTAGCCGCCGGCCCGCCGCTCCCGATCGGCGCAATGGCTGCCATCTCTCCGTGCTCGTTCGATTCCCAAATGGAGTTGTGATGGTTGCTTGCGTTTTCTGAACTTAACGATTGATGTTTTGTTTGGATTTGCACTACATCGCTCAGTAAAAACTAAAATGTATAAGGAAATCACCTGAATTTACCCAATGAATGAATGAATGAATTTAGAGCGAGTTTGCGGTCTCTCGTTGTTTGTTGGAAAAATAATTTGGTGTGCGATAAATTAATATACCACTAATCATATTTGTTCTGCAGCTTGACAACGAATGTTTTGCTTCTTTTCTTTTCCATCAAAAAAATAGTTTTGTTTCTTATAACTAGTAAATTGGAAAAAGGAAACTAGTTCACCAAAAAACAGATATTTACATCAGCAATCTCAACATAAGAGATTATATCTACAAATCCACAATTCCACCTCGTGATCAAGTATGCGTGTAGTTTCTTGCCTGCCTGCACATTTTGGTTGGGCCCTTAAGCCAAACCCAGGCATGGCAAATCCAACGTTTGGGATTAATGTCTGGATCAAATAGCCGTGGTCAAAAACCCACGCATCTGAACTCGTCCCCAGGCAAACTCGCAGGCATGAATGCCAAGAAACAGCGCCTTCCTAATCTACACGTTGGCTGCTCATCAATTTGTTAGCACTCCGAAGTCCGAACACTCTGAGCATCTTGCTGCAGTTCAAAGATCATACTCCCAGCCGCCAGCTACGTTAAAGATTCAGGATACAACTCAGAAATCACACCAGTGTGTACCATTCCTTTATAGGAGTAGTAGAACAGCTCACGAACTAATGTAACATGCACCGACTACCAAAGATATATGCAAATACTACTGGATTAGTGATTACCAACGGCAGATAGGGAAAAATCAATGATTCAACTGAAGAAAAATTGATTGAACTGGGAGTACCATGGCCTTCTTTTTCCAAAGCAATCAGCACACGGACTGGTGCATTGGTCTAAAATACAGAATCCATCTGTGTTCTCAATTCTGACATCATTTGACGAGCCACCCAAGCCCAACATGTCAGCAACACAGCCCTTCGGTACAAGGTCCCCGGAAACTTCATTTTACTGATGCGCCAGTATTGCAGTATTACAATGCTGTAACCAGCACAGCATCTCAAGTTCCAACTAAAACACATCAAGAAATTAACTGCTTCCATCAAGCTGCCCATGGGAGAGGAGGTCTGCTATATATTGCTGATAAAAGGTGGATGCAGATATAAGGCAAAACGACGTTAGGATAATAAACAGGGACATAAGTAATTTTTCCAGATAAAATACAAACCTAGTATAGGACACACCAAATGAAAGACAAGAGGGAAACGACTTACAGCATGGTAGACATATGGTGGTTTGCCTTGCCGGTCAAAACGCTTTGTCATGATGGAGAATTCTACTGGGCCCCAGTCATCTATTTCGAAACAATTGCCTAAGGCTGCCTTGTAAAGCTGTGAACCAGAAGATGAAGTAAAAATTACCGCCCCAGCAGCAATTGATTGTTATTTGTTACAGGAGAGGAATCTCCCTGACAGATAAATACTTTACATACTGTTGGGACGAGTATGCATACCCATACCTTTGCAGTGTCAGTCAGTGTAACTCAGTACCAACAGGGTAGGAATACCGGTCAGCTCTTGAAATCCCAGCCCCTGTCCTACAATAAGCTCAAAGAGGCAATACTGTCAGGAAAGAACAAGGAGTGTGAAGATTCAGAAGTGACATACGTGTTGCTTGTGTAGGCATAGGTAACAAGAGCACTGAAGCAGTAGAATCCAGCATAGGATGCGATACGTCTGAAACTTCTGGATCTTTAGGATCTCCTTACACTGATGAAAGATTTCCATGTCACAGCAGCTTGATGCTGGTGTTTGGAGGAAAAAGAATGAAGAAATGTCAGTTGACTGACAAAAATCAACATAACTGTCAGCTGATAAAAATACGCCGTCTGCAGCAGCCAGAAAATGATTCAGCTTATTAAAGAGTTCATTATCTGCTCTTCTGAAGACCACCAATCTGTCACGACCGCTCTAAGCGCCATGGGCCCTGTTGGGCGTCCGCAACAGGGACGACAAGTGGCTGAGTCGGCGATATTCAGTTAGTTGTGGTGGTTAGACTCTTGCCTTCTTAATGGGGTTTAGCGTTAGGCGTTGGGCCATTACGGCGGTTGTAGCATGCGTATCCAGCTGTGTCCGGGCGGGCATATAAGCCCGTGTAATCGATTGGCAAAGGGGGAATAGAACCTGAACTCTGAACATCTGCCTTCCAATTGCTTGCTTCAATCCTTCCGTTAAATCGACCCCAATCCTCGTTTCTTGCTGCAACCCAGCCTAAATTCCGATTTCGTCTAGTTATCCGTTGCAATCCTCGCCGGGTTGTAACAATTGGTATCAAAGCCGCCGTAATCGATTCACCTTGATCGCGTTTTGTAATTCCCGTCGGCAAGTTACGTTGTTCGTCATCTCGGTGATTGAGCAGCGCGTATCCTTAAGTTCGAGCCGAGGTCGAATGGGTCGGTGATCGAGCACGCAGCGGTTTGCGACGCGTAGGCGCCGATCTTCCGCAAAGTCCGGCGTCGAGCGTGGTCCGAACAAGTTCCAAAGAAGAGATGGCGAAATCGCTTGAGAACTACCGACCCGATTCGAGGTGATGATGAAGCGATTCATGGGATTTCGAATATGATGCGAGAACTCTCTCGGATTCGCTCAACGCCATGGGTGCGTGGCAAGTTTCCGCGAACAAGGCGTTCACTGATTTGCGTGAGCGGGCTGACGGTGCAACTACATCCTTGGTCGACGTCTCGAAGCGGGTTGATCTCGCTGCGTCGCGCATGGATTCCTTGGAGACGCGGTTTGCGATGGCTCCCGCGGCCGCTCCGATTCAGCATGGTACGCGCGTCGTGGACCTCAACCTAGCTCCGGGTTTGTCCTCAAGCTCTCTAGCTAAGGACGGGGAGCAGCCCATGGGCCCCGGCGAACATTGCGGCGGTGTCCTAGGACCTCGGCCATAGGACATCAACAAGGGTACATTCCCATGTCTGAATCATCCCTCTGTCGTTTCACATGATGATGTTATTCCTGCCAGTTGTCGTTTGCCACCATTTCCTAAAATGGAATTTCCAAAGTTTGATGGTGATTCTCCTCGGTTTTGGCGTGACCAATGTGAGGTTTTCTTCGAGGTTTATGCGGTGCACCCATCTCTGAAGACCAGATTTGCAACGCTCAACTTCAAAGCGGTGGCAGCAATGTGGTTGCAGACGGTGCAGAGAAAGGGGCAGATTACTGAATGGAGTCATCTGTGTGAATTGGTGATGGAGAAGTTCGATAAGAATCAGTATCAAATTTTGCTGAAGAAGTTTGAGTCTCTCAAGCAGAAGGATTCGGTTGTGGAATATCAAACTGCCTTTGAAGAAATTGCCCAGGGATTGTTGCTGTATAATAGTGGGTATGATGATACTTATTTCGTGACCCTATTTCTTACTGGCTTGAAGGAGAAAATTCGATCTATGATAGCTTTGCACCGACCGATGGATGTTGATACTGCTAGTGCATTGGCACTCATTTAGGAAGAAGAACTCGCTCAGTGCAAACCTCGTGCAGCAGCAAAAGAGTTCGGCAAGGGTGCTTGGAAACCTAGGGTAGAGAAGACCAAGACTGGTGAAGTTGACAAAGGCAAGCACCTGAACCCAAGACCAGAGGCTGAGGACAAGCTGTCTGCTCTGAAGGAGTTTAGGAAGAAAAATGGGATGTGTTTCAAGTATGGCAAACAAATGGGCCCCAGGTCATAAGTGCCCTCAGCAGGTAACTCTGCATGTTATAGAGGAGATTCTTGATGCACTAGAGACAGAAGGTGACCCACCAGAGGATGAGCCAGTGGAGACGGTGGAAGAAACTGTGTTAGCAGTGGGGCATTCAGATACTGCTACTGTCAGACGCAAGACATTGAAATTATGTGGAACTATTGGCAAACTGGATGTGTTGATTCTTGTGGATTCTGGCATTGTGGGCACATTCACCAGCTCTCAGTTGGCAGAAAGGTTGCAGGTGCCTCTCAGTGAGTGTCCTCCTACTCATTATATGACTGTTGATGGAAGCCCAATGATATGCTCTCATCAGGTAAAAAATTTGCAATGGAATGTTTAGGGTCATTCCTTCATTTCCATTGTGGGGTGCTTCCACTGAAATATTTTGACATGATCCTTGGGGAGGATTGGCTTGAGTCTTGTAGCCCTATGTGGATCCACTGTGCAAACAAGATCATGAAATTCACTTATCAGGGTAGAAGGATAACTCTACAAGGTCAATAGCAAGGTGTCAATCATTGTTCACCTATTTCTGTGGCAAGTTTGTATGGGTTGGTCCACCAATAGAATGTCACCTGCTGTGTTCAGATGAAGATTATTGAGGATAATCATAACTCAGGACAAAGAAAAAATGAGTTGCATGTTGTAACTGATGATGTAGATGTTCCCCAGGATCTGAAGGATATGCTGGTTGTATACTCTGAACTGTTTCAGGCTGCATCTGTTTTGCCTCATAGAAGGCAGTATGATCATCAGATTCAGCTATTGCCTGGAGCCACACCAGTGAACATTAGACTCTATAAGTATTCTCCAGCTCAAAAGGATGAGATAGAGAAGCCATTGGCTGACATGTTGCAACATGGCATTATCAAGACCAGTGTGAGTCCATATGCTTCACCTGTGTTGCTAGTGAGGAAGAAGGACATCATATGCCTCTTGTTGATGAACTCATTGATGAATTAGCAGGGGCTCAGTGGTTTTTCAAATTGGATTTGAGAGCTAGATATCACCAGATTTTCATCAAACCTAAAGATACACATAAAACTGCTTTCAAGACACATAGTGGTCTATATGAATTCTTGGTTATGCCCTTTGGGCTCACTAATGCCCCTGCCACCTTCCAAAGTATCGTGAACATCATATTTGTCTCATTACTCAGAAAAAGAGTTTTGGTGTTCATGGATGATATTTTAATCTATTTAAAAACTTGGGAGGAACACATGCAGCTTTTACAGCAAGTCTTTGACATATTGAAGCAACATCAGTTTTACATCAAGTTGTCCAAGTGCAGTTTTGCTCAAGAAGAAGTAGAGTACTTGGGGCACTGCATTTCAAGGAAAGGCGTATCCACCGAAAAATCAAATGTTCTTGCTGTTGAATAATGGCCACAACCTGTGAATGTTAAGGAGCTTAGAGGATTTTTGGGGTTGACAGGCTACTACAGAAAGTTTATTAAGCATTATGGCCTCATTAGTAAACCACTCACATAATTGTTGAAGAAGGGCATTCCATATGTCTGGACATCAGTAACTCAGACAGCTTTTGAGCAATTCAAGTTGGCCTTGATTAACGCACTAGTGCTTGCTATCCTGACTTGAAAAATAGTTTGTGCTAGAAATGATGCTAGTGATGTGGGGTTTGAGTCATGCTACTTCAAGATAATCATCCAAGAGCCTATTTGAGTAAACCAGTAAGTAAGTAGAACCAAGCATTGTCAGCCTATGAAAAAGAATGCTTAGCTATCATTCTGGCAGTAGAAAAATGGAGGCAATATCTACAGCATGTTGAATTTGTTATCAGAACTAATCACAAGAGTTTGCTCTATTTGACTAAGCAAAGAGTGAGGTCTAAAATTCAGCACAAGGCATTGATGAAACTGATGAATCTTTAGTTTAAAATCATCTACAAACAAGGCATTCACAACACTGTAGCTGATGCCTTGTCCAGATGCCATAGTTCTAATCACCTCTTGAATATATCTTTTCTGCAATCTAACTTGGCTTCAGCAACTAAAACTAGGATATTTAGATGATGCAGTTGCAACTCAAATTTTTAGTAATCCACCAAAGGACTATTCTGTTAAAGATGACATCATCAAATACAAGGATAAGGTTTAGTTAGGCAATAACAAGTTGGCTCAGCAACATATGTTACAAGCGCTTCATAGTTACTGCTTTGTGGGGGGACATCTTTGCCGGATTCAGACAACTTACTACATGATCAGAAGCCTTTTCTCATGGCCACAAATGAAAAATGATGTTCACCAATTTGTGCAGCAGTGTCAGGTCTGCCAGCAATCTAAGAGTGAGCACGTTAAGGTACCTAGTCTTTTACAACCTTTGCCTATTCCTAAGCAAGCTTGGCAGTGCATGCTTGTCCAAGGCAGTGGAGTAAATGGCGATATGTGGCAGAGTTTTGGTACAACACCAATTTCCATTCAGTCTTGGAAAGATCTCCATTTAAAGTCTTTTATGGTTATCCTCCAAAGCATTTTGGGATTAGCAGTGAATCTACTTTTCATTCAGCTGACCTAGAGTAGTGGTTGATTGAAAGGAATCTACTTAATGACTGCATTCAGCATCACTTACATCGTGCTCAGTAGCGAATGAAGTTCTAGGCTAATGTATGAGAAGGAGTTCTAGGAAGGGATATGGTCTATCTAAAACTTCAGCCCTATGTTCGGTCTTCATGAGCCCTCGAGCAATATGAAATTATGCTACAAATTTTATGAGCCATTTGAAAGCATCTAGGCCCCTAGTTGGGTTTCGGCGATTAATGACAATACGTGATTACTGTGACTAACGTGTGTTTTGTAGAGACAATTAAGTTAGGTCACAGTAATGGAGATCGATTGGGCAATCATGGTGGTCATGCTCCTACGATAGAAATCATTTCGGTTTTCAAAGGATGGATGACAATGTTAAGAATGGACTAGTTCTAAGTGTCGATTGGAGTTGAAGTGACACTTATAATAGTTTAGGATTTTATTTTTCCTTTGGCCGTATAATTAATGGGGGTATAGACAGGTAGCTTGACCTAGGTGAGTCTAATGAGTTAGGTGTGGTGCACACTTGCTAAATCTAGCACTAGGTAGCTCCAAAATAGCCCTTAAATCCATTGGAGCAAACTTCATTCACGCATGATTGAGAGTTGAAAGGGAATGGAGGGTTAAATACTGACCGGACGCTGGCTTCGGTGTGACCGGACGTTGGCGCAGAGTCCGGTCAGTTCATTTGATCAAGGTAAAGTCGTCTGGAAGTGATCGGACGCTGAGAGGTGAGTGACCGGACGCTAATGGTCAGCGTCCGATCGACTCCAGTAAGGTTTCAGAGAGGGAAAATCACGACTGGACGCGTCCGGTCACCACTTGATCACTGGAGTTCGGGGTAAACTGACCAGAGCGTCTGGTCATCATGACCGGAGCCTCCGGTCACCCCACAGAGACACATAACGATTCGTTTTTCAACCCGTGTTATAAATACTTCCTCCACTCGTGTATGGGGGTACTTTTGCTTATTCCTACAACTGAGAAACACCTTTGAGAGTGCCAAGAAGAGCAAGGTCCTAGTGAGGTGATTGAGATTTGAGAATCCCAAAGAGAGCCCTCATTAGTGAGATCAAGAGTAGCAAAGTGTGCATCCACCCTTCTCATTAGGCTTGTCGTGGTCAAGTAAGAGTTCGTGCTTGTTACTCTTGGTGATCGCCATCATCTAGACAACTTGGTGGTGATTGGGAGCTTAGTGATCATCCTGACTCGCACGAGAGTGGCGAGGGAGGGGAGGCGGAGGAAGATCTCGAGCAAGATGTCCTCTGCGAGGGAGGCGATGGTGGTGGGGCTCGATTTCTTCTCAGCGTTTAACGGGGCGAGAAATCTTTACTATCTGAAAGGAAAAGTCTAATTAACTTCCCACCTTTTATACTTGGTCTACTTCATCCCCAACTATGAAACTGTCATTTTTACCCCTCAATTTTCCAAAACCGTCTATTTTACCCCTAAGTGGTTTTTGACAAATGGTTTGCTACTGAAGAATAACGGGTTTGCTACAAGAACGTGGTTTGCTACAAGCAAATTGGGTTTGAATTTTTTTTTTTTTCAAGAATTTTTGAAAAATCATAGTAAATCATAGAAAATCATAAAATAAAAATCTAATTTTATTAGACTCCATATGAGTAGATCTACACAGTGAATATATAATACGGTATGCTTTAGTACAAATTTTTTTAAGCTTTAGATTAATTGAAAAATCCAATCTTTTCTATAATTAATTAGAATTTATCTATTACTAAGTTATACATAGTTCAATGAGTACGAAATTTTTACTATAGTTTTGAAGCATACAATAATTAGTGTACCATAAAAATTTCACCACAATTGGACCATAGAAGCTGCAGCTATGAATTATTACAATTAATTACAGACAAAATTAGATTTTTCAATTAATCTAAGGCTACAGTAAAAATTTTGTACTAAAGCATACCGTATTATATATTCACTGTGTAGATCTACTCATATGGAGTCCAATAAAATTAGATTTTTCATTTTATGATTTTTCATTTTATGATTTTTCTATGATTTACTATGATTTTTCAAAAATTCACCGAAAATAAAAAAAAAAGAAAATTTAAATTCACCGACACTGTAGCAAACCGCCGGGGTGTAAAATAGACGGTTTTGGAAAGTTCAGGGGATAAAACAGACGGTTTCATAGTTGGGGGTGAAGTAGATAAGTATGAAAGGTGGGAGTTAAGTAGACTTTTTCCCTATACGAAATCTGCACCAGAAACCGGGCCAGCAGATCGGGCCACGTCGCCCGTTAACATGCTAACCGTTCGATCTGGCGAACAAGTGAAATCAACCGTTCGATTGGGGTCTTCGCCACCCCAGCCTGTTTATTTAGCTGTGCATGGCCGTCAGAACGATCGTAAATTTTCAATCGAGAATAGTATTTTCTCCGACCCAACTTTTTTTTTTTTTTTTTTACGAATAACCGAACAGCCTGAGAGCCATCGTGAATTGTCGCGAACCCGTTCGACCGTGCACTTGCCTCCTCCGCCTCAGCCCTCAGACTACTACCCTCCGCTCGCGCTCATGCGCCGCCAACCTCCGCGCCCGCCGCTCCTCTCTGCTTCCGCCGCCTCCCCCTGCTGTGACTCAGCGTAGCAGTTCCACGCCTCCACCTCACGCGGTTCCACTCCCCGGCCCCAGGCGGCGCGGCCTCTCGCCTCCATTCCCCGGCCGCAAGACGCCCGGCGGGCGGTCCTGCTCTGCTACACGGCGCCCCGCCAGCCCGCCACCTCGGTCGACGACTCAGCTGCGCGGCGCTTCGGCACCCCTGCCCTGCTCCCAACTCGGCCGCCCAAAAGGGAGCAGCAGCTGCCTCCTCACGCGGACATTGCGTCTCGTTGGCCTGTGATGCGGACGCGGCGCACCAGCGATGCGATGCGATGCGAGGACGGCCACCCGACCGCGGCGCGGCACGGAAGGGCTGCAGCCTGTAGCCCACCGGCGAAGCACATCATCCTGCGTGGGAGCCCTCCTACGTAGGACAGGTGCGCATGAGAGAATTCCTCTGATCTCCGTGTAAGCATATCATCAAACACTTCCCGTGCACTATTGATGTGCCTCTCTCTCTTGGCCGTGCAGGCAAAGGCAGCTTCTCGCTGGCCTCTCATCCGCAGGAAGCCTTCGCATCTTGGATGTGTACGGTATGTCGTCGTTCTACCCACGACTTTTCTGAGCATCATCGCAACATGGCTAATGCGTGGCCTACTAGTGGATATTGCTATGACGGTGCAAGAACTTTAGCGAAGGCTGTGTTAATTCTAGAAGGTGGGATCACAGGAACCATTTTTGTATGAAAAAATGCCATTTGGCTCATGTCCCAGGAACATATAGTGTTTTTGTTCAATCATCAGATTATGAACTTGAAAGAATGATCTTTCAGAAAATAACTTGAAAGAACTCACTCAAGAAAAGATTAAGAATTGATGTTTCATGTAGAATTGGGGATTTGTACTTTGGTTGATTTATAAGTACAACCAATTTCATGCCTGTTATATACACGCCTAGATGTGAAAACAATGTAAATTCGACTTAGCAAACCAAGTTTGTAAGCTCCCTGTTAAATGATAATATTTCACATCCTGTGTGTGCTGCTTATATTTTGTTCACTGAATGGAGTGGAGACATCACTATTTATACAGCCCTTTCTATCAAATGGACACTAGAGGGCAAGACGAAAATAAAATGTTGACTGTAAGAGGCTGCTACAGCTCCCCTACTGTGTAAGCATCTTTTCTATCACTGACGACATGGAAAAGCCACACCGTTCTATATTTTGTCATGATATCTATCTTTTTAGTATTTTTTGTTTTCAGATTTGAAGTAATCCTTCTCATATGAATTCTTTGGAAATGTAAAAAAGAGCCAAGACAATAATTAGCACATCATAAACTTGAAAAGTCTTGTTGATTGCTGCAATAATATATTTTGACAAGCTATATTTTCTCCTTCTAGCCACATCTCTTCATTACAAGGGAAAGACCTGAACTTATATTAACAAACCAAAGAAACCTAAGCTTTCTAAGAATATTTAAATAAAAAGAATATTGAGTGGTGGAACAGTATACATGTCTGGTAATTCCTCAACCTATATGAGAAGTGGTCACAGATATATACTCCTATTTATTAGAAAACAAAGCACATTTACATATTTAATCAACTATATATTTGACTAGGAATAGGCAACAACCTTATATTGTCAATTTTGAATATATGTTCCTTTATTATTTGACTGAATTAACATACTTTTTAGTAATCAACTAAGAAACCTGGAAAGCGAAGGTACCTCCATCTTAGGTCCTATAGATGTTATTATATTCTTAAAATTTGTAATTTACTCAATCATGTGTGACCTTAGCAATATGGATCAGATTGAGTGCCTTCGCCAGTAAATTGGTCCTTACTTTACCTTCCCGCTCTTACTTGTGTGGCCAATTAAGATTAAGGAGTAAACCGCTTTAAGTATCGTTCAACATCGACATCAGAAGTACTTGTAATAAATGATATATAGATGAAATGGTTATGATAAAAGTAATACATATTGGTAACCATTGCCAACTTTTATCTCCTCTTATTCAGGGAATGTTCAGCACTGCTTGAAAGAAGATGCCCGAAGTTTGATATTTCCAGCTCCAAAGGTGCTCTGAGCTCCCTGATCTTGGTCGGATGCATCATGCATGGCATTTTTAAAAGAAGTATGGCAAAAATTTGTTTCTACTGCAGTTGACCTGTATCCAGATGCTGCTTTTTATATAATAGATGCTGTTGTTAATAACTTCGTAACCTTTCAAGCGTATATATTGCTTATATGTTTGGTCTTCCCAACTTTAAAGTCTGAATTTGAGCGCCCCCTTTGAAGCTGATTAAGAAGCTCACTTAAAAGCCTTCTGGGCAAACTAAGCTAAAAGTTATAAAGGATTATAGCAAAAGAGCATCAGGTTGATTGTGATAAGTTGATTGTATGTGGTACTGAAACCCCCATGTGCATATTTTTATCTTACATGCCTCTGATGTCTTGAGATGATATAGATTTACCTAACTAACTTCGATGATGTAGATTTAAAATAGCAGACGTTGTACCTAAGATCGATACTGTATCTTTTTTTGGCAACAACTTTAGTAAGCAAAATAGGTTCTCAAATTAATTAATTACTTCTAGACTTTTGCAACTTCAAAACATATATTATTCTTGGTGATATATTATCCTACAATTCAAAACTCCTATATTTCTATTTTCACTTACAGCAAAGTAACTGATGTATAGAAACATAGAATACTCAGCATATATTACAGCTACAACTTTGTTGTCAATAGAATAATAATTTCACCGTTTCAATAGATTTATTCTCACACAAGACAAATCACAAATCATCTCAACAACATTAAATCCAGGTTACTCATTTTCTGAAAAAGCTAGGTAAGCTCTCTTGTAGACAAATGGAAAGTTCCATCCAACCAGCAGCCTGTTCGGCTGGTGCTGATACGATCGTATACGATCGTGGATTATTACTGCTGGCTGGTTTGGTGTGAGAGAAAAATACTGTTCTGGCTTATAATCCACGATCGTTTACGACCAAGCGAACAGGCTGCAGATGATTTAGATCCACCCCATTGGTAATCTGGGTACTTTTGCCACCCCATTGGTAATCTGGGTACTTTTGATATGTGGTCACGCAAAAATCAAAGCAAGTGGTTTGCTTCATTAACTTCGACTACTATTGATGGACCAATAAGGTCTGTGTGTATTTGCATCATGCAAATATTGTTTATTTAGTGGGTTATTCAAATTATGGAATTGAGTTCAAAGGACTTCGCATGGCTGTACAGTAGAGTGTAGACTATGCCGTCCAAATAATTTACATTTCCTGCAATAGTAATCTCCAATAGATAACTTGCACAACTCAAACACCAAAAAAATATGAGCATGTATATCTGCCCTTTTCATATTAGAGCAACAATCTACACAATAGTTAGCATTGGTTCTCCTATGGTGCACCAATGCCGCCCCTAGGTTTTCTAGTGGGTCCGAGATCTGTCTCTCGCCATTGCGCCGCCAGAGGTGGAGGTGATTCCCCTTTTGGCAGAGCTCCTATAAAAGTCTAAAATGCCGTTGACTATCGCACGATTGTGTATGTTTGTACCCTCCGTTCCAAATTATAATTCTTTTTAACTTTTTTGACCCCGACTGCTCGTCTTATTTAAAAATTATGTAAATATAGTCAAATTTAAGTCATTCTTGAAGAACTTTTGTTAATAAAACAAGCCACAACAAAAGAAGTGATATTTAGCACAAATTTTTGAATAAGACGAATGGTCAAACTTGGGGTCAAAAAAGTCAAATGATATATAATTTGGTACGGATTTAGTATATGGTTTTATATTTGAGTATGTAAAATTTGGAAAAATAAGAATTATTAGTGTCTTGTTCATACAGTAGAGTCATGGCCTAACTAGTAGAGGATTATATATTAACAAAAGTACGCAAATCAACATCATATATCATGGTACTCACTCGGTCTACAAAAATATAACTATGAGATTTGTGTAAGTCAAATTACCGAGTTTATAGTGAATAGATTTAATATTTTTGTCTTGAACGAAGCGAGAATATATTTTATAATTAATTTAATAATATTTCTTTTGTATCATAATATTATTTTTTATATAATTTTGATCAAACTTTAAATCGTTCGAATCTTAAAAAAAGTTAGAATTGCTTTTTTTATGGACGGGGATTACAATATAACAAAACATATATGCTTACAGAGTCACAGTGATCTAGAAAGATAGATGGCCCTTGCATGGGCATCTCGGAATTTTTTGAGAATTATTACACACTCACATCTATGAACAAACGAAAAATGCGAACACTCGTGGCAAGTCGAGGACTTAAACCCTGGTGGGCAGGTTATAGCACAAGGAACCCAACCAACTGATCTATGATCAGTTGATGGCATCTTGGAATTTATCCAACTCTCTAGCTAGCAATGTTCTTTTTTCTTTCATCCCATTCAATATCAGTCACCTTGTTGGTGAGCTTCTTCCAACTACAATAATCGCCTTTTGATTTATTTCAAGTGTACTCAAGCTTAGTTCTTTCTTCGAACCTTTATGTCAAATATGTGTTTGCACGTTTCTTTTTTCGGCAAAACTCTCCCACACTATCATAGTATTCTTGTCATACTAATCAACCTCAAGCAGGATCTCAAGCAACAGGCCATCGTACATCATTTATACCACTATAAAAAGAATTAGTTGAAAATTCTAGCATTAGTATCAAAGACTTAAATCTCGATAGGCAGATTCTAGTTACTACAGATGTCTCGCTAAGTGAGATCTTCCCATTCTATACACGTGGCACTTAACATGCCATCCACTCCCTAATTTCAAACTTTTTAACGGTGAGGCTAACATCCAGATGTCCGGGAGGGCGCCCGTCCTAGACGCCCATGCTTGTCTCCCCCGTCCGCTCAGATTCAAGTGCCGCCCACACCAACCGTTAAGCGCTGGCGGAACCACCCACGTCGCTGGATGACTCGACCTGCCTGCCTCAATCCTCATGTGGGCGTGTCGACGTAGATCCACCTCCATCGTGTTGGACTCCTCTATGGAGGAATCGCGTGGGCCTCTTCCACACCGGCGCCGCGCGGCCTACACCTCCTCCTCCACACCACCGGCGGCGCCCGGACATCCTCCCCCACGTCGGTGGCCGTGGCCTGGCCCGCCGCCGCCTTAATCCTCACGCTTCATCGCCCCACCACTCCTCCGCTCCGGTTACGATTGCCTACGGGGGGAGCTCGCACCCTCGTGTACACTGCCGCCGCGATCTGCACTTGCAACATGAAACACTTGCTGCAACATACGACTGAAAACAGATGAAACATTCGGAACATACACTTGCAACATGTGGATAGGCACCGCAACATATGCAACATCCAGATAAAACACTTGCAACATACATCTGAAGTAGATGAAACATTTTGGATAGACACTTGCAACATGCGTGTATAGCCATTGCAACATATGCAACATCCAGATCTACTTTTCCAACATCCATATGAAACACTTGCAATATACCTCTAAAACATCAGAAATACTTGAAACATATGTTTGCAACATGCCCTTCTTCCTACCGTGGTGTCTTCAGCCGATCGTGGGAGACAATGTCTTGGCTGATGACAAACTTTTCCTGGTGGCGTCGGTGTGGTGGTGGGCGGTGCACGCCATGGCCGCGATGGGCGAGCGAGAATTGGGGTGTGGCGGTGGATGGCCGCGGTGGTGAGGCAGAGTGGGGCGAGGCAGCGCGGCGCGGTGTAGGATGGGTGCGCGCGACGAGGGATGGCCATGGTGCTGAGGCAGAGTGGGGCGGTCGGGCGCAAGATGGAGGCGCACGCGGTGGATGGCCGTGGCGGTGAGGTGGAGTGAGACGAGCAGACTACCGTATGTGGGGAGATTTTTTTGAAGAGAGCGTCCGGATAGACGGACGTCCACATGACAGCATTATCGACTTTTTAATAGTCGTGGAACATTTTTGTTGGTTGAACATTTTTTCACACCTAGAACATGCTCCGTTCCCTGCTCTACCTCGTGAAAGCATCTAGGCCCCTAGTTGGGTTTCGGTGATTAATGACAATACGTGATTACTATGACTAACGTGTGTTTTGCAGAGGCAATTAAGTTAGGTCATGGTAATGGAGATTGATTGGGCAATCATGGTGGTCATGCCCCTACGATGGAAATCGTTTCGGTTTTCAAGGATGGACGACAAGGTTAAGGATGGACTAGTTCTAAGTGTCGAAAGGAGTTGGAGAGACACTTAGAGTAGTTTAGGACTTTGTTTTTCCTTTGACCGTACTATTAATGGGGGTATGGACAGGTAGCTTGACCTAGGTGAGTCTAATGAGTTAGGTGTGGTGCACACTTGCTAAATCTAGCACTAGGTAGCTCCAAAATAGCCCTTAGATCTATTGGAGCAAACTTCATTCACGCATGATTGAGAGTTGGAAGTGAATGGAGGGTCAAATACTGACCGGACGCTGGCTTCGGTGTGATCGGACACTGGCGCAGAGTCCGGTCAGTTCATTTGATCAAGGTGAAGTTGTCTGGAAGTGATCGGACGCTGAGAGGTGAGTGACCGGACGCTGATGGTCAGCGTCCGGTCGACTCCAGTAAGGTTCCAAAGAGGGAAAATCACGACCGGACGCGTCCGGTCACCACTTGATCACTGGAGTTTGGGGTGTACTAACCGGAGCGTCCGATCAACATGACCGGAGCATCCGGTCACCCCGTAGAGGCACATAACGGTTCGTTTTTCAGCCCATGTTATAAATACCACCTCCACTCGTGTGTGGGGGTACTTTTGCTCATTCCAACAGCTGAGAAACATGTTTGAGAGTGCCAAAAAGAGCAAGGTCCTAGTGAGGTGATTGAGATTTGAGAATCCCAAAGAGAGCCCTCATTAGTGAGATCAAGAGTAGCAAAGTGTGCATCCACCCTTCTCATTAGGCTTGTCGTGGTCAAGTGAGAGTTCGTGCTTGTTACTCTTGGTGATCGCCATCACCTAGATGGCTTGGTGGTGATTGGGAGCTTGGTGATCATTCGGAGAGCTTGTGGATGACCCAACTCAAGTTGTGAGCGGTTGTGGGTGATTTACCGCGATGGAGTGTCAAAGAATCAATCTATAGAGAGCACTTGATCCTTGCGCGGATTAAGAGGGAGCTACACCCTTACGCGGGTGCTCCGACGAGGACTAGTGGGGAGTGATGACTCTTCGATACCTTGGCAAAACATCGTCACGTTCTTCCTCCTCTCTTTACTTTGAGCAATACAACTCTTGTCATTTACATTCTTAGAATTGCCATGCTAGAGTAGGATTGGAACATAGGTTGCAAGTCTTTTGTGCGGTAGAACAATTAGAAACACTTTCTAGGCACAAGGGGTTAATTGGGCTAACCATAGGATTTAATTATTGCAAAGAAATTTAGAATTAGCCAATTCACCCCCCCCTCTTGGGCATCTTGATCCTTTCAATTGGTATCAGAGCCTCGTGCTCACGTATTTAGGCTTAACCACCTAGTGAAAGATGTCTCACGGGGATGGACCTCCTCCTATCTTCGAGGGGGATGATTTCCATATTGGAAAATCCACATGGAGGTGTATCTAGAAGCTCTAGATGTTGGAATACTTAGAGCCACCTCACAAGGTTTCCCAAAACCTCAGGATGCCGTACACCCACAAGGCGATGAGTTGAACTACGAAAAATAGAATGCAAAGGCTAGAAACACCATATTTAGAGGCCCTTGTAAAGATGTGTTCAACCAGGTGAGGAACCACAAAGACACCCATGCACTATGGTCGGACGTTTGTGCACTCCATGAGGGAACAAAGAGTGAGCGTGAGGAACGCTATCATCTTGTCATGAAAAAGCTTAACTCTTTTGAAATGCTTCCTAAAGAATGTGCTAATGAAATATATTCACATTTGAATGTTCTTGTAGAGGAAGTCAATGGGCTTGGACTCACTCAAATGCAACCATCCGATGTTGTAAGAAAGATCTTGAGTGTCCTCCCCATTGACAAATATGGGCATATTGTGACCGTGCTTCATCAAGGTGATCTTTCCACCGCTACACCGACACAAATCTTGGGAAAGATCAATGCTCATGAGATGTACATGCACATCACACCACAAGATGGCTCATCCTCTACTAAGAAGAAAGACAAAGACTTAGCATTCAAAGCTAGTCAAGAGAAGGGCAAAGCAAGACTTGAGTATGAGAGCTCAAGTGATGATGAAGTTGATGATGCAAGCCTTGCTCTCATGGTGAGAAAAACCGTTAAGATGCTAAAGAAGCTCAACAAGAGTGGCATCAAATTTGATGGCAAGAAGAAGAAGTTCTTCACTAGCTCTAGAAGGAAGCCAATCTCCGAGATGGATTGCTACAATTGTGGAGAACTTGGTCATCTAGCACACCAATGCACCAAGCCCAAGAAAGACAAGTTCAAGAACAAGTACAAGGGCAAGAAATATGACTCAAGTAATGAAGAAGAAGATGAGAAGAAGAAAAACAAGCCATACAAGAAGAGAGATGGCAAGAAGAAGGACTTCCACAAAAAGAAGAAGAGTGAAAAGGCATACATCGTCGGTGATTGGCTCATGAATATTGATTCATCTAGTGGCTCATCCGATGATGATAATGACAACGAGAAGGTGGCCGTCATTATTATTGACTCTTCATCATCTTCACCGCCACCACCGCCATCATCCTCTACACACCTATGCCTTATGTCCAAGGGTGAACGCAAGGTATCAAATGATGATGATAGTAGTGGTGATGAACATGCTAGTAATGATGATAGCAATAGTGATGATGATGAATATGAATCACCTTCTTATGATGATCTTGCTAGATTGCTAAAACAATACACTAAGATCATTATAAAGACTAGAGCTAAGAATGAAAAGCTAGAAGCTAAGAATGATTCACTTTTAGCAAAATGTGATATAGCAGAAAAGGCTAGTGTTGAGCTTAGAGAAGCAAATGATGCTATACCATCCAAACTCAAGGAGCTCAAATCTTCTAAGAAAGAGCTTAAAGATAAACATGATAAACTTGAGAGGACACATAATGAGTTCATCACTAGCCACAACAAGCTAAAAGAAGAATATACTACTCTTAAGATTAATCATGATAGTCTTATCATTGCTCAAGAATTTTTATCCAATGAGCCACATGATGCTACTAACAATGTTGTTAAGATTGATATAGCTACATCATGTGATGATTTGATCATTGAGAGCATCGAGCAGAGTTCTAATAGCAAGGTCAAGCAAGTGGTTGAGGCCGATGATTATGATGAGTTTGTCAAGCTCAAGAATGATAATGAAAAGCTCAAGAAAGATCTTGAAGAGATCAAAAGCCACAACACTATTGTGCTAGAAACTCTTGATCATGATGGTGATTTGATGCTTGAGAATGAGAAGCTAAAAGAAGAGAGCAAGAAGCTCAAGGAAGAGAAAAATAATGATGCACTCAAGGAAGAGAACAAGAAGCTCAAGTTGGAGAAAGAGCATCTCAAGATTGGATTGAGCAAGTTCACAAGAGGCAAACATCTTCAAAGTGAGCTACTAATGAACACTGTCATGAAGATGGATAGAGGTGGCATTGGGTATTTGGCAAACCAAGAGAAGAAGGCTCAAGCTCAACAACAACAACAAAAGTCAAAGCCAAAGCCAAAGAGGTGTTTTGAGTGTGGATAAGAAGGTCACTTTGCCCATGAGTGTCAAACTCCACCACCACAACCCTTGTCCAAGCATGCTAGACCCTTTGCTTTCAATGCTCATTACATGCTTAGAAAGGACTCTAGTGGAAAGATGAAAGTTATGTTCTTAGGACCTCCCAACAAGAATAGGCCTAAGAAAATTTGGGTTGCAAAGTCACTTGTTGAGAAAGTCAAGGGCCCTCAACAAGTTTGGGTTCCTAAAGCTTGATCTCTTATGTGTAGGTGAACTACAAGACCGGTGGAAGTCATTGGGTAATTGATAGTGGTTGCACACAACATATGACCGGTGATCCTCATATGCTCACCTCACTAGATGAAGAAGTAGATGGACAAGAAAAAATCATATTTGGAGATAATTTAAAGGGAAAAGTTAAAGGATTGGGCAAAGTGGCAATATCAAGTGATCATTCAATCTCAAATGTGCTATATGTTGCTTCATTGAGCTTTAACTTGCTATCCGTTAGACAATTATGTGATCTTGGCTTTCAATGCCTATTTACCGAGAAGGAAGTGGTTGTATCCAAGAAAGATGATGATCAAGTGATATTCAAGGGATTTAGATACAACAACCTATATTTAGTGGACTTCACCTCTGAAGATACAAATTTGAAGACTTGTCTATTCACCAAAACAACACTTAGGTGGCTATGGCATAGAAGACTTGCTCATGTTGGGATGAGTTCACTCAAGAAGCTAATGAAGAATGATTTGGTGAGAGGGTTGAAGAATGTGAAGTTTGAGAAGGACAAACTTTGTAGTGCATGTCAAGCCGGCAAACAAGTTGCAAATACTCATCCTACAAAAGCTTTCATGGCAACCACAAAAGTGCTAGAGTTCCTTCACTTGGACTTATTTGGACCAACAACATACAAGAGTTTGGGAGAAAATCTTTATTATCTTGTGATTGTTGATGACTACTCAAGATACACATGGGTATTCTTCCTTCATGACAAATCCGAAGTTGCATCATGCTTCAAGAAGTTTGCCAAGAGGGCACAAAATGAGTTTGAAATGAAACTCAAGAAGATTAGAAGCGACAATGGGAAAGAATTTGACAACACAAACATTGAAGCCTATTGTGATGAAGTTGGGATCAAGCATGGGGTCTCCACAACATATACTCCTCAATAAAATGGTGTAGTTGAGAGAAAGAACCGGACATTGATCACTCTTGTAAGAACAATGCTAGATGAGTACAATACACCCAAAGCTCTATGGGCGGAAGCTATCAACACTGCATGCTATGCATCCTATAACACCCTAGGTGTTTGGCTTCCACAATTGCACTTGCATTTCATAAACATGAGCATCATTCATCCATTTATGAGTTCATATTGCATGAAACATGCTCTTGAAACATTGTAGCATATGGTCATATATCATGTATGTTTGTTTATGAAATGAATAGGGTGAAACACTCAAGTGCAACATATACAACACACTTTAGTGAAACATGGTTAGTTAGTACTATGCAATAAGATCATGAAAAATGTGAAACATGACTATGAAACAATTGTAACATTTCATGTGTTTTTCATTGTTTCAGTACATACCTTGCTTGATTCTTGTGTGACCAATGTATGGTGTGGCTAAATATCCTTATAAGAACCTTAGTCATACTTAGAATGTCATTAGGAACAATGTTCATGTTGATCATTTTGCCTAATTAGGTTTCCAAGTCATGGTTGACCAAATTGGACCCCTAGAGCTCCTGTGTTTGACTGTTTAAAAAGTGTAGCTTAGGATGTTTGCATGTCTGAGTAACCTAAAGCAAAGTTGTAGAGAATTATATGTGGAACAAAAGTTCTTTTATGACCATCTCATGAAAATGTGCACAACATGTTCAAAAATGGCCCACAAGTCAGGATTTAAAGCTGTTTCAACAATTGAAAATTTTTCTAAGTGTTATACTGGATTCTAGTTTCATGAAGACGACTTTGGGGCCATGTAGATTGAAATCTATGGAAAATTAGCTCGAGCTCCAATTAGCAAACTTGTAGTACTCACGTAGGTCTCTAACTTTGTTAATTACAACTTAACCTGGATCGCCACGGATTAAGAGATCTATTGTCGACAAGTTTCGCTGTCAGTCGGTGTTTGGATCACTGAATGGCGAGCTACAGTGTTCACCGATTCAGAAATCAGCCGCCGCGTGGGTGACGCGCGTCGCCGGCCGTCTGACCGCACGGCCACGCGCCGCGGATGCCCTGGCAAGGCCAACCACGACGGGCACACTCACACGCGCCTACTCGACCTGTTCATAGCTTAATTTTTCATTTGCATCGCCTCCACCGCAAGCAGCGACCGAGCTCAGCGCCTGCCATTGCTGCCGAGCGAGCTTCGCCGTCGCCGAGCTCGCGAACCACCGCAAAAACGTGAACTCCGTCTTCACCATAGCTCCACCGTGTCCTCCTCTACCTTCTCCACCTCCTAGCTGCGCCATTCGTGCTTTGGTAAGGTCACAATGACCATTTCCGCCGTCACCGCCATGGGCGTGACCTCACCGGAGATGAGGCCGCCGTGGCCGGGGTAGCTAGGAATCGTCCCGTCCCTGTTTCTTTGCCGTGTTAGCACCGTGGCGACCTCAGGTAGCTCACACCATGCTCGGTTGAGCCGGCCATGGGTTGTCGTCGTCGGCAGCTCGCACCGGAGCTCTGCCGTGCCGCCATCACCGGCGGCGAGCCACCTCCGCTAGGTCGTAGGTCGCGCCACTAGCACCAATAGACTCACCGCATCACGTAGGTCACGTAGGTGTCCTCGGTGTCGCCGGAGGAGTCGCCGTCGACGAGTTCCTCCATCACCGCGCCGTCGAAGCCGCCTCCTCTGTTTCTGTGTCTATGACACGCGGGCCCAGCTGACCGGTGGACCCCAGTTGTCAGCAACTGAGTATTAGAAAGATAGTTCAAAAATGCAGTTTTGAATGCTGATTTGATATTTTTGTATCTCCTGTTTTGTAGATCCAAATTGGGTGGTTCCAATTTTGTTAGATTCACAGTTAGATCTAGTATTTAAGAAAAATATATCTTGAGCACATTATGTAGAAATTTTGGATGAATTAAATAGGAACTTGAAAAGTATTTTTGAATGCATACAAACTTGTTTAAATCATATCATGAGTTTCTGTGATCCAAAAATTATGAGATTTTGTGGGTAAGCTAGTCTTGTATAGTAGAAGCTCTGGTTAAAATTTGAGAGTCATTGCATGTGTAGTTTTTGAGTTATAGATTTTCCTTTTATCACTGGTAGATACTTGGGTGAATTTTTGTAAATTATCTATGATTCCAATGACCATGAAATTTGTTGGAGAATGTCCTAGTACCTTAAGGATGCTAGGAAAAATATAAAATCTGTTGCTTGGCACTTTTCACTAAGGTTTCCTAATTATGCCATTTTAAGCCATTCTGTCTTACATTTTTGTGTAGGTTGTTATACTTACTCAAATGGTGTGAAATTTTTATGGTAGTCTACTTAGGGCATGTAGTGTCTACTGTAATTTTTGTAGAACTAATGGGGTAGTTTTCATATATGTTTACTATTTCCCCTAATTAATTAAATAAATTAAGAAAGGTATTAAAAGAAATGTTTTGGTGATGGACACCCTACTTTCTGGTGTTCTTGTGATATTTGTGATATGTCAGTAAAGTTGGTTTTGTCCAATTAAACGTTTATATCATAAGTTAACAATTATTTATTTGCATCATGTCCCTCTGGACAGATCTAGGAACTTTGGAAAGTTCCCCATGATAATTTGGTTTTCTGTGATTGTGATGAATACAAAAGTTGTAGATAATTTATGTATCTAGCTCCTGTCAAAATTTGAGGGCATTTGGCCCAGTAGTTTAGAAACTACAACTGTTTAAAGTTAGGTTCCAGTTTTGCTTACTCTCTGCCTTGTAAGGATAGGGTCCTGTTGATTTATGAATTCGACTTGGTAAAGTGTCGAATCATGCTTTGAGGTCTAAAAATTAATTGTAGAAAATTTCATAAGCTTTCCAGATTGTCTTGTTGCATGTCATTTGGAATTATAAATCTCCAGTTATGGCTAGTTTACTGTGCCGCTACATAGTCTTCATTTTGCTGAAATACAAATGCTTGAGTGTATGTTGTTGCAATGTAATCGTTGATTGTTTAGGGGTTAGTCTAACTTGAGAATATGCTTAGGTGCAGGTGCTAGGTCATTAACTGAAGATGAGCAATTATACATTAGGTTGTATAAACTTGGTAAGTAAAGTGATTTGAATAGGGCTTAAGTTGGAATATGCAAACTACAGCGAACATGTGCATTCCCCGAGCATCCCTGACATTCGTTCATGTGCATCCATGATATTTATCTTGCGCATTCATGCAATAGGTGTGCCGGAGGGAGTGACGTTGCTGGAGTTCGAGGGAGCCAACCAGGAGGAGGAACCCAAGGTGCAGGAAGCCGACGAAGCAGTCGCCGCGGAGGAATTGCCCGAGTGCCCTGACCACCAGCCTTCCTCGTTCCTGAAAGGCAAGCCCCGGAGCATATTAAGCCTCCCATGTTTTTACAAATACTTTGAGTACCTTTTATTGTTGATGATGCATTAAGTATAGGAATTGGTTGGAACCAATTGCTGCATTATATATCTTTCCTTGTCCAGATATCGTACTGGAATCCTATTTAAGTTTAGGAACGGGTTAAATGCTTAGCCATGCTTAGTGCGGTAGAAGTTAGGTGATTTTCTGTCACCTGCGAGCTTTAGGATGAGGTGGATCACGGTTGGCTATATTTGCTATCGTGGAAAAGAACCATGTGATTAATGAATTAAGACCGGGCGGAGTCTTGTGTAGGTTTGAACATAGTGACTCCGTCTGAGTCGTTTAAGGATCGATACGCTGTACGTCCTCATGTCATGTTGAACGCAGCCTAACACTTAGCTGGCCGGATAAGTCGTTCCGACCGTGAAGCCTAGTAGCTCGACTCAGGCCAGGGACGCGAGCAGTGGCGGCATTCTGGAGGTAGTAAGGATGTGCGGAGAGCCATTGGCATAAGTCCAAGGCGGGTTAGAGTCCCGAACAACCTTGGCAGAGTGGTTCTCTGAGAATGTCGATCTGATTGGACTCGCGACTCCTAAATCGTACCAAAGGTGACTTGTTTGTGACTCCGACGGGAGAAGCAGGGTTTGTGTTTAGGAATACCCCTCCAGCTGGATAGGAATCGATTCGAATCGCCATCTCTCCCGGATAGTGAGAACTTGACTGAGCAGCGGCAACGTAGATTCAATTAATTTAATGATATGGTTAAATGGATGACGATGATAAGGTTGCCACAATGAATACCTGATATGGTTATTAATGTTTGCACCCTAATAAAATGATTGCTTAGTATAGGTGCTAATATAGTTGACAGGTTAATGGCTAAAAAGTCACTGCTAGTTCAGGTTAAGAGTTAATCATTATTACTTATGCTTTTCTGCAAAAAGAAAGTGTCAGCCAGATCCAATACATTAAGCTATGCATAATCCTTGGTGTCATTTATTTTAGTTTCTGTCGGGTAAGTCTAGCTGAGTACATTCCCGTACTCAGGGTTTATTCCCTCTTGTTGCAGATGACCTTCTATATCAGGGATTCTGTAAGTATTGTCTCCACCCGGCGGGTGATGAAGACTAGATCATGGGCATGATCTCTGTTCTCTTATCTAAATGCTTTTGCGGGCTGTGATCAGCGAACCAGTATGTGTATTTGAACTCGAGTGTGTGAGTTAAACTATTTGCTTCCGCATGTTTTACAAGACTTGTTTTGTAATAACGATGACTCTGTGATGATGTAATCTATTTGCGAACATCTACGAAATGTTGTAACGTACGATATGTTATGTTGAATTACTGTGATCTTGGTTGTATGCAAGTTGGTTTGAAATCCTTCGAGATTTCAGTTGACTACTGGGTTTATATGGGCTCAAGTTCGAGAATTTGATCGTTTCGGCGATTGTTTTTGTACTTGTGCTCTTATAAATTGGTCGGTTCTGTGACACATCCAACTGCCTATTCCTTCAAAAGTTTTTTGGCAAGACACCTTATGAGTTGCTCAATGGGAAGAAGCCGGACGTCTCCTTCTTTAGGGTGTTTGGTTGCAAATGCTACATCTACAAGAAGCGGCAACACCTAGGGAAGTTTCAAATATGTTGTGATATTGGCTTTCTTGTTGGTTACTCATCAAAGTCCAAAGCATATATAGTATTTAATCATGCCACCGACTTGGTTGAAGAAACATATGATGTGGAATTTGATGAATCTAACGGCTCCCAAAGAGCACATGAGAATCTTGATGACGTAGGTGATGAACCATTGAGGGAGGCTATGAAGAATATTTCGATTAGAGACATCAAGCCTAATGATAAAGATGATGTACAAGTGATCAATCCACCTTATTCATCAAGTGTGCCACAAGATGGTGATAAAGATGGGAGAGTAGAAAATAAAGATACTCATGTCTCCCATGAGCAAATGGTGATACAAGCACAAGATGTTGATGCTCTAGAACCTCCCCCTCAAGTGGTTGATAGAAGGAATTCACCTCTACTACAAGCTCATCCACAAGATCTCATCATAGGGAGTCCATCAAAGGGTGTAATGACTCGATCTCAAAAACTTGCTTCATTTATTGAACATCACTCTTTTGTCTCTTGTTTTGAGCCTACCAAGGTAGAAGAAGCTCTTCAAGATCCGGATTGGATAAATGCCATACATGAAGAGTTGAACAACTTCACCCGCAATGAAGTTTGGACTCTTGGAGAGCGACCAAAAGGTGCAAGAGTCATTGGAACAAAGTGGGTGTTCCGCAACAAGCAAGATGATCAAGGAGTTGTTGCGAGGAACAAGGCAAGACTAGTAGCAAAGGGGTTCTCTCAAGTTGAAGGTTTGGATTTTGGAGAGACCTTTACACCGGTTGCAAGACTAGAAGCCATTCGTATCCTCCTTGCATATGCATCACATCATGAAATAAAACTATATCAAATAGATGTGAAAAGTGCATTTTTAAATGGCTTTATTAATGAACTAGTCTGTGTTGATCAACCCCCCGGGTTTGAAGACCCTAGATATCATAATCATGTTTATAGGTTGTCCAAGGCGTTATATGGGCTTAAGCAAGCCCCAAGAGCTTGGTATGAGCGTCTTTGGGACTTCCTCATTGAGAAGGGCTTCACCATTGGGATGGTCGACACCACACTATTCACCAAGAAGCTTGATGGACATATCTTCATTTGTCAAGTGTATGTTGATGATATCATCTTTGGATCATCAAATGAAGATTCTTGCAAAGAGTTTGGTGAATTGATGTCAAAAGAGTTTGAGATGTCAATGATTGGTGAGCTTACATTCTTTCTTGGTTTTCAAGTCAAGCAAATGAGAGAAGGGATTTTCATCTCTCAAGAAAAGTATACCAAGGATCTTCTCAAGAGGTTCAAAATGGATGAATGTAAGCCAATCAAGACATCAATACCAACTAATGGACATCTCGACCTAGATGAGGGAGGTAACACGATTGATCAAACTCTCTACCACTCTATGATTGGTAGCTTGTTATATTTAACCGTATCTAGGCCCGACATTATGTTTAGTGTGTGTATGTGTGCTAGATTTCAAGCTAATCCTAAGGAAAGTCATTTAATTGCCGTAAAAAGAATCCTTAGGTATCTTAAGCATACACCAAGCATTGGCCTTTGGTATCCCAAAGGAGCTAGATTTGAATTAATTGGCTATTCTGATTCGGATTATGCCGGGTGCAAAGTTGATAGAAAAAGCACATCCGGAGGGTGCCATTTGCTTGGTAGATCACTTGTGTCTTGGTCCTTCAAGAAACAAAATAGTGTGGTCTTGTCCACCGCCGAAGCGGAATACATTGCCGTGGGTGCTTGTTATGCACAAATACTTTATATGAAACAAACTTTGCTAGACTATGGTGTAGTTCTAGAAAAAGTACCTATTTTGTGCGACAATGAAAGTGCGGTAAAACTTGCAAATAATCCGGTTCAACACTCTCGCACCAAGCACATAGATATCCGCCATCACTTTCTTAGAGATCATGTTGCTAAAAATGATATATCATTAGAAGGTGTAAGGATCGAGGATCAATTGGCGGATATCTTCACTAAACCGCTAGATGAGGCGACTTTTTGTCGATTGCGGAATGAGATCAATGTGCTTGATTTTAGTAACTTCTCTAAAAAATGAGCTTGTGTTGTCCCTTGCATTGCATTGTAATATACAACATGTTTACTTTATGGCAATGCACATAGGGCTTGTCTAACATGGTTAAGATAACCGCCGAAAAGCATGTGAAGAAGCTTAACCTTGGATCAAACTTGACAAGCAACTAGATTTACTTCCAAGTATTGCATTGCATATGCATGAATGTTGTTTTATCATTTATCTTCAATTGCCCTCTTATTGCCTATTTTCTTAAAAAGAATTATAGCCTAAGGAAAAATATTTTTGGAAAATTTGAGGGTTTGAGAGAGGTCACTCACATCAGTCCCAATTGGTGTTTATTTGGATCTTATTGAAGTTGGCACTCGATTGGAAACAGGCAGCACGAAGGACTTTGAAGATTTGCTGGAAAAAGAGTGATCGGACGCTGCACCGGACTCTGATGTCCAGCGTCTAGTCAGTTCATAGGAGGTGAACCTGCTGCGAAGGAGTGACAGGACTTTGCTATTCAGCGTCCGGTCAGATGGTGGCTCAGCGTCCGGTCAAGCGAAGAAGATGAAGTTAGGATCAACCGGACTCTGGCTGCGTCCGGTCAGTGGTGATCGGACGCATCTGGTCGCGATTCCAGGGGATTTGGACCTCTCTGGAATCGACCGGACGCTGGGTGGCAGCGTCCGATCACTGCCACCGGAGCGTCCTGTTAGTAGAAAACGTGCGGGATTCCAACTCTTCTCTATTTCCTTTCCCGTCACGTTGGGGGCCACCATAAATTGCGCCGTACCTTGACCTAATCATCTCATCAAGCCAACATCGCCGTTCTCGAGCCTCCACGCCACTCCAAAGCTCTACCGTGCCCTAACCCTAGTGCCACCGAGCTTGCCTCCGCTGCCGCACAGCCGTGCCTCGCCACCTGCTGCAACGCCGTGCCCACGCCTTCGCAGCTTGCCCGCGCCCGCACCCTACTCCAACGCCGCCGTGCCCTAGCACCACCAAGCATCACCTCACCAGCGCGTGCCAGTGCCCACATCGCCTCTCCACGGCCGATTCATCGCATTGCATCGCCAATCCACGCCACATTGCTTCACCGGAACCATAGCTTCACAGTGCTTCCCAGTGGTTCCCCGATTGTCGTTCCTCTTCTTTTCGGATCGCTGGTTCGTCAGGTAGCAAGCCCTCGATTCAACTTCGTACCTAATGCTTGCTTTCTTAGGGTTTCGCATCTTTAGATATATTGTAATTATTTATAAATCTAATCTATTCTAACGTGCAGTGAGTCGGTGTTTCTGAGGTCTCAGTGGTAGTTGTCAGTCAACTCGGGGCCAAGCTCACGAGTACGGATCGAGGCCAAGCCTCGGAAGTGACAATTGGCAGTTGATCTTCGTCAGCGACAGTTATTCTTTTCAGATCCATCAGATGGCTCGTGTCAAGAATGTCGAAGGTGGTCCCAGTGATGAGGATCCAAGGCGTCTGCCTCGCTTGCCTACAGATCCAAAAGGCAAGGCGATGAAGAAGCTAGCAACAAGGAAGCGCAAGTACCCTGATGCAGATATAGCGAGAGCAGCCGCAGTTGCAGAGGCTCGTAGAGCACGCAGAGAGAGGAGGTACTCATAGTGGTGTTGTTATTGCAGATCAGCTCTCTCCATCTATGAGGGCTGCACTTGAGCAGGCTGAGCGCCGTCATGGTGGTCTAGCTGGGACTCTCATGGTTGGAGGACGGCGTATTGCTATTGATGAGAGTCTGCCTCAGGGGGAGTCACAACAGCAGTCATAGCCAGCAGAGCCGACTTAGAAGGGAGAGCAGGCCGAGGAGACAGAGCAGGCACCTCAGCCATAGCTACGTTGCTCTGGTCGTACCCATGCTCTAGTCACACCGAGGCCTGAGACACAACGGAGGGGTTCTCGTCCACCGCCTAGACCACAGGATCCGCCTCCAGTGACTCATCTTGATTTAAGGGCCGCCACGGCCAAGCAGGTGCAGCAGCTCAGATTTGTGGACTTCGATCAGTGGTTTCCGCCTAGGTGGGATGAGCGTGCATCAGAGGGCTTCTACACACCACTATAGGAAGACTTCTATAATGCATATCTTAACAGTGGGGCACTATTCAGGTCATAGAGGGTGTGCAACATTGAGTCCATAGTAGCAGCAGCTGGAGAGCATATTCGCCCCTACCTAGCATATCTACTAGGGCTGACAGATTTACTTGGATGGACAGGCTTATATGTTCCATCTTGGGTCCATCAGTTCTATGCTACACTCTGGATTGACCCGCAGCATAGATTCATTCACTTTGCTTTCAGAGGCAGAGATTATAGGCTAATGAGCACTAGGGTCAAGGAGATTCTCAGGCTTTAGGAGCAGCCCATCAGGCTACATGAGGTTTGCTATGGACAGACAACACCTCCTAGACGCCCTCATGGCGGTATGGTACCTCCTACAGATCTAGTCCGCCACTGCTTCAAAGAGCCTTTTGGTGAGGGGTCGAGCAGGACTCCAAGTGATCTCACTCCTATGGCTAGAGTGCTGGATGCTATTATGAGGAGGATCCTGATTCCAAGGATGGGGTATCGTGAGGGCTTGACTCGTATTCAGTTATGGCTTCTAAACTCTTTGATGCAGCAGACAGTGTTTGACATTTAGGATCTCCTTCTATCAGAGATGGAGGATACTATTGCTGAGGGGTTTAGAGGTCACTGTCAGTTGCCCTATGCTCACTGGATCACATTTCTTATTCATAGGGCAATTACAGTGAGACCACCTGAGATGCTAGCAGAGTACAGTGGTGTTACTACAGAGTTCCCTGCATACAACCTGACTCAGATGATTCGCCATAGTACACCGAGTGCACCTAGCTAGCCGCGCCGTCATCCAAAGGCGCTAGAGACTGCAACTCAGCAGGATGAAACTATCAGGGGCATAGCAGCTACTGAGGAGGAGCAGTTAGATGCTCAGCAGGAGGGATGGTCGAGAGTGACCCCAGTGACAGCTCAGATGAGGACTACCGGGACATTCCTCAGATGCCTCCACGTCGACATGACCATGAGGCCGGTAGCTCCAGTTCAGCTCCACCTACACCGCAGACAGACCCCGCTCTACTTGCTATCCTTGAGCGGATGAGGCAGGATCAGGCTCGCCAGGCACAGGAGACCGCCGCTACTTTTGCACAGTTCTAGACTCAGCAGGACGAGTTCCAACGACAGCAGCAGGCGATATAGTAGCAGCAGCAAGCCATGCATCAGTAGCAGCTTCTTATGCAGCAGCAGCTACTTGGGTTCATGTAGCATGTTGTGACAGCTATTGGGGTTCCACCGCCACAGCCTTCACCCTAGCTTGGTCAGCATGCCACCACCTCTATGACTCCAGCTTTATAGCCTAGTGGGCTTCAGAGTCAGGGACAACCACTAGCATAGTTTGCTTCACCTATAAAGCAGGTGTCCCAGTGGTTTGCCTCACCAGTGCTAGCCCCGCAGTTCATACCTCTTCAGACGGGCTTCACACCGGCTCAGACTTCCTCGCTGCTTGTGCTAGAGACTACAGTGTCCAGGAGCCTTGGTGCTTCCTTCAGTGAGTTGACAGGGCAGCCTACTCCGCCATATCTACATGTCCCAGGTCCTTCCACAGTTGCACCTATTACAGGGACTACAGAGACGCTCTCTTCCTTAGTGGCATCATTAGAGTCGGCTGCTATAGTCATACCTGCACAGTCTACAGCAGCTCTAGTTGTTGATCCGACCCAGACCGCTTCAGCGTCGTTTCCAGCTACAGAGGGTCATACAGCTCAGAGCTCAGGGTCAGATGATGATGGCACACAGTTTTAGCTCGCTCCTCGTATCTCAGCGCCCGGCTCGTCCGCTATAGCCCCACCGACCGACCCTTAGGTTTTGGTGTTTGACGCCAAAGGGGGAGAGGGATCAAGTATGTTAGTCTTAAGGGGAGCGACATATCTAGGGGGAGCTTAGTTTATCTATTAGATTATCTATTACATTTGGAGTTTTATGTGTGATACACTATTATGCATTCGTGTGTTTACTTTTATGCATCAAACTATATTTATGTGATAGTGATATATGACATGTGTGCTCTCTACTTTGAATTCTTTATATGTCATATCACTTGTGCTATGCTCATTTGCTTTACTTCCGCGTTTTACTCCAATACAAATGAGCTTTATTACTTGTACTCATGCTTATTTCATATCTTTTGAGTATATTATGTTGGCTTGGGTCATATAAGCTTGCCTAACTCTTTTGTTCTTATTGTCAAAAGCTTATATGAACAAAGCATGTTAAAAACCTCATCTCTTTCACATACTCAAGGTGGTATTGTCATCAATCACCAAAAAGGGGGAGATTGAAAGCATCTAGGCTCCTAGTTGGGTTTCGATGATTAATGACAATACGTGATTACTGTGACTAACGTGTGTTTTACAGAGGCAATTAAGTTAGGCCACGGTAATGGAGATTGATTGGGCAATCATGGTGGTCATGCCCCTACGATGGAAATTGTTTCGGTTTTCAAAGGATGGACGACAAGGTTAAGGATGGACTAGTTCTAAGTGTCGATTGGAGTTGAAGTGGCACTTAGAGTAGTTTAGGACTTTGTTTTTCCTTTGGTCGTACTATTAAGGGGGTATGGATGGGTAGCTTGACCTAGGTGAGTCTAGTGAGTTAGGTGTGGTGCACACTTACTAAATCTAGCACTATGTAGCTCCAAAATAGCCCTTAGATCCATTGGAGCAAACTTCATTCACGCATGATTGAGAGTTGGAAGTGAATGGAGGGTCAAATACTGACCGGACGCTGGCTTTGGTGTGACCGGACACTGGCACAGAGTCTGGTCAGTTCATTTGATCAAGGTGAAGTCATCTGGAAGTGACCGGACGCTGAGAGGTGAGTGACCGGACGCTGAGGGTCAGCGTCCGGTCGACTCCAGTAAGGTTCCAGAGAGGGAAAATCACGACCGGACGCATCCGGTCACCACTTGATCACTGGAGTTCAGGGTGAACTGACCGGAGCGTCCGGTCATCATGACCGGAGAGTCCGTGTAAGGTCCTAATGGCTAGAGGGGGGTGAATAGCCTAATAAAAATTTCTACAATAACACTTAGCAAACCGGTTAGACAATTATGAGGCGAAGCAAGTGTTGCGCTAGCCTACTAAAATTGCAAGCCACATACCACAATTTAGTTAATATAGTTTCTATCCACACAATAGCTATGTCACTACACTAAGTTAGTGTGGTCTCAAAGGCTAACTAAAGAGCCACACTAACCAAACTAACAAGCTCTCACAACTAGCTACACTAAAGAGCTTGATAACTAGTTTGCGGTAATGTAAAGAGAGTGAGCAAGAATGTTATACCGCCGTGTTGAGAAATGAGCCAATCAATCACAAGAATGAATAACAATGAAGACCAATCACCTCGGAATCAAATGATGAACACAATGATTTTTTACCGAGGTTCACTTGCTTGCCGGCAAGCTACTCCTCGTTGTGGCGATTCACTCACTTGGGGGTTCACGTGCTAATTGGCATCACACGCCAAACCCTCAATAGGGTGCCGCACAACCAACACAAGATGAGGATCACACAAGCCACGAGCAATCCACTAGAGTACCTTTTGCCTCTCTGCCGGGGAAAGGTCAAGAACCCCTCACAATCACCACGATCGAAGCCGGAGACAATCACCAACCTCCGCTCGATGATCCTCGTTGCTCCAAGCCATCTAGGTGGCGGCAACCACCAAGAGTAACAAGCGAATCCCGCAGCGAAACACGAACACCAAGTGCCTCTAGATGCAAACACTCAAGCAATGCACTTGAATTATCTCCCAATCTCACAAAGATGATGAATCAATGATGGAGATGAGTGGGAGGGCTTTGGCTAAGCTCACAAGGTTGCTATGTCAAATGCAAATGGCTAAGAGGATGAGCTTGAGCCGGCCATGGGGCTTAAATAGAAGCCCCCACGAAATAGAGCCGTTGTACCCCTTCACTGGGCACAACATGGGGTGACCGGACGCTCCGGTCATATTGACCGGACGCTGGACCTCAGCGTCCAGTCACGCGATGCGTGCCATGTGTCCCCTCTCTTCAAATGTCGATCGCCCGATCTCAACGGTCAAGTGACGACCGGACGCAGCAGCTCAAAGTGACCGGACGCTGAACCCCAGCGTCCGGTCGTTTCTAGTAAGCATCCAGAGATGACTTTTCACGACCGGACGCGTCCGGTCATGCTTGACCAGACACTCCCAGCGTCCGGTCACACGGCGACTCCCCTGTGCACTGCCACGTCAGTTGGACCGGACGCACCCTGTCAGTGTCCGGTCACCAAGTGACCCAGCGTCCGGTCAGAGACCAATGCCAGCGTCATTGCAGCTTCCACTGACCGAACACGCCGGTCCAACCGAGGCCAGCGTCCGGTCACTTACAGTGACCTCCGTCTTTTCTGTCTAGGGCGCCGGTGGCACCGTCGGACTGTGCGCACTCCCTACCCTTGCTCAAATGTGCCAGCCACCAAGTGTATCACATTGTGCACATGTGTTAGCATATTTTCACAAACATTTTCAAGGGTGTTAGCACTCCACTAGATCCTAAATGCATATGCAATGAGTTAGAGCATCTAGTGGCACTTTGATAACCGTATTTCGATACGAGTTTCACCCCTCTTAATATACGACTATCGATCCTAAATATGATCACACTCACTAAGTGTCTCGATCACCAAAATAAAATGGCTCCTACTATTTATACCTTTGTCTTGAGCCTTTTGTTTTTCTCTTTCTTCTTTTCAAGTCCAAGCACTTGATCATCACCATGGCATCACCATCATCACGTCATGATCTTCATTTGCTTCACCACTTGGAATGTGCTACCTATCTCATGATCACTTGATAAACTAGGTTAGCACTTATGGTTTTATCAATTCACCAAAACCAAACTAGAGCTTTTAGTCCGGTCACCCCGCAGAGGCACATAACGGTTTGTTTTTCAGCCCGTGTTATAAATACTTCCTCCACTCGTGTGTGGGGGTACTTTTGCTCATTCCAATAGCTGAGAAATACCTTTGAGAGTGCCAAGAAGAGCAAGGTCCTAGTGAGGTGATTGAGATTTGAGAATCCCAAAGAGAGAGTAGCAAAGTGTGCATCCACCCTTCTCATTAGGCTTGTCGTGGTCAAGTGAGAGTTTGTGCTTGTTACTCTTGATGATCGCCATCACCGAGACGGCTTGGTGGTGATTGGGAGCTTGGTGATCATCCGGCGGAACTTGTGGATGACCCAACTCAAGTTGTGAGCGGTTGTGGGTGATTCACCGTGACGGAGAGTCAAAGAATCAACCCGTAGAGAGCACTTGATCCTTGCGCGGATCAAGGGGGGCTACACCCTTACGCGGGTGCTCCAACGAGGACTAGTGGGGAGTGGCGACTCTCCGATACATCGGCAAAACATCGCCGCGTTCCTCCTTCTCTCTTTACTTTAAGCATTTACTTTGAGCAATTCAATTCTTGTCATTTACATTCATAGAATTGTCATGGTAGAGCATGATTGGAACATAGGTTGCTAAACTTTTGTACGTTAGATCAATAGAAACACTTTTTAGGCATAAGGGGTTAATTGGGCTACCTGTAGGATTTAATTATTGCAAAGAAATTTAGAATTAGCCCAATTCAACCCCCCCTTCTTGGGCATCTTGATCCTTTCACCCTTCAAAATTCTTCAGAAGGTGGGAGCAGTGGCATATAAATTGGAATTGCCGGAAGAGTCCAAAATTCATTCAATAGTGCATGTGTCTCAGCTCAAAAAGCATGTGCCACCATCTGAGCTGGTTGAAGAAGACAATACTCAAGTGCCTACTGACCCTGAAGAAGTTGTACAACCCATTTAGTTTTCTGCAACTCAAATGGTGAGAAAAGGGACTTCGATGATTACTCAGATTCAAGTGTGCTGGAGTTTGTTACCATCGTCTATGTTGACTTGGGAAGAGGAGAATGATTTGAAACGTCGATACCCTAGAAGCCCAGCTTGGGGTCAAGCTGGTTTTAAAGGAGGAGGCAATGTCAGGACTTGCTCTAAGCGTTGCGGCGTTCGGCAACTAGGACAACAAGTGGCTGAGTCGGCGTATATTCAGTTAGTTGCGGTGGTTAGACTCTTGCCTTCTTAATGGGCTTTAGCGTTAGGCGTTGGGCCATTACGGCGGTTGTAGCGTGAGTATCCAACTGTGTCTGGGCGGGTATATAAGCCCGTGTAATCGATTGGCAAAGGGGAAATAGAACCTGAACTCTGAACATCTGCCTTCCAATTGTTTGCTTCTGAATCCTTCCGTTCGTCTGACCCCAATCCCCTGTTCTTGCTGTAACCCAGACTAAATTCCGATTCCGTCTAGTTATCCGTTGCGATCCTCGTCGGGTTGTAACAAAATCATAATGCATGTATTAATGGCAACAAAAGATAGATAAATATTGATAAGTAAAATAACAAATTATTGACAGCATATTTTCTTAAGTACTCCCAATCAAGTGATCACGTTCCATTCCAAAAAAAAAAGTGATCACGTTCCAGCACATCGTCGAGGAGGGGAACCAACAGATTCAGGCTGGTAAAAGGCACCTCTTGTCACTAACAGCTGCTGTAAATGGGTCTGTTTTAGCACATGTAGAGTCTCTGCCATGCCTGCAATCAAACTTGTGCGCCGCAGCGTCAGTTGGAGGGAGGTTGCAGCTCACAGGCCGCCGCCGGGCTCGTCGACGTCGTCGTGATTGAGGCATTGAGCCAGAGTTCTATGTCGCACTTCGTTTAAGTTAGGCCAGGCCCATGTAGACATGAATTGAGGTGTGCTTAGCATATGGGTAATTTTTGTGTCTTCGGCTGTCGTTTTGTTTGTTGGTTCTTTATGGTGAAAACTGAAAACGTCGAAAAGAGACACAAAGACGTTCCCTCATTTTGTCAAGTAGTGTGGAAGTAGCATTTTCTACATACCAGGTCTTATTTTCCAAACATAAATTCCGCATGAAGAAAAATCAGTTACTGCAAAAATCAGGTGAAAAGAAAATTCATCGCGCCCAAAATCAAGCCCAAAATGGTGACTGAATCTTGAATAGTAATGGACGAACATCAGTTGGTCACTGATTGCACAATCAAGCGCTTCTGAAGCATTATACTCTGTGGTGTGACGTTTTAGTTTCTTTGGATATTTTAGCGGGCCCGTATATACAGATACTCATGAATTGATATATTGTGACCTTTGGAGGGAAACAAGAAGACAAGAAGAAAAGGAATGGCATTGAGAGAAAAAATTGGCCAGTGACAAGGAAATCATGAAACCTGTGGGCTGAAGGTGTGTCCCGAAAGTTGCGTTGACCAGTGACAAGAAAATCATGAAACCTGTGGGCTGAAGGTGTGTCCCGAAAGTTGCGTAGCACGAATGATTGCCCATCAGGTGCTACTGAAGTAGTGCGTTCGATGTAGGAGGACTGTAGGAGTACAACTGAACAATTTTATTGGTAGCTAGATTCTCTATGAGCCGTGCAAGACTGAACAAGTCCGTTTCCTTTTCTTCGGCAATGTCCGTGCAAGATTGAGCCAATTTTGCGTTCCAACATCAGATTGATGTGTTATACCTACCAGTATCATGCATGTGAGCTTTGCTTTTGTTGAGGAACTTGTGTACGTTAACGTTATCAAGAGACAAATGCTTTTGTCCTTTCAGTATGAAGTAGCTGCACACCATGTTTGTGCCTTCTGTAACTAGCTAGATCGGACAATACCTGCAGCGCTGTTACTCTCATATATTCATCGAAAAGTTAATCTGATTTTTTCGTCGTCTGCTTCATTTCAAGAAACGTCCTGCACTATGGGAAAGTTAACTGCATTCAAGTATCAACTAGAATAATGTAGGCAAGTATCAACTATAGGCATCGGTAATAATGAGTGGGCGTAGATATAAGAACGTGACACTTGCACGATTGTAGTAGTGCACGTAAGTGGGGAGCCAAGCACATTGGCTCCGCTGCACTTCTATCGAGACCCAACGTCCCATATTGCCGCATATCTCTCTTTCAGTAGCGACAGGTCTTCCTCGCCCGCCATTGTACCTAGATTGACTTGTTTCTTCTTCTTTTTTTTCCTCCAACAACGTGTCCTGTCATATTGAGATGATGACTCACTTCTTTGCGAGGTAAGTTGATCAATCCAAATTGACCATCTTCTTGGAAAGGTAAGTCGACTCATTCAAATTAAACCGAACTGCATCGCCAACACCGACAGAACTGCATCGCAACACCAACAGGTCATTCAAATTGACCCGAACTGCATCGCCAACACCAAACAGGCATGATTGTTCCTTTCCGCCAGCTCTGGCAAGTCTCCGGCCAGTCTCCACACAAAAGATGGGCGATCCAAAATTAGCAATGCAATATCTAAATCCATTATCACTCTAGGATAACAATGCAGGAAGGGATGAGAGGTAGCAAACAGCCACATGGATGGATTAATTAATTGTTCTTGACACGACACACCGGGCAAAACTAGCTAGCTAGCACTCACTTAAAACAAACATCCGAGAAGAGCAATGAGAAAAGGGCAAAACTACTTGTGTGGGTAAAGTACGTCTCGTCGAGTTCTTTCTCGACGGGCGGCGGCGCTGCCGCTGCAGCTAAGTCGTCTATCGTTCGACGCTGACGGTGACGTTGCCGCCGCCGACGTTCCTGGAGACGGTGGGCAGCTCCACGTTCTTCTCCTTCTTAGGTGTCGACTTGTAGTACCAGAAGTAGAGGATCAGCTGGATGAGGCCGAAGAAGGCGCCCAGGGCGTTGGGGATCTGCATTGCAGGTATTTTAATAACTGAGATTCTTCGCTTTTGTTCAGATGAGGAGAGGAGATGCAAGCAATTAATGGGCGATTGATACTGACCGTGACGTAGAGGTCGAAGCGGATGAGCGCGTATGCCGTCCAGCAGCAGCCGTTGAGGAAGCTCACCAGCGATAGGAGAAAGGGCATGTACTCAACGCTCTTGGTCTTGATCACTTTACCCTGCACAAAAAAATAAAATAATAATAATAAATCAGAAGTTCACACCTGGCCGCCAAATAGCAAACCACGACCACACGACCACCGCAGTTGAGGAAGCACAACAGCACAATGGACTCCACTGAACCTTACCTTTCATCTTCAAGTGACGGCTTTCACTAAAGACGAAGGACAACGAAAAAGGAACATGGGACACCTGTACTCGCTCTATCCAGGAACAATAGATTCCAAATCTATCACACCGAAAATAGACACAAGATTGAACCACTAACCGGCATACGTT
Organism: Miscanthus lutarioriparius; assembly: GCA_904845875.1. Lineage (NCBI taxonomy): Eukaryota > Viridiplantae > Streptophyta > Magnoliopsida > Poales > Poaceae > Miscanthus > Miscanthus lutarioriparius. Next base: position 46,635,115 of record CAJGYO010000006.1, read on the forward strand.
TGTGATGAAAGGTATAACCCACCGTCGAACCACTAACCAGCATACGTTTTGCGATGAAATGTAACCGCCGACAAATTCCCTTGCGTTCCAGACCCGTCAACTTGGCACCACGCGAGTTTGGTGAGCGCAACTGAGGTTTGGTTTGTGGTTTGCTAATGCAATGCACAGTAAAGAAACAAGCTAATCCGATGCACAGTAAATAAACAACACCCTCTACCATGGAATTAATGAAAGCACCAGCTGAATAAGTAGGCAAAACGTAGACGCAAGTAAATACAGTAAGCCTTTTTGACGGAAATAATGGAGAAAACATGTACTGAATGATCAAAAGGTGTCCAGCAGGGAGGAATTTTACAAAGACAATTTGACTAAGCAGGGGCACGTTGTTTTGTACCGGGAGCAAATATTTTGACACATGATTCAGACTCTAAACGTGGACATTCAATGCAACTTTTAGGGATTACTAACGAAATTGGCTTTCCTATCTGTTCATCCAGTACAAATAAAACCCCGATGAGTCACACTAGGATGGATGCCCTGTGAAGGCTGCAAAATCCGTAACAGATCCACTCTGTCTAGATCATGCAACAAGTTCTAAAAGGTGATTGGAACTCTTGACCAGTTAGCAATCAATTAAAGCTAATAAGTTAGCATGTACACATGATCTTGAGAAGATGTCAATCCTCTCGCATGTTCCTAAAGTTCAAAATATAAACAGTGAAACACCTGAGCACACAGAACCAATCCAAACAGCCGTTAAGGGTAACATTAATTTCACTGGCAAGTAGGTCCACCAAATCCTTCCCCAGCCCACCAGTCAATGACCATCCACCAAATCCTTCCTCAGCCCACCAGTCAGTGACTATGCATACCAGATTAACCTATCAGGAATGCATCATACCAGCATGCATCGCCGCCGTCGTCGCCAACCAAATTAGGCATGCACGCCTCGGTCTCTCCCCACAGTAGTGTCAAAACTAGTAACGGCATGTTCACTTGCTACTTTCAGAACATGTTTTTCTCTCACAACAGCATAAGCTAAATTTTAGCATAAGCGAACAGGGCCGACGTCTATATCCATATAGATTAGATAACGATTTAAAATTAGCACAACCATCCACCGACACGTGGGTCCCAAAATTAAAACCATGCAGATAAACGCTTGCCTAATTATGGCAACCTGATCTACTCCACGACAGCAAACATTATCCACGCAATTAAGCAGTAAAATCAGACAGGCGCGTCGGATTCAAACCTACCACTGCGCAGCAAAAGGGGGAGACCGGATAGATGATGGATCACGTACCATGATGGTGAGTGGAGAGGCGTACATCATGGATCCGAAGATGACGCAGAGGATGCCGACGATCATGGAGCGCTTCTCGTGGGTGTGCGCGCCCAGGATCACACCGAGCACCACGGCGACTACGAACAGAATCTCCACGGCCAGGATTGCGAACGCCTTCTTCTGCAAGCGAGAATCAAGGCACAAAGGGATCAAGCTCAAAACCACAAAACCACCAGATCAGAGATCGAGGCCATGCATAGCACTCACGCGCTTCTTGCCGTCGGAGTAGATGAAGAAGATGGTGAGGTAGATGGCCTCGATGACGAGCCCGATGCCGTTGATGGTGACGACGAGGATGCTGTTGGGGTGCACGACGGGGATGCCGTAGAACACCCACAGCATGCAGTTGAGTAGCGTCGCCAGGTAGGGGTCCGGCTTGAACTCCTCCACGTCCCTGGCCTTCAAGATCCGCCAGAACGTCGGCCTGTACATACAGGCGAACACAAATGCCGCGCCGCCTCCCCAAATCAGTATTCAGTACGAACAAAACCCTAACCAAATTAAACCCCCACCAAGCTGAACGCGGAGAGAGATCGACGAGTGCTTACGCTGGGGAGAGGAAGAGACCGAAGGAGATGACATTGCCTGCAACCAAAGCGAGAAATTAACCACGCGTGAGCACCCGAGAGGCCGAGACCCAGCGAAATCGAACCAACCAAAACCCCAGCAGCCCGATCCAGAGTGAGTTCCAGACGGCGCCGATCGAACGAGCCAACAGCGTACCGATGATGCCGACGACGTTGCGGGCTGCGTCCGGGGAGATCATCTTCGGTCGCCGGGGGTGGGTGGTGGCTCGCGGCTGATGAGATGCGCGAGCTGCGGGCGGGGCTTTCGGAACCGGAGCCGGGGCTAGACGACGAGAGGCGACCACTGGGATTTGGAAGGTGGTTGCGGCTCTCGCGGCAAGCGGGTACGCCCGCACTTTATAGGCGTGAGGAGGGTCCGGGGCTGGCCAGGGCCGCCGCGCCGCAGCGGACCGCGAGTCCGCTCGCGCTGGCGGCGGCGCGTGTGTGCTTATCCGGATTCCGGATGGGGCCTGTGGTGCGGTTATTCCTCCGTGTTACCGTTGATCATATCATACGGCGTGGGGCAGAAGCTGGCGCGTGGGACCGGATGGGTGGAGGAGGGCCCATGTGGCAGTGGCTCCGAACGGTTTTGGGGTGCGTGGGTAAATGCGCATGCGCTGGAGCCTTGAGGATAGTTATTCAGACGTCGGGGTTTTTTGACATGTGGCGTGTAAAACCGTTGCAACCTACGACTTGATCGTCAAGAAGAATGAACCAGATGTTAATCTCGATTATTATTGTTACAAGTCACATTACATTTGCATTGGCGCATAAATGTTGTCATCCCCGGCCGTGATCTACTCTGTCGATGTCCCTACATCCTATCCTATTCCTATCAACGGTATAACGGCAGTAGTTTTATTAGGATAAACACTAGTACCAATAACAATAAGACCCCGTTTGGCAGGGCTTTTCCACCGGTTTCAGAAGTCGTTTGGAGCCGTTTTCTGCCAAACGGGGTAAAGTGAAATAACTTCACTGGTGAAGCCCCTAAAAACATGCTCTCACAGTGATTTGGGGTGGGATGGAGAAAAAAAAATGGCTTCTCCCGGCTCCTCCTCCAGGCCCCTAAAAACATGCTCTCACAGGGAAGCCATTTTGCCAAATGGTTTACCAAAACCGCTTCAGCTCCACTGGTGGAGCTATTCTTAGAGCTGAAGCAAAAAAAAAAAAATGGCTTCACAAGTGAAGTGAAGCTCTGCCCAACGGGGCCTAAATCATTTTATCTTATCTTATCCATCAAAGACTCGCTCTGAGCCCCAGTAAATCTTTCCTAGCTGGCTTTGTGTAGTACTAATCCGGCATGTTCTATCTTTCTTATCACGGCAATAAATTTGTTACCATCAAGCATCAATGCCAAAATCCTGTAGTGTCTTGTGTGAGGAGTCAAATCCTAATTTGAACCCCTGGATCCAGATAGACCTATTCACACGCCGAGGTAGCAAGTTTGAGTTGCGACCGCGTACGTGTGACGTGTGAGCATGCAGCCGTTGGGATTATTCTTGATCAGCAATCCCATTATCTAATGTTATCTTTTTGATATATCTGTCTGCGAGACTACCAAAATAGGCTACACATCTTAACTGTTTTCCAGTTTTCCTGCCACTTTTACTTCCGGAACAATCCTTCTGTTCTCCGGTAACCAATCCATCGTCATCCGTAACGTAACGAATAGCTTGCTCGTTTTTGGCGAGGTTGGGCTAGTTCTAGCTAGACCGGTCCAGACAGCCTGTTTCGCTCAGCCCGGCAGCCTGGCCCAACATTCAGAGCCAAGCTAGATGTTGGATGACAAAAAGCTTGACAATTTCTGTCGCTGAAACCGGCTGAAAACTCCTCGGCGTCGATGGTTTCAGCAGGGTCGAATTAAACCAGAAGCTGGTCGTCTTCAAACTGTCTCAGCCGTCATTGGTTACGAGGGGATACAAGCAAAACACGAGGCGGACACCGATCACCCCAATGCGATTGGCATGTCGCTGAGTATCGTTTCTGCAGCTACACGCTATTGGCGTGAAGAAGCCATGCTGTGTGATGCAGCACGGCACATGCATTTTTATTTTTTCTGGAAGACACATGCACGGCAGAGCTGTTTCCAAACCCTTACAAACTGATTCATCGTAGGCCATTGAATAGCAGAATCTATCGTTCAAGCCGATCAGATCTTTAAGCAGTTCCAGGTCAATCAGCCAGCAAAGGCGTCAAACAATTTCCCTTTCGCCAATCAAAATCCCCCGAGGGTTTAACAGTTAACAGCTGCTCGTACAGCAATATAAATAATGCAATATAACGAGTTAACAACATTGCTAAGCTACGAAATCATGGTGTATATGCCCAGGTGGTTTCAAACGGGGAATTGGCAACTTCTACATTCTTTAACCACCACAACAGTGGCTTCTACGATGGCGGTATCGTCCTGGAACAATTAACCAAGTCATAAATCCTTTTCCCTGCTGCTGCCCCAAGCATTTGTACATTGCACAGATAGCAGCGTAAACATTTCAAATTCCAACATTCAATTCATATGCCATTCTGGTTCTGCCCCTTGATATTTCTAACCGTATGAGTTTGACCCAAGCCTTTTCCAACAAGTGGATGCAGTTCTCACTTCTCAGCTCTTTTCGGATTGTTGTATCCTCCGTCTTTTTGGAGGTGGTGTCATGAAGAGCTTTCTAACAGAAGTAAGAGGGTCATCCTCCTGAATCATAGAAAACCAACTGTGAGGTTGCGTTCTAGAGATACAAGGCATGATTCAATGAAAGCGCCTACCTCATCGAGAAGGCTGGTCTGAACCTCCACTTGCAAGTCCCCATCTGATCTTTTGTCCTGAGTAAGTAATGCTGAGAGAGTCAACCTACATCCAGGCAAGGGTTCGCCGTAATCAGGGGAAATCCAAGGGCAGAATGTCCTGTGCTGCTTGATAGGATCAAACTCATTCATTCTGTCATACAGTCCTTGTTTTTCTGTCACAGAAAGCATAAATTCACAGTTAGGGTTTAAGGAGAGCTAACTGTGATGGACACTAAGGACAACGACAAAGAATTTAAAGCATATTACTCGACTAGACTAACAAATAAGAAACACAAAAAAGAATGAGAAACATAGTATGCTCGCATAGTCTTCAGTCTACAGTAGTGAGATAGATAATTTTTTGCTGCCACGAGATAAAAAGAAAACTCAGCACTGTTGTAGCAGCACATTTTGTGCTAAACAGCTATTACTTTGAATGTGCTAATTATAGCCTTATTACAGCATCATGAAAGTTGGGTGAATAGACAGATAACAAGCTACTTCAATCCTTTCAACTGTAACAACTACACAGAAATGAGTTCTTTACCTGGAGGTCTGTACACACCTTTTTCCCTGTTGACTAATGATTCTGTGATTGCTACCTCAGTTGGCCTGGAATTGTTTGCATGCGTCTCTGTTAGGGTCACTCCATTAGAAGGTTCTTCACTCGTACCCTGAACTGAGCAAAATCTAGGTTCCAATCCATGTTGATCAACAGCCGCATCTGTTCTTGTTATACTTTTTCTTGAAGGAGAACCTGTTTCTGGTTGTTCTACATTGGAAGCTTCATCCAATTTGGTATCCTTATCTGTATTGGAATGTGAACCACCTTGTTTCTGTTCAGTGCTCACTACCAAGTTTGGTATGCTCTTTTCAGAATTTTCTCCTGGCTGGTCATGCTTTGCCCTTATGGTGGATGTATCAACATCATCGGTATCACCTTCCAACAAATGAGGTTGATCTGTGCTTCTTTTACGTTTCATGGAACCTGAAGCGTCCGAAGCAACAGGAACCATGTGGCTATCACTTCCGGAGGAAAGCAAATTCACACGAGAGTTCAAGTCAGCTTTCAAATGTCGACTAACGACAGGAAATGAAACTTTTGGTCGGAAACTTTGTCTAGTTGGTGGAGGACCCCCAGCAATGGTGAAATTAAAACCAATGTTGGCATCCTTTGAATGACCTACTCCACCGACTACGTTGGCATGCCCATTATCCTGGTCATCTTGTCTATTAGAATCTGAAATCAGCTTAAAGAGTTGAAGAGGTCGTTGTACAAGAGAAAAGGGCCACAAGGCAACACATGCACCACAAAATTGGCAATCTAAAACAACTGATAATGGATCATAATGCTGATCTTCATGATTAACATCAGCAGATGGTCGAGCACCATTAGCATCATCAGGTGAGTAAAGTATGACCCGATCCTCCATTGTCTTACTTGATTGCTCTGGTTGAGCCAATTTAGAGGTAGAGTTTGTATCTGAATGAAACTCAGTTCCACAGTCAATAGCATAAGGAAGTAGGCGGGGTTCCCATCCACACAAACTTATTATCTTAAGTGCCTGCTACAAAGTTAAGTGTTAAATTGGAAAGATAGATGGATGATTTGATGCAGGAATGCACAGTGAAATTACAAAAAGAAAAGGCAATATATTGTAAAGGAACAAAGCATATCTTCATGTACTAATATGGAATGTCGATCCAGATACAAGGATCTAATTCCAATGAACACAGCAAAGAAGCTTCCTACAGACATAATCAAGTTCTTAAAGATAAGTTGGACTCACTATCTTTGACTATTTCATTTAGAACTTAACAAATATCATATTGCCATTACTATTTTGAAGCAAAACCAGATATTTATAGGTCGAAATTTGCTTCATGAGAGTATTGTTAAACTTCCCTAATAGCACAATATTATTTTAAATCAGACCTACAGCCAACAAGAAGAAAAGAACTGTGAAACATATTTCACTGCATACAGCACAGAAGGTTTTAACATGATAGCCATTAATAGGTTTTAACTAAGCACGGTTTATTCAGTTAGGGTACTACCGCAAGTCCACAACAGAAAGTTGCATATGAACATTGTCCGTGGTTAATATCAGATACTTATATCACCAGGATAAGTCATATGATTCAGCATATGGTTCCCGTGAACATATCAAGAAAAATCTCACAGCAAGTCAGCAACTCCACAAATAGATGAAGAGAATTACCTGATAATATGTGTCAGCATCTTGAAAAGCACCATCCAAATCCTTAATTGTAGAGTCCTCAGTAAGCATAAATCCCCCTTTGAGAACAACTGATGAAGAGAATGGTTCTGATAGGAACTGCTCTAGCTGTGGACTCCTCTTTTTCATGGTCTCAAGAGAAGAGCAGGAAATTCTTGGGAGTGCTAAAAGTCGCAGCAGAGAGGACAAAAGCTCATAGTAGTTCCCAACTAAAACAGGAGGAGGTGTTGGTGGAAATAAAGCAAGTGATTCATCACATATGTTATCAATCCACGGGCACAGTAGTTTATGCCCAGTGTCCAGCTTCAGGCTGAAAACAGCAGCAGCCTTTTCAACTGCACAAAACACAGCTCTCAATAAATAAAAATAAACTATAGACAGGAATACCACATCAAGCAGGTAAATGAAGCCTAGACGCTCTCTTACAGATAAAGATGGGGTGTTTTATAATCGTTCATAAATCATCACTACACAGAAGTTATGTCTAATTTATACCCAACAACAAGAAGAGCACATAAAAATATTGTCTTCTTCAATCATAGACTCATCGTTTGAGATGAAATGCACAGGTTAACATAGTATAAAATGCAGACCTTGCTGTGTTGTCCACGAGGAAGGAGTGGAGAACAGGAGTCGTGCCCCACAAGCTTCACATGTTATAACATCCGGCTCAATGTTAGTCCATCCTCTTCTTGCGCAGTTAACAGGACTAATAACCTGAAGAAAGCGAGTAGTTATCAACCACCACTACAAACCGCACATACTTCACCTGAATGCACAATCACCAGTTCTCAACTAAACCATAAAAATAATCAGTGGCAACAAAAATTTGAAAAACCAATACCGCGATTAAATTTTCAACATGGTTACAGCTTAAATTTTCACAACTACAAGGCAAGCATGTCCCCCCGTAGCTTCGCCACTGTTGATACATCATCACGAACTCGACCATCCACAATTCTAGAACTACCAGACAGGGGCGGAACTATAGATAGCAGCAAAAAAAAAAAAAAAAGCGATTTTGATCAAAATTTCACCATATACACCCATGGTAAAAATCTATGCACTCACAAGGCAAGCGCACCCCCCTCAAATTCGCTCTAGCTCCACCCTGCTACCAGACTTTCAATTGCATTTTAACGTGCTTTAACCAAAAACTACATTCAGTACCCCAAACATTCTCCACAGAGGACTTAAAAAATTTCTCAAAATCAATGGCCAGTGCCCACCTGAATGCTACCAATCCAACAAGCAACATTATAAGGGTAAAAGTGTGTAAGTAAAATGTAGGCATGCCTAAAATGTACCTTGGGCTTGGCGAACCAGGTCATGGCCTTGAATGACCCGAGCCGACGCATGAGGTCGGCGCGGTCCCAGGGGCGGCACGGCGGTGGTGGCGAGATCGCTGACATGGCCGACACCTGAGGCGGGAGCCGCGACCCGCGCACCACCCCGAGCCTTCTCGCCGCCTCCGCCGCTGCTTTCCCCACCGCTCTCCCGGAGCTGCCGCGTCAGATCAGATCAAGCGCACGTCAAATCAAAGCGCAAAATAAATAAGAGAGAGAGAAGCACACAAGAGGCGCGAGCAAAAAATATTAGGGCAGAACCTTGGAGCCGAGGCCGACGAAGAGGGCTTAGAGCCGCCGGTGCTACTCGACTTAGGCTTGGGGAAGTGGTAGAGCTTGTCCATGGCCTTCTTGAGGCGCCGCTCCGAGTCGGCGCTGATGTCCCCACCTCCGCCTCCGCCGGCGGCCATAGAGGTGGCGCGGGGCGGGGGATCGGCGGGGGAGACGGCGATGGGGGTGGCGATGCGTGCTTCCAAGCTGCTGCAGCTGAATGCTGCCTGGTGCCTGACATTACACGCAGGAGGGGGTACACGGGAAGAGGGCCGCATCCGGGCCAGACGAACGGTGACGTACCACCTGGTCTTGGGCTCTGAAGTTGTTGGGCCCTTTTCGCGTCGTAATTTTAGTTGGGCTTTGTGTTCCCACTGCTTGCGTGGACACGCTTTCTCCAACTATAGTTTAAGAAATTTTGCTAAAAAAAAATAGTTTGAGAAATGAGACTCGAGACATGTGTTTTAGGTTCGTTGGTTCCCCAGCTGGCTTCCCCTATTTCCCCGTTCACTACACAAACTTAGCCACATTTACACACCAAACCAAGTGTTGGTCTACGAATGTTACTGTTTAAACATGTATATCAAAATTGTACTTGTAGACATCAATATTTTAAATCCTACAAGAAAGATGTATTCTTATGTCCTTGTAAACACAACCTTTGCCACTGATGTTGTTGATCAACTAGAAATGCCAACAATACAAAGGAGGATATCGAGAAGGTGGTGGTCATGACGAGGTCCTTGACATAGCATCATAGTATCTTAGGATGATGAGATGACACGTGCAAGGAAGGGCAGAAGACATGTGATGTACGTGGAGGATGTTATAGGCCTCAATATACAATAACATCAAAATCTTTATTTATGGAACGACGGTGGTGCAACCAACCGTGTATTAGTTTTCTAGGCAAATTGTTCATCATGACACATCCTCACTGAAAGTACATCTGGGCCCGAGCCCCCAAGTGAGTTTTAGTGGATTGAACAACAAACATAATTAAGGAACTAACATATTTGAATGAAATCATGTGCGGTTGTTTAGTCTATTTATTATTTGTCGGCGCAGAAAGTGATAAACAAGTAAATATTTGTAGTTTTGCCGTACGTTGTGATCGGATGTGGCCGAGCACTCAATGACACAGGGTTTATACTGGTTCAGGCAACGTGCCCTATGTCCAGTTTAAGTCGGTCGATGACTTTATTCCTGAGCCTAGGTGCTCAAAGTTTGCAGTGGGGTTACAAACGAGAAGGAGAAAGATGGGATTACAAGAGGTCCGGTCGGACTCCGGTCGGAAGGGCCGAGAGTGACAAGAGCTCCGCTATGAGCTAAGTGTTCGAGCGTGTGCTCGTGGTTTGAACCTGGTGGTTCTGCTGTTGTGTGCTAGTGAATTTGATCGATCTAATAAATCTGTAATGACTTGAATCTCTCTCTATGTTGGGAGAGAGTGCATCCCCTTTTATAGATGAAGGGGATGGCCTTACAAGTGAGAGGGAGAGAGTACGTATGCTTCTAAGCCTTGTTGCCTATGCCGGCGAGTACAGGATGATGGTAGGCGCCCACAATACTGTTGGATGTCAGATGCACGTGGGAGGTTGCGTCGTCTTGTTCGGGTATGGCAGATGTTGGTACCTGCTGTACTGTTGATGCCCAGAAGCATGTGAGGAGTTTTACTATGTTCACTCGATACGGTAAATGTCGGCGTCCACAATACTATCAATGCCCAGAGGCATGTGGGGGAGCCTTACCGTATGGGAGTTAATGACGCCCACAATACTATAGGGAAAATGTCGGCGCCTACAATACTGTTTGGGCTCTATTGTGCCAAAGAGGTTATAGAGTATTGTTTCTGCAGGTGTACAGGGTACGGTCCCAGGTATCGTGGTCTGACTTGTGCGCCCTGCCTTGCTCTCTCCATTCGTTCTCTAGTCCTTTCGAGCGAACGTCCTCGGTCGGTTGGTCCCAGTCGGCTCTGATCGTGCTAGTCGGAGAAGAGCCGTGAGGAGGGGTCTGGCACATCCCCGGTTGGAGACGTGGGTCGGAGTCGAAAGTAGTGCTTTGGCCAGGCCTTCCGGTCAGAGAGGCTGTCCGGAGGTAGGCTGGAGACCGAAGCGAGTGCTCCAGTCAGAGAGGTAGCCCGGAATTGTAAAGAGGGCGCAGTTCTTCCTGTAGGGTCGAGATGGCGACTACAGGGGGGGTGAATAGTCATTTCTAAAACTTAATCGCGTCGGCTGACCGAAACAAGTGCGGAATTAAAACTATCGGTCTAGCTAAGACTACACCCCTCTATCTATGTTCTCTAACACCTTATAAAGATCCTAATTAAGCAACAAAGGTGCCGGGCTAACTAGAGCTCACCTAACCAATTCCTACACATGCTAGTAAGCAAAAGCACAAAGCCAACTAAGCTCACTAGTAATGCTCAATAACAAGTCAACCAATGCCAAATTAGAGAGCGCAAATACTTAGCTACACAAACTAAGTAAAGTGACTAACAAGGTTACACAAACCAAATTAGCCACGCAAGGGAGCTACTTCTATGCTACACAAGCAAGAAGGTAACTAGTGAGCTACACAAGCTAACTAATTATAAGACCAACTACACAAGCACAATGTATATAAAAGTAATCACAAGCTTGTGTAAGGGGATTGCAAACCAACGGGAAGAACAAGGTTGACACAGTGATTTTCTACTGAGGTTCACATGCTTGCCAACACGCTACGTCTCCGTTGTGTCGACCGCTCACTTGGTGGTTCAGCGGCTAATTGGCATCACCCGCCAAGCCCGCACGTTGGGCACCACAAGAACCTACCCTGAAAGTGAGGGTAGCTCAATGACACGCTCAACTAGAGTTGCTCTTCGCGGCTCCTGAGGGGCGAGCACAATGCCCCTCACAAAGCTCTTCTTCGGAGCACCGCACAAGCTTCTTGCGGGCTTCGACGGAGACCACCACCAAGCCGTCTAGGAGGTGGCAACCTCCAAGAGTAACAAGCACCACTGGCTTACAACTTGATCACCTAGTGCCACTCGATGCAATCTCACAATGCAATGCACTAGAATCACACTCACTCGCAATCGATTCGCACTCTTGCAAGCACAAGTGAGTTAGAGGGCATCCAAGCACTCCTACACAAGCCACATAGGCGTGAGGGTGCTCTACAAGTAGCCACACACTCCTTTTATAGCCCTAAGAGCTAAAATAGCCGTTACCCCTTCACTGGGCAAAGCGCGTACTGACCAAACACGCAGGTCATAATGATCGGGCGTTGGAACCCAGCGTCCGGTCACTTACAGAGAGGTTCCAGCGACGTTTTTCAGCGACCGGACTCTCCCAGCGTCCGGTCGCTTCTGGACACGCTGAAAAAACTGATCGGACGCTGTGACCGGATTTGCAGGTGCTAACCGGACGCTGGGTTCTAGCGTCCGGTCATTTTTCGCGCCAGCATTCGGTCACAGACCTTTCAGCGCTAAAACGACTATAACTCTTAGCTCCGGACTCTGATTTCGATGATCTTGGACATTTTGGAAAGCTTACTCAGAGGGATACACATCCCACATGTATACTTGATCCAAATCACAATGGATCAAAAACATTATTCCAATCCAAAGACCATCCTATAGTTCAGAGTACACCGAAAAACCTTTTTCTCTTCTCTAAGTTGATTCACAACAACTCTAACTTATCCTTTGCAAATGTGCCAACACCACCAAGTGTGCACCACCATGTGTATGTGCGTTAGCTTTTCACAAACATTTTCCAAAGGATTAGCCACTCAACTTGCCACGCCACTCGATCCTAGTGATGATGCAAAGTTAGATCACTCGAGTGGCACTAGATGACAGATATGCAAATAAGTTTGCCCCTCTTGATATTACGGCCATCTATCCTAAACCCGATCATCAACTTCTCTACGCACCTATGACCGGTGAAATGAAATGCCCTAGGTTATACCTTTGCCTTGAGCATTCCATTCCATCTCCTCCAATGTCGATGCAACACATGCACCAACATGATCAACAATGATATGATCCACTTCATATCATCATGTGATCATATTGGTTCATCGATCTTGAATTCACTTGCTTTTCATCGTTGCCTTCGTCCATCGGCGCCAAGTCTTGCTCAAGCTTCACCGCCACGTGGTCCATTGCTCCAAAGCCTTCGACTTGCCCTTCACGCTTGCAACCGGTCCATCAAGCCAAGTCTTGTCTTGATCTTCTCCACCTTGATCACATGACTCAATGTCATGTCTCATGTACAATAAGCTCCTTCATTATCACATGTGTGAGCTTTGCAACATCTCCAAGCCATTTTTACCTTCATGGCATATGTTGCTCACACATATGTACCTGTGGACTAATCACCTGTGTATCTCACATAAACACAATTAGTCCACCTAGGTTGTCACTCAATTACCAAAACCACACAAGGACCTTTCAATCTCTCCCTTTTTGGTAATTGATGACAACTCTACAAAGATATGGAAATTAAGCTCTTTTGGATTCATGTTGCTTGTCCAAGCAATTTTACCATGTGAGAATGATTTTGGACAAGTACCACAAACCCGAGATGGTAGTATTAGCTCCCCCTACATATATGATAGAGTGTTTGGTTTGAAGTTCGCACATATGCATAGATTGGAAATGTGGGAGAATAATTACTACCAAATGATGCTAAGGTGTATAGAGTAAACCTTTGAAGTGTGATACCAATCGGAGTTGCACCTTTAAGTTCATCCTTAGCACCATGGTTAGCTAGATATCACTTGGAAATAAAATCACTAGATACCTTGTGAGATCAACATTAAAACCAAGGTACTAGCATTTCTTGAAAAGCATACCAAGTGTCTAGCTATCATCCTATACATGCTAGTTTTCATTTCATCAATCAAATTCTATAACTAGCATACCTCACACAAGCATGCATATTGAATTTAAGAACTTATGCAATGCAAGCAAGCACATGAATATGCACATATCAAATGCAATCAATCAAAGTTCATGAGCTTGCTCCCCCTATTTGTGTGCTTCTCTTGTCCAAGAATTTTGATACATCTCTTTTCTTCAATGTTGCTCCCTCTTTGTCCATGTCCATGTCCAACCTCTACTTCTTTGTTTCAATCTCTCCCAAAGCTTTCATATCTTATCTCTCCCCCTTGTACAATCTCAATCTTAAAGCTTTCATATCTTTGTACAATCTCTCCCCTTTGTCATCAATTTCCATAAAAGGTGTGCTTCTCATTGATGCAAAAGGTATGCATTTGGGGTAGATGGTTGATGCTTGAATCTTGAATTTTTTATGGACATCACTTGATTGTTGGAATGACACCACTTGTAGATACCACTTGTAACTTGTACCACTTGTATCTTGTGTAGGGCTTCTTGAGATACCACACATAGGATCTTTGATCTTGATATCAATTTGTGGGACACCTCCCCCAATGTGATAGCATGGGTCAATCATTTGATACACTTGAGCTCTTGTAGGTGAGGGATGCATTCTTCATTTGATGATCACTTAAAGTTGAGGATCACTTGTGGAACCATCGTCTTGCATAATTGATACCATGTGTAGATGTGATACCACTTGAAAGAATCTTCTAGTATGGAACCACTTGTTGGATTTATCAATAAAAACCATTTCTTGAACATTTGCTATCTTCATGAGTACCACTTATAGGATATCACTTGTGAGTTGATCTAGACATCACTTGTAGATTCTTGATGAAATACTTGAGTCTAGATACCACTTGTAACAAACAAACTAGATATCCATTTGCATTGTTGTCTTGTGCTTGTACTCCTATCACTATCATGAGCTTCTATGGTTGACTTGAACTAAATTGATTTGCTTAAGCTTCCAAGTCTGGTTTGAACCAATGACAAGCTTCTTCACACCTTTTGCAAGGGTTATCTTGCCAATGTTGTACTTGTCACTTGTTAGCAATCCAAATTAAGTCAAGTAATTGGGTTCACTAGCTTATGAACAAATTCATATACTAACCACTAGATCAAGTAATCATTCAAGCAATAGTGGTAGGCTATGAATTTAAACATTTCATTTGTTATGCATGATCCTATGAAGCATGTACTATATGCACTAACCACATACTAGTAAGGGATAAAATGATCATGCACATTGCAATGATACCTTTGCTATGTTGGAGTAGAGAATAGTCACATAGATTCCAATTCATTACTCTAATAACAATGTGAAGTCCAATTATAAGCTTGGTGAAGACCAATAGATACCATTTTGAATTTTATTCTTCACCCATATGAAATGAATACCACTTATGATCAAGTGCACTTTCTTGTTGTGGTCGGCTTGCTTCTTCTTTTCATCTTTACTTGCATGAGAGCATCAATTTGAGAATACCACTTGAAATATCATGACTAGCTCTTTTTTGGGTGTTGCTTGCTTTTCTTGATCAACCTTTTTGATTTCTTCAACTAAGCATCTCAAATGTTCCTCGGATCACCACTTCCATGTTAGCCTTTCAGGTACCACACTTGGTTCACCTACACATAGGCGGCAAGCCCCTATAGTAGGGAGAAGTGACCTCTATCCAAGAATCATTCTTGACACTCACTTGAAATAACTTGAATGATTGATCCAAGTTATGGACTTAACTTAATGAGTAACTTTAATTCCTTCTTTAAGTCATTTTCTTTCTACTTGTTTAAGTCCTTTTCTTTCTACAAAATGATCTCCAATCATATCTAAAACTTAAGCTTCATCTTCAACTTGAGTTTGATCTTGATTTTCATCTTGAGTACCAAAAGTGTGCAAAGTACACTCCACAATTAAATAGCCCGGGGGACGTCTGACACTCTGTGCAGTGAATAAGATCAAATTTCTGCTCCATGGTCCTAAGCCAGTCATCAGCCTCCAGTGGTTCATCTGCCTTGGTAAACACCGGGGGTTTTGTATCCGTGAAATCCACATAGGTAGCCTCATGCATGTTATGATTGCGGCCATGGTTTCCATGCATCTGATTCTGATTACTTTGAGCCATCTCATGAAGCAAACGAGAATTTTCCACAGTCACATTGACTAATGCAGCGATAGCATCAGCCAGATTGGTCGGCATTGATGGCGGGTTGGGGATATCATCATCATCTTGTGAAGTACCAGGAATATGCGATCCCCGCGTACGACGCATCTGCTCACAACAAACCAAACTTTATTCACAAGCCTTTATTGGATTGCACAAAAGCTTACTCCAGACACATTACATAGGGTTTACTACTATAAACACCAGACCCTATAAGTACCAAAACAAGATACATAGCCTAACCATAATTAACTATTATACAACTCTACTCTTTTCTGTGATTACTTCAAACTTCAGGCCTCGGTATCCATTCCGAATTATTACCGCCTTCATCATCACTTTCATTGATCATTACTAATTCTTCAGGATCTTCTTCTTCTTCCTCTTCCGATTCGCTATCATTGGTAAGGATGACACCTGGGTCCATGGCATCAGCTTGAGGCTCATGATTCGGGTTTAGTAGATTGCTAAGCCTATGCACTTCCTCATGTAGATAGGTATTATGTTCTTCTAAATCTTCTACATAGAACTCTAGCTCATGAGTTCTAGCTCTAGCTATATTTTCCCTCTCTGCTAAGCCTCATTTCGTCCCTCCACCGTATGAACTAATATACTTTCTTGCAGTTCTCGTGTGCGGTGGTGAGACGCCTCAATTGATCCTGTAATTCTCCTACATATAGCATCCAAAGCCCTATCTCTAGTAGCTTGTGCTAATTCTATAGAAATTCTTTGTATCTCTGCTTGGGGATCGGGCCTAGAATCTGCTCATCGCTAGCACCATCGTTTCTAGGGGCAAGTTGGTGACGAGGAACTCCTTTGGGTCCAAAGTGGACTTACGGGCGTCATCTTGGCACGAGCCATACTGTGAGGAAACCAATTTAATCCAAGTAAGACCACTTGATCAAAGTCTAAAGAGCAATGATGGATTACATTCCTCAAACCGGACTCACTACTCAACTCTGCACTAAGAGGTGAAGGAAGTAACGAGTGAATTATTCATGATGCATGAATCGTTCTTCACGAACAAAAACATCAAAGTTTATAATGCACATAAACAACATTTATTTTTTTATATAGGGCATAGTAAAATTACTACTCCACCACACAAGACCCTTTTAATCAAATAAGGAATGGTGAGAAAGAAATAAGACAAGTCGAAAGCAATTTGGACCAAATTAATCAAGTTAAATTTAGTCATCCCAAATCATTTTGAAGTTTTTAAACCAATACCACAAAAACTTTGTAACGATTGCTCGATACCATTCTCGTGGCGTAACCTCCTAAATTATAGGACCCACATACATTTGTCACTTTGTCCAAAGACCTTTGACAACAATGCATATGTTCCTCGGTAACTTAAGAAGTCTGTCGGTGTCCTCGGGAACCCCGAATCATCCACGATTTCCGAGCAGGATCACGTTATGAGTCATTGTAGTATTACAACAGCTTTATTCAAATAGACACATCGAGTAAAAGTAGCGGAAGACTTACAATAACATAGTTTACAAACCATTTGTTTCAAACCGCATACAACTAAGTTCGATATTAATACAAACCAAAGTAGTGGAGCGGCATTATAATATAATACAAAACACACAACGAGGGTCTGCTTACTAAGGGCCACACAATTACTTCTCAACGTCATCACAAGGTACAATCTGTCATGCAAAGACGATCCAAAACAGATCGCTCATGAGGCTCACCCGCAACAAGGGTCAACGAACGACCACGAGTACAAAAGTACTCAACAAGACTTAACCGAAATAAGAACTGATAACTCGTGAATGCAAAGCTATTCAAGGTATGGTTTTAGCAATAATCAAAGTTATTTTGCGTAAAAGCTCTTTGACAAAATTCTTTGTTTCAACAGTTTAAACTTCATAAAATCATATACAAAGATGACACGATCCGTAATGAGATCATAAAACTTCATATCCAACACCTTCATCAACCATTCTCAAGTTCCAGTTATTAATTACTACGATGATGAACAGTGAGTTGAGTCTCCATAACCGAGGAGCAACGACGATTCGAACCGATTATAAACCCAGCTGGGGATTCTAGACCACACGACATATGCAGGTCCCTGACCTACATATACCAACCTATTCTCGGATCCTCTAAAACAAGAACGGGTCCGCGCCACCCGAGAATACAGTACTCCACCAATCCAAATTTCATTGCCACGTGGGTACACGCTATTCCCGCCATCTCTCCACTCCCAAAGGCGCGAGTAGCCATTCTCGTAATAGAATTGCCAAGTTCAGAACTTACTTGAGTATGTGGTTAGTACTACAAATTCTCACCTCATGCAATTCAACAACGGACGTGCCTTAATCGACACAGTTGGAAAGATCCCGCTCACAAGACCTCCATGTCTTGTGGCTCACACACCTACCGAGTCCGCCTTGGGTCTAGATTTATTACTCCACATTCCCATATCACATGCTAACATAATTAACCAATGTTCCATTTAAAACTTGCAGGTGGCAGGTAGTCACCGACTTCATTGTTCTACGATAGCTAAGCAAAACTAGGCATATACGAGTTCAAAACGGTAATATGGTAAATATGGAATAACAAGGGTGGTAATGCACCAATTAGGCTCTTACTTAACTCTTAATCACTTAATGCAAAGAACGGAAAGCAAAAGTGAAATTATTTTGTAAAACACAAGGTAGGGTTGTATGCATCCGGGCTTGCCTTCGTTGACGAAAAGTCCGGCTCTGCGACGTTTCACAAGTCTTCGATCCGACCTCAACAGATGCATGATCAACCTCCTCCGCAACTTGATTAACTACCACGTGTTCACCTTCGCTTACTACACGTAGTAACATTGCCATGTTTAACATGATGCGGAATATGAAACATGATGCTCGATGATGGATGCAAAATTAATAAATTGGATACAATTTTCCTTCGCAGCGATCTGATTACAAACCAAACTAACCAAACCATATTCAGAATCGATGTGACCACGCCAAAGACCGATCACTTTGGTGAACTCTCCGACCACTATGGTGAACTATCCAACCACTACGGTGAACTATCCGACCACTACGGTGAACTATCCGACCACTACGGTGAACTATCCACCACTACGGTGAACTATGCGGAGCAAAGATCATCGGTGAGGGAGAACCGCGACTAAAGTGATCAAAATGAGTAAACAACAATCGACTAAGTACTACAAAGATCGAAACGAAGCCGTAAGTACACCGATTATGAACAACGGCTCACCGAAGGGCTCTCAGCCACGATGACATGCCCGCAGCCGGTGAAGTTGCCGATCATGAGGAAGAAAGACGTGGACAATGAGTTCTCGGCAATTTCAAAGCACCAATGTTAGCTGGTTGGATTCGCAAGGAAAATACGGAACTAGGATGGCCTTTACCGAGATGGCAACAAATACCGGGAGAGGCGATGCGAGCTTGTTGGAGCGATGACAACGGCGGTGGTGAAAACAAAGGAAGAAGAAAACAGCGATGACAACGCCTTGGTACTTATAAGCGCGCAGAAGCTCAAGGAAGCCACGACGGAGCCGTTTCAGTGCCGTAGCGACATCAAGGATGGCCACGACGCTGGAACGCCAAGAAGGTCCGACGGCAATGTAAGCTTAGGCGGTGAACACTGCTCACGAAAATTACAAAATTGCCATACGCCAAAATTCACAAATTACTCTCAAATTTTCATAACAACTCAAAATCTCCAAAAACAAAAGTTGTTCAAAATCGAAAGTTCTACAACTTTGCTTCTATAACCATCTCCTAATTCGGTCTAGATTTTGAAATGAACTTTTGAATTTGAATAGGAAATTTAACGAATTACGCCTTTTTGAATTACTCAAAATTTTTCTAAACAACTTGAAAAACTCCAAAACAAACTTTGCATAACTTGCCAAGCTCTACACTTTTGCTTTTGGGATCAACCCCAAATTATGCTTAGATTTTGAAATGGATTTTCAGGGTAGGATTTAAATGTTGAAAAGCGGGGTTTTCTCGAAAAAATTCAAAATCCAAACAAACTTTGAACTAGAGTCAACTAATACAATTCAACACATACCACATGAATATAAACTTGTTTTAGTGTATGCATCTCAAAGTTTTCACCAAATGCCAAATGCTTTGCAATGCATATGATGACATGTCAGGTTTTAGTATTTTAAACACCCGAGGTGTTACAATCGTTCCCCCTAAAAGAAATCTCACCCCGAGATTCAAAGCCATAGAGTAAGTAATGGAAAAGGAAATGTGTCAATCCAAAAACATCCAGAACTTTTCCATAAAACAACTGAGGTTCTTTTACAAAACACAATTTGTAGCAACCGAGCTCAACTAACATTATTCTATTCTATATTGACGCTTAGAAACTCTGAAACTTTTCTAACAAGTAATCTTCTCGATTCCCAAGTAGCTTCCTCTTCAATGTTGATTCCATTGTATCTTGTAGAACTTTATTGTTCTCCTCCAAGTAACACGATCTTTCCGATCCAACACTTTCGGATAGGATATTCGAATAAGTCGATCTGGTTCAAGTACCACTCCTTCAACTTCAACATTCCGCTCAGGCACTCGGAGGCACTTCTTTAACTGAGACACATGGAACACATCATGTACAGTTGATAAATGTTCTGGTAATTTCAAGCGATATACCACTTTTCCAAACCTCTCCAAAATTTGATATGGTCCAATGTATCAGGGTGCCAACTTTCCTTTAACACCAAAACGGTTAACTCCCTTCATTGGTGATACTTTCGGATATACAAAATCTCCTTTGTTGAATACCAATGGTCTCCGTCGTCTATCTCGCATAACTCTTTTGGCGGGATTGAGCTATTTTCAAATTACTTTGTATTTGCCTAACCTTGTCTTCCGTTTCTTTCACAAGGTCAACTCCAAAGAATCTTCTTTCTCCCAAGCTCCGACCAACTCAATGATGTTACGCACCTCACGGCCATAGAGTGCTTCAAATGGAGCCATTCTAATGCTTTCCGATAACTATTGTTATATGAGAACTCGCCAAAGATAAGCATTCGTCCCACTTGTTGGAATAATTAAGGACACAACACCTTAACATATCTTCAAGCACTTGATTGACTCTTTCATCATCCATCGATCTGCATGGATGATAAGCTATACTATACTGAAAGTTTAGTACCCAATGAAGCATGTAAGTGTTTCCAAAAGTCGAGACAAACTGTGGTACCCTATCTCGACACTATAGTCTTGGGTACTCCATGCAAACTCATGATTCTTGCTAAGTACATTTTGGCATATTGGATCGTAGGATATATTGTCTTGACTAGAAGAAAATGTCTTTGACTTAGTGAGTCGATCTACAATAACCCATACCGAAGTTAAATCCTTTGATGTCTTGGGTAGACCAACAATAAAATCCATACTTATGTCCTCCCACTTCCAAGATGGAATAGGCAATGGTTCTAATTCACCAGCAGACCTCAAATGTATAGCTTTCACCTTTTGACAAGTATCACACTTTGCTATATATCTAGCAATCTCTATTTTCATTTTAGTCCACCAGAATCTTTGCTTCAAGTCATGGTACATCTTGTTACTTCCTGGATGGATAGATAACCTAGTAGCATGTGCCTCCTCTAGAATTGATTGTCGCAACTCAGGAACCTTTGGTACCACCAGACGATCCTTGAACCACAACACATCTTTATCATCTATGCTGAAGCATTCTGCTTTTCCATTCTCGACTCTTTCCTTGATATGGGCTATACCCTTGTTTTCCTTCTGAGCAGCAATAACTTGATCTCGAATAGTGACTTCTACAATTATGTTGGTCAAACTTCCTTGTTGAATTACTTCTATATTCAACTTTTCCATTTCTTGACATAAAGTCAAACCCATTGTTTTCACTTTGCTGCACAATTACAATAACTTTTACGATCGAGAGCATCTGCAACTACATTTGCTTTACCAGGTGATAATGTACTTCCAAATCATAATCCTTAATCGATTTCTAACCATCTTCTTTGTCGCATGTTCAACTCTCGATCGAGTAAAGATATACTTTAAGCTCTTGTGGTCTATATACATATGGCACGTATTACCAAGCAGGTAATGCCGCCAAATCTTTAGAGCATGAACCATAGCTGCTAACTCCAAATCATGAGTAGGATAGTGTTCTTCATGTTGCTTAAGTTGCACTCGGACGCATAGGCAATGACTCGGCCTTCTTGCATCAACACACATCCAATACCAATACCAAGCATCACAATAAACATCAAATGGCTTCTCGATATTAGGTTGAGCTAACACCGCATGCGATAGTCAACAACCTTTTAAAGTCCGGAAAGCCTCTTCACAATCTGATGACCGGACAAACTTGACTTGGTTCTTCAACAATTCAGTTATGGACTTTGATACTTTAGAGAAATCTGGAATAAACCGACGGTAATACCACCCAATCCCGTAAAAACTCCGAACTTGATGAACTGTGGTTGGTGGTTTCTAATCAAGCACATCCTTCACTTTGCTTGGATCAACAAAGAACTCCTTCCTCCGACAAGACATGTCCTAGAAATCGCACTTCCTTAAGCCAAAAATCACACTTGTTGAACTTAGCATACAATTGATGTTCTCTCAAACGAGTCGAAACAATTACGAGGTGTTCGCATGTTCTATCTTATTCTTGGAATATACTAGTATATCATCTATAAATACCACTACAAACTTGTCTAGCTCGGGCATGAATACTGAGTTCATCAAATACATGAAATGAGTCAAGCATTGGTCAAACCAAAAGACATCACCAAGTATTCATATAATCCGTATCTCGTGGTAAATGCCGCTTTGGGAATATCTTCAGCTTTTATCTTGATTTGATGATACCCGATCTCAAATCTATCTTGAGAAAACTTTGGCTCCTACCAACCGATCAAAAAGCAAATCTATCCAAGGTAATGAATACTTATTCTTGATGGTCACTTCATTCAACTGGACGATAGTCAACACATAACCTCGTGGTCTCATCTTTCTTTTTCACAAAATTGCCGGACACCCCCAAGGTGAGGAACTAGGTTGGATAAACCCTTCTCAATTAATTCTTGTAATCGAGCCTTCAACTCGGCCAATTCCTTAGGTGGCATTCTATAGGCTCTCCGAGAAATCGAGCTGTTCCAAAGTTGTAACTCTATGTTAAACTGTACATCCCTATCGGTGGTAGACCGGGTAAATCTTCGAAACACATCGTGAAATTCACGTACTACTACCGGATATCTCTAATCTTTTTGACTAAGCAGCTTGCACAAACTCGGCCCACTGATCTTCTTAAGGTTGGAAGTTGGATGAGAAGTTGAGAATTACTATTAGGCAAACTTACTCTTAAAGTCCTATTCAAAGCATCTATAATAGCCTTATCTTCGATACATCCAATTCATTCCCAAGATTACATCTATATCCCGATCCTTAAGGATAATCATGGTAGTGGGAAAATATGCCCACCTGTGTTTATGGGTACCGTATACCATTTCCTTAGTACACACGACGCCCCTCAAGCATCGTATAAAGAAAACTTTCCTTTGTTGCCCCAATTGAAATTTCATGCTTCACGACAAATGTTCTATTGATGAATGAATGCGATGCGCCGTAATCAAAAAGTATAATCAGAGGGTGATTGGCAACAGAAACATACCCATCATCACCGGCTCCCCTCCGAATTTCTCTAGTTTGAATATAGAACACCCGTCCCTGCCTTCCTCTCATCTTTTGCCTTCCGAGCATTCTCGATTGTGGTTCTTGTTTGGTGCTGACCACTGTTGTTGATTGGCGGGGGCCTTCTCGATAATTTTGATTAGCTTTGCCTTAGGGTATGGACATTCCACGGAGAAATGACCAGTCCTTCCACAATTGTAACACGAATAGTTGTGTGACCTCAGACGTTGGAGCATTGCCACCGGGAGCATTGGTTGACCGTGAGTTCGGATAGGTTATAGCAGGGCGGACATTTGACTGCTGCCGGCTTGAGACCTGTGGCGACGATAAGGAGGACGATAATGGTTTATTGGATGATAAATCACTCTCTGCCTCTTTTGGTTTCCACCAAAAGGTCCAGACGGCACATTCTTTTTTCTTCTTGAGCTCCTTATGTCAGCCGATACTTTGCCTCTGAAGCAATTGCAATATTTATCGCCTCATGATAAGTGATATTGGTGCAGTTTGTCATCATTGTTCTGCAGCTTTGGTATTCGACCTCTCATGAACCATTTCTTTTTCTTGGCATCCGTATTGACATGTTCGGATGCATACTACGACATGATGATTGAATCTTCCCACATCTTTGCATAACTGCTTTGATCCCTTGCCTCAAAGCAAGGAATTCATCCAACTTCATAGCCATCACTCCTTCTAGGATATAATGGGCTCTGAAAGCGATGTGAAATTCTATCCAAGTTAACGAGCAATTTGCGGGTTGCATGGCCATCAGATTTGCATACCAAGCACCAAAGACTAAGTTCTTTGTCAAGCAAACACCGGTTTCTAAAACTCATGCGATGAATAAGATCAAATTTTTGCTCCATGGTCCTAAGCCACCATCGACCTCTAGTGGTTCATCCGCCTTGGTAAACACCGGGGTTTTGTATCCGTGAAATCCACATAGGTAGCCTCATGCCTGTTATGATTTAAGCCATGGTTTCCATGCATCCGATTCTGATTACTTTGAGCCATCTCATGAAGCAAACGAGAATTTTCCACACCACATTGACTAATGCAAATGATAGCATCACCCAGATTGGTTACGGCATTGATGGCGGGTTGGGGATATCATCATCATCTTGTGAAGTACCGTGAATATGCGATCCTCGTGCATTTAACGATCTGCTCATAACAAACCAAACTTTATTCACAAGCCTTTATTGGATTGCACAAAAGCTTACTCCGGACACATTACATAGGGTTTACTACTATAAACACCAGACCCTATAAGTACCAAAACAAGATACATAGCCTAACCATAATTAACTATTATACAACTCTACTCTTTTCTCGTGATTACTTCAAACTTCGTGCTCGGTATCCATTTCGAATTATTACGCCTTCATCATCACTTTCATTGATCATTACTAATTCTTCAGGATCTTCTTCTTCTTCCTCTTCCGATTCGCTATCATTGGTAAGGATGACACACAGTCCATGGCATCGACTTGAGGCTCATGATTCAGGTTTAGTAGATTGCTAAGCCTATGCACTTCCTCATGTAGATAGGTATTATGTTCTTCTAAATCTTCTACATAGAACTCTAGCTCATGAGTTCTAGCTCTAGCTATATTTTCCCTCCGCTAAAGCCTCATTTCGTCCCTCCACCATGCATTTAACTAATATACTTTCAGCAGTTCACTGTGCGGTGGTGAGACGTCTCAATTGATCCTGTAATTCTCCTACAGATATAGCATCTAAAGCCCTATCTCTAGTAGCTTGTGCTAATTCTATAGAAATTCTTTGTATCTCTCGCTTGGGGATCGGGCCTAGAATCACTCATCGCTAGCACCATCGTTTCTAGGGGCAAGTTGGTGACGAGGAACTCCTTTGGGTCCAAAGTGGACTTACTTGAGGCGTCATCTTGGCACGAGCCATACCAGAGGAAACCAATTTAATCCAAGTAAGACCACTTGATCAAAGTCTAAAGAGCAGCTATGATGGATTACATTCCTCAAACCGACTCACTACTCAACTCCAGACTAAGAGGTGAAGGAAGTAACGAGTGAATTATTCATGATGCATGAATCGTTCTTACGAACAAAACATCAAAGTTTATAATGCACATAAACAACATTTATTTTTTTATATAGGGTATAGTAAAATTACTACTCCACCACACAAGACCCTTTTAATCAAATAAGGAATGGTGAGAAAGAAATAAGACAAGTCAGAAGCAATTTGGACCAAATTAATCAAGTTAAATTTAGTCATCCCAAATCATTTTGAAGTTTTTGTAAACCAATACCACAAAAACTTTGTAACGATTGCTCTGATACCATTCTGTGGCAGAACCTCCTAAATTATAGGACCCACATACATTTGTCACTGTCCAAAGACCTTTGACAACAATGCATATGTTCCCGGTAACTTAAGAAGTCATCCGGGTGTCCTCGGGAACCCCGAATCATCCACGATTTCCGAAAGGGGATCACGTTACTGAGTCATTGTAGTATTACAACAGTTTATTCAAATAGACACATCAGAGTAAAAGTAGCGGAAGACTTACAATAACATAGTTTACAAATCATTTGTTTCAAACCGTACAACTAAGTTCGATATTAATACAAACCAAAGTAGTG
The DNA here is from genome assembly GCA_904845875.1 of Miscanthus lutarioriparius. NCBI lineage: Eukaryota > Viridiplantae > Streptophyta > Magnoliopsida > Poales > Poaceae > Miscanthus > Miscanthus lutarioriparius. Next base: position 46,661,034 of record CAJGYO010000006.1, read on the forward strand.
GAGCGGCATTATAATATAATACAAAACACACAACGAGGCTGCCACGCCCAAGGGCCACACATTACTTCTCAACGTCATCACAAGGTACAATCATCATGCAAAGACGATCCAAAAGCAGATCGCTCATGAGGCTCACCTGCAACAAGGGTCAATCGAACCACGAGTACAAAAAGTACTCAACAAGACTTAACCAAATAAGAACTGCTAACTCGTGAATGCGGGCTATTCAAGGTATGGTTTTAGCAATAATCAAAGTTATTTTATGTAAAAGCTCTTTGACAAAATTCTTTGTTTCAACAGTTTAAACTTCATAAAATCATATACAAAGATGACACGATCCGTAATGAGATCATAAAACTTCATATCCAACACCTTCATCAACCATTCTCAAGTTCCATTTATTAATTACTACAATGATGAACAAAGTGAGTTGAGTCTCCATAACCGAGGAGCAACGACGATTCGAACCGATTATAAACCCAAATTGGGGATTCTAGACCACCACGATATATGCGGTCCCCGACCTACATATACCAACCTATTCTCGGATCCTCTAAAACAAGAACGGGTCCGCGCCACCGAGAATACAAGATCCACCAATCCAAATTTCCATTGCCACGTGGGTACACGCTATTCCCGCCATCTCTCCACTCCCAAAGTCTTGAGTAGCCATTCTCGTAATAGAATTGCCAAGTTCAGCTTACTGGAGTATGTGGTTAGTACTACAAATTCTCACCTCATGCAATTCAACAACGGACGTGCCTTAATCGACACAAAGGAAAAATCCCGCTCACAAGACCTCCATGTCTTGTGGCTCACACACACCGAGTCCGCCTGGGTCTAGATTTATTACTCCACATTCCCATATCACATGCTAACATAATTAACCAATGTTCCATTTAAAACTTGCGGTGGCGGTGTAGTCACCGACTTCATTGTTCTACGATAGCTAAGCAAAACTAGGCATATACGAGAGTTCAAAAGCTGTAATATGGTAAATATGGAATAACAAGGGTGGTAATGCACCAATTAGGCTCTTACTTAACTCTTAATCACTTAATGCAGTAACGGAAAGCAAAAGTGAAATTATTTTGTAAAACACAAGGTAGGGTTGTATGCATCCGGGCTTGCCTTCGTTGATGAAAAGTCCGGCTCTGCGACGTTTCACAAGTCTTCGATCCGACCTCAACAGACAGATCAACCTCCTCCGCAACTTGATTAACTACCACGTGTTCACCTTCGTTTACTACACGTAGTAACATTGCCATGTTTAACATGATGCGGAATATGAAACATGATGCTCGATGATGGATGCAAAATTAATAAATTGGATACAATTTTCCTTCGCAGATCTGATTACAAACCAAACTAACCAAACCATATTCAGAATCGATGTGACCACGCCAAAGACCGATCACTTTGGTGAACTCTCCGACCACTATGGTGAACTATTCACCACTACGGTGAACTATCCGACCACTACGGTGAACTATGCGAGCAAAGATCATCGGTGAGGAGAAACCGCGATCGCAGATGATCAAAATGAGTAAACAACAATCGACTAAGTACTACAAAGACGTCGAAACGAAGCCGTAAGTACACCGATTATAGACAACGGCTCACCGAAGGGCTCACAGCCCGCGATGACACGCCCGCAAGGTGAAGTTGCCGACCGTGAGGAAGAAAGACGTGGACAAATGAAGTTCTCGGCAATTTCAAAGCGACCAATGTTAGCCGGGTTGGATTCGCAAGGAAAATATACGGAACTAGGGACGGCCTTTACCGAGATGGCAACAATACCGGGAGACGATCTTGAGCTTGTTGGAGCGATGACAACGGCGGTGGTGAAAACAAAGGAAGAAGAAAAACGACGATGACAACGTCTTGGTACTTATAAGCGACGACGCAGAAGCTCAAGGAAGCCACGACGGAGCCGTTTCGTGCCAAATAGCGACATCAAGGACGGCCACGACGCTACTGAACGCCAAGAAGGTGCGACGGCAATGTAGCTTAGGCGGTGAACACTGCTCACAGAAATTACAAAATTGCCATACGCCAAAATTCATAAATTACTCTCAAATTTTCATAACAACTCAAAATCTCTCCAAAAACAAAAGTTGTTCAAAATCGAAAGTTCTACAACTTTGCTTCTATAACCATCTCCTAATTCGGTCTAGATTTTGAAATGAACTTTTGAATTTGAATAGGAAATTTAACGAATTACGCCTTTTGAATTACTCAAAATTTTTCTAAACAACTTGAAAAACTCCAAAAACAAACTTTGCATAACTTGCCAAGCTCTACACTTTTGCTTTTGGGATCAACCCCAAATTATGCTTAGATTTTGAAATGGATTTTCAGGGTAGGATTTAAATGCTGAAAAGCGGGGTTTTCTCGAAAAATTCAAAATCCAAACAAACTTTGAACTAGAGTCAACTAATACAATTCAACACATACCACATGAATATAAACTTGTTTTAGTGTATGCATCTCAAAGTTTTCATCAAATGCCAAATGCTTTGCAATGCATATGATGACATGTCAGGTTTTAGTATTTTAAACACCCGAGGTGTTACAGCTCTTCTAGTTGCTTCACCAATTGCTTGGTTGGGCATATTGAGGTAAGGTGATCCCAAGTGCGGCACTTGAAGCACATCACATGCTTGAGCCTCTCTTCTTCTTTTATCTTCTTGAGCTTCTCAATGTTAGGGCAACCATTTACAAGGTATCCCGCTTCATGACACCGGTAGCACATGGTATGAGAGAGCTTTCTTTGTTGTATCTTCTTCATCTTTCTTTCTCTTTTTATTTCACCCATTGTCATATTCTTCTTGAAGCTAAGGCCACACTTGTCACCATAGTTTCTTTAAGTCTTCAACATGTGCTCAAAGGTGACTTTTGAGTTGTAGCACCTCTCTAGCTTGTTGCTCAATTTTTTCACTTGTTCATTGAGATCATTGTTCTCCTTCAAATGGTTAGTTTCACAAGACATAGAAGTAGAACAAGCATCTATATGTGAAGAGCATGGCATATCTAATAAATCATCACAAGAGGTGGATACATGCTTCTTGCCTACATCATACGGATTAGCAACAATTTGTGATTTATCATTTGATCCATGTGATGAGCTCTCATTATTTTTAAGTTTCTTTGTAAACATTTTAATGAGAGAAGCATGTTGTTCTAATAATTCATCATGAGATGCAAGAAGTGTCTCATGATTCAATTTTAGCTCATCATGTGAAGATTTAAAAGCATCAAGTAATTTCTTATGTTCTTCACAAGAGTTCTTTAGAAATGAGTTTTTATTTTCTAATTTCAATGTTTTAGCTTTCTCATTTTCTAAAGACATGGTTATGCTAGCAAGTCTACTAACAAGCTCATCATATGAATCAACGTGATTAACCGCATTAGCATTTGATACCTTGGTGTCACCTTGTGACATGAAACAATGTGGTGTAGTTGGAGAGCTTGTAGTAGCATCATCATCATGGCTTGAGCATGAACCAACATCGTCAAGATCACCACCAAGTGTGCTTGAGGTAGAATCTTTATGTGCAACACTTGTGGCATCATCATCAACCTTGTCAAGTGAACTTGTAGTGGATCGATCATCATCATCATCACTTGACCATAAGGTAGAGCAATCTTCCACAATCACCAAATTGTGGTTATGCTCAACACACTCATGTGCCTCCACCTTGTGATCATCCTCCTTCTTGAATTTTCCATCATCACTTGTGGAGGAGTCACCGTAGAAGGCTTGGAGTGCCATCCACATATCATGAGCACTTTCCAAGTCCCACACACGTCTAAAAACATCATCATGTAAAGCACACATTAGATAATAAAGAGCACGATGATCAAGTTGTAAGCAATCCTCTTGCACTTGGGTTAGGTTGTCCTTATCCAAAGCATCATGAGAAAAACCAACAACAATGATCCACCATGCCTTGGGACCCAATTCATGGAAATGATCAAGCATATGACGTTTCCACCATGCATAGTGTGTGCCATAAAAAATGTGTGAGTCACAAACAACTTCTAGCCCAAAGTTCGCCATCCTCTCGGGTCGGTAAAGACCACAAATGAGAGACCTAGCTTCGATACCACTTGTAGGGTCGAGATGGTGACTAAAGGGGGGGGGTGAATAGTCATTTCCAAAACTTAATCGCGTCGGCTAACTGAAACAAGTGCGGAATTAAAACTGTCGGTCTAGCCAAGACTACACCCCTCTATCTATGTTCTCTAGCACCTTGCATAGATCCTAATTAAGCAACAAAGGTGCCGGGCTAACTAGAGCTCACCTAACCAATTCTAGGAGCAAGGTTACACAAACCTATGCCACTAGTATTTCAAGCAATGAGGGAGCTCCTACACATGCTAGTAAGCAAAAGCACAAAGCCAACTAAGCTCACTAGCATTGCTCAATAATAAGGCAACCAATGCCAAATTAGAGAGCGCAAATACTTAGCTACACAAACTAAGCAAAGTGACTAACAAGGTTACACAAACCAAATTAGCCACGCAAGGGAGCTACTTCTATGCTACACAAGCAAGAAGGTAACTAGTGAGCTACACAAGCTAACTAATTATAAGACCAACTACACAAGCACAATGTATATAAAAGTAATCACAAGCTTGTGTAAGGGAATTGCAAACCAACAGGAAGAACAAGGTTGACACGGTGATTTTCTCTCGAGGTTCACGTGCTTGCCAACACGCTACGTCCCCGTTGTGTCGACCGCTCACTTGGTGGTTCGGCGGCTAATTGGCATCACCCGCCAAGCCCGCACGTTGGGCACCGCAAGAACCTACCCCGAAAGTGAGGGTTGCTCAATGACACGCTCAACTAGAGTTGCTCTTCGCGGCTCCCGCGGGGCGAGCACAAATGCCCCTCACAAAGCTCTTCTCCGGAGCACCACACAAGCTTCTTGCGGGCTTCGACAGAGACCACCACCAAGCTATCTAGGAGGTGGCAACCTCCAAGAGTAACAAGCACCACTGGCTTGCAACTTGATCACCTAGTGCCACTCGATGCAATCTCACAATGCAACGCACTAGAATCACACTCACTCGCAATCGATTCGCACTCTTGCAAGCACAAGTGAGTTAGAGGGCATCCAAACACTCCTACACAAACCACATAGGCGTGAGGGTGCTCTACAAGCAGCCCAAGGCCGGCCACACACTCCTTTTATAGCCCCAAGGGCTAAAATTGCTGTTATCCCTTCACTGGGCAAAGCGCGTACTGACCGGACGCGTAGGTCATAATGACCGGACGCTGGAACCCAGCGTCCGATCACTTACATAGAGGTTCCAGTGACGTTTTTCAGCGACCAGACTCTCCCAGCGTCCGGTCGCTTTTGGATACACTGAAAACACTAACCGAACACTATGACCGGACTCATAGGTGCTGACCGGACGCTGGGTTCCAGCGTCCGGTCGTTTTTCGCTCCAGCGTTCGGTCACAGACCTTTCAGCGCTAAAACGGCTATAACTCTTAGCTCCGAACTCCGATTTTGATGATCTTAGATATTTTGGAAAGCTTACTCAGAGGGCTACACATACCATATGCATACTTGATCCAAATCATAATGGATCAAAAACAGTATTCCAATCCAAGGACCATCCTATAGTTCAGAGTAGACCGAAAAACCTTTTTCTCTTCTCTAAGTTGATTCACAACAACTCTAACTTCTTCTCCTTTGCAAATATGCCAACACCACCAAGTGTGCACCACCATGTGTATGTGCGTTAGCTTTTCACAAACATTTTCTAAAGGATTAGCCACTCAACTTGCCACGCCACTCAATCCTAGCGATGATGCAAAGTTAGATCACTCGAGTGGCACTAGATGACCGATATGCAAACAAGTTTGCCCCTCTTGATATTACGGCCATCTATCCTAAACCCGGTCATCAACTTCTCTACACACCTATGACCGGTGAAATGAAATGTCCTAGGTTATACCTTTACCTTGCGTATTCCATTCCATCTCCTCCAATGTCGATGCAACACATGCACCAACATGATCAATAATGATATGATCCACTTCATATCATCATATGATCATATTGGTTCATCGATGTGTGAGCTTCTTCATAATCACATGTGTGAGGTTTGCAATGATCTTCTCCACACACATGACTCAATGTCATGTCTTCATTTGCAATGAGCTCCTTCATCATCACATGTGTGAGCTTTGCAACATCTCCAAGCCATTTTTGTCTTCATGGCATATGTTGCTCACACACATGTACCTGTGGACTAATCATCTGTGTATCTCACATAAACACAATTAGTCCACCTAGGTTGTCACTCAATTATCAAAACTACACAAGGACCTTTCACTTCCTCAGCCAGGCCTCCCGGTCGGAGATTCGATCGCCCCTTTGGCCTATTATTTAGGTACTTGGGCCAGCCTATGAGTTATGCGTTTGTCTGCTTTGGTCGAACCTTTGTTGGGATGTCGGTCCGCAAGGGACCCTGGGTTTATGAACCCGATAGGAGCCCCCGAGCCCCCGAGCGATTCGGGTAGAATCGTATAGGGGATTTTTGTCTTGATGGCGGGTGCACGCGAGCACACCTACGGGTGTAGCCCCCGAGCCCCTGGGCGATTCGGGTAGAATTGTCTAGGGGGTTTCTCGTGTTACCATTGGAGGAAGTTTTGTTTTGTCGGAGGGTGTGCACGAGCGCACCCATGGGTGTAGCCCTTGGCGATTCGGGCAAAATCATCTAGGGGTTTTTCTAACGGGAGTGTGTGTGTGTTTTTTAGTCAAGACAGAGTCATCAACCAAGGCATCGTTGCGCAGTCGAGGCATTTTAGTTTTGGGATTGGGTGAGGTAGAGCTCGTGGATCCTGGCATCGGTGCACGCCGTGGGATCGGGCGAGACAGTTAGTTTAGGGATCGGATGAGATGGAGTTCACGGGTCCTGGCGTCGGTGCGCGCCGTGGGATCGGGTGAGTCGGAGTCATGGATCCTGGCCTTGGTGCAGCCCACGCAGCCGAGGTAGTTAGTTAGTTAGTTAGTTTAGGGATTGGGCGAGCTGGAGCTCGTGGATCCTGATGGGGCGAGTTTAGGGTCGTAGACCCAGGTGTTTGGTGTGCAGTCGAAGCATAGCCGAGTGGATGGGGCGAGTTAGGGGTCACAGACCCAGGTTTTTGGCGTGCCTTGAGCCCTCGAGCCCTGTTGGGCTATTGGTAGGGGTCGGTTTGAGTTGTGTGCGTCACCGTCCTCGGTTTCTCACAACCGGAGGGGCTGAGTTTTGTCCCTTGTCCTGATCGCTCAGGCTCGAGTGACGCGCTCAGTGAGTTCGCTAATGGGTATGATCGAGTGGAATCCGGGTCCGTCGTTGATGACGGGGTCAGCATAGCCCTCTTATGGCATTCCACTGCTCCTTTACCTGCAACCCGGCAGATGGCTGGGTCGTTCCGGAGACTGACCCGGGTGGCCTGACGGCCTCCCCTCGATGGAGATTCTATGGGCTTGGCAGAGGTTTAGGATCGAACGAGAAGGTTGAGATGACCCTATTTGCTTTGGGGCACACTGGGCGAGGACCGCATGGGGCTCATCTGTGTTTTCTCCCCTGGCTCTGTTTGACGTGGGGTGGCCTCGAGCCCTTTGTGGGCTGTCCTTCGAACCCCGGTCAGTCGTTGCTCATGTCAAATGAGGCAACTGCCGCTTTGTGACGCAACACGGAGCGTTTGTGATGCATTTCACTGCATGTGCGATGCTTAGTTCCTGAGCCCCCGGGCGATTCAGGGCCCGAATCGTCCGGGGGGCACGGGCGTATGGAATGAATGCACGTATAGATGTATGAAATGATTATAAAGAAATAGCGGCGGTCAGTAGTAATGGAGACGGGGATCCCGATCTTCCGTCAGGTGGTGGTAATTATCGTTGTGGTGGAGAATGACACACCGATCCGGCTTCAGATCGAAAGATTGAACCCTATAATCTTAGCACCACAGCTCCTCTAGTTATAAACCGAGTCACAGACCAGGTTGACCTCGCCAAGAAGGCTAATCCCTGCCTACGCAACGAAGAACACAAGTAAGAACAAGAAAGAACACAACCAAATTGCAGATGAATGATTAATCTCTTAAAGTTGGGGTCTCACAAACCGATGAACGGCAAAACTGTTCTTGACAGAATAACCTAAGCCAAACCCAAACCCTAATGGAGGGACGACAGCTGTTTATGAAGACTCTAGGGTCGTGCAAGACCCCTGGACGCGCCCCTAATGGGCCCAAACACGATACATGGTCCAACGGACCAAAAGACGGTGTCGCAGCACCCTGGCAGATTCTGGACGCTGACTTGTGACCATGATTCCCATTGATTCTGAATAGATTTTGACATGAGACCACTTAGATTGGCTTCCTTATCAAATTAGCTTTCCATCCATATGTGGATCGTCGAAAACGGAGTCCGGATGCATCCTGGGTGACCAGTTTGAGGCAGACTGGTCCTGGAGGTCGAGGCAGACTCGAAATCATGTTGGATCGGGCCTCCGGTTTCTGTTGGACGTCCTTGCTGGTCATCCTCGCGTCCACCACGTCCTCTAAGCCCCTCATGACCCTCTCCAATGTTCCTAAGAAAGATAACATCATTAGGTAGTAGTCTATTCTCAAAAGTATGAAAAGGATCGCTTAAGAACGAGCTCACCTCTAAATTGAGTTGTCGCATTCGAGCCCGGGTCATTGGACCTTACATGACGGTTGGAGGATCAGCGGGTGCCTCTGAAGAAGTGATGTCCTCGTCATCCTCCCCCTCTTAAATTGGAGTCGTCCTCGACTCAAGCTCATCTTCTTCTCCCAAATAAGATTTCAAATCTGCAATGTTAAAGGTGGGGACTAACCCCGAACTCGGGTGGCAATTCAAGTTTGTCAACGATGCCCGAAAATTTACCCAATCTTACGATGCCCGAAAATTTGCCCAATCTTTAATGGTACAGCAATCACACGAAAATAAGCTCTCTGAATTTTCGGCAATAAGATTACAGCAAAAATTATATCCAGCCAACACACAAGTAGCGACTGACCAATAAAACACAAGTACCAACGTAATACTCAGGACGCTAGCTTCTCTGTAATAAAGTTTGTCAATATTGCACTAGGCGTCTGCTATACCCCAGATAAATGATGGTCGGCACAAGAAGCAAGAGCCCTTCTCGATTGTTCAATGCAGGAATAGAAAATTGATTCGGACTCAAATATTCTAGCAATAATAGGATGTTGAATTCGGCACTAATAAAGAAGCCAATGGGCTGAATAAAATTGCTATATATGTCGGCCAAGCAAAATCAATCAACCTGATACCGCAGCAACACGTTCAGTAACCAGATAAAGGGTCGACTTACAAGAGTTGCAAACCAAACCCTAGATAACTTCTTCCACCCGCAGCCACGACGAACCACGATCAGAAGAGGAGGGATCTCAACAAGAAATCCAAGCGACGCACCCAAGCCGTAGCAGCTTGATCATGCACTCCACGCAGATCCACAAGAATCTGGAAGACAATCTTCAAGACGAAGAACCTGATGAGAACACCATCTATGGTTTTCCGAGCGGCGGCTCGACGAGGAATAACTCCACAAATAAAATCCAACCTGCCCTTCCTTACATGCCGACCCTGGGCTTTTATTAATGTGCACGCAGGCACTCTGGACTCCACGAGGCCAGAACCAGGTTCGGCTCAACCAAGTGCACGCAGGCACCATGACCATCTAATTGACTCCAACTATGACTCGTACACATGACTCCGACACACAGGTGACCTGAACCAAAATTATAAAAGGAAGCAAACTTGACATGCTAGCTACGACTTCATCTAAAAGGAAATATACTAAAATAATGCGGCTACATTGCTAATCACCATATTTAGCCTTCCTAATCAAACGAAGCCACTAGCAACTCACGTCAATAAAATTGTAGCCAATCTTCAACTTGCTTCATATATCAGATGGCTTCTTAAATTGGCGTAATTCCTTTTCTTTGGATAAATTAGCTCCACGAAATATAATCGAGTTTGGCATAGTAGCAGTAAAATCTATATTTCCAGCCTTCATCACATTTTGCTTTGCATCAAAAGAAAATGAACTAAACTGAATAACTTGATGAGCCATGGTCTCATCAGGTAGTGTTACCTTGATGACTCGAGTGATGGGGTTTGGAGAACTCCAGTCAGAAATGTCCGACCGGGACCCGTGCTCGTCATTCGTGACAGAGTCGGCATGGCCAACATGGGGCTGTCTCTTTGCTCCCTACCTATCCCTCGATGTGTTTTTCTGAGCTGTTCGATCGACTTAGGAAGCCCGATGATCTCTCCTAGCGGAGATCCCATTTTGGGTTTTTCCATGTCCCGCCTGGGGATGCGGAGAGCTGCTTGCGCGTGGTGACGCTTAGGTTTTCACGCTCGACGTGCGATAGTGGTGGGCCATACCCAGGCCACGTCCCGTCTTACCAGGCAGCGTTTCGTCTGACCAGGCGTCGTTCCTTTGGTCAATGTGTGTCCCATCGGTCAGGATGCGTCCCATTATTTCCCATCCGCATTGAATGGGGGAAGGGAGAGTTTTTTGCTCTGATCTTTTGCCCCTCTTCAGCTATCGCATTTTCTCCTTAAATAGGGGGAGGGAGAGGGCTCTCTGTCATAGTCCTTTTCCTGTTCTCCAACTATTGTTTCTCCTCCTTCTTCCTCCTCACCGAGAGTGCCTGTATGCCACGGTGGTTCCTAAGTGAGAGAGAGAGTAAGCGAGGGGGAGGACTTACAGATCCTTTCGTGAATTCGGAGCATGATGTCGAGCTGGAGGCTACCCAGGGTGGTGCTGGCTGTCTTTGCCTAAGAAGGGGCAGTTTCCACCGAAGGGGGTGGCGTGCTTGATTCATCTGCGAGGCCTTTTTCGGGATGGAGCCGTGTGTGGATTTTTTCTGGTGGATCTTCATTGGGCGAGCCTTGTCGAAGGGGAAGTTGCCTAGGATCATGCTGGTGGAGGGTTCCATGCCTACAGCTGCTTAGGTTGGCCAGTTCATAAAGTTTGATGAGATCTCTTTCGGTCGTGGTGGCCATACTTCGGTGGCGGCGTCCCTGCCCAGGAGCTGCCTTGACTGCATGAGAAGGTCCAGAGCTCCATGCTCTTCTGCTGAGCATCTATGGGTGCGATGCCCTTGAGGTACCCGTTGTGCTCGCCGAAGTCGAGGGAGCGGAACTAGGCGGGTCCCTTGAGGTACCCATTACGCTCGCTGAAGTCGAGCAAGCGGAACCGGGCGGGGCCCCTGTGGCGGTGGTTATGTCCGGCGGCGTGTGCCGTGGCCTTTCCTTTGGCGTCATGCAATGTCGTTGAGCGGCCGCAGTAGTATTTGGAATGGAAGTAGTTTAGAAAATGTAATAGTTCAGTTTGTGGGTGAGCCCCCGTGTGAACAGTTTTTTGTATCAATGAATACATCAGTTCCGTTCTTGTGATAGAACCACTATCCGTTCCTTGTTTTTTTTATCCTAGCATAACTTTTGTTTTTATCCTCTCTTTTTCGTACCTGCCCATTAGTTCCGTAGGCTATAGCTGTTAAGAACCTAGGCATGGCCCACGGGGCTCGGCTGCTCGTAACCGCAGGTCGTGGCGGGGTGCGTTCGGTTAGGAGTAAGAACAGAGTCACATAGGCCAATCAAAGGAATGGAATGTGCTTCTGTCTGGAGACGAAGTTTGTTTATCATGTGATAGTAAAAAGAGAGGTAATATTCAGTATTATACCCTCATGGAGCCCCCAAGCGACCCAGGCTGAAAGTATTCGGGTTGGGGTGCTTTACAGGAGCAAGTGTTGACTAAAAAGCGGTAAGACCAAATTTAGGAGAAAAATGACGTAGCTATTCAATGTTCCAAGTGTTGGTGAGAATGTTGTCGTTGTCGTCCTCTAGTCGGTAGGTGCCCGGTCGGATCACTTCGGTCACCGTATAGGGTCCTTCCCATGGTGGAGAGAGTTTGTGTTTTTCCTTCGTTGATTGGGTCCTCCGAAGTATGAGATCGCCGACTTCAAGGATTCTCCCCTTGATCTTCCTTTCGTGGTACCTACGGAGAGTTTGCTGGTAGCGAGAGAAGTGGATGACGGTCGTCTCATAGGCCTCTTTGAGCAGGTCGACTATGTCTTGCTGAGCCTTCGTGGCTCAGTCGTGGTCGAAAGCCTTCACTCTTGGGGCGCTGTGGTCGAGGTCGGAGGGCAGTACTGCTTCAGCTCTGTAGGCCAGGAAAAAGGGTGTGAACCCTATGGATTGGTTTGGGGTCATTCTCGGGCTCTAGAGGATCGCTGGGACCTCTGCAATCCATCGCCCAGCGTACTTGTTGAGTCGGTCGAAGATGCATGACTTAAGTCCTTGGAGGACCATGCCATTGGCACGGTCGACCTGACCATTAGTTCGTGGATGTCCGACTGAGGCCTAGTCGATCCTGATGACATATCCATCACTGAAGTCTAGGAACTTCTTTCCGGTGAAGTTAGTCCCATGGTCAGTGATGATACAGTTAGGAACGCCGAACCAGTAGATGATGTCGAGGAAGAATTTGACCGCCTCTTTCGAGCGGATGTTGGTGATGGGCTTGGCGTCTATCCACTTGGTGAACTTGTCGACTGCTACGAGTAGGTGAGTGAAGCCGCTCGGGCCCTTTTTGAGGGGTCCTACCATATCGAGGCCCCAGACCGTGAATGGCCAGGTGATGGGGATGGTTTGAAGTTCCTATGCCGACAAATGAGTTTGCCGAGCATAGAATTGGCATCCCTCACACTTGCGGACGACCTCCTCTACATCTTGTAGTGCGGTGGGCTAGTAAAAACCTTGGTGGAAGGCTTTTCTGACCAGCGACCTTGGGGCCGTGTGATGTCTGCAGATCTTGGCATGGACCTCGAGGAGGAGCTGCTTCCCCTGGTTGGTGGGGATGCACTTCATGAGTACCCCCGATGGACTCCGTTTGTAGAGTTTGTCACCGAGCACGATGAAGGTCTTGGCACGTCGAGCGATCCGTCGGTCTTCAGTCCTTTCGGGCGGGAGGACCTCCTCGAGGAGGTAGGCGAGTAGCGGCGCTCGCCAGTCAGTTTGATCAAGTGCCAATACGGCAACGTCAGCGAGTGACATTGTCATAGAGGTATCGGGGTCGGAGCCCCCGGGCGCCGGCTTGGCGTCGGGGCGTGTCTGGATCAGACCTTCCAAGACACGGGCGAACGGTTCATGGAGATCATTGATGAAGACCCCGCACGGGGACGGATCCTGCCTGGCGGCCAATTTTGCGAGAAAATTGGTGGCATCGTTATCCTTTCAGGGGACATGATGCAGCTAGATTCCCTGGAATTTGTCCTCAAGCTTGTGCACCTCTTGGCTATATACCGCCATGAGAGGGCTTTTGCAGAGGACTCCTTCATGACCTGATCGATGACAAGCTTCGAGTCACCGCGAACGTAGAGTCGTGTAGCACCAAGATCGATGGTGATGTGTAGTCCATTGATGAGGGACTTGTACTCCGCAGCATTATTCGAGGCTGAAAAGTGGAGGCAGATGGCGTAGCGGAGCCTACTCCCATCTTGGGAGATTAGAACCACTCCAGCCCCTGATCCGGGTGCCATGATAGACCCGTCGAAGTACATTGTCCAATACTCGTGGGTGATGTCTAGGGTCGGTAGCTGGACCTCCATCCATTTAGCAACAAAATCCGTGAGAGCTTGAGACTTAATGGTGGTACGGGGGATGTACCTGATGTCGTGGCCGATGAGTTCGAGTGCCCACTTGGAGATCCATCCCGTGGCGTCGCGGTTGCGGACGATGTCTCCGAGTGGGTATGAAGTGACGACCGTGACTTCGTGGTCGGTGAAGTAGTGCAGGAGCTTCTGGGTCACCATCAGTACGGCATATAGGAGCTTCTACACCTAGGGGTACCGGACCTTGGGGTCGGTGAGTACCTCCCCAATGAAGTATACGGGCCGCTGGACCTTAAGGTGGTGTCCCGGTTCCTCCCTTTCAATGACCAGGGTGGCGCTTACCACATGGTTGCTGGCCGCGACGTAGAGGAGGAGGGGTTCTCCTCGTTCAGGAGCAATGAGGATTTGGGCCAATGTCAGGGACACTTTGAGGCTCTCCAGAGCCTGCTGAGCTTCCTTAGTCCAGACGAAGGCATCCATTTTTTTGAGGAGCTTGTAGAGTGGCAACCCTCGTTCGCCGAGCCGAGAGATGAACTGGCTCAGAGCGGCCAGACAACCGGTGAGCCTTTGCACGCCCTTGACGTTGCGTATGGCGCCCATGTTGGAGATGGCCATGATTTTTTGGGGTTGGCCTCGATGCTGCGCTCGGACACAATGTATCCCAGCAGCTTTTCCTTCGGAACCTCAAAAACACATTTTTCAGGGTTCAGCCTGATGTTGAACCTTCGGAGGTTCACGAACGTTGTGGCCAAGTTTGCAATTAGGTCACAAGCTAGAGTTGTTTTGACCACTATGTTGTCAATGTAGACAGCGATCGTTGGTCTTGGTCGCTCGGCTTGATTAGGCTGATCGAGCGGGTCGATTTGGTCGGCGAAGCATTGCTGCATGCACCTTTGGTAGGTGGCGCCAGCATTCTTCAAGCCGAAAGGCATGGTTATGTAGTAGTACGAACCATACAGGGTGATGAATGAGGTTGTGAGCTGATCAGACTCTTTCATCATGATCTGGTGATAGCCCGAGTAGGCATCCAGAAAGGAGAGAATTTCGCAACCCGAGGTGGAGTCGACTATCTGGTCTATGCGTGGCAAAGGAAAATGATCCTTTGGACACGCTTTGTTGAGGCCAATATAATCAATGCACATTCTCCACTTCTCGGTCTTCTTTTTAACAAGAACGGGATTGGCAAGCCAGTCGAAGTGCAATACCTCTCTAATGAATCCGGCTGCCGGGAGTTTGGTGATCTCTTCGCCTATGGCCCTGCGCCTCTCATCGTCGAAGCAGCGCAGGCGCTGCTTGGCGGGCTTCGTGCCCGGGATGAGGCGCAGTGCGTGCTCGGTGACCTCCCGCGGTATGCCCAGCATGTTAGAAGGCTGCCATGCGAAGACATCGTGATTGGCGCACAGGAAGTCGACGAGCTCACATTCCTATTTGGCCAGGAGCTGGGTCCCGATCCATACCATCTTGGTTGGGTCGGTGGGGTCGATTCTGACCACCTTGGTTTCCTCAAGCGGGCAGAAGGCCATCAAGGAGGTTGGTTTGTTGCAGTCTGGGACTGCCGGGGTCGATGATTCCCTAAGCCGCGGGAGCTTGAACGAGTTGACAACCGCGGTGGCGAGGTCGAAGTGCTCGTGGTCGCACATGAAGGCATGCAAAAAGGCACTGCTCACGGTGATGACGCCTTTCGGTCCCGGCATCTTTAGCTTGAGGTAGGAGTAGTTGGGGATTGCCATGAATTTGGCGTAGCATGGCCGCCCCAAGATAGTGTGGTAGGACCCTGGAAAGTCTACTACTTCGAAGGTGAGGAGCTCCGAGCAGGTGAAAGCTCTAGTTTGGTTTTGGTTAATTAATGAAACCCTAAGTGCTAACCTAGTTTATCAAAGTGATTGTGAGATAGGTAGCACTACTCCAAGTGATGAAGCAATGGCGAAGACCATGATGATGGTGATGGCATGATGGTGATGATCAAATGCTTAAACTTGGAAAAGAAGAAAGAGAAAAACAAAAGGCCCAAGGCAAAGATATAAATTGTAGGAGCCATTTTGTTTAGTGATCGAGACACTTAGCGAGTGTGATCACATTTAGGATCGATAGCCGTACTATTAAGAGGGGTGAAACTCGTATTGAAATGCAGTTATCAAAGTGCCACTAGATGCTCTAACTCATTGCATATGCATTTAGGATCTAGTGGAGTGCTAACGCCCTTGAAAATGTTTGTGAAAATATACTAACACATGTGCACAAGGTGATACACTTGGTGGTTGGCACATTTGAGCAAGGGTTAGAAACTTCACCGGCGGAGTGTCCACCCGTAGAGTGCGGACAGTCCGACGGTGCCACCGGCGCCCTATACAGAAAAAAAACAGGGGTTCACGGAGTGACCGGGCACTGGTGGTGCAGTGACTGGACGCTGAGGTCTAGCATTCGGTCAGTGACAGCAGAAAGCACACTGTCTTGGTCTTGTGACTGGACGCTGGAGTGTAAACTGACTGGACGCTCATGGTCTGAGTCCGGTCAGTGCTGACATACGCTGACGTGAGACGCATAGAGGAAACGTTGAGTAATCGAACACAGGGTGTGTCCGGTCGAGCATGACCGAACGCGTCCGGTCGTAAAATGTCGTGTTTGGAACCTTACTGGAAATTACCGGACGCTGAGATCCGGCGTCCGGTCACTTTGTAACTGACGAGTCCGGTCATCACTAGACCGTTGAAATCGGGCGATCAGTGTTTGAAGCCGATGACACGTGGTGCACATCGCACGACCGGACGCTGAGGTCCAGCGTCCGGTCAATATGATCGGAGCGTCCGATCGGCCCGTGTTCAGTGCAGTGAGGAGCCCAACGGCTCTATTTCGTGGGGGCTTCTATTTAAGCCCCATGGCCGGCTCAAGCTCACTCTCTTGGCCATTTTGCATTGACATAGCAACCTTGTGAGCTTAGCCAAAGTCCTCCCACTCATCTCCATCATTGATTCATCATCTTTGTGAGATTGGGAGAGAATCCAAGTGCATTGCTTGAGTGATTGCAGCTAGAGGCACTTGGTATTCGTGTTTCACTACAGGATTCGCTTGTTGCTCTTGGTGGTTGCCACCACCTAGACGGCTTGGTGCAGCGGTGGAGGATTGGCATGAGTTGGTGATTGTTCGTGGCCATCTCTAGTGATTGTGAGGGGATTTGTACCTTCCCCGGCGGAGCGCCGAAAGGTAACTCTAGTGGATTGCTCGTGTCATTGAGTTACTGAAAGTGCATCTAGCCCTTTAGTGAGTTTTGGGTGATTGAATGACAACACGATTAAAGGACTAACATGTTTGCTAAGTGTTAGATAGGAAATTGATTATCTCACAGATACTTGATGAAATTGTATAAAGCCAAAAATGATGTATTGTTGTATTAACAATCTAGTTCAAGCACAAGACAACAATGCAAATAGAATTCATGCAAAGGCTTATTTATTGTGGGATTTCAATGATCTATGTGAAAGCAAGCACGATAAGAGTTAATTAATGAGACATGAGGGATTGCATATGGAATGGTCTCATATTTGAAGCTTGCTAAATTGAAATGAAAAAGGCAACAATACAAATGAATGGTTGATTTAATACAAGATGTGACTTGACGGCTTGAGATGGTGAAGATAGCAAGAAAAGGCTTCGAGGTACTAAGCAAGGGTGAAGGGCAAGCGACGGCTTGATGGCCGAGGAACCTAGCTAGGGTGAAGAAGAAAGTACTTGCATTTAGTTGAGGTACTTATCAAGCTATGATGGTCATATTGATGTGGAGGATCAAATCTATATTGGACAAGTTGATTAAAGTGACTTGATGCATTTGGAGTTATTCATATTTGATGAATGGAATCAAGTCATGTGCTCAAGATGGCTATGCTCAAGTGACAAGACCAATATTGACATGTTGGCACCCTCACTTGATGAAGATTGAAAGACACGGCATCAATTTTAAAGAAGATCAACTCAAAAGGTTTAATTTCATTTTTCTTTTGATCTTGAGTTAATAGGTATGCCGTACTATTAAGAGGGATGCAAGTTTAGGTTATCTAAGGAAGATAGAGTGCTCAAGCATAATAAATAAAATCAAAAGAGAGACACTCTAGCACTTCACGAGCACATAGAATAATTTTCTGTGACTGTCGGTGTCGGAAGTCCCGACGTAAGCCGGAACTCCCGACAGTCGGAAGTCATGACTCTTGCCGGAACTGCTGACTCCCAGTCATAGCCTGCGCGGTGACTGTGGACGTCAGAAGTCCCGACGTGAGTCAGAACTCCCGACAGTCGGAAGTCCCAACCCAAGCCGGGAGTCCCGGCATCGATGGTTCTACTGACCTGCTGTCTATGCCCGTCGGAAGTCCTGATGTTCGTCGGAAGTTCCGACCATCGGAAGTCCCGACGTTCGTCGGAAGTTCTGATGTTGGCTGTCTCAAGTGGACTTTGTCCTCACGTGAACAGTGTTTTCTTCATACGTCGGAAGTCCCGAGATCTGCGTCGGAACTTCCGACGTAGATCTGAACGGTTAGTTTTTGCCTTGAAGTATATATACCGCTCTCCTTGTTTCTAACCGTTGCCCACTCATTTCATTGCGATGAACACTCAGCCAAAACAGCCCCCAAGCATTCTAGGCTCCCCTCTCTTCACTCCTTTGCTTCCAACTTCGATTCCCAAAGGGTTTGAGTGTTTGGAGAGTGGATTGAGAGAGAAAATCTCTTTGAGCAAGCTTGAGCACTTGATTTCTTCGTCAAGCCGGTTTGATTTGCATTTGTTACTCTTGGGGATTTTCCCCTAGCCGGCTAGGCGTCGCCCAAGAGCTTCCATCTTGTGGAAGAGCCTTGGGAAGTTTGTATTACCCTTGATTTCTAGTGAAGAAACTCAAGTGACCTTTGTGGTATCCTTGAGTGAGGCAAGGAGGTGGAAGAGACTTCGACCAAAGTGGTCACCTCAACAGCGAGGATGTAGGAGCTCCTTTGTGGGGCTACCGAACCTCGGGATAAATTCTTGTCTCCCGCGTGCTTGTTGTTGTTGTGATTTGCTCGAAATTACTTGTATTTGGTTGTCTCCCTCTCTCTAGCTATTTCTTAGGGTTTGGGACTCGATCTATGGAGTGGTGGCTTATCAACATCAAGAGAGTGACCCAACACCTTACCTTATCACTAGGAAGTGGGTTTGTAAGTTATCGGCATCACAAAGTTCATTTTAGCACTTGTAGTTCATTTCCTGTTTGCGTCAGAAGTTCTGACCCAAACATCAAGACTTCTGACACGTCGGAAGTTGTGACCCAAACGTTGGGACTTCTGACACTTCAGAAGTTCTGACCCAAACGTCGGGACTTCCGACATTAACTGACTAGTGCATTTTGATTCAACTCGTTGGTTGCAGCTGTTTGGCTCCCTAGGTTTATCTAGTATCTTTTATATACTTTGTGGCTAACTTGTGAGGGGTGGTATTACTCTGATTTAGAGTTTCCATTTTGGAAACTCCTATTACTAATCGTTTCCGCTTTTAAAGGTGTTGATTTTTTAGAAACGCCTATTCACCCCCCCTCTAGGCGGCATCCTAGGTCCTTTCAATTGGTATCAGAGCTTGGACTCACTACAAGCTTCACCGCTGTGAGAAAAGGATGTTGACGCCTATCGAGTTGGAGCCGGTGCTTCTCCAAAATGATGGTTCAAACTTTCTACCTTGGTCAATTCATGTACTCAATGCTTTTAGAGATATTAGTCCTCTTGTTGAGCATATTGTGTTTGCAAGCATACGTCTTCCTATAGTTGATTGGAGCAACTATAAGAATTTATCAAAAGAGGAAGAGATATGCGTGCAACTCAATGCTCAAGCTATTAATATCATTTTCAGTACATTGAGTGCAGAGGTTCAAGATGAGGCAATATTCAATGGACAACCACCTCCGGAGAGTGCTCATCTCATTTGGACCAAACTCGTTGAGTTATATGGAAAATCCAAATGCGATGATGCACTTGAGGTCGAGTCAATGGAAAATATGTCCATTATGTCTTCATGCAGCGAAGAAGCCTCACAAGATCTCAAGAGCGCCGAGCCGGAGCAAGAGGTGCAAGCCGAGGTGACTGCGTTGTCTGCAAGCTCATGCCGGACGTGTCCGGTAGCCCTACCAGACGTGTCCGGTGTGGCCAAGGCAGCCGGACAACAGGCAGTCTGTGATGATGAGGCTCAAGCCCGGTGGCGGCCAAGTGATGAGTCAACCTTAGTATCTCATGATACTCATCACTTGTGTCTCATGGCCAAGAAAAGCAAGAAGAAGGCTAGCAAGAAAGATCAAGCCAAGGAGATAGCACAAGTAGATGATCAAGAAGAGAGTGATATTGAAATTGAAGATAGCTACACTCTTGATCATCTAAGCAACAAAGACAAGCTCATTCTCATGAAGCTAGTAGAGAAGAATGATGAGCTAGAGGAAGAGAATGAGAAACAAGAGCAATCACTTTAAAATCAAGAAAAGTTTCTCATCTCCAAATTGCAAGAGCTAAAGGCCATAAATGAGAGGTATGAAAACTTATCAGTTGAGCATGCTTTAGTTACTAACTCCTCTTCTAGTGTTTCACAACTAGAGAAGGAAAACTTTGAGCTCAAGGCAAAATTAGATGAACTCTCAAGCAAATATAATGTGCTACAAGCAAACTATGTTCATCTCAAGTGCTCTCATGAAGAATTAGTAGAATCAGGCATCATGCTTGAGGTGGCTCATGAGGTTGTGATTACAACGGTAAAATTATCTCAACCTTCCACTCACACACTCGTACGCAATCTCAATTGAATATTTCTTGTTCTAATGAGTGTGCTTCTCAAGCAAGCCAATCTTCGATTGAGCAAGAATTTATAGAAAATGTAGAGCTTAAGGAAGAAGTGGAAAGGCTAAGAAATGATGTGATTCGATTGAAGGGTAAGGACTCTGGTTGCCTGGCTGGCGATCATGCCTGGGGCGCGTTTCACCGCTCCCCTCGATGGTTCGGCCGAGATCCGTGTCGCCTGCCCTTATCGTTGCCCGGTGGATGTCATCATCATGTCGGGCCTGATGTCGGTTGCTAATGACGCTGTGAGCGTCTTGGTGTGGACTAGGTCGTTCGCGTACCGGCAGTCGGTGAAGAGCAGGCACCAAGTTGGACCGCGGCGTGGCCGCTGCCTCCTGAGCCACACTTGGTGGCTGTAGCAGCGAGCGGATGGAGCGATCTGTCTGGCGCATCCCCACTCCCCCGGTGGGGAGAGAGGGCGCGTGTCGGAGTCGCGATGTGGAGCTTTCCGCCTATTGAACGGCGGCGGCTTCTACCAGCACCCGGAGGTTCCAGTAGACCTCCCGCTTCTGGGGTCGACGGGCTCGGGAACGCCGCGCAGAAGCATTGCCGCAGCAGCAATGTTCTGGCTAGCCCGAGCGAACTATGGGGGATCGTTCCCCTCGTTCATGATGTCGTGTTGGACCTGGCGGGTGTGACCCCGGGCGCCACCCACCGGGCCATGCGCATGGGGTGCAATGTGCTGTACCGAGCGCACCGGTGCAGGCGGCGACTGGTTTTGCCACCGTTGTCGTAGTTCCTCTGCGTGCACTCGCGCAAACACGAGGGCCCCCGCACGTGGGTCCGGAGGGGTGTGAGTCTACATAAACTCCGCAACGATCGGCGGCTGTCCTGGAGCGTCCGCCATAGCGCACTCCCGGGACGGACGGTGGCTAGGTGCCACATCGCCGATGCTGGAGCCGTCGTTCTCACCCTCGTCATCCGGGAGTTCATGGAAAGTGGTAGGAGCATAGCTCGCCATTCTCACGAATTCGGACATGAGAGGGGATGGCGGCAGCGTCCTTCAGAGCCCCCAAGCGCACGCATCTGCGGGGGACGCGAGGCCGTAGGGGAACCGGTCATACGGTGTCTGCGGTGCGGTCAATAAGGTCCCTCCGGATAATCGGTGGGAGATAGTAAATAGAGAGTAAATAACAGTATGCATATTACTCACAGCGGGGTTTGAGCAGAGAGTTTGCTCGGAATAAAGCACAGATGCCTTGTTGTTGAAGTCATCGTGTGTCCCGAAGTCGATGGAGGGCGCCCCTCCGACGGGTGCCAGAACGAGTGCCTCCTCGCGGAGGCGTAATACCCCGAGCCGGTCGGCGACGAAGTCCAGGCTTACAAAGAGGAAGGCCTACGACGGCTCGGAGACGGGTGGAACCCACATCCCAACAGGTGGGAGTGCGGGAAACTCTAGTGAGCCAAAGCAAATCGTATCGCCTGAGCCCGCCATGGCGAAGGTGGCGGAAAAGTGGGCCATCTGATGACAAAAAAGTGTTGAACGTACAACGTCTTCCCCACGGGCGCCGCCAACTGTCGGTCTCAGAAAGTGACCAACAAGTAAATATTTGTAGTTTTGTCATACGTTGTGATCAGAGGTGGCCTAGCACTCAATGACACAGGGTTTATACTGGTTCAGGCAACGTGCTCTACGTCCAGTTTGAGTCGGTTGGTGACTTTATTCCTGAGCCTAGGTGCTCAAAGTTTGAAGTGGGGTTACAAACGAGAAGGAGAAAGATGGGGGGTACAAGAGGTCCGGTCGGACTCCGGTCGGAAGGGCCGAGAATGACAAGAGCTCTGCTATGAACTAAGTGTTCGAGCGTGTGCTCGTGGTTTGAACCTGATGGTTCTGCTGTTGTGTGCTAGTGAACTTGATCGATCTAATAAATCTAGAATGACTTGAATCTCTCTCTATGTTGAGAGAGAGAGCGCATCCCCTTTTATAGATGAAGGGGATGGCCTTACAAGTGAGAGGGAGAGAGTACGTATGCTTCTAAGCCTTGCTGCCCACGTCGACGGATACATGATGATGGTAGGCGCCCACAACACTGTTGGATGTCAGATGCACATGGGAGGTTGCGTCGTCTTGTTCGAGTATGGCAGATGTCGGTACCTGCTATACTGTTGATGCCCAGAAGCATGTGAGGAGTTTTACTATGTTCACTCGGTACGGTAAATGCCGGCGCCCACAATATTGTCGATGCCCAGAGGCATGTGGGGGGAGCCTTACCGTATGGGAGTTAATGGCGCCCACAATACTGTAGGGAAAATATCGGCGCCTACAACACTGTTTGGGCTCTGTTGTGCTAGGGAGGTTGTAGAGTACTGTTTCTGCAGGTGTACAGGGTACGGTCCCTGGTATCGTGGTCTGACTTGTGCGCCCTGCCTTGCTCTCTCCGTTCGTTTCCTGGTCCTTTCCGAGCGGGTGTCCCCGGACGGTTGGTCCCAGTCGACTCTGATCGTGCCAGTCGGAGAAGAGCCGTGAGCAGGGGTTTGGCACATCCCCGATCGGAGACGTGGGTCGGAGTCGAAAGTAGTGCCTTGGCCAGGCCTTCCGGTCGGAGAGGCCGTCCGGAGGCGGGCTAGAGACCGAAGCAAGTGCTCTAGTCGGAGAGGTGGGCCGGAATTGGAAAGCGGGCGCTGTTCTTCCTCGGCCAGGCCTCCCGGTCGGAGATTCGATCGCCCCTTTGGCCTGTCATTTAGGTACTTGGGCCGGCCCATGAGTTGTGCGTTTGTCTGCTTGGACCGAACCTTTGTTGGGATGCCAGTCTGCGAGGGAACCCGGGTTTAAGAACCCGACATTATTAATTAGTAACTTATTAGTGAGATGATTAGTGTAGTTTATTGTTATTTAGCAAACACCATATCAACATTAGTGTTGACTATGGATAATTATCCTATTTTGTTGTTAATTAGTGCTTACTAGTGGAATATTAATGATAATTAATATTTCATGTTATAAGTTAATAATTAACATGATAAGGCCAACATTGATTGCCCATTGATTATCATCTGCTTGTTATTATTTGAAGTTAATAGATATAAGTAGTTGACAATCTCATCACATTTATTCTCATCCATCTTTTTTAGGGTATTCTCATCCATCTAAACAAAAAAAAAATTGGCTTATCCATGATTCCATCCGTAAAATCATGGACCCGCAGCGTTCACCAACCTAGGTAGCCTCTGATCCAAACACACTCTAAGCATGTCACAACTGATCCATATATCAATTTCATTAAGATGTGGCTGGCAGCTTGAGATCATGATGGGCTCAGAGTTCTTAGTGACCCTAAAAAGTACAAAAGAGATTGACTACGTACAAAACAAGGGGAGGGGCAATTAGACAAGCCTTTGTTTACTACTTCCATGTTCAATTTAGCTGCACATCACCCATACTTAATGTAATAATGTGCATGATTCTTGAGAATCAAAAGAAAAGGCAGAGAAAGAGAGAAGCTGCAACAATGCATTTAGTACATGACTCGCAAGTCACAAGCTTGCCTTTTCAAAGTGAAAATCGATCTATACAATGGCATGACTTGATGCTCCAACTTTATCTATGTGAGAAGTCTAATATTCCCTCCATCCAAAAAAATTAAAATAATGTTCAGTCAAATGATTATATAAAAATATACTAATATTTTTAACCAAATAAGTTTCATTAGATTTGTTATAAAATATTATTTTTATGATTTAGAGTCATATATATACGTTGATAATATTTATACAAATTTAAGACAATTTGATTCTAATAAGATCTAAAATTATATTTTGAGTAGAAGGTAACATATCCCTGTAGCAAAACAACCAGAAAAGAGGCAGATTAAGGCTTTATTTAGTTCCTCCTCCTAAAGTTTAGTCTCTATCCCATCGGATGTTTCGATACATGCATGGAGTATTAAATATAGACTAAAAAACTAATTGCACAGATTGCAATTAATTTGCGAGATGATTTTGTTAAGTCTAATTAGTCCATGATTTAATAATGTGGTGCTACAGTAAATATATGCTAATGATGGATTAATTATGCTTAATAATTTCATCTCCCGGAGCACTGAGTACTTCTGTAATTTATTTTATTATTACTATCCGAACACTCTCATGTGACACCCGATGTGACACCCCTAAATTTTAGTCCTGGATTTAAACAAGGCCTAAAGTCAGCGAGTCATTTCGTTGACATCAAATCTAAAAGGGAGTAGAAGTACCTTTCGATGCTGCATTGCTGCTCCTGCTCACAAATCAAGGGCCCGTTTAGTTCGCCCGAATTCGGGCGAGGAATCCAGAATTGCACAGTGTTTCGGCCTTCTTGAACTAAACAGGCCTGCAAACTTTGGACCGGCCAAATTCGGCCGATATTGTGTGGACGACCGCCCCCATCCTCTGTCGCTCATACACACTCCTCAGCCGCACTCCCAAACCCTAGCGCCGGCTCCCTCTCCCGCAGCGCCACTCTCCCTCTCCCCCGCCGCTCCTCTCGCCGCCTCCGCTCGAATCCACCGTTCCACCGCCAGATCCACCCCATTGTCGGTCGGATCCACCGCGTCCGGTACTGGATCGACCGTGTTTGACCCCGTCGTCGGCGATGGACGGCTTCAACGGCGAAGGGAACGGCTCGGAGTTCAACGTCGGCGCATCCGGTAATGGCTCCGAGTTCGACGTCGCCAGATACAACAACGTCTCCGACTACTACGACGCCCGCCGCACAAGGAACCTCTTCTCCCTGGAGCCGCCGGGCTCCGGATCCGGTGCCTACAACTCGTACACATCCGTGCCGCATCCACTCTCGTCGTCAACCATCCCGTCCCCAGGCCAGCTGCGTATGTCTGGGCTCAACGTCAACGCAAGCGAAGGTTGGCCACACATCGACGCCTACGAAGGCATCCTTCGCTCCGGCGACCAAGCGGGCGGAATCGGCAGCAGCCTGGGCCCCCCTCCCGTCCACATGCCTGCCAGCAGCGGTGAGGTGCACACGGCTCTCATGCATCGTCAGCGCCGACCTGCATCCAGGTTGCGCGGTGCCCGTCGTCGCGGCGCGGGTCATGCAGTGGCCGACGACAACAACCCTCCCGTCTCGGTACATCTCGCTTCCCATTTGCACGTTTCGAATCGAAGTTCTGCCTTTGTGTTTACATTATTCCCTGTCGTGTTCCATGCCTCGATTTGTAATGCTTAGTTTCATACGAGGTATTGTTCATGCATTGCTTGTCCATTAAAATGTCGACAGAATGAGATAACCAGGGCAAAGTGGAACAAAGATGATACTAAGAAGTTTTGTGAGATTTACTGCACCCAAATTGATTTGGGTAACTGCAAGAATGGCAACATGACCAAATGGGGGTCGAAAGATGTCCAGGACAGGTTTCGAGCTGCGACTGGTAAGCTTCATGACAGTGAGCAGTTCGGCCATAAGTACAGACAGTTGAAATAGCTTTGGCTTTTCATCGAGGACCTTCGGCACAAGGCCACAGGCTTGGGTAGAAGAGAAGATGGCTCTGTGGTTGCTTCTGACAAGTGGTGGGAAGACCATTGCAAGGTTCATGAGCTTTGTACTCATCTATTGTTGCTCTGTGGTTCCCATCTATTGTTGATTCTGACAGTACGTGGGTTGTTGTTTGCACTGTAGGGGAAGCAAGACTGGCTGGAACTCAAAGATGGATGGCCAAAATACATTGATGAACTGGACCGCATGTTCACCGGAGTTGCCGTGAACGGAGAAACCTCATTTGTTCCTAGGGTGAGCCGCCGCCTTCACTACGTTAGCAGCGGCGAAGAAGAAGATCATGACCAGGTCACCCCTCTGAGCTGTGCGACCCCAGTCAGCTCTGGAAGCAAGAGGAGCAGCAGCACTCGCAGCAGTGCATCATCTCCCAGCAAGAAGTCCAAGAGCGCAGCTGTTCGGTCCATGGATGCCAACATGAGCAGGTTCAACTCCAGTTATGAGATCAGGACCGTAATGATGCAAAACTGCTGGAAGGAGAGACAGCAGCAGGTTGCGGCTCTTGATGAGGAGAAGAACATCAAGAAACAAGAACAGAAATTGGTTGCGGCTACAGCAAGAGAGGTTGGGGCGCACAAGATACAAGGGCTGTGGGTTGGTGTGATCAATATCTGCAAAGATGACGATGCCAGGAATGTCTTCCTCGAAACACCCGTGGAAGCAAGGCTTGAAGTCATTAAGCACTATGCTGGGGTCAGAAACTAGAACCATCTATCCATGCATTTCACCTATATGTGACTGTAGTTGGCATGATGAACTATGTCTTTTGTGTGTGTAGATCATTAGTCCTATATGAACTATGTCTTTTATGTGCGAGGTTGTGATGATGAACAATGTCATTAAGCCCTTAATTTGCAGCATGGTTGTTAAACTAAGTTCTCAAGCTCATTTTTGTTTTTATATTTATTCCCTGTGTGAGGTCATGGTATGTTTGAATTGAGGTAGCCTTGCATGAGTATAGTGGGACCGCAACCGTTTTTTACTGACTGTCTGTGTGTTCTATTACAATGGCCAGGAAGTTGTTGATCAAGTTGATGCTCAATTGGACGATGACGACGACTGGTGGGAGGAGTTTTGGAATATGCTGCTAGAAGATGATGATGAAGCAACATTTATCTATGGTACGTATGACTACGCTATACATCTGGACAAGTATTGCAATAGAGCTGCGTATAGGAACCCAGCTTATACTGGTGAGGAATGGGTACAAAACAAGCTTGCCAATGAAACTGCCTGCTACAACATGTTTAGAATGACTCCCCAAATGTTTTATAGTCTGCATAGTTTGTTGACTACAAACTATGGCCTCACATCCTCAACCAAGTGTACCTCTATTGAGGCTCTAGCAATGTTCCTTTGGATACTTGGGGCTCCACAATCAGTTAGGCAAGCAGAGGACAGATTTGAGAGATCACTAGGCACTGTGCACAACCTTTTTTACAAAGTCCTCAGCAGTGTGTTAGACCTATCTGCAGACATCATTAAACCTAGGGACCCAGATTTTACAACAATGCATCCTAGGGTCCAGAATGTTAGGTTCTATCCTGAATTCAAGGGTTGCATAGGGGCAATAGATGGCACTCACATTCCTGTGGTCGTGCCAAGTGATAAGTTTATGCAGCACATGTGTCGGAAGGGCAAGACATCCCAGAATGTCATGGCCGTTTGTGACTTTGACATGGTCTTTACTTTTGTCCTTGCTGGCTGGCCTGGATCAGTGCATGACATGAGAGTGTTAGATGATGCACTCACAAAATACAGAGATTTCTTTCCTAAGGCGCCTAGAGGTACACACGTTGCTGCTAGTTCAATACTGTTTTCTAATTGAAGCTTGTTAAACTTACAGGTACTTACTGCTGTAGAGAAGTACTACCTGGTGGACTCGGGGTATGCAAACCGCCTCGGGTTTCTGTCTCCTTACCGGCAGACCAAGTATCACATCCAAGACTTTCAAAACGCCCCCGAACCACAAGGTATTAAGGAGATATTCAATTATGCGCATTCATCTCTTAGAAATGTCATCGAAAGGGCGTTTGGAGTGTTGAAGATGAAGTGGCGCATATTGTTTAACATCCCGTCGTATCCACCTGAGACACAGACACATATAATAGTTGCATGCATGGCGTTGCACAACTTCATCAGGATCAATGGTGGCTTTGATGGTGACTTTGGTATGCTAGACAGCAATGTAAACTATGCGCCTGTTGAAGCATATGTGGATCAGCCTGAGATAGAGCCTGCTCCAGACAGTGCGGACATGGAAAGCATGAATGCATTCCGAGACAGGCTGGCTCATTATTTGTTTAATAGGTCGTGAATAATCTGAGATTGAGAAGATGTATTTGCTTATGTACTATTCGAATGTCTGTAACAATTTTCGACGGATTTGACTACATTTTACTTGAGTTTTTGAATATGCAATAAAGTGTGTTGAGATTACAGTTCATGCAATTGTGCATGACAAACGTACTGGGGCTTGCAAAATTTCCATCATGACAAGCCACCACACCAGCCACTGGTGGCTGCTGCAATTTCCTGTGCAGAATTTGGGTTGCTGCTGCCTACTCGTGTGCAGAATTTGGCTACACAGTAACTCCAAAGTTTGAAGGTGCAGAATCTGGGAACTAAACAAGGGCCAAATCACCGTCACTGCCAAATCACACGTCGATAGTCAAATTACCGGCTGCTAATCCGCCGCACCATCATGAAATTATTAAGACCGCCATTCCAAGTCAAATGTACATGAGCACACTATGGGCCCCTGTCCTGCGGGCCCCGCTTGCCAGCGAGCGCTTGTCGACCGTTGCAGCCTGGGCAGGACCAGGTCCACGGAGGGACGGACCCGACCGTTGGAGCCCGATCCCTCCCTGGGATTTCAAATCCGCCGTCCGTCCCCGCGCGAGTACTGATCCGACGGTCCTGGAGCCTTCCTTTCGCTCCCCAGCTACCCGATTATCACCACTACTCCCTCTGCAACAGACGAAAGCCTCTCCCTGAATCCCTCCCAGATCAAGAACCCCAGAAGCCCCATCGAGCCCGAAGATTTGGCGAAATTTGAGGGTCTATTTTGCTCCCCAGCGTTGAGGAACTCGATCGTCGATTCGGTGCGCTGGTTCGAGCATCTTCTCTGGGATTCGAGGAGGATTTTCCGAGAAAGTTCGTTTCTTGGATCTCCTGTCTCGAGGAAGGGTGCGCGGTTCGATGCTGAGGCGGAGCAGCGGCTTGCGACACTCAGATCTGGTGTGAGGAGGAGATCAGATGCCGGTCGTGACACGGTCGCGGGTCTCCTCGGCCCGCGGCGACGGCGCGGGCGCGCTGCCGTGGGGCTCGGCGTCGGCGGCGCCGGCTCCGAGGCACGACGCGAGCAAGAGCCGCCACCACCACCACGGGCTCAAGGAGAAGCTCCGCGCGCTCACCCAGGACTACGAGCAGCAGAAGCAGAAGCAGCTGCTTGCCGCGTCGCAGGGCGGAGGGGCCGCCGCGCGGCAGCTCCGCCGCAGCATCCGGTGCCTGAACGCGACCGAGGTGGCCAACGACGAGAACGCCGAGGAGGAGGACGGCAGGGCGGCCAAGCGCCGCTACGACGCCTTCGCTCTGGTCCCCGAGGCCGCGGTGCTGAGGGAGAACGTGGCTCCTCCGCAGGAGCGAGCGCCGTCCAACGACAGCCACGTTGTCGTGCTCGCGCCGCAGGCGAAGGAGAACGTGGTGGGCCGCGGCGCCAACGCCATGTCCTGCCCCATCAAGAAGGCGGTGCCGGCGCTCCCAGTGCTTCCGGCGCCACCGGCGAGGAAACTCTCTCTGGGAGGTGCTGTGGGCGGCAAGGTGAAGGCCGCCGGGGAGGTCGGGGCCGGCACTGCCGAGGCGGCGGAGAGCCGGATCCTCGTGTTCGTGAGGCTGCGCCCGATGTCGAGGAAGGAGAAGGAGGCCGGGTCGAGGAGTTGCGTCAAGATCGTCAACAGGAAGGAGGTGTCCCTCACGGAGTTCGCCTCAGAGAACGACTACCTCCGGCTGAAGCGTGTGCGCGATTCCCAATTCTGCTTCGACTCGGTTTTCCCTGATTCGACGACGCAGGCAGAAGTCTACAGCACCTCGTAAGAGCACAGAAATCCTACACTTACATTAAATGCAAAGGGAGCACCCAATTTTCGACTAGATGCACACATTCCATATTATTGCCTACTCATCTCGATACGGATAAGACAAAAAATTCAGACTAGTACTATTTTTCTTACATGTGAAGATAACAAGCACAATTTGCTATGAAAGAAATCTGCTATGAAAGATAACAAGCAAAATTCAGACTAGATGCACACAAGTTGATAAGATTATGTTGGATTTTCATGTCATGGCAACTATAGTAGTGCTTTGCTTACCTGATGAAGAAAACTCCATGGGGGAAAAAACTCATGTCCTACTTCATGACAGATTTATACTATTGTTTGCTTATTTGATGTAAAAATTCAGGGAAAAAATTTCATTCAAATGTTGCATCCAATTTTCATATTATTGTTTCCTTAGTTATCTTATGATGACAATGAAATTTACTGATGAAACTGTACAAGTTTATGAGATCATACACCAGATAATATCTGCCCATAATTCATTTCTCCATTTCTGGTCCTGCAGAACAGCAGACCTTGTGGAGGGTGTTCTGCAAGGTAGGAATGGGACAGTGTTCTGCTATGGAGCTACAGGGGCTGGTAAGACCTACACCATGCTTGGGACAATGGAAAACCCCGGCGTAATGGTGCTTGCAATACATGATCTTTTCTCCAAGGTGACGCAGAGGAATCACTCAATTAAGCTGTCATACCTCGAGATATACAATGAGACGGTGAGGGATTTGCTGTCTCCTGGTAGCCCCCTTAACCTGAGAGAAGATAAGCAGGTACATGAACTGAAATGCTTGTCCATGTTGTAACTATGGAAAGCAAGTTTTGTTCAGTGAATTTAATTACTATTGTGATTCCTAGCTAGTAGTTAGTTGTAAGTACTGGATATGGTAAAAGATTAACCCTGTTGTAGAAAATCCTCAGTTCAGACAATGGTATGTATGTACTAAATTTAATTATTATCAGTGGATTGAGTAGTCAAATGCATCAGTTCTGAACATATGCCCTTTTTGTACATTTTCTCCACATGTTTTGATAAGCCTCCTTAATAATGCTATTCTAACAAAAAAATATGCGGCATTTCAGGGAACTGTTGCTGCTGGTCTTACCCAAAGAAGTGTATACTCCACAGACGAGGTATGAGTTGTTTCTTGGGCATGATTAGCTTCCAGTGGCTTTCAAGCAAAAATGAGAGGAATCTTCTTAGTTGATTATATATGCTTGTTTTCCAGGTTATGGAATTACTTCAGAACGGCAACAAGAATCGAACAACTGAACCGACTCGAGTAAACGAGACCTCATCACGTTCTCATGCCGTACTGCAGGTAAATCCATACACATACTTAACCTAGGGGAAATAGTTTCTATAGTAAAACCACTCACCACCAACCTTTGGAAATTTATAGGTTGCCGTAGAATATAGATCCTTGGATGGAGTTAACCTAAAAGTCGGAAAACTGTCTCTCATTGATCTTGCTGGATCTGAAAGAGCTCTGGCAACAGATCAACGCACACAGAGGTCGATTGAAGGAGCAAACATTAACCGGTCTCTTCTTGCACTGAGCAGTTGCATTAATGCCCTTGTGGAGGGTAAGAAACACATACCATATCGCAATTCCAAGCTAACCCAACTCTTGAAGGACTCACTTGGAGGATCCTGCAACACCGTCATGATTGCCAACATTAGCCCCTCTCATCTTTCCTTCGGTGAGACACAAAACACGCTTCATTGGGCTGATCGTGCCAAGGAGATAAAAACAAAGGTTTGAGATTGTTAATTTGTGAATAAAACATTGCACACTCTACTAGGTAAAACTCATGACAAAGTGGAATCATCTTATTGTTTTGCAGACCCAAACCACTGTGAATGAGGAGGTTCTGGATCAACCAGATTCTAAAACTATGCTTGTACTGGAGCTTCAGAAGCAAAACAGTGTGCTGAGGGAGCAGTTGGCGAAGCAACAACAGAAAGTACTGATTGCCGAGGCTCAGTTACTTGCTTCAAAAACCTTGCCACAACAATCTCCTGCTCCCTCGTCTCACGTTGCAACTCCAGGCTCAACTTCAAGAAATACCAGACGATCTATCTTGGCTGGGAACCACTTCAACACACTAGACTCCAAGAGGCCTACAGCCGACAACACACAGGTCAGGGAGCTGCAGAGAAAAGTGAAGACATTGGAGTCTGAGATCGAGAAGATGAAAAAGGAGCACATATTACAGCTAAAGAATAAGGACGAGTTCATCCGTGACTTGATCAACAGGAAGGCTCCTAACAACTGTGAAGAAGCAACATGTGATAGAAGAGTTGCCACGAGGGCGAGCCAGCGAAAGGCACAGAGAGACGCATCAGTTGCAAGCGAGCTGAAAAGCCCCAGCCACCGGTTTACATCACCAGCACCAACTGCAAAGAAGCGTACTTTCTCGGACATCGGAGGCAACAGCCCTTCAGTTCTTGCTGCCAATGGAAGAAAGACTCGAAGCCATGTAGCAACAGAGACACCGAAGAAAGGTTCTTCCAAGCTGCTTCAGGTATATGCATATAACTCTTTAGTTCTTGCTTTACACAAGATTAATGGAGGCTTTTGAGTGCTTGTATTAGTTTTTATTGACGCCTCTCATTGCATTTCAATTCCTTGCAGCCAGGATTTGCACGGCAAATATCCAGTCATCGAAACATTTAAGATGCACAGGAGAGACTGCCTACAGTGGATAGAGATGCTCATATTAATTGCAGTTTAGTCGAAATCCATTCTAATGTTTATTTACATTTTTTATTCATATTGAGTTATTGGAACCTTAAACATTTGCTCACGGGAGATACATGAGCTGATTTTTAAATTAACTTGAGGCATAGTTCTCCTTTTCTTCTCTCTTGCTTAAGCTTATTATTTTTTTCCATCTTATTACTGCCTACAACGGACAGAGATGTTCATATTAATTGGAGTTTAGTCAAAATCCATCCTAATGTTTTTTCTTAGTTTTTTTATCCATATTAAGTTACTGGAACTGTAAACATTTGCTCACGGGAGATACATGAGCTGATTTTTAAATTAACTTGAGGCACAGTTTTCCTTTTTTTCTCTCCTGCTTAAACTTATATTTTTTTCCATCTTACTACTAACTGCTATTGAAATCAGAGAGGCAGCAATAATTTTAAGCAGCTTAGGGAATTGGTGTTTTCTATGTGTGCAGTGCCCATTCTTGTCATTTCTGAAGGTTGTCCAAGTGGAGATCATAAACATTTTCAGTATCAACCTGTACACTCAAGTGACCAAGATAATAAAATGAAGGCAAAATTAAAAATAAGATTATTTCAATTGTTCCATGTACAAGTTATTTTTTCTCCATGTACAAGTTTAATTTTATGTTGGGGGTAGTAGCAGACCTCATAGCTTATATGTTAAAAAGTTTATATTATGAACTTTTAAGGGTTTGCAAGCTGCTTCTTTGCGATAACCATATGCTTCGTATGAACATATATCATTAACTAATGCTACACCAATATTTGAAACTACACGTAGCTCCCAATGTCTTCAACAAACAATATATTGTCCTTCCAGACATGCTACGAATTGCAATCAATTCTAGCTCTGATCCTTCCAGCAACAAGGGTTATGGGGCGCTGCAATGCTGGTGCTGTTTTTCTAGTTCATGTTGAACTCCCTCCTCAACATTTGCAGTGTTGGAAGGCCCAGCTTCTTCTGCTGACTTAGACTCATCCAGTTCCATTTCTCCAGAGCTCGTACCACTGCAACTCTCGCTATCATCAGAGCAACTACTGGTACCATCCTCTGAACTAGAAGTATCACTTAGCATGTTGAAAATCGTAATGCTCTCTTTCTGTGAGCTGTGGAACGAATGACTCCTGTACTTGTCATGGTACAGTGGCAAGGAGGAGCCTTGCTGCTCCAAGCTGGGCTCGTCCCTGCCAAGGCTGTATGATTCGTACAGCTTTCTCTCCACGCCTTCCTTGACTTTCACCATTTCACCCAGCTGTCCCAAAGCTTCGTTTGACGAGGCATCTTCAGCTGCCCTCTGCTCGAGCTCCAAGATCTTCTTTCCTAAGATTCTCCTCTTGCTGTGAAGTGAGCGCTGCATTTTCAGGAGATGGAAGTGAGGCCTAGGAGAAGCTATAAAGTCTGAACAATATGAAATTGGAGGATAAGCACAGGTTCCAGTGTGCATACCCTCTTCTCCAGGAACTTCTGCAATCCATTGTCTTGGAGCCTTTTCTTCCTCCAAAAGATGCAGCAAAACAAAATGGCTACAGCTTGTATTACGATTACCACAAGTAGGAAGATCAACAATAGAACATAGCTAGGTTCTCCTAATCGACAGAAGTCATTCAGTCAGTAATGGCGTAATTTTGAAACAAAAGCAGAAGGGGAAGCAGTTGAACTTCACCTGGATCAGCCTGCACAAACTTGGCTTTGGCTTGCCTGCAAATACAAGCAATCTTTTGCCCTAGCAACACAAGGAAGTCAGGACCACATTATGCCGACAAACAAATGTGATGCATAAGATAAACATACTTCTTGTGTAGCACTGCGTGGTGTTGCTGATCCCTGTCTCTAGAAATTTCAGGAGAGGAAGTTGTTGCAGATTAGTTGATTTGGAATATTGTAGTGTCAATTAACTTGAGATGTGTAATTCCAGTATATATACAGGGACGGA
Source organism: Miscanthus lutarioriparius (assembly GCA_904845875.1). Classification (NCBI taxonomy): domain Eukaryota; kingdom Viridiplantae; phylum Streptophyta; class Magnoliopsida; order Poales; family Poaceae; genus Miscanthus; species Miscanthus lutarioriparius. Next base: position 46,695,816 of record CAJGYO010000006.1, read on the forward strand.
CCCACAGGGTATGCAGGGTGGGCCACCGCATACCCTGGGGTCCGCCAGTCATAGAGATAGGTAGAAATTTTTAATGTAAAAAAAATAAAAAAAGGAAACGATACATGTATAAGAATTTTTTTACCAAATTATATATGGTTTACCGAATTGCATAAGAAATTTTTTTGCTGTGCATACCCAGTGGTAAAAACCTAGGTCCGTCACTGTATATATATACAAGGACTTACTTGCTGCAGATAGAAGAGTTAGAACAACAGTCTCGTCTATGGTAAAGTCATTCAGATCACTACTGGACAGCAAATTTGATAATTCCCCTGGAAGACAATCAATATCTCATGTGATATTCAATATAACTTTGAAGGAAAAGAATGACATTGCCATTTCAAAATGACTTATATAGGCATAAAAAGGAACAAACCAGGATACTCTCCAGTCCAGTAAACAGTTCCAGTTGCCGGAGCCAACAACGTGAACAAAATGAATGATGGCTTCTTCGCCAATACATAGGTATAATCACCAACTGTCTGGATTAATTTTCCTTCCACTATGGTCTTAGCGACATACATGGAAAATCCTGAGCAGTCAAGGATTGGACCTACATGGATCACTGAATCATTTGCTGTTTTTGCAAGAAACTTTCTCATGTCACCATCAGGAGAAATCGAGTAGAGGGTCCCATCTAGCGAACCAATTGACATCCAACCTGTTACATAAATTGAAAATATTACCGTTACTGAAGTATACAGCAAACTCGAATAGAAAAGGACAGCATATGGCAAACTAGTACATAGGTGTGGTCAAAACTGCTTGAGATAGCAAATTGATGACTTTATAGCAAACAAGAAGAATGGATAACCGACTAGGGTGTAAACTAATTCTTCTAAGAGAATAGTGGAACAGGAAAATACTATTGATACATTGAAATTCATTGAAAATGGTTAAAAAATGAATATGGCCCGGTTTATAATGATATAAGATATTTCTTTACCATTGGAATCGACAGTTGGTAAGTTTTTCTCAATACTGATTGGACCAATATTCTGCGTCCAAGAAATGCTTCCTGTCGAAACATCAATCCCCACCACGATAGACTTCCGTGGAAAGACGATGTATAGGCACGCACTGTTTCCTGGTGCAATTGTCATCACTTTGCCGTGTGAACCCAAGTCTTGGATCCATCTGATCCCACGGTTGTCAACGTATAGGGAATAGAGCTGGCCTTCAGTGTTCGATATCTGTAAGAACATGGTTGTTGCAAAATGAGCTAGTACAGAAAGTGGACAAAACTATGGCAAGTGTAAACCATAATAATATGCACTGGTATGGGCCTTACATAAAGTGCCCCCTCGCACTGATCAAGAACAGGAGCTGAATCGAAATAGCAGCCGGAGACGTTTCTCTTGCAACCAAGATGGTAATCGAACAAATTAAGCGCAGGCCCAACGCTCCATTGGAGCTCGCCATGGAGCGAGAAGGTGAAGAGTCCCCGGTTTCTGATGGTGAGGAAGAGAGACGAGTAGCTGCCACTGATGGCCAGGCCAATGATCTCCTCGGACCTCCCTGACGTCGTGTTGTGGCTGAAGAAAACCTCCAATGCTGGCTCGGCAGTGTGCACGTTCCGTGGCGTGACCTTTATGACCTTGTCCTCTGCCACCAGATACACCTGCAGAACGCACACAAATAATTTGAACAGCCAACAAACACAACTGACCATCAGGCATCACGCTCATCGGCTCATGTTTCCTCGTTAAAATGAAGGAGAAGATACCAGGCTTAGCATTTCATATATGCTAACAATGTGTTATATATACTCAGATCATGCAGAACTTCTGATTTTGAATGATTGGTTACCTGCTCTCCCTCGAATACAGGGCTGATGCTGTCGTTGCACATGTGGCCGAGGGGAACGATCCAGGCGAAGGACCCGTTGGGTTCGAACCCGAGGAGGTACTTCCCGGAGCAGGCGACGAGGCGGCCATCGTGCGCGATGGAAGGGGCCGAGAGGGCACGGGCAGGCCCCGGCGGCGCGCGAGCTGCAAGGGAAACCGTCAGCGTACGGGCACGGCAGAAACGCAGAATCATTCAAGCCATGAGGCCGCCTTACCGTTCTCGGCGCCGCCGCCGGTGTCGAGCTTCTGAAGTGCCCGCGACTCCGATCGTGCCGCACCGATCAGGAAGCACACAAGCAGGCACAAGGACCACATCACTCCCGTGGCCATGGCTTATAGAGCGTACTGCACCCGGAGATGGAAGAACGGACGGGGCAGTTGCTTTGGTCTGGTGCTGTGGCCAACGCGGGGCCGGGGCGGTGAGTCCTGGACGGCGGAGGGCCGGAGAGAGGCGCACGCACGATCCAAATGCGCAAGTGAGGGGGGACGGCAGCCGGGGGCGGAGGACGCCGGGGGCAGCGACCGTGGGCGGCGGAGTCAGGGGGCCGATGCCGGGGCGGCTGCCGGTGCCGGTGCCGGGACGGAGAGCACGGCGCCGGTGGAGGTGGTTGCGCAGGGAATAGACCCACGAGCGGCGCCGTGCGACAGTTTAGGGAGACAAAGAACCGCCGTCTCCTTCTGTAACTGGTGGCCGAGTAAACGAGCGCCTAATCGCATTTGCGCTCTTCGGCCATGTAGTACTACTAGCCGAGCGCTTTTTCTGCGCCAAACTCAGTGAAAATCGAGATTATTAGTGTAAAAAATTAGCTACTCCATAGAAGGTGAAGGCTCTTGTCAGTTGTCAACTTGTGCATGCCCTTCGGAGACATCTGATTAAAAAAATAGAACCACCAATACTGGTCGAATGCATTATAGATTACATACACAGCTGCTAAAACTGAATTGCATAGGCAAAAAATCTAGTTCTTCAAATTTTGTTACCGACACAAGGAATGCCACCACAACAGAGCATCCCCCACCACGTTGTAGGGCGACAGAGTTCTCTAACACATATAACATGGCATGATCTACCACAAACACAGGCACAATCTACTTGAGCAAATTCGCATACTCGTCTTCCAAAAATTTACAACGCAGCATAGAAATAGTTCTGTGGTGACACTAGGTTCAAAACTTTCCAGCCAATCGTCTCCGCATCAATGACAGCCTTGATCTTGGGGGCTTTTCACGTTCGTCCGCGCTGTCTTCACTATCTGAAACGACGACCTTCTCGATGGCAACTGTGTTTTCTTTGGCGGAGGAATTGTCTGAGCAGGAGTCTTTCTGTCCACCAGCGAAGCCAAGAGCCTTGGATTGACTTTTCAGGACTGCTGGTGCCGACAATGGGAGTTCATTGGGTGCCACGGGCTCACCTTTGGGGATTGCTGCTGCTGATGGCAGTTCATTTAGTTTTTGTCGCTTAGAGGATAATTGGGTGGCTTAGACTCCTCTCCACAGGCATTGTCCACTCCAGGCAGCTCAGATTTCAGTGACAGCCTCCTACGTTGCATCTTTAGACCTTGATTGCACTCTTGATTTGATACCATGTTAGTGTTTGACGGTTGCTGTTCAGTGTTAGGATTCTGTTGAACCAGTGCAGGACCTCCGCTGAACTTTTTCCTTGAAACAGCATCTAAGGGTCTTTTCTGCAAATAGCTAAAGCCTGACTGTGAAGACAGATGGTTTGGAGCCATATTTTCATTTTGATTGTCGTTTTTCTTTTCAGGCTTCACTGATTTCAGTGACAACTTCAGTGCCCTGACATTCCTTCGGTTTCCTTCCGGTGCTGTATAGGTACTAGCTGATGATCCACCAATTCTCCTTGCCGAACTATTCTCTAAAATGCCATCAGATGATTGCATGGCGTGGTCTTTAGCAGCAGATGCATATGTTGGAAGATGATTAGGTAACATATCACTGCCATCACTGCTTTTGCAAGAGGCTTCTGAGGTAACAGAAAGATTCTGGCCAGGTAACTGCAAATCCTTTTTATTGCCTTGGTGACCTTTCTTTGAAACCACTCCACTAGCAGTATTGACAGACATGTTCTCTGATGTATCATTCTGTCTGCCTGAAGCATCAGAAAAACAAGCATTAGGATAGGTGGATCCTGCCATGGATGGTAAGTGGCTAGGAACTGGATCTTGCTTGACAGTTTTCATACTCTCTTCAGATCTTCCAGACTTTAGTGATAACTTTTGTCCCAGTAACCGCATCTTCCTTTGACTCCCTTCACAAACTTTTTGAGAAGTATTTGGCAGTGATCCCAGGCTATCTGTGTCCTCCATTTGTGTATTCTGTGCCTAGAATTTCAGAAAGAAGAAAAAAACAACTCTCAATAAAATATAGAGAGTTATATTATAATGTCGGGACACAAAATTAGCAAAACGAAAGTTGAATGCTTGTTTACCAGGACACCAGCATCTACAGAACCCCAACCACTAGCAGCAACAGCAGCAGGACTAGCATACTTCTCTGTCCATAACCGAGCATTTATGTCAAAAACTTGTCCGTTGTATTTGTATTCTCGACTCTGTCTCAGAAAAAAAGAAGAAACATAGTTGGATGATGAGCTCAAGTGCATTATTTATCAGCATACCACTATCATACTGCAACTGTTACTGAAATGTTCTTACTATTTCAGCCATCAACCCATCATCCGGGTTTGGATCACTTAGCAGCAAGCCAATACTTGTCAAAACAGTAGCAATATTGAGTGATGGTTGCCAGGCTCCCTGTGCAACATCATCATCAATGACAAAGACTGCTGTGATTACGAATAAGAGTTTCTGAAATTTCAACTAAATATGAATTTCTGAGATTTCTAAGCTATCATTGAGCATGTGTGCAATTCCTATCGATTACCTTTGGGGGTAAATTCAGAATATCAAGGCAAATGCGTCCTCCATTGTCAATATTGGGATGATAAATGGGAGTAACAAAAGTCACATTGGGTGGTTGAAAAGGATACCTGCGTCTCAACAAAAGTTTGAATATCAGAAATGATATTATAGGGGGATACACATGAGGTTCTCTTCACGTTTTTCAGTTAGGCATAGGGGTTTGGTTTTGATGTCTAAAGAAGATGCACCTTTCAGGAATTTGTATCTTCAGAATGAAAACTCCATTAGCATAAACCGTCCCCTCAGGACCCTCAATTCCTTGATTTAAAGAGTAGGGATCAGCATACAAAGTTACAGTGAAAATTTAGAGATGATTAAAAGTAAATCAAAAATAGTAGAATATAAAGGACATACTGGCTTCAATACTTGATAATGATGATAAGACATTTTCATCTTCAGAAAGATTAAGAGAAACCCCATGGGGTGGATCATCCAGTAGAAGTTTAATCTCTTTCTGCATTCTCAGATTCAGCCTTGCGGCAAAAGCCATTTCGTGGTTGACAGAAAATTCTACCCTGGACCAAAAATTCAGAGTATACTTTTCCTTCAGAACAGTATATTACATGTATGCACTTGTAATTAGATTAGATCAGAACACAAATAACTTAAATTAGGGTTTGGGGGTGCTCGGTTTCCCACAGCAGGTGAACACAAAGCGGCATATCTGATTTTTTAAATACTCTCGGTTAGTAGTAAGGCTCCGTTTGGATGTCTACATTGTACAGCCAAAAGGAGAACACATTACCCAAAATTTGATATGTTAAACTTTACCTTCGCTTGATTGATTACTGCAGAATGCTACTCCCCCTGTGATTCACGTACAGAATCAGAGAAAGGGTCAGCAAGTTTGACCTTGCTGATGTTCTACGGTTAATAAAAATAGGGAAAACCACCATGGGAGGGAGGAGAAAAGGGAAATCCATGAGAGGAAGAGGGGAAGGGAGCAGCCATGGGAGAGGGGTAGTGGATGGGGATATGGGATGTGCTTGAAGGGGCACCATGGGAGGGGAGGTAACGCAGAGGGAGGGGGAAGAAAGGAGTGGACATGCTGCATAGGAGGGGAGGGGGCGCCATAGGAGAGAGGTAGGGAGGGAAGGGGACGCAACCATGGGGGGAGGCAGGTGGGGCGAGATTTTCAGCAGAGGAAGGGGCTCCACTGGAGGGAGAGGATTGTGGCGCCATGGGAGGGATTGAGACAAAGAAGATGGTGGAGTTACCTTCGCCGGCGTCGAGGTCCCTCCGACGACCCGCCGCAGTCTCCGGCGGGCGGCGGCTGCTCGAGAAGGAGCTCACCCAGCGCAGGCGTGTGGAGAAAAAAGGAGGGGAAGGAAGCGAAGGGCGGCGGCGTTTTTAGCCAAAACCGAGGGCGGGAGCTCGGTATTGAGCGCAGGGTCTCTTGGAATTGGGACAGGTTTCAAAAACGTGATTCCGTGAATATCGAAACGCCTGGCATTCGGCTGGCACAATACATCCAAACGGGGTGTCAGCGTATTTTAATTCATTCGACTCTTTCCCCATGGCCCTGTTCGCTTGTCTATTTCAACGAACAAACGGTGTTTTTTTTCTCACAATAAATCAACGAATAGTTCTTTCAACTATGGCTTTTCAGGAGAGTGAACAGAACCATGTCTTTATACTCTTGTAATCTAAAATTGATGCTATTTTAGATTTGTATTGAAATACAATTATGATTTATATTACATCATAAAACCAAATTGCTGGTGTTCGGATATCCGATCGGATACTAATCAGTCGAACGGTACCGCCTGGGCCAATTTGTTTCCCGCCCGCGCCTCCTTTTCGTGCCCACACAGGGGCCCATGCCGCGAGGCCGCTAGCGCCCTCTCCCGCTTCCACGCGCATCACGTGTGCAACATCTAATCTACTTTTGAAACATCCAGATACAACTCTTGCAACATACGTCTGAAGACAGATGAAACACTTAAAACATGCGTCTAAAATACTTGCAAAACACTTGAAAACCATTGTAAATATGAGCAACATTTAGATAAAACACTTGCAACATCCAACATCCAGCGCCCTGTTCGTTTGAGCTTATTCAGCACTTTTTTCAGCCATGGAATAGTATTTTCTCTCACAACATTTCAGCATAAGAATCAACATAAGCTAAATTTTAGCATAAGCGAATAGAGTGCAGATAAACACACTTGCAACCTGCGTCTGAAAAACAAATGAAACCTTGAAGACAGACTCTTGTAACATACTTGTACAACCATTACAATATACAACATCATGATCTACTTTTGCAACATCCGTATGAAAGACTTGCAATGTACCTCTAAAACATCTTAAACCATTTGAAATGTACACTTGCAACATGCATAGTATCCCGGTGCGGCCTCCTCCACCGTCTGCATCGAGACACCGTAGCAGGAGGCGAGGCCGGAGGACTGGCCTGATCGATGCTCCTTGCGTTGGCGAGCAGCGGAGCAGGAGTAGCGCGTGGACCAACGAGGTGGGTGACAGGAGCAACGCAAGGGACAGACGCGGGAGGTCTATTAGGCTGGTCCACATACCCTGCACACAGCATTTCCGTTACATAAATGATGTATTTATAGAGTAAATAAAATATATCATACGTGTTGCAACAAGACTTTTATGAAGAAAATAAAGTTGTTATATGTATGAGTTAGTTTTGCATGCTATTGCATTGGTTAAACTTGGACAAGCTAATGAAAAAATCAAATAAAAAAACTAAAAAGAATATTAAAATGACCCACCATTATTAAGGTACGTGTTTGATTTCACACGTAGACTTGCCTCACTAGCGCAGACTCTAAATTGCTAGACTGAGCTATCTAGCTGTGACAAAGATTTTGCTTGGTAGCACAAGCTCCAAAACAGCTTGCATCTCCACCAAAAACTCATGGGGTTATTTGGTTTGCACTCTAAGAACTTGTGTGGCCAGACAACTGATTCCAGGGCTCTATTTTCGTCCGAATGGGGCCAGCATTGCTGCCCTGCCAAGCAGCATCCAAACAGCACCTCAGTTCTTCTATATATCCTCACCGGGCAAGAAGAGACGAGGTTTGGTAAAGGATCCAAACGGAGCCATGGGCTTGTTCGGCTGGTATTAAAGTCGGCTGAAGCTATTTTATTGTGAGAGAAAATTCTGTAGATTCTAGCTGATAAGCCGGCTGATAAGTTCAAGCGAACAGGCCTATTGTCAGGTTATTTTCCGCATGTATCCGTGCAATGCAGTACATTGGCAGAAACAATTCACGTCTGGATCCAAGTTGCACAGGCCTATTGTCAGGTTATTTTCCGCATGTATCCGTGCAATGCAGTACATTGGCAGAAACAATTCACGTCTGGATCCAAGTTGCACGCAAAGGAACGCTTTTGATTTTACAGTGTTGAGTAATTGCTGAATCTTTTGGTCGGGCGCTGATTCAACTTCACGAGACGGTACCTACTCGATGATGACTTATAAAACGTCAAAACCGTGAAATCTACCAGCGTCGTACAAAAATTTATGGAGTACACATGAGACAACCATTACATAACTTTGATAATTTAGGTTCCCATAAAATGAGCCTGTTCGCTTGGTTGGTTTTAGGCTGATAAGTTTGACTGGTGTTGATTTATTATAAGAAAAAAACATTATTGGCTGACTGATAAACCCTGGCTAAAACCAACGAGCGAACGGTGAATAAAAATAACTGAGATGACACGTTAGTTGGGGCGCCATAAGTGCATATGTAGAGGTAGCTTTAGATACAACCATCTTTAAATAAAAAATAAAGATGCCTTCAAAAATAAATTTTAGTTGTATTAAAACAGAAAACACATGATATATGTATCCACTTGTCATACAAACGTACCCGGTGCTCTCTATGGGATGATAGGTGGACCCATCTTGTTATAATCTTTATAAACCACTCTTTTGACTTAGAGCATTTTAAGAGTTTTTTATAAGGGAAAAGCTAAACAACACTTGGTTGTTTTGTTGTCTCCCGACACCTGATTTGTTGTCCGCTGGATCAAACACGCGTAGCTCCCTCTGCTGTCAGATCTGTCTCCGCGCCTTTTCTTTTGTGTGAGTCTCTATCATGTGTGGTCCACATGTCTATGCTATTTTTTCATATTTTGGGAGTCGTGTCGGATTTGTGGTGCCCGTTTGGTTTTCTTCCCCATTTTCATTTCCTTTGTCTTCCTCCTCGGGCTGTTGTTTCCCGGCGGCAGGGCACATGGCGATTTTCTAGGGTTTGGCGAGGTATGTTGCTTCTGCTACCTTGGGTTTGTAGTAAATCTTCCACCCCGCGTTGTGGTTTATTCTGCTTTGATTCAAGTTTTATTTTGCTTTGTTTCTCTGGTTTTTGGCATTGGTTGAAGCACGGTGGATCCATGGCGGCAATGGCGCCCTTGGTGTTGTTTGATGTGGGGATTTGCTTCCTGGTTCATGGATCCATGGAGCCGGCGCCAATACGACCGCCTCCCCTCCTTTTTCTTGCGTCTCCATGGCCACCTCTGTATCCACCCCGTCTAGGTCACTGCCACGGCCACCTGGCCTCGCACCCGCACGTCTGCTCCGCTCGACACGATGACCACCTAGTCGCCTCACAGCCGCACGTCTGCTCCGGCGATGACGGCAGAACCTCCTAAGAAATCGGGCCCACGTGCACCTATTGATGTCTCAACAGACCTCAGATAGCGTACACAAGTTCCCAACAACTTAACAGGTCCGTCGGGTGTCCTCGGGAAACCCGAATCATCCACGAATCTTTTCCAAACAGGATCCCAATCACAGTCATTACAGATTACAACAGTTTTCAATATACATACCAGAGATTATAAAGCGGAAGACTTAAGTTTTAGTATTACAAACCAGTTGTTTTAAACTTACAAAACCATAAGTGTCATACAACCATAGTAGCGGGATAATATTACATTAACATTATTTATTTCACACAAACTAGTGCCTTGTCTAAAGGCCATTCATCATTCCTCATTGTCATTAACTTCAAACACTGACATGCAGCAAGGACCAAAACAAGCCTGCTCATGCGACTCACCTGCAACAAGGGTTAACAAACCCTGAGTACAAAGGTACTCAACAAGACTGACCCGACGAAAAAGGGGTGAAGGTCTTAGGGATGCAGGTGTTGGGTCAAGGTAAGGATGTAGCAAGATTCAAAAGTTCTTTGCGAAAAGCTTACTATTCTTGATCCTATTTTCGAGTTTTATCCCTAAGTACTTTAGTTCATTATCTCAAACTAAGTGTTCATATCCCATATTCTAATCCTTCTCACTCCATTCCTTTTTCTCATGTTTTAGTAATTCACCAGTCCTGCATTGCTTCTACAATGAATCGAGTCTCCATATCCGTGAAGCACCGGCAATTCAAATTGATTCAAGTCCCAGCTGGGGATTCCTTATCACACGACATATGTAGAACTTAATCTTGCATATATCAACCTCGCTACCGGATCCTCCTATACTAAACCGTCTCCATGCCATCCAAGAGCACAACACGCCTCAAATCCGGCCACATTCAAACCACGAGGGTACACGCTACTCCCACCATCTCACCACTCCTAGTGCGTGGGCATTCGTCTTAGTATCGGATTAGCCGAAGTAGGCTTACCGGAGTATGTGACCAGTACTATAAAGTGTCTCGTTCAGAAGATCCACAATGAGTGGCCTTTAAGCGACATAGTCGGCAACATTACCCAACATTCAAGATAAGTCACCCGACTAGTCTCTAGTTCATTCTATCTTCTTTCTTTCTTTGGCCAGTATGCCATCTTTGATTGTATCGAAACTTTTACTTTGAAAGCCTACCATAAAGCATACTAAGCAATTGTACGCCTTTGTAAATGAAATCATCTTTAAGGATGGTAAACAATTAACAAGGTAGGCAATGCATCAAGTAGGTAACATTTGAATAAATCAACTTAATGCAATAAGTAACATAGGTGATAAACTTTTCAAAGTAAACAAGGTAATGGTTTAATGCATAAACCGGGGCTTGCCTTCGTTAACGATCTCGGGTTCCGGATCAGTACCACAATTATCGAATCCCGTGACAACCGGGGATTCTTCCACAACTTGCTCAACTAGAATCGTTTCACTCTCGGATTCTACACGAAATAATAACATATACTTCAATATGATGATAATGTAAACATGATGCTTTCATGGTGCATGAAATATAATAACACCTTGAATACAACTTTACTTCGCGGTATAGTTGCAAGTCAACAAAACTAATTGACACTAACAGCTAGGGTTTATGACCTAAGTGACTTGACCAAATTGATCTTGAAACCCTACTGGTCACAAAACATGACCCAAATAAGATCAAACCCTAACCCTAACACTTATGGTTTGCTTTTATTCATTTTTGAATTAATTTGGAAATAATCCCAAAAATAAACTTGTTCCAAATGACCTCAAAATTTTATGTAAGCTTCCTCATAACAAATTAGTGTACCAAAATAAATTTCATAATTTTTGGAGCTATACAGTGACCTACAAAAATTATAGAAAATGCATTTATCAATTAATTGACTGAATTTTTGAACATTAAAATTTTATTCAAATTTCAAGTTTCATATTTTTCCTAAATAATATTCATCACAGATAGGTCACACAAAAATTTTCATAATTTTTGGAGCTCTAAACAAATCGACACAAAAATAACAAAAACAGACACTATTCATCCATTTCTGAAAATCGAAAAATTCCATTTGAACTATACAGTCACTGACATACGGGACCCACTTGTCATCCCTAAGCTCCGACTTTGACCGCGGCAACAACGGCGCTGACCGACGCGAACTCGCCGCCGTTGAGTTCAACGACGACGGCCAAAGTACCAAATCGCTCGCAAAGACTAGGCGCATCGATCTGTGGCATTTCGAAGGTTGATTATGACACGAAACAAGACTGACGCCGGCCACGGCGGACGCGGTGGCACGACAGCGTTACACCGGCGAAACAAGGCCGGTAACGGTGAAACAAAGAGTCCAGGAAGCATCAGGGACTCACCCCGGACGTGTTGAAGCAACGAGCGAGACCGGAGAAGCTCTGGTGACACGTTTCGACGGTGACAGTGATCACGGTGGAGCAAACCTCGTCGACGACGGTGTTCCGATGACTGCAGTGGGCAAAATGACCAAACAAGAGTGGATTAAGCACTACAGCATCGAGACAAAACTGTAGAGACCCCAAGCAAGGGCAACAACTCACCCGATGGTGCTGGCCGCGGTGAAACGGAGTTTCGGTTGAGGTCGCCGGCCGCGAGGAAGAAGGCTCGCTAGCGGCTGTTCTTGGTGGAGTCAAGTGGTGGCAACAGGTCGGTTGGAGGCACAGGGAGCAGGCGAAACTGAGACACTGCTTTTTCGGGGCTATCTTGCGCTGAGGAGGCGAGGAGAGCTCGCCGGAGCTGAGGCGGCGGTGTCGGGAAACAGAGGAGAGGAAGAAAAACAGCGAACGTCGTCGGGGCTTTATAGCGCGGCCACGAGAGCGAGGGGTGACACGCAGTGAGCTGCTCGTGCCAGCGCGAAGCCGAGGGCGGCCACGGACGCGCCTGGAAGACCGGAGAAAGGACGCCGGCGGTGGGGCGGTGATCGTGTACTGTTCACCCACAATTATAGAATTGCCACTGAGCTCATTTTACAAATTACTCCCAAATTTTCTAAAGAAGTTGAAAATCTCCAAAAATGAAAGTTGCTCAACTTTTCAAACTCTACAACTTTGTTTCAAGGAACATTTTCAAATTCTGCCTCCATTTTGAAATTTGAATTTGGGGTGCATTTGAGCATTTGAATCATTTCAAAATTACTTCAAATCTTATATGTAAACTTTAAAAACTTTGTATACCAAAGTTGATCCTTATAAAATAAGCTTCAACTTTGCTTTTGATCACAACCCCAAATTCTAAATGGATTTTGAAATATACAAAAGGGGCAAAAAGGTCTTTTATAATTGGAATTTGAATTCAAATTTGATTTGTTTACCATTTGACTTAACTTTGATTTTTGACCAGTAACATGGCCCATTAGGGTTATTTAAGTCAATTAACACATGGTCTCACATGATCACATGAAATTTGACCCTTGTGGGCATGATCTTTATTTAAAGTTTTGAATCACATTACATCACATAAAATAACTTATGAAATAAAGCTTATTTAGTGAATGCATTCAAAATTTTCTACTTTATGAATGCTTTGCAATGCATATGATGACATGTCAAGTTTTAATGCTAGGTTAAAACACCAGAGGTGTTACACCGGCCACACTGGCACGGCGGTGGTCGGGGGCAGCTCTCCTCCCTCTTTTGTAGTTCAGAGCCACAAACATCGCACCCACGCTCGCGTCCCTGTTGTGAGGATGTGCCAGTGTCGCTGTGATGCCGATCTGCGTTCTGGTAGTTTGGGATGCCGGATGCTTGTTTTCTTTCAATTTTTTTCAGATCCACTCGTCCTTGTGGTTGTGCAATCTTCGTATGCCCTTCCCCTTGCTGTTGTCCACCTTTGATTCGTTCATTCTCCATGCTGTAGTAGTAGAACTGAAATTTGTTTACACATTCTGTATTAGCTAGTGTACAGTACAGGAACTTGCTTGAGTGCCACCGATTGCTGGATCTGTTCTCATGTGGCCCTATGAGTTTTGGTTGATTTTTTCTACCTATGAGCAACCTGTTATTGTTTCTGAAATTTCCTGTCATAGTTAGTTGAGTGTCCAAATTTATTAGAATTTCCACTCCTATCGAAGTGTGATATTTGTTGATTTTGCACAGTCGGGTGAGTGTGCAAATTTGTTTGTGGTTGAAATTTGTGCGTGTTGTGCAAATTCATTTTCTCAGCTTTGTTGTGATCCATCCATTCTGCCATTTTTTTGCCTTTGCCAGAGTGTAAGTCTGTGTATGTGAAACTAGTTGATTGGCCCTGCCCAGCTGCTCCTGGTGTGGTGCGGTGTGGTGTGGTGTCGTGTCGTGTCGTGTCTTGTCTTTTTTTTTCTAGTATCAGAGTATAAGTGACAGTACTAGAGTTTCCAGGCTTGCATCACATAGTTTGTATTTGTCATTGTAAGTGCAGGACATAAATGTGATGTGTTGAGCTCATTCAGTTTTGCTTCATGTCCATCTGAGTTGATGCTTGTTCATGGCTAATTGCTTTTTCTCCCCTAAAGTTGTTGATGCGCGGCCTAGGGCTTGTTTATTTATCTCTAACTGAATTAACATCATGGTTGATCCGCTTCTGCTGTTGTGGTTGAAATCAAGATGGCAACGGGTACCCAAAACCCGAGTACCCGACGGGTTTTACCCGATAAAGAGGCGGGTATGGAAGACATTTTGCACCTGCGGGTACGTTATTGGACTTTTGTACCCATCGGTATCTGGGTACGGTGTGGGTGTATACTACCCATACCAGCATACCATGTAGTAAAAACCCGCATAAATAATATCCAACCTTTGCAATTTTAGCCCATATAAGCATATAGCCCATATTTGGCCCATATAAGCATATGAGTATATATATTCCAGAACTCCCTCAAACCCTAATCCTTATCCTCACTCCACTCCACCGGCCCATATTTCTATTTTGCTGCTCTATTGTTGATTTATTTTGCTGGAAGCTATTATATTTTGGTGTGAACTCGGGTATATTGTCGGGTAAGAATTACCCGTCGGGTGCGGGTATGGAATGAATTTTCTACCCGCCTGCGGGTACGGGTAACCCGACGGGTAAGATTTTGATCTAGCGGGTACGGGTGGCCAGTACCCATCGGGTACGTATCCGTTGCCATCTTGAGGTTGAAATGAGTTGTTGACCATAGATCTAGGTTGACATAGTTGTTTTGATTCTCCATTTGTTTAAAGGGCGTACGCAGTGTAGAGAGCTCCCGCTCTGTGTAGGATCTGGGGAAAGGTGTTAGTGGCAAGCCTTACCCTCTCATGTGCAATGCGAGGAGACCGCGACTCGAACCCGGGACCTTCTGGTCATATGCGGTGAGACTCTACCGCTTGCACCAAGCCCGCCCTTCTGATTCTCCATTTGTTTGATTCATCTTTATTTTGGTGGCCACCTCTCATATTTTTTTATTTCCATGGTATGTGTTGCTATAATTCATATTTTTATATTTCATATCTGTATGTTTTATGTTTTGAATTGTGTGCCTCTGTGTTTTGCCTTAGTGCTGCTATAAATTTGGATCAACAGAGTTGCTGAAACACTAATGTTCTAAACAAATGTTTTTCTTTACTTTTTCAGTTCTTCTCATGCACCAGGAGAGCTACTCCATCCTGAAGAGCATGGTAAGCCAACTGCTTTTTTTCATGCTATTTGTACATGCTATTATGAGACCATTGTGAAATATAAAATCATAATGTTCCGATGATCATTTACCTGGTTTGCAGGAGATTGTTTTAGAAGTTTTATTCTGTAGTGATTTGCTTGAGTTGTTTGCTGCAGCCTATCCACTTAGTCTGTACTAGCATTGGACTGCACGTTAGATTTGTTATTTACTCGGTATGCAATTTTTACTTTATCTATGGAAATTGGTCTTAAAGTGATTAAGATACTATAGGTTGCTTTGAAAGCTGAAGGCCCTATTTCCTGAAGCACGGTTTCTTTCTTCTTTGTTTTGACTGTTTTGAGTTATCTCTATTCTTTTCTTTTTCCTTGACTGTAGCACATATGGTTCAGATACTGTAATCTATCCTTTTTCCTTGACTGCACCGTCTTGCGTTTTCAGTTTTTGCTTCATACCGAAGTGGTAGCTAAAATGAATCCACTTATGTATCATCTTATTCTTTTTTTAATGCTGAAGTGGTGGTGATGTTCTCAGCTCTCTTTTTTGTGTCGTTTCTCTTTGTTTTTTTCAAATCAACACATGGTTATGTTCTCAGCTCTCATGGATTGCTCTTTTTTTGTTGTTGTTATTGTTTGGGTTGTTTAATCTCCAGACAGATAGAGAGGATATGGGCAGCTTATTTTGTTGTATTGCTGTTTTTTTTGGCTTGTTTTTAAACCCCCAAGTTGGCGGCTTATTTTATTGTATTCTTGTTTCTTTGGGTTATTTTTTTTAAAAAAATCCTCCCAATTGGAAGCTTGCTATATTGTATTTTTTTTTGGTTTTTTATTTATCTTTTCAATTGGAAGCTTTTTGTATTGTATTGTTGTTGTTTTGGGGTTCTATTTTTTTAATTTATCTTCCCAATTGGAAGCTTGTTGTATTCATTGTTGTTTTTTATTGGGGTTTGCTTTTTCAATTTGATCCCTAGTTCACAGCTTGTTTTTGTTTTAGGGATGTTTTTATAATTTGGTGCGCAGTTAGTAGTTTTTTTATGTTGTTTTGTCCTTTAAGTTTGACCCTTAATTGGTAGGCTTTTTTATAATTTGGCCTCCAATTGGCGATTTTGTTGTTGTTGTTGTTGTCGTTTTCTTTTTAAATTTGATCCCTAGTTTATTGCTTGTTTTTTTGTTTTTGTTTTATAATTCCGAGTTAGCTGTTTTTTGTTGTTGTTTTGTTTTAAGTTTGACCCTTAATTGGTAGCCCTTTTTATATAATTTGGCCTCCAATTGGCAGTTTTGTTGTTGTTGTTGTTGTTGTCGTTTTCTTTTTAAATTTGATCCCTAGTTTATTGCTTGTTTTTTTTTTTTTTGTTTTATAATTCCGAGTTAGCTGTTTTTTGTTGTTGTTTTGTTTTAAGTTTGACCCTTAATTGGTAGCCCTTTTTATGGATTTTTATATAATTTGGCCTCTAGTTGTCACTTTTTTGTTTTTGTTGTTTTTTTAATTTGATCCCTAGTTCACAATTTTTTTTATGTTTGACCTTAATTGGTAGCCCATTTTGTGTAACTAGGGATAAATTTGTTTATACGTCAGCGTGCCAGAGAGAGCCGTTTGCTCTGATCGGACTCTGGCCTGCGTTCGGTCAGCACCCACCGGACGCGTCCGGTCATCAAAAATTCTCTCTAGAACCTTACTGTTGTTGACCGGATGCTGGCACACAGAGCCCGGTCATTTCTCTGTTTCAACGTCTGGTCCGTGGTCAACAGCCTGTCCACGCTGCTACAGATACGGCTAGCGTCGCGTCCGATGAGCACTGGTGTCTAGTGTCCGGTCGCACTCTGACTGCTGCTGCCGATCAAATGAACTGACTAGACTCTCCAAGATGTGTCCGATCACAACCAAACCAGCGTCCGGTCAGTCATTTGACTCTCCATTTACTTCAAATTCGAAATTCTTTGTGAATGAAGTTGACTTCTATCGATCTTAGGGCTATTTCTGAGCTACCTAGTGCTAAGTTTGACAAATATGCATCACACTTAATCTATTAGACTCACTTAGGTTAAGCTACTAGTCCATATCCCCCCTTAATAGTACGACCAAAGGAAAAATAAAGTTCTATACTACTTTAAGTGTCTCTCCAACACCAAACGACATTTAGAACTAGTCCGTCCTTAACCTTGTCGTCCATCCTTTGAAAACCGAAACGATTTCCATCGACAGGGGCATGACAACCATGATTGCCCAATCAATTTCCATTACCATGACATAACTCAAATTGTCTCTACAAAACACACGTTAGTCATAGTAATCTTGTGTCGTCATTAATCACTGGAAACTCAACTGGGGCCTAGATGCTTTCAATCTCCCCCTTTTTGGTGATTGATGATAACACAACCTCGAGTATGTAAAAGAGATGAGTGAGGTTTTCAACATGCTTAGTTCATAGAAGCTTTTGACAATAAGGACAAAAGGATTAGGCATGCTTATATGACCCAAGCCAACATGGTGTACTCAAAAGATATGAATTAAGTATGAGTACATGAAGTAAAGCTCATTTGAATCGGAGTAAAATGTGGAAGCAAAACTAATGAGCATAACCAAGTGACATGACATGTATAAAATAATGTAGAGAGCACACATGTCACATAAGTCTCACCATCACATGTATATAATACAATGCATGAAAGTAAACGTGAATGCACGAAATATCACACACGAAAGACCAAAAGAATCGAGTACATCTCACATGCTTCCCCTAAATCTAACATACTCGGTCCCTAACATACTCGGTTCCTATCCCCCTTTAGCGTCAAGCACCAAAACCTAAAGGTCGGACGGTGGGACAGGAGCAGTCGAGTCGGGCGCTGAGGTGCGGTGAGAGACCTAGAACAGAGCTACATCATCCTCTAACCCTGAACTCTAAGGGGTCTGACCCTCTAGCTGGAAGTGAAGGTGAAGCAGTCTAGGTCTGGTTAATAACTAGCATGGCCTGTAACTCTACAGGTGTCACTGTAGGAAGGGGAGCCACATCTACCGCTGTCGCTGTCGCTGAAGCCTCATGTGTAGGAGTGACTGTCTGAGGTGGCTCAGATGATGTAACAGACGATGGAATCATCTCGGTAGTCCCGGTAACTGGAGCAGTTGTGGTAGGGACAGAGACTCGGAACACTAGAGGTGTAGGCTGCCCTATAAGCTCACTGAAGGTAGCACCGAGACTTCTAGAGACTGGGGTGTCCGTCACTAACGTCGAAGAAGTTTGAGTTGGAGTGAAGCCCGTAACAATAGGAGTAAAGTGCGGACCCTAAACTGTCCCTGGTGAAGCAAACCACTGAGACACCTGCTCTGTAGGTGAGGCAAACTAAGGAGCTGGCTGTCTCTGACTCAGAAGCCCACTGGGCTATATAGCTAGAGTCACTAGAGTGGTGGTGGTAGCATGGCCTATCTGAAATGTAGACTACTGAGGATCAACCCCAATAGCAGTGAATACATGTTGCATGAAGCCGAGTAACTACTGTTGAATCATAAGCTAATGATGCTACATGGTCTACTGCTGTCGTTGAAACTCATCCTGTTGTGCCTGAACCTAAGCAAGTGCAACTGCGGTCTCCTGTGCCTGGCGTGCATAGTCCTGCCTCATTCGCTCAAGTACAGCTAGGAGTGCCGGGTCTGTCTGCGGTGGCTGTGGTGGAGCTAAGCTGGAGCCACTGGCCTCTCTGTTGTGTGGACGAGGTGCCATCTGCGGAATCGGCTAATAGTCATCGTCTGAACTCTCACTCGGGTCGCTCTCGACCTCATCTTCCTACTGTGCATCAAGCTACTGCTCCTCTGTCTCTACGATGCCCCTAATGATCTCATCCTGTTGAGCTACTATCTCTAGTACCTCTAGGCGATGACTCGGCTGGTGAGGTGCCCTTGCACGTCTGTGATGTAGCATCTGGCTCATGCCATACTATGGAAACTCAGTAGTAGCACCTGTCCACTCTACCATTGTCTTTGGGGACTTGTTTGGAACAGCCTTTCGGTGTAAGAAAGTGATCTAATGAGCATAAGGCAGCTGACAGTGACCTCTGAAGCCCTCTACTAGTGTGTCCTCCATCTTTTAAAGCATCACATCCCAAATATCAAAGATAGTCTAAGACACCAGGTAATGCACTAGCCACAGCTAAATTTGAGTTAGGCCCTCGCGGTAGCCCATCCTCGGAAGCAGAGTCCTCCTCATAATAGCATCAAGGAGCCGAGCTATAGGTGTAAGGTCACGTGGTGTCCTGCTCAACCCCTCGCCAAATGGCTCTATGAAGCATGATCTGATAAGATCTATAGGTAGCACAAGTCCGCCGTGAGGGTGTCTCGGAGGCTCTGTCTGTCCATAGCATGCCTCGTGAAGACAATAGGTGACTCTAGAATCCTTAGTATCTCTCTGACCCTCAAGCTCTGGAGCCTGTAGTCATGCCCTTAGAAAGCAAAATGAATAAACCTATGTCTTGGGTCAATCCACAAGGAGGAGTAGAACTCATGGACCCAAGATGGAACATAGCGACCTATCCATCCAAGGAGATCTAACAAGCCTGGTAGATAAGTGAGGTGAGGACGGATCTGCTCGCCTGCAGCTGCAACTAGAGACTCTAAGGTGCAGAACCGCTGAGATCTAAAGGCAACACCGCTGTTGAGATATGCACTATAGAAGTCCTCCTGCAACATAGTGTAGAAGTGCTCTGAGGCATGCTCATCCTGCCTCGGCGGAAACCAATCCTCAAACTGTACGAACCGTAGCTGTTGCACCTGTCTGGCTATGGCTGCCCTTAGGTCAAGGTGAACAATGGGAGGCGGACCCTGTGGTCTGGGAGGTGGATGAGAGCCTCGCCTCTGTATCTGAGGCCTCGGTGACACCTAAGTGCATGTGTGACTGGAGTGTCAAAGCTATGGCTATGCTGCCTGCTCTGCCTCCTCACCCTGCTCTCCCTACTGAGCGTCCTCTGTCTGCTCTGCTGACTATGTCTGCTGCTTTGTCACCCCCTGAGTCTAACTCTCCTCTAAAGAGACACGTCGTCCTCCAAGCATGATGATCCTGGGTGGACTACCAAGACTAGCCTCAATCCTCTCGATGGCGGCCCTTTGAGCCAGTGACAACTGATCGCCTATGCGAATGCCACTGCCAGATCCACCTATCTCGGCTCGCTCTATGGCAGCTTCCACTGCTGCTGCTCTCTCTGCCTCAACATCATCTCTCTTGTGCTTCTTCTTTGTAGTCTTTTTGCCTTTCCTTTTTGCTGAGCAATCAGGCGAGACAGAGGCGTTGGATCCTCATCGCTGGGACCACCTCCGACATTCATGCAATGTGCCATCTCTGAAGCTAACAAGAATCACTATCACTGACAAGAAACAACTGCCAACTGACACTCATGAGGCTTGGCCTCAATCTGTACTCGTGGGCTTGGACCCAAGTAAAGCTGCCACTGTCAACTACCAAGCAACCTCAAGCACATTGACTCACTACATAGATGGAATAGATGGATATAAATAAGAACATTATGTAACTAGAGATAAGAGAGTAATCCTATTGGAGCAAGCAATTGGGTAAGAGATAGAAGAACGTCTTGCTACCTAGAAAAACTCCTATGAAAAGATGAGTATACTAAGCACAATGGGGCACCATGAGGTCACATCAAGGATACAAGGGAAAGGCACTGCCAACCAATGAATTTTCTGGAGCATCTACTCTGAGGACGAGCAAGGCTGGGGCGGGAGCGCAGGAGAGAGTGGTTACGACAACAAGCTAGTGTGGAGAAGAAGTCCGGCGGTGGTGACGAGCCGAGCATGGGCACGGCGAGCAACGTCTGCGGCCCGGTGAGTGGAGGCGCAGGTCGTGAGTGCGGTGGCGAAGATGCAGGGGGGCGTAGCGGTGGAGATGTAGGTACGGGTGCGGCGGTAGAGATGCAGGTGCAGTGAGGGCAAGACGGCGTGTGGTGAAATAAATGAGGCCCCCTCGTGATAGTTATAGAAAAAGTGGATCTAATCCACACGAGTTGAAGCAACCAGACGCGCCGATGAAAACGACAGGACATAGAAAACTAGAGTCCGGTCGAGTATAGAGAGGTCCAAAAATGCCCAAATGGCGATCGGACGTGTCTGATGCACTGTGACCGGACACAGCCCTGAGTCCAATCCATTTCTGTTAAATTCCTCATGTTGACCGGACGCGATTCAACTTCACACCTGACATGCGTGAAATACTATTCGTCTTCTGGTCTTTCTTCAACAACTGTATCTCCTCCTGATGTACTGACCGGACACTACAACTAGTGAGTCCGGTCCCTCTTCAACTGTAGATACTCCTCCTTTCTTCGCGATGCTTTCTCCCAATCAAGTCCCAAACTTCAATAAGACCCAAATAAACACCAATTTGGACTGATATGAGACCTCTCTCAAACCCCCAAGTTTATCTAAATAATTTGCCTTCGGCTATAATTCTTTTTTAGAAAATAGGCAACAAAAGGGGCGAGGAGCATTATGTGACCACACAAGAGGGTTTTTGACCAATCGGAGCTTTAAATTCTCTCCCTATTTGTGGATAAACACAACGGGTGCTCAAAAGATAACCGAAAAGAAACGACAAAGAAACACACATGCACATGCAATGCAATACTTGAAAGTAAATCTAGTTGCTTGTCAAGTTTGATCCAAGGTTAAGCTTCTTCACACACTTTTTGGCGGTTATCTTAACTATGTTAGACAAGCCCTAAGTGCATTACTAAAAATTAAACATGTTTTATATTACAGTGCAATGCAAGGGACAACACAAGCTCATTTTTTAGTGAAGTTACTAAAGTCAAACACATTTAACTTATTTCTCAACCGACAAAATGTAGCCTCATCCAGCGGTTTAGTGAAGATATCCTCCAATTGATCCTCGGTCCTTACATCTTCTAGTGATATATCATTTTTAGCAACATGATCTCTAAGAAAATGATGGCGGATATCTATGTGCTTGGTGCGAGAGTGTTGAACCGGATTATTAACAAGCTTTACCGTGCTCTCATTGTCACACAAGAGATGTACTTTTTCTAGAACTACACCATAGTCTAGAAGAGTTTGCTTCATGTAAAGAATTTGTGCACAACAAGCACCCACGTCAATGTACTCCGCCTCGGCGGTGGACAATGCCACGCTATTTTGCTTCTTTGAGGTCCAAGATACTAGTGATCTACCAAGTAAATGTCACCCTCCGGATGTGCTTTTTCTATCAATTTTGTAACTGGCATAATCCAAATTGGAATTGCCAACTAGTTGGAATCTAGCTCTTTTGGGATACCAAAGACCAATGCTTGGTGTGTGTTTAAGGTATCTAAGGATTCTTTTAACAACAACCATGTGAGCCTCCTTAGGATTAGCTTGAAATCTAGCACACATACACACACTAAACATGATGTCGGCCCTAGATGCGGTCAAATATAATAAACTACCAATCATAGAACGGTAGAGAGTTTGATCAACCGATTTATCTCCCTCATGTAGGTCGAGATGTCCATTAGATGGCATTGGTGTCTTGATTGGCTTACATTCATCCATTCTAAACCTCTTGAGAAGGTCCTTGGTATATTTTTCTTGAGAGATAAAAATCCCCTCTCTCATTTGCTTGACTTGAAAACCAAGAAAGAATGTAAGCTCTCCAATCATAGATATCTTGAACTCCTTTGACATCAATTCACCAAACTCTTTGAAATAATCTTCATTTGATGAGCCAAATATGATATCATCAACATATACTTGACAAATGAAGATCTCTCCATCAAGCTTCTTGGTGAATAGTGTGGTATCGACCTTCCCAATGGTGAAGCCCTTCTCAATAAGGAAATTCCGAAGGCGCTCATACCAAGCTCTTGGGGCTTACTTAAGCCCATATAGCACCTTGGACAACCTATAGAATGATTAGGATATCTAGGGTCTTCAAACCCGGGAGGTTGATCAACATAGACTAATTCATTTATGAAACCATTTAAAAATGCACTTTAACATCCATTTGATATAATTTTATTTCATGATAGGATGCATATGCAAGAAAGATACATGAATGGCACATTTGATAAAGAAGGTGGATCAATCGCTTGTACATCATCTTCATCATCTTTGGGTTTGATGTCTCCAACCGAAATGTTCTTCATAGTCTCCCTCAATGGTTCATCACCTACATCCTCAAGATTCTCATGTGCTCCTTGGGAGCCGTTAGATTCATCAAATTCCACATCATATGTTTCTTCAACCAAGCCGGTGGCATGATTAAATACTCGATATGCTTTGGACTTTGATGAGTAACCAACAATAAAACTAATATCACAACGTCTTTGGAACTTTCCTAGGTGTTGCTTCTTCTTGTATATGTAACATTTGCAACCAAACACCCGAAAGAATGATACGTCCGACTTCTTCCCATTGAGCAACTCATAAGGGGTCTTGCCAAGAAAATTTTGAAGAAATAGACGATTGGATGCATAACATGCGGTGTTGATAGCTTTCGCCCATAGAGCTTTTGGTGTATTGTACTCATCAAGCATTGTTCTTGCAAGGGTGATAAGTGTCCGGTTCTTTCTCTCTACTACACCATTTTGTTGAGGAGTGTATGTTGCAGAGACCTCATGCTTGATCCCTACTTCATCACAATATGCTTAAATATTTGTGTTATCAAATTCTTTTCCATTGTCACTTCTTATCTTCTTGAGCTTCACTTCAAATTCATTTTGTGCTCTCTTGGCAAACTTCTTGAAACATGCGACCACTTCGGTCTTGTTATGAAGGAAGAACACCCAAGTATATCTAGAGTAGTCATCAACTATCACAAGACAATAGAGATTTCCTCCTAAACTCTTGTAAGTTGTTGGTCCAAATAGATCCATGTGAAGAAGCTCTAGCACTCTTTGTTGTTGACATGTAAGCTTTTGTTGGATGAGTGTTTGCAACTGGCTTACCGGCTTGACATGCACTACAAAACTTGTCCTTCTAAAATTTCACATCCTTCAAAACCTCTCACCAATTCATTCTTCATTAGCTTCTTGAGTGACCTCATCCCAACATGTGTAAGTCTTCTATGCCATAGGCACCCAAGTGATGTTTTGGTGAATAAGCATGTCTTCAAGTTTGCATCTTCGGAGGTGAAATCCACTAGATATAGGTTGGTGTATCTAAAACCCTTGAATATAACTTGATCATCATCTTTCTTTGACACAACCACTTCCTTCTCGGTAAACAAACATTGAAAGCCAAGATCACACAATTAACCAATGGATAGCAAGTTAAAACTCAATAAAGCAACATATAACACATTTGATATTGAATGATCATTTTATATTGCAACTTTGCCCAATCCTTGAACTTTGCCCTTTGAATTATCACCAAATGTAATCCTTTCTTGACCATCTACTTCTTCATTTAGTGAGGTGAACATACTAAAATCACCGGTCATATGTTGAGTGCAACCACTATCAATAACCCAATGACTTCCACCGGTCTTGTAGTTCACCTACACACAAGAAATCAAGCTTGTTGTTTAGGGACCCAAACTTCATGAGGGCCCTTGACTTTCTCAACTAGTGACTTTGCAACCTAAATTTGCTTAGGCCTATTCTTGTTGGGTGGACCTAAGAACATGACTTTTATTTTTCCACTAGAATCCTTTCTAAGCATGTAGTGAGCATTGAAGGCAAAAGGTCTAGCATGCTTGGGCAAGAGTTCTGGTGGTGGAGTTTGACACACATGAGCAAAGTGACCTTCTTGTCCACACTCAAAACATCTCTTTGGCTTAGGCTTTGACTTGTATTGTTGTTGATGTTGAGCTTGAGCTTTCTTCTCTTGATTTGCCAAGTACCCAAAACCACTTCTATCCATCTTCATCACGGTGTTCATGAGTAGCTCACTTTGAAGATATTGGCCTCTTGTGAACTTGCTCAAACAGGTCTTGAGATGTTCTTTCTCCAACTTGAGCTTCTTGTTTTCTTCTCTAAGTCATCATGATTTTTCTCTATCTTGAATCTCTTGTTCTCTTCTTTAAGTATCTCATTCTCAAGAGCTATATCATAATCATTGTCAAGATTCTCTATCACAATTGTGTTGGTGGTTGATAGCTTTTCAAGATCTTTCTTGAGCTTTTCATTCTCATTCTTGAGCTTGACATAATCATCATAGTTGTCGGACTCAACCACTTTCTTGCCTTTGCTACTAGACCCTTGCTCAATGCTCTCAACAATTAAGTCATCACATGATGTCGGGTTCATAAACCCAGCGTCCCTCATGGACCGGCTTCTCAAACAAAAGCTTGGCCTAGCAGACAACGTTGAGAACGATACGCAACTCCTGGGCCAGCCTAAATACCTAAACAATAGGCCAGAAGGGCGATCCAACCTCTAACCGGGAGGCCTGGCAGAGGAGGAATGATGCCTGCTTCCGACTCCAGCCTGCCTCTCTGACCGGAAGGCCTCACTAAAGAGGAACAACGCTCGCTTTCGGCTCTGGCCCGCCTCCGACCGGCCTCTTCGACCAGAAGGCCTGACCAAATATCGCTCCCGACTCCAACCCGTATCTCTGACCGGGGATGCGCCAAACCCCTGCTTGCGGCTCTTCTCCGCCTGGCGCAATCAGAGCCAACTAGGACCAACCGACCGGGGATGCCCTCTTGGTGAGGACTAGGAAATGGACGGAGAAAGTAAGATAGGGCACACAAGTCAACCGCAATACCGAGGACCATACCCTATACATCTGCAGGATAGTACCCTGCGACCTTCCTGACATATCAGAACCCAAGCAGTGTTGTGGGCGCCGACATTTTCCCTACAGTGTTGTGGGCGCCATCAACTCCCATGGCAGACAAACACAGTAAAGCTCCCCCCACATGCCTCTGGGCATCAATAGTGTTGCGGGCGCCAGGATTTACCATACCAGGCGAACATGGTAAAACCTCCTACATGCCTCTAGGCATCAACAGTATGGCAGGCACCAACGTCTGCCATACCAGAAGAAGACGACGCAACCTCCCACATGCATCTAACATTAACAGTGTTATGGGCGCCCATAATCATCTTGTACCCATCGGCGTGGGCAACAAGACTTAGCATACGTACACTCTCCCTCTCTCACTTGTAAGGCCATCCCCTTCGTCTATAAAAGGGGATGCGCTCTCTCCCAAAGGGGGGATCGATCAGTTCACTTACATCGATTCAACACTCCACAACAGGACCATCAGGTTCAAACCTCGAGCACATGCTCGAACACTTAGCACATAACGGAGCTCCCGTCACTCTCGGCCCTTTAGACCAGAGTTCGACCGGACCTCTTGTACCCTCCATCTTTCTCCCTTCCGTTTATAACCCCACAACAAACTTTGAGCACCTGGGCTCAGGAATAAAGTCACCGACCGACTCAAACTAGACGTAGGGCACGTTGCCTAAACCAGTATAAACCCCGTGTCATTGAGGGCTAGGCCACATCCGATCACAATGTACAGCAAAACTATAAATATTTATGTGTTGGTCACTTTCTGCACCGACAGTTGGTGCCGTCCATGGGGAAGACGCTGTACGTTCACACTTTTGGTCATCGGATGGCCCACTTTTCTGCCATCTCCGCCATGGCGGGCACAAGCGATATGACTCGCTTCGGCTCGTTGGAGTTTCCTGCACTCCCACCTGTTGGGACGTAGGTTCCACCCATCTTCGAGCCATCCCAGGCCTTCCTCTTCGGGAGCCTAGACTTCGTCACCGACCGGCTCGGCGTACTACACCTCCGTGAGGAGGCACCCATCCCGGCGCCCGTCGGAGGGGCGCCCTCCATCAGCTTCGGGACACCCGAAAACTTCAATGACAAGGCGCCTACGCTTCATTCCGAGCAAACGCTCTGCTCAAACCCCGTTGTGAATAATGTATATACTATTATTTACTCGCTATTTACTATCTTTCGCCGATTATCCGGAGGGACCACGTTGTCCACACTGCAACCACCGTACAGCCGGTTCCCCTACGGCCTCGCGTCCCCCACGGACGCGTATGCCTAGGGGCTCCAAAAAATGCTGACGCTGTCTCCTCTCACATCCGAACTTGTGGGGATGGCGAGCTATGCTCCCACCTATTTCTACGAATTCCTGGATGATGAGGTTGAGAGCGATGGCTCCAGCATCAGTGACGTGGCACTTAGCCACCGTCTGTCCCAGGAGTACGCCATGGTGGACATTCCGGGGCAGTCGCCAGTGGTAGCAGAGTCCTTGCAGACTCACACCCCTCGGACCCTCGTGTGGGGCCCTCGCGCTTGCACAAGAGCACTGCGAGGAGCTACGACAAAGGCGGCAGAACTAGCCACCACCTGCATCCGCACGCTCGGCGCATCGCGATGCGCCCCGTGTGCGTAACTTGGGGGGGTCACTCCCGCCAGGTCTAGCGCGACATCATGGACAGGGGGAATGATCCCCCATAGTTCGCTCGGGCTAGCCAGAACATCGCTGCTACGACAATGCTTCTGCGCGGCGTTCCCGAGCCCGTCGACCCTAGGAGCGGGCAGTCCACCGGAACCTCCGGGCGCTGGTGGAAGCCTCCACCGTTAAACAGGCAGAAAGTTCCGCATCGCGACTCTGACTCGCACCCTCTCCCCCCATTAGGGGAGTGGGGACGCACCAGACGGATCGCTCCATCCACTCACCACTACAGCCGCCAAGCATGGCATAGGAGGCCGCAGCTGCGCCGTGGTCCGACCTGGCGCCTGCTCCACACCGACTGCTCGGTACGCGAACGGCTTGGCCCACACCAAGACGCTCACAGCATCATCAGCAACCGACATCAGGCCTGACATGATGATGACATCCGTCGGGCGACGGCGAGGGTAGGCGACATTGGCCCCGACTGGACCATCGAGGGGAGCGGTGAAACGCGTCCTAGGCATGGTCATCGGCCAGACGATCGGAGTCCTAGCCTGGATGGCCTGGGACCATGGGCCTTTGACTGGTGTATCTGGAGAGCGCTGTTCCCATAGCGCTTCCGACCGCCCACCAACATCGCCAAATACACCGAGGAGACGAACCCCGGTATTTGGCTCGAAGATTTTCGGCTCGCCTACCGAGCCGGAGGGGTGGATGATGACCATTTCATCATTCAATATCTCCCCATTTGCGTAGGGGAACATGTTCGGGCGTGGCTTGAATTCCTCCCGCACAACAGCATCCATGACTGGGCGGACCTCAAGAGGGTCTTCGTCGGAAATTTACCGGGGACGTATGTCCGCCCTGGTAACTCCTAGGACCTCAAGAGCTACTAGCAGGAGCCCAGCGAGTCCCTATGGGATTACATCCATAGGTTCTCCTAACGATGCAACTCCCTCCCTGATGTCATCAACGTGGACGTCATCAGCGCATTCCTCTCCGAGACAATCTGTGAGTCCCTGATCCACAAGCTTGGCTGCCTGAAGCCCCGTACCACCCGCGACCTGCTCGACATTGCCACACACCACGCCTCTGGCGAGGAGGTGGTTGGAGCGGTCTTCAATGGAGGCCGGGATAAAGCCAAGGCCAAGCGCGAGGACCAAGACGAGGGCCCCTCCACACAGAGGGGCAAGAAGAATAAAAAGGATTGGCGCCGACCGGACAACACCGTGTTGGTCGCCGTAGCTGATCGCGCAAGCAAGCAGCTCTAGCAGGGCCTGCCTGACCACTTCAATAAGATCATGGATAGCCCGTGCACCAACCACGCCTACCCCATCAAACACCTCTACAAGGATTGCGAGCTCCTTAAACGTTTCATGCGATAGGCCGGCGGGCCAAAAGGAGACGACAAAGAGGCGGCAGCCAAGAAGGGAGGCGTGGTGGGCAAGGACGGGATAGCTTCCCCAACCCTGAGGAATGCATCATGATCTTCAAGGGATGTGACACCATCTGCTTGAAGCGCTAGCACAAGGTACGCTATCGAGAGGCATGCACCGCCGAGACGGTCGTCCCCTCCTTCTTTAGTTGGTCAGAATCTCCGATCACCTTTGATCAGAGGGACCATCCCTCCCACGTCGCGAGACCGAGACGCTACCTGCTCGTCATCGACCCCATTGTCCACAAGAAGCGCCTCACCAAGGTGCTAATGGACGGAGGCAGCGGCCTCAACATCCTCTACATCGACACCCTCGATGCCAAGCGCATCCCCGGTTGAAACTTCGCCTAGCGGGCTATCCCTTCCACGGCATGATCCTAGGAGCGCAGGCATACCGACTCGGGCAGATTGACCTGCCCGTCACATTTGGCAACCGAGCCAACTTTCGCTCAGAGGACCTCACCTTCGAAGTGGTGGACTTCCTAGGGTCCTACCACGCCATCTTGGGGCGGCCATGCTACGCCAAATTCATGGCAATCCCTAACTACACCTACCTCAAACTGAAGATGTCGGGGCCAAACGACGTCATCACCATGAGCAACGCCTTCTCGCATGCCTTCACGTGCGACCGCGAGCATTTTGAGCTCACCACCGTGGTCGTCAACTCGTCCGAGCTCCCATAGCTCGGGGAGTCATCGACCCTAGCAGTCCCGGACTACAATAAACCAACCTCCTTGATAGCCTTCCGCCCACTCGAGGAAACCAAGACGGTGGGGATCGACCCCACTAACCCAACCAAGACGGTGCGGATCGAGACCCAGCTCCCAGCCAAATAGGAACGTGAGCTCATCGACTTTCTGCACACCAATTGTGATGTGTTCGCTTGGAAGCCTTCTGACATGCCGGGCATACCGCGGGAGGTCACCGAGCATGCGCTATGCCTCATCCTAGGCTCGAAGCCCACCAAGTAGCGCTTGCGTCACTTCGACGACGAGAGGCGCAGGGCCATAGGCAAAGAGATCACCAAACTCCTGGCAGCCGGATTCATCAGAGAGGTATTCCACTTCGACTGGCTTGCCAATCTTGTTCTTGTTAAAAAGAAGACCAAGGCAACCGATACGCAACTCCTGGGCCGGCCCAAATACCTAAACGATAGGCCAGAAGGGTGATCTAATCTCCGATCGGGAGGCCTGGCCGAGGAGGAACGACGCCCGTTTCCAACTCCGGCCCTCCTCTCTGACCGGAAGGCCTCACTAAAGAGGAACAACGCTCGCTTTCGGCTCTGGCCCGCCTCTGAACGGCCTCTCCAACTGGAAGGCCTGACCAAACACCGCTCCCCACTCTGGCCCGTATCTCTGACCGGAGATGCACCAAACCCCTGCTTATAGCTCTTCTCCGCCTAGCGGAATCAGAGTCGACTGGGACCAACCGACCGGGGATGTCCGCTCGGTGAGGACCAGGAAACAGACGGAGAAAGTAAGGCAGGGCACACAAGTAAACCGTAATACCAAGGACCGTACCTGGTACATCTGCAGGACAGTACCCTGCGACCTTCCTGACATGTCAAAACCCAAGCAGTGTTGTGGGCGCCGACATTTTCCCTACAGTGTTGTGAGCGCCATCAACTCCCACGCCAAACAAACACGGTAAAGCTCCCCCACATGCCTCTGGGCATCAACAGTGTTGCGTGCGCCAGCATTTACCATAGCAGGCGAACATGGTAAAACCTCCTACATGTCTCTAGGCATCAACAGTATGGCAGGCACCGACGTCTGCCATACCAGAAGAAGACGATGCAACCTCCCACATGCATCTGACATTAACAGTGTTATGGGCGCCCACAATCATCTTGTACCCATCGGCGTGGGCAACAAGACTTAGCATACGTACACTCTCCCTCTCTCACTTGTAAGGCCATCCCCTTCATCTATAAAAGGGGATGCGCTCTCTCCCAAAGGGGGGATCGATCAGTTCACTTACATCGATTCAACACTCCACAACAGGACCATCAGGTTCAAACCTCGAGCACACGCTCGAATACTTAGCATATAGCGGAGCTCCCATCACTCTTGGCCCTTCAAACCAGAGTCCGATCGGACCTCTTGTACCCCCATCTTTCTCCCTTTTGTTTGTAACCCCACAACAAACTTTGAGCACCTGGGCTCAGGAATAAAGTCACCGACCGACTCAAACTGGACGTAGGGCACGTTGCTTGAACTAGTATAAACCTGTGTCATTGAGTGCTAGGCCACACCCGATCACAACGTACAACAAAACTACAAATATTTACGCGTTGGTCACTTTCTGCACCGACACATGATGTAGCTATATCAATCTTAACAACATTGTTAGTAGCATCATGTGGCTCTTTGAATAATAACTCATGAGAAAGAACAAGATTGTCATGATTAATTTTGAGATTGGTGTACTCTTCTTTTAGCAAATTGTAACTAGTGGTGAGCTCATTATGTATCCCCTCAAGTTTATCATGTTTTTCTCTAAGCTCCTTTTTAGAGGATTCAAGTGTGAATACATCTCATTGGCACTTTATCTAGGAAGCATCTCAAATGAATTAAGCTTTTTTATCACAAGGTGGTAGTGTTCCTCATGCTCACTCTTGGTTCCCTCATGGAGCGCACAAATATCCGACCATAGTGTATGGGCGTCTTCGTGGTTCCGCACACGGTTAAAAACATCCTTGCAAAGGCCTCTAAAGAGGGTGTTTCTAGCCTTTGCATTCTACTTCTCGTAGTTAACCTCATCGCCTTAAAGGTTGGCGGGATCCTTAGGTTTTGGCAAGCCTTGTGAGGCGGCTCTAAGAACTCTAACATCTAAAGCCTCTAGGTATGCCTCCATATGAATTTTCCAATAAGAAAAATCATCTCCCTCAAAGATAGGAGGGGGTCCATCCCCGTGGGACATCTTGCTCTAGGCGGTTAAGCCTAATTTAGGGAGCACGAGGCTCTAATACTAATTGAAAGGATCAAGATGCCCAAGAGGGGGGGTGAATTGAGCTAATTCTAAATTTTTGTAATAAATAAGCCCTACACTTAGCCTATTTTACCCCTTGTGTCTAAAATGTGTTTCTATTGTTCTTCCATATAAAAGTTTTGCACCCTAGGTTCCAATCCTACTCTAGCATGAAAATTCTAGGAACATAAAGACATGAAATGAGTTGCTCAAATGTAAATGCCCAAAATAAAGAGAGGAAAAGGAACACGGTGATGTTTTTCTGAGGTATCAAGAGTCGCCTCTCCCCACTAGTCCTTAGCAAGGGTGTACCTCCCCCTTGATCCACGCAAAGATCAAGTGCTCTCTATGGGCTGATTCTTTGACACTTTGTCACATTGAATCGCCCACAACCGCTCATAATATGACTTGGGTCATCCACAAGCTCCACCGGATGATCACCAAGCTCCCAACCACCAAGCCATCTAGGTGATGGCGATCACCAAGAGTAACAAGCACAAACTCTCACTTGACCAAGACAAACCTAATGAGAAAGGTGAATGCACACTTGCTACTCCCTATGCACTAATGAGGTCCTTAATCTTGGATTATCAAATCTCAATCACCCCACTAGGCTCTTGCTCCCCCATGCACTCCAAAGGTGTTTCTCAGCTAAACAAATGGGCAAGAGACCTCAAATGGACGAGTGGGATATGTATTATATCCCCCATTCAAAATATAATGGTTGAGGTCCAACTCAGCAAGTATTGGGGTGACCGGACGCTCCGGTCAAGGTAACCGGACGCACCAATCAGTGTAATACGTCAGCATGCCAGAGAGAGCCGTTTGCTCTGACCGGACTCTAGCCTGCGTTCGGTCAGCATCCACCGGATGCGTCCGGTCATCAAAAACCCTCTCTGGACCCTTACTGTTGTTCATCGGACGCTGGCATCCAGAGTCCGGTCATTTCTCTGTTCAGCGTCTGGTCCGTGGTCAATAGCCTGTCCACGCTGCTACAGATATGGCTAGCGTCGCGTTCGATGAGCACTGTGTCCAAAGGTCTCGAGTCGCACTCTAGCTAATCTGCTGCCGCCGATCAAATGAACTCGACCGGACTCTTCAAGTCAAGTCCGTCACAACCAAATCGTCGTCCAATCACCATTTTGACTCTCCATTTACTTCCAATTCGAAATTCTTTGTGAATGAAGTTGACTTCTATCGATCTTAGGGCTATTCCTAAGCTACCTAGTGCTAAGTTTGACAAGTGTGCACCACACCTAATCCATTAGACTTATCTAGATTAAGCTACTAGTCCATACCCCCCTTAATAATACGGCCAAAGGAAAAACAAAGTTCTATACTACTTTAAGTGTCTCTCCAACACCAAACAACACTCAAAACTAGTCCGTCCTTAATCTTATCGTCCATCCTTTGAAAACCGAAATGGTTTTCATCGACAGGGGCATGACAACCATAATTGCCCAATCAATTTCTATTACCATGACATAACTTAAATTGCTTCTACAAAATACACGTTAGTCATAGTAATCTCGTGTCGTCATTAATCACCGAAACCCAATTGGGGCCTAATGCTTTCAGTTACCCTGTACTTCGCTGAAGAGATCCACTAGAGCCAAAAGATGCGCAAGGACTATCAGATTTTGCTCCTCTACTGAACGGTTCTAGAGATGATGCCCATGCATTGAATGAACCAAATAATGAAAGATTTCCTAATGGCCATGTGGATGGAAACAATGTGTTGGCTAACAACAACACTGACGAATTTCCAAATGCGAATTCCAACACAGACAATACATGGAGGAGTCTTCAAGGATGGACTTGGAGCAGTTTTGGTTAACATTTTGACCAGCATGAGGCATCTACCTCCTGACTCTTGGGATGCATTCAGTGCTTGTAGTTATGGCCCTAACATGGGTATGCTAGCAGATTACATATATAGGCCATGTTCGATAAGACTTATTGCTGCTGCGGCTGATTTTAAAAAGTTGATTTTTTGTGAGAGAAAAATATGGTTCCCATGGCTGAAAAATAGGGTTAATTCTTGCTGATAATCTCAAGCGAACAGGGCCATACATGCCTACTGACCACTTGTTGACGGTTTGTTTTTCATCTTATAGATTGATGATTTATCCTTGTTTTATTTGCTTTGTAGTTGTCATGGTTTCCCTTTTTTCTTTTTGACACTGACTGGATGGGTCGTGAAGTTTACCATGGGGATCCAAATGGAGATCTGAGAGGAAAGCTTATGACAATGGTGTCCGAGAAGGTGCATTTGGTTTGCTATTGAATTCAGTAAGAACTCATGATCATTTTTTTTTTATATCTCAATGTAAGTTTATAACTGTAGTATTTACTTCATTTTTGCTAGTGTTGTTTTTTATATATAATTTGGCCTCCAGTACGCGGCCCTGTATATGGTCCTGC
Organism: Miscanthus lutarioriparius; assembly: GCA_904845875.1. Taxonomy (NCBI): domain Eukaryota; kingdom Viridiplantae; phylum Streptophyta; class Magnoliopsida; order Poales; family Poaceae; genus Miscanthus; species Miscanthus lutarioriparius. The sequence continues at coordinate 46,730,132 of CAJGYO010000006.1, forward strand.
AGGCCAATAGCTTGAACCATAGCATCTATGGCTGCCCAGCGGTATCTCAACTGTAGCTTAGCATCTATGTTTTCAGAGCTCATTGCAGATCTCTCTGGCCTGACATTGTTGGTCATGAGATGGTGTGGCCTGATGGTGTGTTTTGCATGTAATGGTTACCACCTATGCCTGAACCTGCACTTGCAGTATGGGCTATGAGATTTGCAATTTTTGGCCTTTCTAAATTTAATTTGTCTTTTAGTTTTCAAATGTGTCTTTTACCATCCTGTCTAGCCTAGTTATTGTTGATCATCGTGCTTGTTAGACAACAATAAAAAAAACAGCACAATACATATTTAGACGGCACAATTGGGCTTCATGAAGCCTGCGGATTCGACCTTTCTGCCTAGGCAACCGACCCACAAAAGCAACAAAACAGTAAAACACAAGAAGGCGTCAGATTAAAATCCAATGGTTCAAAATTTGTGAGCTGCAACGTGTTGAAACACTCGAATCTTTGCTATTCCTACATCGGTTTTTTTGCTATAATCACACGGTTGTTGGAAGCCTACAAAACAACCGAATGACAGGCTAAAAAGCTCCCTCTTTAAATCGTTATTTGAAGAGTCATTTATGTAAAACCGTTTTCTATATCTTTCCACTCTTCAATAATTTTTTTATATCATGTTTGCACTCTAAAGAGTTATATTATCGTTTTCTATCTTTTGCTAGCGAGAAATTCAAAATATAAGATGACTATATTTAGATAAGCAATTAAAGAGGCTGTTATAAGATATTTTTTCACCAAAATCTATATTCCTAACAATTAAGAAATATACTGAGAGTCTGTTGGAGTTACTTAGAACAGTCTTTTCTTCTCCGCTTCAATTAAAAGAAATTAATGGGCGGTAGATCAATATACGTAGTGAGAATCCTTTTATGATCCTCGATCTATCGATTGACCAGATGTTCGCTTGTTGGTTTCAGCTATGACTTATCAGCCAGTCAACAGTGTTTTCCTCTCACAATAAATCAGCACTAGCTGGGCTTATCAGCCCAGAAACCAATGAACGAACAGGCTCAACGATGCAAAGCCACACTTGATATGTTTTTCGGCTACGTAAGCATAAATAACTATTCCCTCCGTCTCCAAAGAAAGTCGTTCTACGACTTAAGGGGAGTATCAAGGAAATGGAACATGGTCTGCATTACCCCTATAGGTGCAAACAAAAAGAACTCCACTAACTGTTGTTGTAAACCGTATAGATGAACGAATACACACAACCTTCATTTCAAACCCACCACTGTTAACCTTTTTTCTATTTTTTTGCTTTTTTTCTTTCTTTTTTTTGCTTATATATATATATATATATATATATATATATATATATATATATGATTAAGTCTATTTTTGGTCCCTCAACTATTGTGTTGGTCTAATTTTGATCCTCAACTATAAAACCGTCCAGTACCGGTACCCCAACTATCAAAACCGTTTACTTTTAGCACCTGGGAAGGGGCAAAGCTGTTTTGACCGACGTTGAGCGGTTTTGACACGCAACCTCCATCTCGGTGACATGTGGGGCCCACGCTGTCATCGACTCAATCCCTCCCTCTCCATCCTTGACGGTTTCTCCACGCTGACCGCGCGCCTCCTCCTCCACCTCCACATCTCAAAGGTGAGGATGGAGAGGAGGGATTGACGTGTCGACGACACGTGTGGGCTCCACATGTCACCGAGATGGAGGTTGTCCTGTCACTTCTCTCTCCAACCCGGACGCTCCCTCGCCGCCGTGCTTGCAATAAAATAGCCCTCATGCGCCCCCCACCACGACACCCTCATCGTCCCCACGCTAAAAGTGAACGATTTCAACAACGCCAGCATCTCGGGCTACGCCACCGACATCGCCAAAGAAGACCAACTTTTCATCAGTTGGAGGTTAAAATTAGACCTTCACGACCACGGCGTCCCCATCCTGCTGAGGACCAAAATAGACTTAATCCATATATATATATACATATGTATATATATATACATATATATATATATACACACATTTTGAGAAACCCCCTGTCTTTTCTTCTTTTGTTTTTTTCGTTCATTTTTTTTTCTCCTCCGGGATATGGCCCTTGCTTCTTCCTTTCTTTCTTTTCTTTACTGTTCTTTGCCAGCTTCATGGTCACGGGCTTGGTGTGATTGTTTGGTGCTATCTTCAATCTTTTCATAGCAACCCCTAGACCTCCACGACTCACGAAGCGGCACGCTTTCTACCATGACCTCTCCGAGCATCCGCAGTCAATTTCTCAAGGATTCCGGCCTCGCCCTTGCTTCTACCATGGCCGTGAGGATGGAGAGGAGGGATTGAGTCGATGAATTCCAGATGTTTTTGCGTGTTAAAACCGCTCAACGTCGGTCAAAAACAAAGATTGCCCCCGCCCAGTGCTAAAAGTGAACGATTTTGACATCAATTTTAGCCGGTTTTTTATAGTTGAGGTTAAAATTAGACCCGACAAATAGTTGAGGTAAAAATAGACTTAATCCACACATATATAATATATATATATATTATATATATATATATATAAATCACACACTTTTTGGGGAAACCTGCCTCCTCAGCCCTTCTGCTACTATTCACCTTTTCTTTTCTTTTTTGTTTTTTCGTTCATTTTTTTTTCTCCTCCGGGATATGGCCCTTTATCAAATAAGGGCTTCGAAAATTGTTCGGTGCTATTCATTCTTTTCGTCCCCTATGCGCGCGGAAAGTTGCAATCAAAGTCAATTTTCTATTGGTGTAGAATTTGTTTGTTTGGAAATGCAATCAACTTGGTCACGCGCTAGTCATTATTGAAAGTCCGTTGATTTTCAAACAATTTGAGATCATTTGCCCTAGTTTCGACCATTTCTTCTAGAAAGTAGACGCGTGGGCATCTGTCGGGGCCGCACGGCACCCGCACCCGCACCGCCAGAGACCATGTGGCGCCGCGCTGGAGCCGGGCCGCTCCGCCACCACCTCGCTGCAGCCGCCGCCGCCGGCTGCCGCGTTAATCGACCCTCGCTGCCTCCTATGCCCACCGCCTCATCCTCCCCCGCCTCTTGCTCTTCCCTGTCCCAGCACAATCTTGGAATCTTGTGGGGTTCCGCTTCTGTCGGGGCTCCCTTCCGGAGCCTGTCGAACCAGTCTGGCGGCGGCGGCGGCGTGCTGGAGCTGCGGTGCGACGGGCGCGTTCCTCTCCTGCGGGTCCTGCGGGAGCGTGCAGCCCGTCGACCCCGCCGTCGACTACTTCCAAATATTTGGCCTGTGAGTAGCTCCGGGAATCTCGAGCCTTTGAATTACGTTACGGCTGCAGATTCGGTGCTCATAGGGTTACTCCGAATTCTGGGTTTGATGCTGAATGATGCGATGCCTTCGCAATTTAAGTCTCTGTTTGCTGATTAAAGAGGACTTGCTGCAATCGTAACACTAGCATCCTGGAGCTGTAGTGTTTGCGCTGCAGAATTGCAGCTTATTGTTCTATGTATTTTTGTGTGCCCTGTTATGCTGTGCAGTGAAAATCGTGGAAATTAGGGATGAAATTTAGTGTTGTTTTCCCCCCTTGAGCACGATGAAGAAAGGATCCAGAAGACCAGAACCCCATAAAACACACCCACGCACACCCAAAAACAAGAAGGATAAACACGCGTCTTATTAGTGTTTCATTACACGGATGCTTAGAACTTCACTCATGTGTGGCTAGGATTGATCAACTACTCGCTCTAATCCAAATATAAGTTGTATATGATATCAACATGCTCTATAAGACGATCCTTTGATAACATTCCTAAGCATGTCATTTTAAATAAAGCTATGCAGTTATTTTCCATGATAAATCTAATAGCATTAACCTTATGCCATCAATCCACACGATTGCTTATTTATTGATTGTGTAAATGTTTAACTGTCAAGGATCATAAAACTTTTTTTTCAATCAGAGGGGAGTGTCAGTTACCATTGGGTTTACTTAAGAATGTGACACCCTTGTCTGTTGCTGTATACTCCATATGGCATTCTTGGCAGGTTGATTTGTGTTGTAGCTCTTGTGAATCATCTGGAAAGTGATGTTATTAAGTTATAGGACCTTGATAAGACAATTCTTTTTAGTTTATGTGCAATCTGTATGTTTCTGTTTCCAAAACGAAAGGTTGTTGTAAGTGTGGAATTGGGCCATTATTTGAACATATATACTTGACAATCCATGTCTACTTTTTCTGAGTTAACAGAGTATGCACTTTTGCCTCTAATGTGTACTTTTTGTGACACAATATCAGTTTGCCAAACATTTTTGCAATTAGACACAATTGTTTCTATCCTTGTCAGTTCCATGCTATTAAGTATTAATATGATCTTTTCCATATTCCTACCGTAGTTAGTTAATTATTGATTGACTTATCTGGAGATTTCTTCATAAACTTATGTTTGTTTACAATGTAGAATAGTTCTACACTTATTAAAAGCTAATGAAACTTCAACATGTTTCAAGATTCTGCCATTTTTACTTTCTTGTAATGTTTCTGTGCCACTGAACATATGATGCTGATGTTTTTTCTCGTTGGTTTCTTCAGAAAAAGAGAATATAATATAAAGGATAATAACTTGGAAGGGAAGTACAAGGACTGGCAGAAGAAGCTACATCCTGACCTAGTTCACTCGAAATCTGAGGTTTCTGTCCATCTGGCATTCATAGAAATACCCATATTTAATGTTAACCTCTCTAAATTACTTCTGAATGGCTTATATTTATTATTTAGAAAGAGAGGGGCTATGCTGCGGAGCAGTCAGCACTTGTGATTGATGCGTACCGCACACTCAGCAAACCTTTATCTAGGGCATTGTACTTGGTGAGTTCATCCAGCAATGCTTAGAATTTCAGTGATGTGTAATAATGAGACACATATGCTTAGATTCATCTCGTTTTAATGTATTTTGAAGGTGTCTGGTTGACCCTTCACCTATGTGTACATGGAAAGAAGTACAGAGTAACAAATAATCACAACTTTGTGCTGGGTGTGTTGCTTGTAGTATTTGGTAATTACATCCTTTGATTTTCTCTGTCGGAAGTTTCTCCAATATGAATAAACATAAGCATTATACTCATCTTTGGAAGCATCTCATCTGTACGAACTTTTTGGCAGCTGAAACTCGAGGGGATACATGTCGATGAAGAAAAGACTATCAATGATCCAGAACTTCTTATGGAGGTAATTTCATTCATCTTGGAATACATGTGTTGGCATGCAGTAAATATAATCATCCTTCTAATTTCATATATCTTTTGATAACTGTGAACAACATTGCAATGATTGGAACACGCCCTCAATGTGTTAAACATCCTATGGAAAGTACAAAAATGAATGAACTCTGAATCGAGATGAATACAGCAACAACACAAATGGTTTCTTTTCATACATCTTATTCCATAAATTTACACGACATGAAGATGAGAATGTTCTCTATAAATCAATAACAAATCATTTGCAGATGATGGAGATACGGGAAGCTGTCAGCGATGCCAGTGATTCTCAAACCCTGGAGAAGATCCAATCTCAGGTTCTGATCTCTGAATAAAGTTACACATGCCATAACCAGGGAGCATGATATTACGTTTCAAATGATTTCTGGACTTATAGTTTGTTCTATTCCTTTTTCCAGATTAAGGAAAAGCTTGAAACCTGGTCTGATTCCTTCCAGAAGGCATTTGACAAGAAGGATTTTGACCGTGCAGTGGAAGCTACACAGAGAATGAGGTACTATGAACGTGCAGTGGAAGAAACGGTGAAGAAGCTCTGATCTTCAATTTCAGCTGTCAAAGGTGGTGAGGCTTGAATTTTTTCGTACGTTCCTGGCAGCTCCCCTGTGGTCACGCTGACATTGTGTTTGTTTTCACCTAATAAAATTTAGTCTCTGTCATATCGAATGTTTGGACATATGCATGGTGTATTAAACATAGAAAAAAGGGCGTACCCAGTGCAGAGAGCTCCCGCTCTGTGCGGGTTTGGGAAGGGTGTCAGTGGCAAGCCTTACCCTCGCCTGTGCAATGCGAGGAGACCGCGACTCAAACCCGGGACCTTCCGGTCATAGGCGGGAAGACTCTACCGCTTGCACCAGGCCCGCCCTTCAGAGTATTAAATATAGACTAATTACAAAATTAAATGCACAGATTGAGACTAATTAACGGGACGAATCTATTAAGCCTAATTAGACTCATGTTTAGTCTTTCTAATTAGTACCTAAATACCCGATGTGACATCTATTAAACTTTAGTCCCTGGATCAAACACCTATGAGGACAACATAAGAGCATACGCTGTAATGCTAAATTCCAAATGTATCCATGGCTGGTAGCCTGTTACAGAGTAGGTCATTTTTTTAACTCATACTTCCCACTGTTCCAAATGCATCCAGGGCTGTCCATTTGCCTATTCGTTTGCTCGTATACGATCGTGGATTATAAGCTGAAATAGTATTTTTCTCTCACACCAAATCAACTAGCAGTAAATAATCCACGATCGTTTAAGATGAAACGAACAGGCTTTGATGCCATATAAAACTAAAAGAGTAGAATAGTAGATAGAGATTCAGAATAAGGCTTTGATGCCATAATTTTATAGAGTACAACAAAACCTGGTTTTTCTGGTTACGTGAATCAGATGCATATTAAGCAGAAACAATTCGAAAGTTTTTTTTTTTTTTTAATGAAAACAATTCGAAAGTTGATCTCGGCCGCTGCGGGCTGCGGCAACAGCCAAGTAACCAACAGGTGCGGGGAGGTCTGTCAAACGGGCCTTTCCTGGGCTACGGTGGGCGGCCCAGCTACTGGTTCACCCTCGCTCTTCTCTTCCTTTCCCCTCGGTCCTCGGCTCCTCGCTGACAGGCAAGCGAATCCAAGTAGGAGCAGCAGAGTAGGCAGCTATGGCGACGACGGCCGCGGGGTACGGCTGCTGCTCGGCGGGGCTGCGGCCCTCCGTGTTGTGGCCGGGGATCCTCTCGACCCGCCTGGAGCCTCCTCCTCCTCGTGTGTCCCTTGCCGCCGCCTCCTCGAAGCTCAGGGCGCTGGCACCGCGGTGCGCTCCGTTCTAGCTCGTTTTTTCGGCTCGGCTCGGTTCGCGGGTGTCTAAGCTCATCTCTCTTCGCGCAGGTTGAGAGTTTCGTACCGTCCAAGGAGGCTCGTTGTCTCTGCTTCCTCCTCCGGCGAGGCCAATTCGGACGCACTGCCGTCGCCAACGGTTGGCGCTCTCTCTCACCCCTTCCTCTCTATGATGTTTCCAGATTGTCAGGGGCGAATTGGTTTGGGTTATGGATGCTCCATGTTCCTTGGAATTATTTGGTGGAGGCAATTAGGGAATGGATTGGACTGGGTAGCCACCAGCAATGGGGAAACAGTAATTGCTTGGGCTTTTGGATCACTGTTTATTGAAATTGAAGAACTGACGAGATTCAACCTGATATGTTGATGTAGGCTGCTAGCTATTCTATATCAACTTTAATGATTCCTATTGTCAGAATAATTGTTGTTTTCTAATACCATATCTTCTTTGTCCATTTGGCTGATTGTTGAAATTGCTAATTGTTTACTGAGATTGTACTTGTGTACATTTCTTGTAGGTCTTTCATTGCTTGGGTTTCTTGCAGACTGTGCCATTCAAAAGAAAAAACATTTTGTAAATTGTAAATTTGGTAGGTTGTATACATATGTGATATGTGAAAATATGAATAGAAATAATGATAAGTTCCTGCATTTTATATATAATTATGAGGTTTATATTGCATGAAAAACAATGTAACAAATTGCTTGCTTATTGAGGATCAAACTAGGTTCAGAAAATTAAATGCTGCTCAATTTGCTGGCAGATTGAATAGTGAAGCGGCAAACAGCAGATGTCTAGTTTGTAGGCCAGAATGTCCTATATGTAACTTTTGTTTGTGCAATGTTTCAGGAAGCCAATATTGATATAAAGCTTCCTAGAAGAAGCTTGCTTGTTCAATTTACATGCAATGCATGTGGTGAAAGGACCAAACGCTTGATAAACAGAGTAGCCTATGAAAGAGGAACAGTTTTTCTTCAGGTACACTTTGTTCTGTGCCTTTACTTATGTGCAAATGCAAACTCCAGACCTACTGCTTTGCTCATTTTGGATCGCTGTATGAGACAAGCCCACATTCCTACGATTGACATTTTCTTACGCATCCTGTAAATTTATGTTCTAACATACACTGCACGAACAGTGTGCAGGGTGCCAGGTGTACCACAAGTTTGTTGATAATCTTGGTCTAGTTGTTGAATATGATCTACGGGAAGAAAACGAGGTACAAGGAGAAAATGCGGTGAACAGCAGTTCTGAAGATTGATCTGTTGCGGGAAGCAGTGTCGGTATGCAAAACGCCCTGTAGTCTGTAGGTTTTGACAACATTGATTGCTTATATGTAAAATGGCACGTTAAAGCCGCTGCATATACTCATCTGAATGCAACAGGGCCTTTATGTACTTTGCATACAGTGTGATATATATGGTTTTATGAAGGAAACGAAGGATCATGATACCAGAGTACTCTGCAGCTCAAAAAATGTCCGATTGGATGTAGATATTAGAGACTCTCGAATTGAATTGGTACCATTATCAAATCAGGCTAGTATTGGAAATGGACTAAATACTAGATGTAGATGAATTTGCTAGCTGGAATCGAGTGACACATCAAATATCATTTCATGTTTGGATCTACACTTCTAGGAATTCACTGTCTTCTTCCCCAATCCCCACCGCTCGCACGACGGCCTCGAGCGCAGAGGTGGAGGTGGCCTTGGCCCCAGCCATGGGCAGGTGGAGGCGGAGGTGGCCCCGGCCCCGGCCTCGGCTTCGAGCGCGCAAGGGGAGGCGGAGGCGGCCTCGGCCTGCCCCAGGCTGCACGAGCTTCAAGGCCTTGACGAGGCTGCCCGACCATGCGATGTGCTCGTGTGCTCGGATGGAGAGAGAGAAGCGGCCTCGGCCTCAATCATGATGAGCTCGGGCATGGAGGAGGCCGGATCGGAGCCAAGCGTGCTTCGGGCGGTCGGTCGACGAGGTATGGCGGAACGAAGCTCGAGCAGAGCGTGATGGTGGCCATGGTGGGGCGGATCTGGTCCCCTTGGCGGTGGCTATGGCGGAGAAGAGCTAGGCCCTTGGCGGTGGCCATGGCGGGGAGGAGCCCGACGGCGGCCATGGCGGGGAGGAGCTACGAGCAGCTCGAGCAGAGAGGGAGGAGGAGCAGCTCGGGCAGAGAAGGGTCTTGGGGCCACCGGTTGCGGGGAGGAAGAGAAGGGGCGTCGGACCGCCAGCCACCGGGAGGAAAAGAGAAGGGGAGGTCAACGCCGGCTGCGGGGAGGAAGAGAAGGGCACTCCTGTTCTCACGATTCAGTCCAATATGGAGGGGTTGATGTGGGGGGTATGACTCCGGATGACCACGGCAGACTACATGGGCTGCGCTGCTAGGGGCGGTCCAGCCCACAAGACGAAGGCCTACGGTGCACGGCGGTGCTCGGCGTGCACCGCAAGGCATCAAGGGCGATATCCCGAAGATGCTACAAGATTTATTAGGATACGTTCGATCCCATGATTCCTGTAATCTGTTATTACTTTCCGGTTATCTCTTAGATCTAACCGACTTGTAACCCTGCCCCCTAGACTATATAAGGCGGCAGGGACCCTCCCTCAAAACACACGCAATATCATACGATAGCCAATACAAACCAACAGACCACAGTAGTAGGGTATTACGTCGTGTAGACGACCCGAACCTGTCTAACTCTTGTGTCTCTGTTGCCTTCTTATTCTTGATTACGCGCACCTCTGTCGATCAATCTACCTTCGTGGGATACCCCTCGGAGGATTGTCGATGATATTCTATCGACAGTTGGCACGCCAGGTAGGGGTGTGCGTGCTGTTTCTATGACGGACAACGCCTCATGGTATACGAAGACTCCGCGCTAGTCATCAACCAAGTCAACAAAGATTGGTCCTGCTCTAGTGAAAAGATGGACGCATACTGCGCCGAGATCAGGAAACTCAAAGTAAAGTTCTACGGTATCGAGTACCATCACGTGGTACGAGATCAAAATCAGCTCGCCGACCACCTATCTAAGATAGGCTCTTCTCGCGCCGCGATTCCGCCTGGGGTCTTCGTTCAAGACCTCTTTGCGCCGTCTATTATGGAAGAGAAGGAAGTTCAAGAAATCTCCCCTGCCGAGCAGCTGGTACTTATAGTACCTTCGCCGGTTGTAGACTGGAGGGAACAATTCATCAAGTACCTCACCAGCGCCGAGGTACCCGTCGATAAGACTGAAACTGAACGCCTCATCCGTCGTTGTAAGCGTTACATGCTGGTGGATGGGAAGTTGATGAGGAAAAGCGCCAAGGAAGGAATACTGCAGAAATGCATCACCCGAGAAGGAGTGAAATTACTTCTTGAAATTCACTCTGGCTCCTGTGGCAATCATGCGGCCTCCAGAAACCTGGTTGGCAAAGCTTTCTGAACTGGTTTTTATTGGCCCACGGCCATCGCCGACGCAGAAGACCTCGTCCGACGATGTGAAGGATGATAGTTTTTCGCCAAGCAAATACACGTGCCGGCACAGGAATTGTAGACCATACCAGCTTCTTGGCCTTTTGCATGTTGGGGACTAGACATGATCGGGCCTTTTAAGCCTGCACCAGGTGGTTTTCGGTACGTATTCGTCGCCATTGACAAGTTCTCCAAGTGGATTGAAGATAAGCCGCTTGTTTTGGCTACTGCAAAGAAGGCAGTCGAGCTCTTCGAAGATATCATCCATAGATTCAGTCTCCCGAACAATATTATCACCGACCTCGGATCAACATTCACTTGTCATCATTTTTGGGACTTCTGCGAAGACCGATGTCAAATACGTCTCTGTTGCCCATCCTAGAGCTAATGGCCAGGTCTAACGGGCGAATGGCATGATCCTCGATGCCCTCAAAAAGAGACTATACCAAAAAGAGGAAAATCATCCGGATAGGTGGCTCAAAGAGCTCCCAGCTATGGTCTAGGGACTGCGCACTCAAGCTAGTCGCAACACCGGTGTGTCTCCATATTTTTTGGTCTATGGCTCAGAAGCCGTACTTCTGGCGGACATTGCCTTCCGAGCACCTAGGGTGGAACATTATAATGAATAGCAAGCCGTAGCTGTTCAGGCAGAGGACGTCGACATGGCCAAAGAAGAACACCTGATCACTTGCATTGGCACAGCCAAATACCTAGAAGGCCTACGTAGATACTACAATCGCAATATCAAAGGTCGTTCATTTGCGGTCGGCGACCTCGTTCTCCGTAGAAAGTAGAAAACCAAAGGGATGCACAAGCTCTCCCCCCCTGGGAAGTGCCTTACGTGGTCAAAGAGGTTACCCGACCAGGGTCTTACCGGCTATGTGACATGGAGGGAATCGATATCCCCAATTCGTGGCACATCGAGCAACTTATATGTTTCTATCCCTGAAACGCTCCATATATGTACTCTCTACTCCATAATGAATGAAGTTTTTGTCGCCATAATTTGTCTCCATTATTTCTCTACTCTAGTTTAATCTCCACTTACGATTACCAGCTCCGAGCTGCTCCTTAACAAACTCCGACAATTATACATGATCTCCATAAATGCTCTGCCTCGTTTCTCCATACTAAAATATCTATAAGATATTTCGCCAACCATCGAGAAGCACACGTTCCGCTCTGTGTTCTTTGGAGAAAACCCTGCTTCCGATCTCTCCCTACACGTGCTACGGCCTCCAGCGCTCTACGTTATGGGTGGTCGGCTGTGGTTCCTCGGTCACGTCTGTTCCTCCTACACGTGCACGGGCTCCAGCGCTCGATGTTATGGAATACGGACTAGCCAAGGCCAAGAGCTCAGTAACGAACTAACTGCTCGGACGCTACTTATACCATGTATAAATGCATTAGGGTCAACAAATACATTTATTTTTCTCCGAAAGTGCTAGCAAGCCGCACAAACATGCATACAATGTCTACTTACAACTTTTATACAAATACATAAATGTTTGTTTATGCCCTCGCACATTTAACTCTCCTCTCCAGCTGTTTAATACAGGTCCCTCTCCACTCAGGCTATTAGGCTTGGCCGTCACCGTCTACTTCGCCAAACAGATCAACGTCGCCGGCCAGCTTCTTCGCCCGTCCTCCACCTCATCCATCAACTGCTCCTACTTCGTCGCACCCGTCCCTCTAGCGAATTCGGCCCCTATCGCCTGAAGATTGATCGCAAGGTAGTGGGACCAGACCACCGATAGGGCATGCGTCACGACGGAGACAACGGCGTCGCGGTTGAAGCCTTTGAAGTTCTCCCACACTGCCTTGCACCTGTCAATGATGGCGTCCGAACATGGCGGCCTATCGTCGGGCTGAGGAGCTACCTCTTTGTCGATACAGTCGAGCACCGGCCTGACTCCGACCACCACGGCGTCAAGTTTTCCCCTTTGGGTTCTTGCCTCCAGATCCAGCACGTCGAACTACGCCTTGGTTCTTCGGCGGTATTCTACACACACCAAAGGGATTTGTCAAGCGAAGAAGTCATTTCAGCAACAACTCTGACCACAAATTACTCACCATCCAGATACTCGGCCAGTTTCTCTACTCGCCCAGATGCCTTCTCCTTCTCAGCTTGGAGTTGACCGATGACTTCTCGCAACCGACCAAGCTCCGCATCTTACTCTACAAACATAACGATCGACCGCAACATCAAGACTGTTCGGCAATGCAGAACAAACTCACCGATTCGTAATACCTTTCTTCTGGTCGGAGATGCCTTTCAGCTGCTTGGAGGTGCGCCCTGGCTGCTCGGAGACGCTGTTCAGCTGCTCGGAGGTGTGCTCCAGCTGCTCAGAGACGGTTCTCACCTGCTCGGGTAAGGCACCCTTTTGGTACTCCATGTCCCTCACGTTTGATTCAGCAAGATCCCTTTCGCGCTGTGTCCTCTGGACGTTCTTCTCCATCAGCTTCACTGCCTCCTTCAGCTTCTCGTTCTCCTCGACGAGGGGCTCCATCCTCTTGATCAGCTGCTGCCGTTGTACAGCAGTTCGCGCTATGCCCTGCAAATCACCAAGATTATAAAGGACATATTCTCCAACACCAAAGATGACACCACTGACACAATACTAACCTCAATCTGCTTCATACTGTGGAAAGGGTGGACCGTAGCCTCTTCACCTCCCTGGTGGTGTCCTCCTCCACGATTACAACTTCGTCCCCCCATTTGCGGAGGATGCGGATGGCTTGAGGTCGTGTTTCTTCACGCTCAATCTCCTCGACCTCATCCTCTTCCTCCATAGCTAGTGGCGCTCGCTGGGGATCGGTGGCCGCACGAAGCGACCGACCACGCCCTGCGGCATCTTCGGGCTCGCCGCTCGCTCCTCCGATGCTGCCAGCCTCTACGCCCCAGACTCCGGCACGACGTCGGTAGCTCCCGCTCCCGCCTCCAAAGATTCGGTGGCTCTTGCCATTGCTCCCGACGTCTCCGTTGAGTCGTCCACCGTTGTCGCCAACCGCTCTCCGCCACCAACTCCATCAGCAGTGGTGGTTGACTCCTCCGTAGATCGACGAGCTCCCGGGGACTCTGGGGCAGAGTCTGCCCGCATTGTCTCCGTGCCAGGAACAGCCCCCGACTGGTCGCCAGTCTAGGCCGAAGGATTCAGGTCCTCCGCGTGCCCCGTTCTGCATTAGATCAGCTCATTGGTCACCGCAACTGTAAAAAACGAATAGCTATCGATCCCAAGGCAAAGATACTTCCACATCAGCCTCCTGGCTGACGATTCTGAACCGGCGCTGCCTCCCCAAGCACCCAGGCAGTGCTTTGGGGTCAACCCGCTTGGCCTGGGCTGGAGGTCTTGCGGCCTCTGCTGTCAGCATCTTCTCCGCATGCTACTCGGGGACTCCTTCCCCTCCCTCTGGTTGCACCTCCACGTGCATGTTGCGCGATGACGCTTTAGTGCTCGGAGGGAGAGCTACTAGAGCCTCATCGTCGTCCGACCACTCGGATATCGCCGCGCTCTGCATCCGAGTGGTCCGATCATCACCAAGTGAGATGTCGCCCGGCTTGCGGGGAGCTACATCCGCCGTTCTCCTCTTCTTTTGGGCTGGCTCGTCGTTCGCTGCCCTCTTTCCCCGAACCTTCTCCGATATCGGGGGGAACTCTCCTTCTGACCAGCACCTCCGCCTCCGAATTCAGATGAGGCACTGACGGCACTTTCCTTCGACTGAGTGGTCGGCCTGGCATCCACTGCTTTTGGCCAATCGCTCCTCGGCACGTCCGAGAAGTACGCCACCCATTCCTGCAAATGGATCTTTCCACAAACGAATTAGTTCACTGCTCGGCACTGACACGGGATAAAAAGCACCAGGAACAACAGTCAAGATTTTTACCTAAGGAGGTGGGTTCGTGCAGTTGAAGGCTCTCGGCTGCCCTGGCACGCTGAACAGCACATTTGGAGTGAATAGTTCAGTGGCCCTGTGTAGCACAGCCTCCTTCGTCAGTCTCTCCGTCCTCTCCCGGGTGTCGTGTAACACCCCAGGTGTTTACCACCAGTTAAGCAATGGGTTTGAGCTCAAACATGGCATGTTAAGTGGTGATGGAGATGTTAGGTCAAACATATGAAAATGAGCCACCACTTAAACTTGGACCATTCACCATTGCTTACATGCTGCCCTTTTCTAAAAAATATGCTTGGGAAATGCTGGATGTACTTGTTTCATGTGTCTCGCATCAATATCCCTCTATATTGATCCATGGAAAAGTTTCGTGAAGTTTGGAATCAAGAAGTCACATGAAATGATAAGTTATGTCCTTGCTTGAATTATTTTATAAAGTAAATGAAATTCTCGATCGTCAACCAAATCTTGCAACCATGCCCAAATGACTCTAGACGAACTCTACAACAAAAGTCATGAAAGGTTCATGTTGGGCAAATGCCAAGAAAATGCTCCAATGGATCAAAAAGGATAATTTAAGCTTCATCGTGATCCTACTTTGGTCAAAGTAGAACAGTAGGTTTTATACCAGTTTTGAGGTTGGACCTTAAATGAAAGTTGTAGTCCATATCATGTAGAACAAACTTTGTTTTTGAGCTAAGAGCTAGATCAGCTTGGAAGTAAGTCAAATCGAGGTCACAAGATCGAATTTGCTGTTGTTTTCAGCACTTAGAATTATTCCAAGTCTGGAATTCATTGTCATTAGGTTGGCATGCCGCGTTCTTGAGTTTTTATTAAGCATCATGCTTTGACCCAAAAATAGAAGTTGGAGATATTTTATTAGAGAAGAACATGTAAAAAGTTGGGTCAAGTTTGATCATGTTTTGACTAACAAATTGGAGTCCTAACCGAGCAAGGCTTAATCCTTATTAAGTTGTTGATAGTGGCATTTTAGGAGCTAATTAGCCGCTAATCTACTGCCCTAATGACCTTGGTAACTAAATGAAATATGTAGAGCAGGCCAAGGTGAGCAAACTTTGTTTTTGGCCCAATGTCCAATTCGAACCCGAGCCGGCCCAAATTGGCTCCCCACCATGTCCACTCCGGCGCTCGCCACGTGCTCGACAGTTTGCCCGCGTGGCCGCCATGCACCGGAGCGCGCCCCACCATGGCCGACGCGCGTCCTACCTCAGTGACACGCGCCGCATCACGCCCTGCTCCTCCATAACAGAGCGCCAGAAGCTGCCCTCGCCTCCCTCTCTCGTGCTGCCGCTCCCCACTTCACCCAGCCGCTCTACGCCTATGCGCGGGCGCCGAGCTCCACCATGGCCGCCGAGGGAGCACCTTTGCCACTGCTGTTCCCCCTCTGTCTCTCTCGTCTGCCGCAACACCTTCGTCGTCTTGCGCCGCTCCTATTCGCCTAGGGCAGCTAGCCGTTGCCGCCCTCGCGCCACCGTCAGCGCGCTGCGCCGGCCGTCGAGCCACCGGTCACCGTGGTCAGGCAGCCACGAGCCACCTCCGGCCGTGCCGAGGACTCCCACGGGTGCGCGCGAGCCCGGCACAGCCGCAACACCCCTCCTTTTCCGCCAACGAGCACCGCAGTGGCCGAAATCGCGAGCTCTAGCGAGCTCCTCTGCTCTGCTCGGCCAGAGAAGAAGAGGAGGACCTCGCGCGAGAAGAGAAACAAGTCCAGGGGGTTTTCTGCAGAACCGTAGACTCAGATGAATAGTGACGATAAGGACCTATGTGCTGGAAATCGGCTGGAACTTTGGAAATTCATAATAAATCTTAGGAAATTCGTAAAATAGCAAATGAGGACTTTTTGGAATCCTTGTGAAATTTTCTATGCAGTAGATCTATAATATTTCAGGTTTTAGTTTAAAGTTTTAGCTGTGAAAATGGATTTATGCATCTAGGTTTTCAATTCTAGTTGTATTTGTCTTTTTCATAACTGTAGTTGTAGGGCTCCAAATGAAGTGAAATTTTTGTGGCATGCTACTCATGTGATGTTTGATGTGTGGTAAAAATTTCATGGTCATTGGTTGCTGCATGAGTGAATTATTGGTTTATCTTGCTCTCACGTGATTTCTTGCTTTAGCAACTTGTCCTTTTCATAGAGGTTGCTATGCATATTCAAATGGAGTAAAATTTGTACATTAGACTATTGAGAGTATATGTGAGCCACTGTAATTTTGGTAGAAGTTATTGTGCACTTTTGTTATATGTTCATTAAGTCACCTTGTTATCTAAAATAAATTAAGAAATGCATTAAAAGAATTTATTTGGTCATGGACACTAGGTTTTCTGGTGTTCTTTAGTCATGTGTGACATTTTGGTAAAGTTGGTTTTGCCCAATTATGTGTTTGCAACATAAGTTAATATTTATTTTCTTGCAAATGTGGTTTATAGATAGATTTAGGAACTTAGCAAAGTTCTTCATGATAATGTGCTTTGTTGTGAAACTTGTTTATACAAAAGTTGTAGATAATTTATGTATCTAGCTGCTGTTAAAAATTTAGTATCATTTGGTTGAGTAGTGTTTGAGTTACAACTGTTTAAAGTTAGAATACAGGATTTGTTGCTCTCTGTTTTGTATGAACCAGTTTCTGTAAAGGTATAATTTCGACCTACTTAACTTGGGAATTATGCTGTGATGGTTATAGATGAAATGTAGATAATTTCATAAGCTTTCTATAATGTCTTCTTGCAAGTCATTTGGATTTGTGTAACTCCAGTTATAGCTAAAACTTGAAGCTGCTGTTTGCATGTCCAGAAATTGGCAGATTCCAATTGTCGGTGTTTCGAACAAACACCGACGAGTAAATTTGTAATTGATGCGCGTTAGGCCCGGATGGTGCGCTAAAGGACACAAGGGTTATACTGGTTCGGACTGAATGTCCCTACGTCCAGTCTATTGCTGCTCGTGTTATTAGCACCGAATGAGGTTCGTAGTAGGGGGTACAAACGGTTGGGAGAGGGAGAGACCCCAAGTCCCTGATGGAGTGATTGGAAGGACGCCAAGAGCTCCATTGGCGCTTGGCCATGTGGTACGTGTGTGTGTGTGTGCTAACTGTTCTCTCGATCGATCCCTTAGTGGGAGCCCCTCCCTTTTATAGATCAAGGGGAGCAGGGTTTTTTACAGACGGGGAAGAAGAAAACACTAAGAGCATAGAAGGTCCTTCGAGGAACCCGGTCCTTCCTTCTTCCCCGCTTTGATCGCCCATCATGGCGATCGTGTCGAGATTGAGGCGATTGTAGACCGTCATGGGCCACGCCACGACCACTTGTTTAGCAAGTGGGTGCGTCCCATCCGCCCCTACGGGCGGCGTGTCCGCGAGATTTGCCGAGCCCGACCCCGTGGGGTCGGGAGGCGCAGTGACTGTTGGTTTGCCCTTGGAACGTAGTGGTTGTCGTATGTCTGCGTCGGGTTCTTCGGTCCGGGAGGCGAGGGCGGCGCCTACAACATCAGAGGGACGGAGAGGCGGCGCCCATACCTTTGTTTAGGTTCTGCCATGCCGGAGGGGTCCAACCGCTTCGCTGGTCACATCTTGATTTACTTCCCTGCGGTGCGGGCATGGCGTCTAACGCTGCGGTTGACCCGAACGTCTTGTCTTACCTGCAATCGTCATCATGAGGGTGCAGGCGTGGTTCGTCGGTGAGATCGGGCCACCCTCTGGATATCGGGCGGCGAGATTCGTCATTGGCCGTTCGGATGAGGTAAAACCTAGTTTTTACCGCGCGGCGAAGCGGAGTTGTCCCTCGGCCGTCGAGCGGGGCGAGCCCAGCCTCGAAATCGGCGAGGCGGTGCGCATCCCCAGGGGTCGGGTGAAGCCGAGCCCGGTCGCCCGGCGAGGAGAAGTCGCCCTCGACCCGTCGGCGGGCGGTCATCCCGGCCCGGGTCGGGTGAAGCCGAGCCCAGCCGTCGGGCGAGGCGGAGTCGCCCTCCAGCCATCGGGCGAGGCGGAGTCACCCTTCAGCCGTCGGGCGAGGTAGAGCGGGTCCCAAGGGCACATGGGCGCTCGGGCGAGGCGGAACAAGACTTCCGTTTGGTCGGGCAAGAGATGTAACCGCGCTTTCAGGAGTCCTTACCGTTCGATGGTTCATTGATTCCTTCTCTTTGGGGTACCCCGGTATTAGGTCCCCGACACCAATTATAGTGTTTGCTTGTATATTGTTAAGTGTGATGTATGCCTTGAATGATGACTGAGTTAGAGCACCTGAGATCTTAGGAAACTTGTGTCATGCTTAGTGTTGTCGTCTTCTTTGCCATCTTAGCATGATAGATTGTGTGATGTTTAAGTTAAGCATCGCAAAGTACTTAAGTGTGTTAGTGTAAACTATGCTTGTCTTGCTTGCTATTTTGTGATACGTCTCATGGTACTATTCCTCATATTTATGCACTTGCATATTGCATCTCATCTAGGTACGCTAGATGCACCACGTGAAGGATGAGATGTTGGAGCCAAACCCGAAGACGGTGTTTGATGGATCTATCCCGAAGATGGAAGGACTAAGCAAGTGCTAGGACCTGAGATGTCGCCAGGACGGGAGGTGCTCACTTGCGAGTGCCGTCTAACTAACACTGACTCAGTGTGGGATCCCAGGCAAGCCCCGGAGCATTCTAAGTCTCCTAATTTACAAAAGCAATTCTTTCTATATATATGAGTTTATATATTGTTGCATTAAGTTGTAGGAGTTGATTGAAACCATTGATGCATTTATTACTATCCTTGCCTATCTTATTACCTTTTACCCTGTTAGGTCAGGATCGAATAACTGCTTAGCCTTGCTTAGACCGGTAGCGATCGGTGATATCCGGTCACCTACATTATAGGTGGTTACTGGAAGAATTTAGCTATAGAAAGAATGATATCCTAGAATTAACCATGTGTGATGAAAAATTGGAGATCGGACGGAAAAAGTTGGAGGCAACCAGACAGGGTTCTGGGGTGTTGTTAGTTTCCGTCTGTGTCGATTAAGGACCGATCGTTGCTCGTCCCTCTTGTCATGTTGAATGCATGCCTCACATTTAGCTGGCCGAATAAAGTACCTTTCGACCGCGAAGCTAGTGGCACTATTTGGGCCGGGATCTACATGAGTGCGCGTATTGGTGCTGATGGGGGTATGACAGGGACGCGAAGAGTGAGCCCAAGGGCAGGTGCGCCCTGATTCCTGGCAGTCGGGCGGTCCCTGGGTACTGTGGCTCTAGATTGTCCCGCGGCTACCTGAATAGTGTCCTTGGTGATATAAGCTACCCTAGCAGGGGAAGCATGGTTTGTGTGAGGAATAAATCACCAGCTGGTTAGGAATCGATTCGAATCGCCATCGCTCCTGGATAGTGAGCACTTGACTCGAGCTACGGCATCGTAGTAATTATTATGGAACAATGATGGTTATCTGGATGGTATGGGATATGCTAAATCTAAATTGGTAACTGGATGTTATTGGTTAATCAAGTGATTGCTATTGTACAGGTGCTTACCTAGATGGATAGGTTATAATAATGATGATACAAAGTACTTAAAATGGTTTCTTCATGATAGCTTATGCTTTTCGCAAACAAGTCAGCTAGCCCACTAAAGAAAGCCTTGCATAATCCTTGGTGTCGTTTTATTTTGGTTTAAGACGGGTAAGTCTAGCTGAGTACATTCGAGTACTCAGGGTTTATCCCACCATGTTGCAGGTGAAGTTCTTGGCCTGCGGAAGATGGTGGCTAACCGCCGGTGGGCTCGGTGACTCTATATTTACTTCTCGCCTATATGCTTTTATCAGAGGATGTCACTTATGCTAGCAATGTATTTGGAACTTATATTAATGTAATCATTTGAAAGCTATGTTGTTTTTCTCTAATCGGTTTTAAAACCCAAACTTGTACTATTATTTGTGAACCAAATTATAATATTATTTCCGCTGCAACTCTGCGTATGTGATGTGTATTTGCTTAATCACGCGATCTTGGTTGTGATGTTGATTTACCGAGGTCCTTCGTGACACTTGTCGAACTATCGGGTTTGTATAAGTGAAAGTATGCGCGTGTCAACGTGTTAGCGGGGACAGCCATACTTGATCTTGTATAAATTGGGTGGTTCTGTCACATGCCATCAGTATCCCCCTTAAAGTCAAAGCTCGGTTGAGCCCTCTCCTTGCAGGGCTGGACGCGGCGCACTATGAAGCTCACCGCCACCACCACTCCGTTCATCTTCATGCCCCTTATGAGCTCGAGGAGCTCCTTCACCTGCTCCATATCGGCGCTGGTCGGTTTCTCTGACCAGCTCCTCTGATTCTCCAGAATCTGGTCGACATCGCATCGGATGGCAGGATGACTCTGCTTCATGTAGAACCACCTGGCATTCCACCCCTTCAGCGAGGTATTCAGCGGCACAGTATTGTACTCGTCCGCCATCCCGTCGTGGAGCTGTAGATACACACCGCCGACCACTTTGGAACCGCCCCTCCCTTCTTCTTCAGCTAGAAAAGGTGTCGGAAGAGATTGAAATGGGGGAAGAATGCCAAGATAGGCCTCGCAGAAGTGGATAAACATAGAAATGTGCAAAATAGTGTTCGAGTGAAGATTGCACAAACTCACTCCCCAATACTCCAACAGATCCCGCAAGAAAGGATGTACCGGAAGTCCTAATCCACACCAGAAATAATCTTCAAACACAACAAGCTCGTCGGTGTGTGGCATCGGATAGGGCTCACCGTCGGTCGGACGTCATCCGACGGTGATACGGTCAGGAAGAACACCCGCCTCCACCATCTCATTGAGTTCCGTCTCCCCCATGAGTGACGGCACCCATTCATTGTCACGGCTCGCCCCGGCGGCCGCCTTCTTCGGGTTACCACCTCCCCTCTTTGGCGCCATCCCTCAGATCTAGATCGGAACTGGCCTTTTTTCGCAAGCTTTTTAGCCCTAGCGGCGGAGCGCGTGTGAATGTGAATGGAGGAGCGCTAGGCTGAGGAGGAAGATGAAGTGGCGAAGTGGCAAAGGTGGGAGCGTGGAGTGCAGTGACGTAGTTATAAAGAAACCGTACCCATTTTTCGCATTCAAGGGTTTTTGGGAAACCACATCATATTGATTTGAGCCCTTTCGAATTCCCCAAAGTGACGTGATGGGCCGTTATCTAGGCTTCCGTGCAACTGCGACCCATATCGCTTATTCTTCGACGCAACTTGGTACTGCACACTGAATATTCGTTGATTTCTCCGCAATACCATCAAGGCTCAATAATTTCTACTGTACAGCCATTACTCCAGTTTTTTCTACACGATTTGAGTAATCGGTACTTCTTGATTTGTTCGAGATTTCCACTTGTGGTTTGGGGACTACGTCATCATTATGACTCGGTTTCTCACCACACTGGGGACTTCTTCTGGTTACTATTGTTTCTGACCCTGACACCACGTGACCACGTCACCTACTGTCAGGCTCGGGGACTAAGTAGGCATACTTCACCTTGCGGTGAATGTACGCTTTTCATTTTAGGGCCATGGACTGGTTGCCTGCTCAGTTGGTTCTCTGCCTTTCTTCTACTTTCTGGACCCTGGCACCACGTGACCACGTCACCTACTGCCAGGCTCGAGGACTAAGTGGGCACACTTCACCTTGCGGTGAGTGTGTTTTCTTTAATCTGGAAGACTCCGTGCCTCCCGAAGTTGAAGAAGATTATCTCCCTTTCTCGTGGTCGGACTCTAAGTGGGTGTTCACAATGAGGAAATTTTCAATTTTGAACTTGAGCTCATTACATCCTTCTGGCAAGTCTTACTTGGGTTACTCTGCTCGGCGACGGTCCACAACTGCTCAACGACTCATTAGAGTGGTCGGACTATGAGTCTGACTGCTCGGCTTTATTTACACCTGCTCGGACGAGCTCAAGACATGACATTGCACAGCGGATACAAGGCGCACGGGGACTAGCTGTGGGGGGTACAACCCTGAATACCCACGGCAGACTATAAGGGCTGCGCTGCCAGGGGCGGTCCAGCCCACAAGACGAAGGCCTACGGTGCACAACATTGCTCGACATGTATTGCAAGACATCAAGGGCGATATTCCGAAGATGCTACGAGATCTGTTAGGATACGTTCGATCCCATAATTCCTGTAATCTGTTATTACTTTTCGGTTATCTCTTAAATCTAACTGACTTGTAACCCTGCCCCCCCAAGACTATATAAGACGGACAGGGACCCCCCTCAAAACACACGCAACATCATACGATAGCCAATACAAACCAACATATCATAGGAGTAGGGTATTACGTCGTGTAGACGGCCCGAACCTGTCTAACTCTTGTGTCTCTGTTGCCTTCTTGTTCTTGATTACGCGCACCTCTACCGATCAATCTACCTTCGTGGGATACCCCTCGGAGGACTGCCGACGATATTCTGTCGACAGTTGAGCTCGGTATTGAAGGTGGGCAGATTTGATCGTAGGCGAATACCACGGAAACGGCCTTCAATTCCATCCCTCAATGCCAAAGATATCAAACAACAGAATTTGAAAAACTCGGTTCCAATTCCAATATCCAGGTCTGAATATCTACATCCAAACGGGGTCTTATTAATATCAGAACCATACATTTTCATCAGGTTATTCTGGCACTACTAATATGGTACAAGAAGGGCAGGCCTAGTGCAGTGATCAGAGCTGTCTCGCTGAGTCACCAGGTTTGTCTTGGTTTATTCCTTCTCCAAACCCCACTCATGTGGGAGCCTCCGGCACTGGGTCTGCCCTTTTGCTGATATGCTACAAACATTTGATATGCACACTACTGTGGCATCATTGTTTGCCTGCATCATTGAGATTTTGATCGACTCGGGGGCCATCTTTTTTCGTCGGCATCGTCTGTTTTTCGTCCTCTTTGGTCACATGCTCCACGTTTTCACCTTGGCTGCCCTTGGCATCACCCTTCTTTCCCTTGAGGAACTGGATAAGGCCCTCGAGCGCGATGTCGGTGTCGTCGTTCCTCATAAGCACTTCCGCGACCTCTGCTGGAGTCACCATCACCTCCTTGATCAGTGCTTCTATCTCAGGGTACGTGTCGTGCTCGGTGATGGAGTGGTAGTTGGAGGCCAGGATTCTGAAGGACTCCGGGCAGCAGTACCCCATGTGGATGTGCATGTCCATCCTGCCTGGCCGAAGAAGCGCTGGGTCGAGCCGCTCCTTGTAGTTCGTTGTGAAGATAATGATCCTCTCCTCCCCACTTGTTGACCAGAGGCCATCCACGAAGTTGAGTAGCCCAGATAGTGTCACCTGTTTTGCAAATTGCCCAAATTAAAACCACATGAGCACGGCAAAGGAAAGCTAGTTAAGGAACCAAAAGACAGACAGGGCAGGGTTTGTTGGTTACCTTGTCCTCTGGAGGAGGAGGACTGGATTTTGTACCATCCTGGCCTTCCTCTGCACGTTGCTGCAGATCGACGGAGCAGTCGATGTCCTCGATGACGAGGATGGAGCGGTTGGTCATCCCGATGAGCAGCCTCCGCAGCGTGAAATTCCAGTTCACCTCGGTCAGCTCGAGATCGTAGACATCAAACTTGAGGTAGTTGGCCATGGCCGCAATGAGGCTGGACTTGCCGGTCCCAGGCGGGCCGTAGAGCAGGTACCCCCGCTTCCAGGCCCTGCCGATCCGCTTGTAGTACTCCTTCCTCCTGACGAACCTCTGGAGGTCGTCCATGACCGACCGCTTCATCTCGCGGTCCATGGCCAGCGTGGTGAAGGTGGAGGGGTGGTGGAGGCCGATGGCGAACCAGGACTCGCCCTCGTTCATGTAGATCTTGAGCGTCCTGTCCTGGTCCTTGATCTTCTTGGCCTCGGCGAGGATGTGCGGGAGGTAGGACGCGATGGCCTTCTCCTTGTGCCGCCTGTGGAAGCTCATCTCGAAGGAGCGGACCTCGACGCGGTAGTTGCCGCCGCCGCTGCCGCCGCCGCCGCGGGCGTGGCCGCTGCCGCTGCCGCTGCCGCTGCCGGCGCCGGCGCCGTCGCGGCAGACGAGGCGCCACCTGAACTCGGCGCCGTCGTGGACGTCGGCCATCTCCTCGCCCTCCTCCATGCTGAACATGAGGCTCTTGCCCTCGTCGACGCGGCTCACGCGGAGGCGCTGCATGTCGGCGTTGATCCGCGTCGCCAGGTACGTGCGCGCCGCGTCGTACAGCTGGTTGCTCGCCCACCCTTCCGTCTCCTCGATCACCACCGTGTGCTGCGACGACATGCGCGACCGCAGGTAGCCCAGCCCGGAGAAGAGGAACTCCCGCACCTCGTAGGGGACCAGCTCGTTCACCACGCCGCGCACCAGCATCGCCGACGCCGCCAGCGACGCCGCCGTCGTCACCGCCTTCTTGTACGACTCGATCGCCTTGTCGTAGGTCGCCATGGCTGGCTGGCCGGCCGGTGACCGCACCGTGTACCTCTCGCCGATCGTGCTCAGATCACCCTCTCTCTCTCGCTGAACTTTCAGACAGTTCTCTTGCTCGAAATGCCGCCGGGAGGATCTTGTGTTGGGTATGGAGCTGGGTTTTATGGACGCCAAGTTGTGTGAACTGTGAGTGATTGACGAGTTAGTACTAAAAAATGTAGTTAGCCTCTGCGTTGTCCACAAAAGGGTGGGGGGCCATGGCTTGTGAGTGTAGAAAAACCGGCGTCACGTTAGTCTCCCAAGTTTTCAAGTAATTTCCATGCGTACGGACATGGTTTCTTTTGGGTGGCGGCCAGCGGGCAGGGCAGAATGAACACGCACAAGACAAAGCCTCGCTGTGTGTTGGGTAGCGAAAGTGCATTATTATTCGTAGAAAATAGGAACCGAACTGGCGAGGCCTCGCTGGCCAACTCACTTTATGATGTTTGTATACTGTCACTTCAGACTCCCACGGATGTTGACCTGAGAGTGCCAGGGCCAAGGAATCCACTTATGGTTATATATGGAATTGATGGTGCTCGGTTAGTACAAGTTTAATCTGCAGCTTTTCGTGGATGCATTGTCGATTGGTTTGGCTCCTGTTTATGCTAAAAAATAGAACACCAACCAAATACAGAAGTGTTTCCACCGATAAGCTACGTAAATAAGGTAAAAGCACGGTTAAAATAAATTGGTCTCATCTAGCTCTTGCTTTTTAGTACAAATAAAAATAAAAGAACAGTTAAAATAAATTAGTCTCATCTAGCTTTTGCTTTTTAGTACAAATAAGAACAACAAGAATGAGCATGGTCGAAATACGTTGCAAAAAAGACAAGCTTGTTTTGGCCACAAGTAGCTTATAAGCTATCAAATATGCCTTATATGTGGCCCGCTGTTGATGTTTTTTTAAAAAACATACAAGGGTGCAAACCTGAGAAGTTAGAGCATCTCTAAGAGTTCCTTATTTTTTCTCCTAAAAATTTATAGTTTGACAACTTCTAAAAAGATTTAGGGAGAAAAAAGAAGATCATCTTCAAGAGTTTCTAATAAATGGCATCTAAAAAATCAAATTTAGGACCCACATGAATTACGTTTCGATCTGTACCATCATCTGATCAACAAGCACATCATCAATAGCCGGCCACAACCAGCCTTGGCAGGGCACAACGAGCCATGGATGGCCACAGCCATAGGAATTCAGAATCTTTGCAACCGGCAAGGTGAGTTGAGACACCGACATGGGTGGATACACGCCTGCATTCGCAGAGCTGAGTCTTCATTCGTGCAGATTCACGTTGACATGCAAAGCCTGCAGCGTGGTGTCGAGCACCTCAGAGCAGATCTTGCCCATGGTCCCGAAGGCGGCGAGGTCGGAGAGCTGGTTGACGGTCATCTCCGCCATGAGCGCCCGCGCCGCCGCCTCGCACACGCCGCTCACCTTGAGGCTGTTGAGGTACCCCGACGCGTTCCGCACCGTGGCGCCCATCTGTTTCAGCAGATTCTCCTTGAAAGGTCCTAATGGCTAGAGGGGGGGTGAATAGTCTAATAAAAATTTCTACAACAACACTAAACAAAAAGGGTTAGACAATTATGAGGCGAAGCAAGTGTTGCGCTAGCCTACTCAAGATACAAGCCACCTACCACAATTCTAGTTTAGGTAGAATCTAATCACACAATAGCTATGACACTAATCTATGTTAGTATGCTCTCAAAGACTAACTAAAGAGCCACACCAACCAACCAAGCAAGCAAGCTCTCACAACTAACTACACTAAAGAGCTTGACAACTAGTTTGTGGTAATGTAAAGAGAGTGATCAAGAAAGTTATACCGCCGTGTAGATGAAGGAACCAATCAATCACAAGGATGAATAACAATGAAGACCAATCATCTCGGAATTAAATGATGAACATAATGATTTTTTACCGAGGTTCACTTGCTTGCCGGCAAGCTACTCCTCGTTGTGGCGATTCACTCACTTGGAGGTTCACGCGCTAATTGGCATCACACGTCAAACCCTCAATAGGGTACCGCACAACCAACACAAGATGAGGATCACAGAAGCCACGAGCAATTCATTAAAGTACCTTTTGGCGCTCCGCCAGGGAAAGATCAAGAACCCCTCACAATCACCACGATCGGAGCCGGAGACAATCACCACCTTCCGCTCGACGATCCTCGCTGCTCCAAGCCGTCTAGGTGGCGGCAACCACCAAGAGTAACAAGCGAAATCCGCAGCGAAACACGAACACCAAGTGCCTCTAGATGCAATCACTCAAGCAATGCACTTGGATCACTCCCAATCTCACAAAGATGATGAATCAATGATGGAGATGAGTGGGAGGGCTTTGGCTAAGCTCACAAGGTTGCTATGTCAATGAAAATGGCCAAGAGAGTGAGCTTGAGCCGGCTATGGGGCTTAAATAGAAGCCCCCACGAAATAGAGCCGTTGTACCCTTTCACTGGGCACAACGCGGGGTGACCGGACGCTCCGGTCCGATCGACCGGATGCTGGCCCTCAGCGTCCGGTCACGTGATTCACGCCACGTGTCCCCTGCTTCAAATACTATTTGTCAGATTTCAACGGTCGTCTGCTGACCGGACGCGTCAGTTAGAAAGTGACCGGACGCTGGACTTCAGCGTCCGGTCATTTCCAGTAAGGTTCCAAACGCGATTTTTCCCGACCGGACGCGTCCGGTCATGCTTGACCGGACACAGCCAGCGTCCGGTCACACAATGTCTCTCTCAGACGCCCTACGTCAACAGTCGTCAAGACTTGACCGGACACACCCTACCGCGTCCGGTCATGAGACCGAACGACGCCCCTGATCATGAGACCAAACGCTCGCGCCCTCTGCGCAACTGAGACTAAGCGCCCCGGTCACTCAAAGGGACCTCCATCTTTTCTCACTAGGCGCACCGGTGACCATCGTCCCACACTCTATGGGCGGACACTCACGCCGATGGAGTTTCTTACCCTTGCACCTAAACTTCACCACCCTTGATCAAATGTGCCAACCACCAAGTGTATCACCTTGTGCACATGTGTTAGCATATTTTCACAAACATTTTCAAGGGTGTTAGCACTCCACTAGATCCTAAATGCATATGCAATGAGTTAGAGCATCTAGTGGCACTTTGATAACCACATTCTGATATGAGTTTCACCCCTCTTAATAGTACGGCTATCGATCCTAAATGTGATCACACTCTCTAAGTGTCTTGATCACCAAAACAAAATAGCTCTTATAATTTATACCTTTGTCTTGAGTCTTTTGTTTTTCTATTTCTTCTTTCCAAGTCTGAGCACTTGATCATCACCATGGCATCACCATCATCATGTTATGATCTTCATTTGCTTCACCCCTTGGAGTGTGCTACCTATATCATGATCACTTGATAAACTAGGTTAGCACTTAGGGTTTCATCAATTCACCAAAACCAAACTAGAGCTTTCAATCTCCCCCTTTTTGGTAATTGATGACAATCCATATACAAAGATATGAAATAAGATTCAATTGAATCCATGTTGCTTGTCCAAGCATGTTTACCATTTGTAAAAGGATATGGACAAGTTTCATAAACCTCAAATGGTAGAAATTGCTCCCCCTACATATGTGCTAAGAGTTTGGATTTTAGGTTGCACATATGCTTAGATAGGAAATATAGGAGACAATGTCTACCAAGTGATGCTAAGGTATAAAAGATGGACCTTTGAAGCGTGATACCAATCGGAGTGCACCATTATATCATCCTTAGCACCATGGTTAGCTTGATATCACTTGGAAACAAACACTTTGAAAATGAAATCATTAGATGTCCTATGCATGCTAGTTTTTCAATTCATCATTCAAACCTACAACTAACATACACCACACAAGCATGGATATTGAAATTTAAAACTTGTGCCATATAAGCAAACATATCGAATGCACATTCAAATGCACCATACAAGTTTATGAGCTTGCTCCCCCTACTTGTGTGCTTAAAATATTAATTGATTCCTTTCCTTTATCATATCTTTCTCCCTATGTCAAGTTCTCCCCCTTTGTTGTCTTCTCACCATCTTAGTACACTAATATCTTTTGTTTCTCTCCCATGTACTTTTCTCTTATCACTTATATCTTTGTTTCTCTCCCTTTGTCATCAATCATCATAAAGGTTTAAAAGGTAGATAGGTTGAAATTATCAATGTCAATCAATGGGGTGAGGATTATATTCCCAAATTTGGTTCAAACTAGAATATTTGCCAAAGATATTTAACTCGGTTTGATCCAAGAACAAGCTTCTTCACACCTCCAAATAAGGGTTATCTTGTACCATGTTGAGTTAAACACTTAGAGCGTATTTTCTAGATCAAACACTAGGTTTACAAGCCCATAAACAAGTCATATGCTATCACTAGACAAGTCAAGCATAGAAGCAATAGTGATACCATATAAACATTAAATTTATTTGACTTTTATGAATGAGCCTAATAAAATAGAGAAATGACTAGATGCACTAAACATGTCCTTAGCAAGATTATATGCCATGCCAATCAACTTTTACCTTGGATTGCTCGAAGAAGAGGCATGTCATATAAGTGGGGAGTGCATCAACACATATTTGAGAAATCCAATATGTTCAACTCATTCCTTAGCTTGCAAAACATTTTCTCATCTAATGGCTTGGTGAATATATCGGCAAGTTGATCTTCGGTGCCTACACTCTCAATGCAAATGTCTCCTTTTTGTTGGTGATCTCTTATGAAATGGTGGCGGACATCAATGTGCTTTGTTCTTGCATGTTGAACCGGATTGTTGGTTAACTTGATTGCACTCTCATTGTCACATAGCAATGGCACTTTCTTGAACTTGATTTCAAAATCACTCAAAGTGACCTTCATCCAAAGTATTTGTGCACAACAACTACCGACGGATATGTATTCGACTTCGGCGGTTGATAATGTAACACTATTTTGCTTCTTTGATGACCATGAAACAAGTGATCTTCCCAACAATTGACATGTGCCTGAAGTGCTCTTCCTTTCAACCTTGCATCCCGCATAATCCGAGTCAGAGTAACCAACTAGCTCAAACTTTGCTCTTTTGGGATACCACAAGCCAACATTTGGTGTATGCTTCAAGTACCTCAATATTATCTTTGTAGCCTTCAAATGACTTTCTCTTAGTGAGGATTGAAATCTTCCACACATGCATACACTAAACATGACATCCGGCCTTGATGCGGTCACATAGAGTAGGCTTTTAATCATAGACCGATACAACTTTTGATCCACCATATTTCCACTTGCATCACTATCCAAGTTGTCATTGGTTCCCATAGGTGCGCTAATGACTTTGCTATCACTCATGCCTAACTTCTTGATCATGTCCTTGATGTACTTGCCTTGACTCACAAAAGTACCATTCTTCAATTGCTTGATTTGAAGACCAAGGAAGTAACTCAACTCTCCAATCATGGACATTTCAAACTCATTAGCCATCATCTTTCCAAACTCATCATAAAAATCTTGATTGATTGATCCAAATATGATGTCATCAATATAGATTTGCAAAACAAATATATCTTTTCCAATCTTCTTGATGAAAAGAGTGGTGCCAACCTTGCTCATTGTGAACCCTTTAGAGAGTAGGAAGTCCCTCAATCTCTCATACCATGCTCTAGGTGCTTGCTTCAAGCCATACAATGCCTTCTTTAACTTGTACACATGGTCGGGCTTCTTATCATCTTCAAAACCAGGAGGTTGCTCAACATATACTTCTTCATTGATATAACCATTGAGAAATGCACTCTTAACATCCATTTGATAGGGCTTGGTGTTGTGGGCACAAGCATAGGCTAGCAAGATTCTAATTGCTTCCAATCTAGCAACCGGGGCATATGTTTCTCCAAAGTCAAGACCTTCAACTTATGTATATCCTTGTGCTATCAATCTTGCTTTGTTCCTTACTACTATCCCATCTTGATCTTGCTTGTTTCTAAAGACCCATTTGGTTCCAATCACATTATGTCCCTTCGGTCTCTCTACTAATTCACATACTTGATTTCTTGTGAAGTTATTCAATTCTTCATGCATAGCATTCACCCAATCAACATCCTTCAATGCTTCATCTATCTTCTTTGGTTCAGTGGATGACACAAATGAGAAGTGTTCACAAAATGATGCCAATCTTGATCTTATTTGCACACCTCTTGAAATATCACCAATGATAGTGTCCAATGGATGGTCCCTTGTAATATTGGTTGGTTGGAGGATTGGAACTTGATTTCTTGCACTTGCTTGATCATTTGGTTGAGATGATGTACTAGCCACGTGATCTTGTTCATTTTCATGAGAGCCACTTGTACTAGCTTGATTTCTATCATCTTACACATTTGAGTTGGAGAGCACTTGCACTTGATCATCTTCATCATCATTTACTTGCCTAGGCCTCAATTCACCAATATCCATGTTCTTCATGGCATTTGAAAGTTGAATGCCTCTAACATCTTCCAAGTTCTCATTCTATACTTGTGAACCCTTGGTTTCATCAAATTCAACATCATGAACTTTCTCAAGAGTACCACTATCCAAATTCTAAACTCTATATGCTTTGCTTGTAGTGGAATAACCAAGTAGGAATCATTCATCACATTTCTTGTCAAACTTGCCCAATCTAGCGCATTTCTTCAAGATATAGCATTTGCAACCAAAGACCCAAAAATATGCAATGTTGGGCTTTCTACCATTCAAGAGCTCATATGGTGTCTTCTCTTTCAATCGGTGATAATAGAGGCGGTTGCTACAATAGCAAGCCATATTGATAGCTTCGGCCCAAAAGGATTGGCTCACATTGTACTCACTAAGCATAGACCTTGCCATATCAATAAGTGTTCTATTCTTTCTCTCAACAAGGCCATTTGATTGTGGAGTGTACTTGGCCGAGAATTTATGTCTAATTCCAAATTCATCACATAACTCATCAATTCTAGTATTCTTGAACTCACTACCATTATCACTTCTAACTCTCTTGATGGTTGTTTCAAACTCATTGTGAATGCCTTTGACAAATGATTTGAATGTTGCAAACACATCACTTTTGTCCACTAGAAAGAATACCCATGTGTATCTAGTGTAATCATCCACTATCACAAAGCCATATTTGTTACCACCAATGCTAGTGTATTGAGTTGGTCCAAACAAATCCATGTGCAATAACTTAAATGCTTTACTAGTGCTCATCATGCTTTTCTTAGGATGGGTGTTTCCAACTTGTTTGCCGGCTTGACAAGAGCTACAAAGTTTATCCTTTTCAAACACAACATCTTTCAAGCTTCCAACCAAGTCATGCTTAACCAATCTATTTAATTGTTTCATTCCAACATGACCAAGCCTTCTATGCCATAACCAACCCATGCTAGACTTAGTGAACAAGCATGTAGATAATTTAGCTTCACTAGCATTGAAATCAACCAAGTATAGATTCTCATATCTAAAGCCTTTGAAGATCAAGTTAGAGCCATCTACACTTATGATCTCTACATCATCTACTCCAAATATACATTTGAATCTAAGATCATACAATTGAGCCACAGATAGCAAATTAAAATTCAAACTCTCTACTAGCAACACATTGGAAATACTCGTGTCATTAGATATTACAATCTTACCAAGCCCTTTGACCTTGCCTTTTCCATTGTCACCAAATGTGATACTATCATATCCATCATTGCCATTGGTGTTAATTGAGTTGAACATTCTTTCATCACCGGTCATGTGTTGAGTGCACCCGCTATCAAGAACCCAATGCATTCCTTCGGCTTTGTAATTAACCTACAAAATAAGATTAATTCTTTTTAAGTACCCAAATTTGCTTGGGTCCTTGAAGGTTAGTCACTAGGCTCTTTGGCACCCAAATGGCTTTCTTCTTTGAGCCCATCCATGGTTTACCAATGAACTTAGCCTTTACACCATTTGTACCCTTAATAAGCATATAGGAAGAATTAAGCTTAATGGAGGATACATTAGCATTTTTGCTTTTGTTGGTGCATTCTTGCTCTTTATGACCAACTTGCTTGCAACTAGTGCAAAACTGACCATTGTTCTTCATAAAACTAGTCTTGTGAGGAGGAAAGGCCGCCTTGCCTTTCTTGGGGGTATAGCCCAGTCCCTCTTTGTAGAGAGAAGCTCTTTGGCTACCCAAGCACATAAGCAAGCGGTCCTCACCACCATAGGCCTTAGTCAAAGTGTGAGTTTGCTTGTTAACCTCCTTCTTGAGATTCTCATTCTCAACCACTAATGAGGCATCACAAGTGAGACCATCACCACTAGATGAGGTGAAAGTGGAAGTACTACAAGAAGGGTTAGTAGAAGGAGCAATGATAGGCATAGATAGTGATTCATCAATTATGTCACAAGTTAAACCTACATCACAGGTATCAACATGCTTCTTTTTATTTTGCTCATCAAGCAAAGAGGAATGAGCCTTTTCAAGCTTTTTGTGAGCCTTGCCAAGCTTCTCATGGGCATCCTCTAGCCTCTCATGAGATGCATTGAGCTCATCAAAGGCTTGCTTAAGGACTTTTAGTTCCTTACGCAAGCTTTTGCATTCTCTTCTCTTGATGTCAAAGTGTTCTCTAGCATCTTCTAGCATGTCGAATAATTCATCCTTAGTAGGGTTATCATTATCACTATCACTATAATTTTCATTTTCATTATCATCATCATGTTCTTCGTCACTTTCATCATCACAAGTTTGTACCTTAGTAGCCTTAGCCATGAAGCATGATGAAGAGTCAAAGAGAGAAGGCTTTTTATTGATGGCAATGCTTGCTAGAACCTTCTTCTTGGTGGTCTTGTGATCATCACTATCATCATTATCATCATCACTTGAGGAAGCATCACTATCCCAAGTGACTACATATGAACCACCCTTCTTCTTCTTGAAGGTCATCTTGTCCTTCTTCTCTTTCTTTTCCTTCTTGTCCTTCTTCTTGTTATTTTTTTGTCATCATCATTGTCGCTATTATATGGACATTGAGCAACAAGATGATCTTTGCTTCCACACTTGAAACATCTTCTTGGCTCTTCCTTGTTCTTGGATGAAGACTTCTTTCTTTTAGCACGATAGCCCTTCTTCACCATGAACTTGCCAAATCTCTTGACAAAGAGAGCCATTTTCTCATCATCATCATCATCCCATGAATCATCTTCTTCATTTGATGTTTCTTGCTTGGCTTTGCCCTTAGATGATGTGGCCTTGAATGCCACGCTCTTCTTCTTGTCATCCTTCTTCTCATCTTTCTTCTCCCTCTTTTCTTCCTTCTCATCATCATCTCTATATGTATCATCGATCATTATATCTCCCAACACTTGGTTTGGTGTCATGGTGTCCAAACCGCTTCTCACTAGAATGGTGACTAATGTGCCAAATCTTGAAGGCAAGCATCTCAAGAACTTGTGGGAGAAGCCCTTGTCCTTCACTTCTTCTCCAAGTGCTTTGAGATCATTGACAAGCACTTGAAGCCTATGGAACATTTCCGACACACTCTCATCCTCCTTCATCTTGAAGCTTGCAAACTTCTCTTTGAGAATGTATGCCTTTGCACCCTTCACGGCTTGAGTGCCCTCAAATGATTCTTCCAACTTCTTCCAAGCCTCATGAGCCATTTCAATATTCTTGATTTGCTCAAATATTCTTTCATCAATTGCATCATGAATGGCACTTAGAGCAATGTCATTATTTTGGAGAAGCACTTCTTCGGCCACGGTGGGATTCTCTGGATCTTCAATCTCAATTTTTGTTTCTACCACCTTCCACATATTTCTATTGATTGACTTGATATGTGTGGTCATCTTTGACTTCCAATAAGGATAATTTATGCCATCAAATTGGGGTGGCTTCTTGGTGTTGTTGATTTGAGCCATTTTTACACCGAAGGTTGTTAAGCCTCAAATCATGGTGACCTCGGCTCCGATACCACTTGAAAGGTCCTAATGGCTAGAGGGGGGTGAATAGCCTAATAAAAATTTCTACAACAATACTAAACAAAAGGGTTAGACAATTATGAGATGAAGCAAGTGTTGCGCTAGCCTACTCAAGATGCAAGCCACCTACCACAATTCTAGTTTAGATAGAATCTAATCACACAATAGCTATGACGCTAATCTATGTTAGTGTGCTCTCAAAGACTAACTAAAGAGCCACACCAACCAAGCAAGCAAGCTCTCACAACTAACTACACTAAAGAGCTTGACAACTAGTTTGCGATAATGTAAAGAGAGTGATCAAGAAAGTTATACCGCCATGTAGATGAAGGAACCAATCAATCATAGGGATGAATAACAATGAAGACCAATCACCTCGGAATCAAATGATGAACACAATGATTTTTTACCGAGGTTCACTTGCTTGCCGGCAAGCTACTCCTCGTTGTGGCGATTCACTCACTTGGAGGTTCACGCGCTAATTGGCATCACATGCCAAACCCTCAATAGGGTGCCGCACAACCAACACAAGATGAGGATCACAGAAGCCACGAGCAATTCACTAGAGTACCTTTTGGCGCTCTGCCGGGGAAAGATCAAGAACCCCTCACAATCACCACGATCGGAGCCGGAGACAATCACCACCCTCCGCTCGACGATCCTCGCTGCTCCAAGCCGTCTAGGTGGCGGCAACCACCAAGAGTAACAAGCGAAATCCACAGCGAAACACGAACACCAAGTGTCTCTAGATGCAATCACTCAAGCAATGCACTTGGATCACTCTCAATCTCACAAAGATGATGAATCAATGATGGAGATGAGTGGGAGGGCTTTGGCTAAGCTCACAAGGTTGCTATGTCAATAAAAATGGCCAAGAGAGTGAGCTTGAACCGGCCACGGGGCTTAAATAGAAGCCCCCACGAAATAGTGCCGTTGTACCCCTTCACTAGGCACAACGCGGGGTGACCGGACGCTCCGGTCCAATCGACCAGACGCTGGCCCTCAGCGTCCGGTCACGTGATTCACGCCACGTGTCCCCTACTTCAAATACTGTTTGTCAGATTTCAACGGTCGTCTGCTGACCGGACGCGTCAGTTAGAAAGTGACCGGACGCTGGACTTCAGCGTCCGGTCGTTTCCAATAAGGTTCCAAACGTGATTTTTTCCGACCGGACGTGTCCGGTCATGCTTGACCGGACACAGCCAGCGTCTGGTCACACAATGTCTCCTCTGTACGCCCTACGTCAGCGTACGTCAGCACTGACCGGACGCACCCTGCCAGCGTCCGGTCGCTGAGCGACCTAGCGTCCGGTCATGAGACCGAAACGCACGCCCTCTGCTGCCACTGACCGGACGCTCCGGTCCAACCGAGGCCAGCGTCCGGTCACTCACAGTGACCTCCGTCTTTTCTGTCTACGGTGCCGGTGGCACCGTCGGACTGTCCGCACTCTACGGGCGGACACTCCGCCGGTGGAGTTTCTTACCCTTGCACCTAAACTTCACCACCCTTGATCAAATGTGCCAACCACCAAGTGTATCACCTTGTGCACATGTGTTAGCGTATTTTCACAAACATTTTCAAGGGTGTTAACACTCCACTAGATCCTAAATGTATTTGCAATGAGTTAGAGCATCTAGTGGCACTTTGATAACCGCATTCTAATACGAGTTTTACCCATCTTAATAGTACGGCTATCGATGCTAAATGTGATCACACTCTCTAAGTGTCTTGATCACCAAAACAAAATGGCTCCTACAATTTATACCTTTGCCTTGAGCCTTTTGTTTTTCTATTTCTTCTTTCCAAGTCCGAGCACTTGATCATCACCATGGCATCACCATCATCATGTTATGATCTTTATTTGCTTCACCCCTTGGAGTGTGCTACATATATTATGATCACTTGATAAACTAGGTTAGCACTTATGGTTTCATCAATTCACCAAAGCCGAACTAGAGTTTTCAATCTCCCCCTTTTTGGTAATTGATGACAACCCATATACAAAGATATGAAATAAGATTCAATTGAATCCATGTTGCTTGTCCAAACATGTTTACCATTTGTAAAAGGATATGGACAAGTTTCATAAACCCCAAATGATAGCAATTGCTCCCCCTACATATGTGCTAAGAGTTTGAATTTTAGCTTGCACATATGCTTAGATAGAAAATATAGGAGACAGTGTCTACCAAGTGATGCTAAGGTATAAAAGATGGACCTTTGAAGCGTGATACCAATCGGAGTGCACCATTATACCATCCTTAGCACCATGGTTAGCTTGATATCACTTGGAAACAACACTTTGAAAATGAAACCATTTGATGTCTTAAATATACTTTTTTTTATAAATGTGATCAAATTTAGAATTGTCTGAGTTAAGACAATTCTAGATGTTGATGGAGGAGGGAGTAACGAGTTGTATGATTTGTTCAATGACAATTGTGCGGCTTTCGAAATTGGTTTCTGCGCCCAATGTATCTCTACGAAGATACCACTTCTATATACTTCTTCTCTAGTTACTTAACAAGTTTAGTAGTTTACCAAAATGTTCCATTGCGGCACATTAGGCATTATGATGCTAGATTTTCTGTACACCTGATTAAAGTGGTGCTCGTCGTCGTCGATTTGTCGTCAACGAGAGGACATACTCTCTACTACGTACTTGATTCAATCAATTAGCATCATCAGTAGCCAGAGGTTTCATAGTATAGAGGCACGTGTGCTCATTTTCTCTCCATTTTCTTCGTAAACATAACTAAGACCCTGTTTGGATCTCTTTGGCTAAAGTTTAGCCTATGACTAAAGATTAGCCTTTGAAATGATGGAGCTAAAGATTAACCCTTGGACTGTTTAGATACATGGCTAAAATATGGCTAAGACCCTGTTCGCTGGTCTGAAACTTGGCTGAAAAACACTGTTCCAGCTGGTTTGTTGTAAGAGAAAAACACTGTTTGGCTGGTTCGGTGAACAGTAACTTGAGAGGAGAATCAGCCAGCTGGCTGGTCTGGTTCAGACCAACGAACAGCCCCTAAAAGGTGAAAGAGAGAGAAGAGAGAAAGAGAGTAAAGTCACGTGTAAGCACTTTTATTCTCCTTTAGCCTACCTTACAAGGGCTAATGGGCTAATAGAGTGCTAAATATTAGCCTCTCTTTTAGTCCTGTTTGAATTCCAAGAGCTAAAAGATGGTTAAAAGGAAAGGGCTAATCTTTAGCCCCTCGATCCAAATAGGGCCTAACCTTGTATAATTACGTTCGTGCGTGAAATGGGCGAAACGGATGGTACGTTGTTGGTTATAATAAAAAAAACAAGAGATCGAAGACCAATATAATCGGGCGCGCCTGCGCCCGCCCAACATCTTCCCCAACTGTGGCGAGCTTCTTCTTCTTCTTCTTCTCTCTCTCTTCTTCTCCAACTCTGTCGACCTTACAAAAAGAGGGGTTCAGGGGGGAGGAAGGCCGACAGGTGGTGGGAACGGTGGCAGGGCAGTTTATTAAGGGCCCTGATGGTGGTGGAGGCGGTCGGGTCAGGTTGGGGCGGGGGGATGATGGCCATGGCGGCAGCAGGAGATGGGGAAGGGAAAGAAGGAGGCTGCTGCAGTAGGGTCTCACCAGATTTCGGCGGCAGCTCAGGCGAGACTCTGCCGCGCCGTGGAGGAGCGGTGGCAACGGCGGGGTCGGGCGAGTAGCGTGACGTGTAAGAAAGAAAGAGAAAAAAAATGGCGAAGAAAGAAGAGATCCGTTCGAACTGGATCAGAGGGAGATTCGTCGCCTGAAAGGACGTCTATTTCCGAGCGCTTGTAAAATAGCGGCTCCCATATATTATCTGTTTGTTCGAGAAAAGACCGATATATGATACGGGAGAAACAGATGGTACGTTGTTGTTTACAATAATATGCATGTTGTCTTCTTTTAGCATAGTGAATCGTGTCGGCCAGGATAAAGTGGCATTGGCCTATACTTTAGGCTATAGAGCGATGACTCACGGCTCGACGACGACGAGTCATCGGTGGCGTACCAGTAGTTTGCATTGGTGGGAGAAAAAGTGAGCAACGGGCCGGGAGGACCGGCGTGCAGTTGGATGAGAATGGAGAGGGAAAGGGACAGTATAATCTCCCTTTGCTAGCTGCGACGACACTGATGGGCTTTGACCACTTGTCCACCTGGCTTCCGCAACAATGCCATTGCATTGGTGCCTAGCCTAGCTAGGCAGCCATCGACCCATCGTGCAAATTAAAGCTCCTGGCCGGGGCCGGCTGCTGGTGAATGAAATCATTTGCCCAGCAGACACGACGTTAGACGTTACGTTTACAGCACGTGGATGCAGTACACATTGCATGCATACGCGCGACCACCACGGCTCATGGCCGGGCGGCCGGTCCGTCCGGTGGCCTCCACGTCCGCGCTTGCTTGCTCGTGGTCGCCGCTTTATTATGGCCTCTTTGGGAGGGATTCCCCCGACACCGGATTCTCTGGCACCGCGCACTGTGTTATCTACTGTTTATGGAATATGTTTTCTCTCCTCTTTTTATCTCTCTGACACAAAGGAGCTGTCGGAGCCAGAGAAGCCAAACGTACTGTTCATTTAGCTTATAAATCGTATTTTTTTTAGGCAATAAATAATATTTTTCTCTCACAACAAATTAACCAACGATACTTTCAATCATAGCTTATCAATCAAGCGAACGTGACATTTAGCTTCTCCGGCTCCTGCCTGCTATCCGGGGGAGGAGAGGGTGAGAAAATCAGCTCCGATGAACAGTACCGCTACAGTGTTTTGCAGTGAGGAGCCGGATCCGTTGCGCGCCCTTTAATCTCCCCGAAGCGAATCAGCGCAGCGACGCACTGCCCACCGGTGGGTTCTGGCTTCTGGGTTGGGTGTCACCGCCTTGCAAACCTTCTTTCTGCTGAGTTCTTTCCACCGCCGCCTCCGGCTGACCGGCTCCCTCGCGATCGAGATGCGCCTACCAAAAGGCATTGCTACCTTTCTGTGTGCTGGTGTGTTTGTAAACATCGGATTGGCAGGACTAGGGTTCCTCTCTCTCTGACTCTCTCTCCTCTGCATTGGTTGTTGTGTGCTGCAATTGCGTTGTCAACTGTCCTACCCACACGGCCTCCAACAATCACTAGCCGATATTAGAAAGTAATAGGTGTGTTAGTTACCTAAATTGTAGTTATTCTTAGTAGGACATCCAAGCTAAATAAGTAAATTCACTTTCTTGATAATTTGGTTTTGCAGCAATTTGAATCATAAAAAAAAAGGAGTGACCGGTTGATTTGTGTTTCGTAGTTGATTGTCTGCAAGGTTGATTTCGATAGTCAAACCCAACAGGTTGGTTATTATGTATATACCAATAAAAAATAGTTCTTTCGTTCTAAATTATAAGTTGTTTTATTTTTTTAAGATACATAACTTTTATATTATGCATCTAGATATATTTAGATGTATAGTAAAAGTTATGTATCTAGAAAAGCCAGAGCAACTTATAATTTAGAACGAAGAGAATATGAAATATAATGACGATTTGTGGTGGGAAACAAGATTGATGCAACATTTATGTAACTTATTTTGATGGCGATATAGAAAAACAGGTTAGGATGGCCTTCTTTCATTATCTTTCATATCTAGCCCTTCCTTTTAAGCTTCCATGGATACTAATTCGTAGGAGGGGTTTCATGCTTCGAGTAGCGGTAGCGGGGCTTGAGCCCAACCCACCCCGGTGCTAGATCCGCCCCCTGTTTTGACCCAACCATACAAACAAACAAAAAGGATGTCGACAAATCAAATCATCATAAACATATGTGTTTAATTTGTATATAGCTTTACCATTTGAGACCCTCTTCACCAACAAATGGTGATATAAAAGGATAACGACACAACACTAAAAAGAATAACTCAAGCCGATGTCCTATCGTTTGGAGGATATGTTAAGAGCCTGTGTGTTGTCTTCTAAGGGATCATGGGAGTCATGGTTACCATTAGCTGAGTTTGCTTACAATAATAGTTATCAAGAAAGCATCAAGATGGCTCCATTCAAAGCTTTGTATGGCAGAAAATATAGAACACCATTAAATTGGGTCGAGCCAGGAGATAGAAGGTATTATGGCATTGACTTTGTAGAAGAAGCCGAGAAGAAAGTTCATATTATTCAGCAAAATATGAAGGCGGCCCAATCGCGTCAGAAAAGTTATGCAGACAGAAGAAGAAGACCTCTTGTGTTTGAAGTTGGTGACTATGTTTATCTGAAGGTCACGCCAATGAAGAAGAAACGGTTTGGAGTCCGGAGAAAACTTGCCGCTAGATTCGTAGGACCATACAAGATCTTAGAAAAAAGAGGTCCAGTAGCTTATAAGTTAGAATTACCTGAGACAATGAGTACCATCTTCCCAGTTTTCCATGTATCACATCTCAAGAAGTGTTTGCGTGTTTCGGAGGAAAGAATAGAACCTCGAGGCATCCAACTCAAATCAGATTTGGTGTATCGTGAGCAACCGGTCCGTGTGTTAGACACTAAAGAACGTGCTACTCAGAATAGTGTGGTGAAAACATACAAGATACAGTGGAATCATCATGATGAGGGAGATGCAACTTGAGAAACGGGAGAATATCTACAAAAAGCTTATGAAGATTTTTATAACAAATGCTTCGTAACCCAAATCTCGGGACGAGATTTTTATAAGGGGGGAAGGCTGTAACACCCCGGTGTTATGACCATCATTTAGGCACTACAAATCATACATATTATGCATCATCAAGCATCCTAATCATACATGCCTAATCATGTAAATAATAACTGAAACCCTGCTTGAAACATATGAAAACATGCTCGCGGAACATGAATGTTGCATACACTTGTTTGGAGTTGCTTTTGCCCAAATTATGCTTGCTAGGTTAGTAAAACATGTTTGACTATGATTGTAAATCATCTAGAATTATTTAGCGTAATTTTTGGAGCAAAGTTTGTATTCAAATTATTGCCAAATTTTGCTTTAAAAATAATTCTCCAAAAATAAGGGGTTTGAGTTAAAATTGACTTTAATTTTATAATTCAAAATCTATCAAGAATTGGACTTTGGTCATAAAAGCAAAGTTGTAGAGAATTAAACTCTAAGCAACTTTCATTTTTGAGACATTTTCAAAAGATGTTATTTTCTTGCTTAAAATGATATTTGAAAACTGGTATTTAAAAATTTCTTAAAATGGAAATTTA
This sequence comes from Miscanthus lutarioriparius, assembly GCA_904845875.1. NCBI lineage: Eukaryota > Viridiplantae > Streptophyta > Magnoliopsida > Poales > Poaceae > Miscanthus > Miscanthus lutarioriparius. Next base: position 46,772,188 of record CAJGYO010000006.1, read on the forward strand.
GAAAATGATTTCTCCTTTCAGCGGGCCGCCTCCTCCTTCTCGCCCACGGCCGGGCCCGCCTGCCTGGCTGCTGCTGCCCTCCTCCCTGCCCGCGTTCGGCCATCCAGTAGCGCCAAGCCCATCGCCCATTGCCAGCTTTGCGCTTGCCCTTCTCTCAGCGTCCCCGACCACGCCGAGGTGCGACCGCCAGGCGTGGCGGCCATGCGCGCGTCGGCCGCCGCGCAGCAGCAGCATGGCTCAAGGCGTCGCCCCCACGCGCCCGCCTTCATCTGCCGGTCATTGCGCGCTCGCCACTCCATTCTCCGCGCTACCTCATTGCTTTCACCAAGCGCTGCTCTCTTCTCGCCAATGAAGCGCCACCAGTAGCCCCACGGTCGAATTCACCGCGGTGCTCCACCACGGCCAGCAATCAAGCGTGCCAGCTCCGCCTCACTCTCCGGCACTGGTGCTCGCGGTTTGTGACGCTTTTGAGCCAAGGTAGAGCCTTCTTCGGCCGCCACCCACCATGGCGCCGCCGTGCTCGGCCGCCGTGGAATGCATCCTTCTTCCCCTCCTCCACCCTTCCTAGTTGCTTGCTCGCATTCGCCACCTCCTTGCAAACCCGTGCGCTCGCTCGCTTGCTTCCGACCGGCCGGCAAGAACGACCACCGCCCACTGGCGAGTCAGCGTCGCCGTGGCGTCTCGACGCCGGCATGGCCCCTTCTCCTCGGCCGAGCTGGGCCAAGTGGCCGTGGGCAAGCCCCGAGCCAGCCGCCTCCCCTTTCGCTCGGTCTGAAGCGGGCCAAGAGTGGTCAGGGCGAGATGGTTCCCACGGGCCGGCCCAGTAGGAGTAGGAAGATTTTGTTTTCAATTTTCTTTTATTATTTGGAAAGAGAAATGATTTGGAAAATGTTTGTATACTCAAATTTGCTCCAAATCTATTGAAACAAATTTTTCTAGGTTCCTTGTCACCAGATCTACATGAGAAAAATATTGCATGTCATTTTTAAGATACTTTTCTGTAGAGCTTTATTTAATCCTTGATATTGCTGATAACTTGAAAAATGTGTAGAAAAACCTATAGGCTTTAGAAAAATATGATTTCTAAGTTTGTTAATCTTCTTATGTAATGTACTTCCTAGGAAAATATGTGTCATGCATGTACTGTAGAAAACTTATGAGGTGTAGTTCAAGTGCCTTTGATGGATGATTTTTGTTAATTTTGCTAGAGAGCAAAATTTGTATAAAACATGCATGTGATGATTTTTGTACAGTGATTATTTGCTGTGTAGAACATAGGAAAAATATTTCCTCTGTTGTTTGACATTTTTCACAGTACAAAGTATTTTCATGTTCATAATTATGCCATAGCTTGTTATTTTTGTGTAGGCTAATCCACTCATTCAAATACCATGAAAATCTGATGGTAGACTACTTAGGGTAGTACTGTGCTATGGTAATTTTCTAAGATTTTTCTAGGCAATAAAAATAGATGTTACTATTCAAACCTCTTATTAATTAGGGTTTAATCAAGTGTTGATTTATGTGTGATTAAGAAATTAGTGAAGCTTTGGTGTATCTTTAAAGCATTTTAATAAGATGTGTTGACTTCGCATATTAGTAGTAGAAGAGAATGCAGTAGATGATATGTGCTTAGAATATATGTTCTTGGATGATGTTGACTACCTTGCATTCAAGCATATCCATTGTATTCATTTCATCCAATGCACTTTTGCATAAGCACTTACGCACATTGCATCATACAGGATCGCAAACCGAGAACCCAGTCGTCATACCCGAGGAGCCCGAGGAGCAGCTCGAGGTGCAGCCGCAGGAAGTGCCCGAAGCCGACGAGGAGGACGTTGAGGAACTTCCGGAGTGCCCCGATCACCGCCCGAGCTCCTTCGAGAGAGGCAAGCCCCGGAGCATTTCTCCCGGTTTGCAATTATTAATTAAATGCTTTACTTTAATTGATGCATTACGTTCAGGAGTTGTTTGCAACCGTTGCTGCATTATACCTTGTCTACCTTTGTTATATTATATCCTTGTTACCCTGGTATCCGCAGTCGAGTCAATGCTTAGCTGGCTTAGACCGGTAGAAGTCGGGTGATTTCCTGTCACCTACGAGCTATAGGTGGTTACCTGGATCTGCTTGGATGACTATGAAGTCATGGTATAACTAAGTGTTAAATGAAGTTGAGACCGGACGGAGACTTACAGAGTTTTGAACTGTAGTGCTTTCCGCCTGTGTCGATTAAGGACCGACCGTTGTTGGGTCTCGAGTCATGTTGAACGCATGCCTTACATTTAGCTGGCCGGATAAAGTACCTTCCGACCATGAAGCTGGGAGATTATTCGGGCCGAGTAGATTGCCCATGATTACTTTACCGTGTGGGAGCAGTGTGGTAGGACACGGGGCGAGATGATAAGACCAAAGTGCGGTCGGTCGGCCCCGGTACATGTGGTTCTGGCAAACTCGAGATTCTGGATAGTTGACTTCGGTGATCAATACCTCACTTTAGCGGGTGAGTGAGGTTTGTGTAAGAATAAATCACCACCGGTGGTTAGGAATCGATTCAATCGCCATCGCTCTGGATAGTGAGCACTTGACTTGAGTGACTTCATCGTAGTAATGTTGATGGAACACTTGGACAGTTATAATGAATATGACAATATGGAAGTTGTTAATGATCATTGGTTATCATTATCTGCTTAATCACATGTTTGCTCTAGTATAGGTGCAAATCTAGTCGCCAGGTTATAAATAATTAACTTGACAATAATGCTTTTAGAAAGGTTATTGAAATGATAAAAATGCGTCTTTTTGCAAATGAGTCAGCTACACTACTATAAAGCCCTTCATAATCCTTGGTGTCACTTATTTTTGGTTATGTCGGGTAAGTCTAGCTGGGTACCTTCTCGTACTCAGGGTTTTATTCCCACTTGTTGTAGATAGGCAGATGTATTACGGCTACTGTATCAACTGCCTTTATCCTGCGATGGGTGATGCTTAGGACCATGGGCATGGTCATTCCTTATGTCTCGTCTGATGCTTTTGTTGGAGATGATCATTAGCTGGCACTGTATTTGAACTCCGTGTGAGTGTGTGTGGTTTTAAACAAATGGCTTCCGCTACTTTTATTTAAACTCGTTTTGTAATAACTATGTTTAAACTCTGATGTATCTGAGATGCGAACTTTTATGTAATATGTGATGGTGACCGCTAAACTTATTACGATCTTGGCTGGGATGTAAGTTGATTTGAAATCCTTCGTGATTTCACGGACTACCGGGTTATACGGGCTTAAGTTTGCTAAATCATCTGCTCTGGCGGATGATTTTCTTACTTAATTTCGTATAATTGGTCGGTTCTGTTACAGCTGGCATCAGAGCATGGTTTAGCGTGTTACTGTTCACAAGTGTATTGAAAACAAAAAGGCATTTGAAAAACATGATTTCCAAACTATAAAGTGTGCCAGTGGTCATATCCTTTATGCCCAGTTAAGAACTCTATGTGGCTTAATTAAGTACTGACTTGGGGTTCTTGCATCATATTTCTCTTTCGTCGCTCATACGGCGTGATATTGTATGAGTGCCACTTGTTTGAGTGGTAGTGTATGGATCAATCGCCTCTACGCCTCGGTAAGTGTGAGTTGTGAGAGCATGATCGGATACACCGCCGATCTAGGGTGAATGCTTATATGATGTTGGAGTAATTACATGCTCTATGCATGTTTTACAAAGGTATCTCATGTGTGGGTCTTCCGTCAGTTGAGGCGATGCCGTCAATAGGACGATGGTCCGGGTAGTTACTACCGTTGTACACGTATCTGGGGATTCGTGTAGAGCATGTAGATAAAAATTTACTGCTTTTATGCATTCATTGGGAATTGGGCTGAAATGAATCTTCTGCAGGTACATAACAACGCTATCGTGTAGAACGTATTAGCTACGTAATTGAGAGATCGTTTGTATGCCACCGAATTCGTCGCTAGAAATTATTTATTTCATAAGTTTGTGAGAACGTACGACACGTACATACATCATATTACTTGTGCATTTCATTCATGTCATGCATTCCTCCCCTTATAAATTGATTATCTCATTTTGATAAAAGTTGTATCACCTAAAATATGTTTCCACGGGGTAATAAAAGAACTTTTGCTACAGATGGCCCGCACGAATCTGACCGCCCGTAAGTCCACCGGAGGAAGAGCACCTCGACGTCCGTTGGCCCTGAGGGAGCACCGCACCACGGACACCTTCTTGAGCGAGTTTAGCATGCCGACCTTGCTTTGGAGAGTGCTCCATGATGTGGGGTACCCAGAGGGTCAAGAACCGGTGTACTCTTGGAATAAGAGCCAGTTAGCAGAGGATGGACTTGAAGTGGTAGAGATCACGGTTTCTGCTCTCGGTGATGCTCTAGATTGGGATGGTTGGCACTTGGAGTTTAAGGGTCGCACTCCTGCTGAGGGTACAGAGGGAGCAGCCTTCCGTGTCATCAGGGATATCATGAGCAGATTTCTCAGTGAGCTTCCAACAGCTCTAGCTGGCACCTTTCCTAGGGATGATCCTCGTGATACCATTTGAGTTCAGCCTTAGGGAAGTGCCTTGGTCAGAGGTCCAGCTGAGGGACAGGCTAGCGACAATCAGGCTATGAGTGCTATGTTCGCCGCCATCAGAGTGTATGAGGGTCTTGAGAGTACTTACTGGACTTTGACTGGCTTACATGGTCAGGATAAGCTCAAGGGGAGAAAGCAGAAGAAGAGACAGGCACATGCTATCGCTAGTTTGCAGGAGCAGTTGGCTGATATGAACTTACAACAGAACCAAGCGGTTGAGAGAGGTGATAGAGCTATGCAGCGGGTGCATACGTTGACTCAAGCCAACAACAATGCAGACCGCATGATTGGACAGTTGGTTCAGGAAAGGAATGAAGCCTGGGACGAGAGGGACCTTCTACTGCAGAGGGTCGATGAGCTAGAGGAGTACAACAACAACCTGCACGAGGAGTTTCACGCGCTCTACAATGGGGTTGGCCCATATGCTCCACCAGACGCCGCTGACATGGACATCGACCACGACAACGAGGACGAGCCTGTAGTTTCACCTGGGGGCGATGGTGATGTCTCTAATCCCGACGATGGCCCCGAGGAGTAGGCTAGTTGCCTTGCGCTAATATCTAGGTCCTGTCGTGATGACCTTTCTTTTGTTGGCATGTAACCTAATGTATTTTGCTTCGAACTTACGAGACTTGGCATGTGATTGGAACTTGGCTATTAATGCGATATCTGAACGCATAAAAGACTAGTGTATGTATGCTGGCAATTGGTTGTATGGATGCGATGTTTGCTGTTGAAGTAATTTGATTAGTGATGTTATTTTAATTGGGATGCGATTATTGTGCCTCTGTTTTATTGTATGAATTTATTCTCTCCAGTAAATTCAGTACGGCATAATTTTTCTTTCACTCACAATTATTACAGCTTCACTCAATCATTACTTGTTGCTGAAATATGCAGATGACAAGTCTGCTATAGAAGGATCACAAGTTTGTGTGGACAGAGGAGTGTGAAGCAGCTTTCCACACTTTGCGGAAACTGTTGACCACTGCTCCTGTTCTCGCACAACCAGACATTGAGAAACCATTTGATGTGTTTTGTGACGCATCGAAAACTGGATTGGGCTGTGTTCTTATGCAAGAAAGAAGAGTCATTGCTTATGCCTCACGTCAATTGAGAAAGCACGAGGTCAACTATCCAACACATGATCTTGAACTTGTTGCAGTTGTGCATGCCTTAAAAATTTGGAGACATTATCTACTTGGTAATGTGTGCAACATTTTCACAGATCACAAGAGTCTCAAGTACATCTTTACCCAACCAGAGTTGAATATGAGACAACGAAGATAGTTGGAATTGATCAAAGATTACAACTTGAATGTGCAATATCATCCTGGAAAAGCCAATGTAGTGGCAGATGCTTTGAGCAGAAAGTCACATTACTTGAATGTGTAGCCATTACTTGAAGATGGGTTCGATCTGATGCATCCTGCTGTGTTACATAGTATTCAGATTAGTTGCTCTTTGGAGAGTAAGATAATAGAAGGCCAGAAAATCGACAAGGGAATATTCCGCATTAAAGAGAAAATAAAAGAAAAGCCGTCTCAGCACTTTAAAGTGGATGAACATGGTGTGTTGTGGTTTGATGACCGTCTTGTGGTTCCCAAGGATCGAGAGCTTAGGAATAAACTCATGGATGAAGCTCACCTTTCTAAGCTAGCTATCCATCTAGGAAGTAGTAAGATGTATCAAGAACTAAGACCTCGTTATTAGTGGACTAAAATGAAGAAAGAAATTACAGCATATGTTGCCAGATGTGACACATGTTGTAGAGTGAAAGCTATTCATATGAAACCTGCCGGTTTGTTGCAACCTTTGTCAGTCCCTAGTTGGAAGTGGGATGATATAAGTATGGATTTTATCTCGGGTTTACCCACTACTCAAAAAGGACATGATTCGATTTGGGTGATTGTGGATCGTCTTACTAAGACCGCTCATTTCCTACCTGTCAAGACAACTTATCGACCACCTCAATATGCCAAGAAGTATATCACAGAAATTGTGAGGTTGCATGGTATACCAAAGATTATAGTATCTAATAGAGGGTCATAGTTCACGGCTCACTTTTGGAAACATTTACACAAAGGCTTAGGAACTAGTTTGATTCGTAGTACCGCTTATCATCCTCAGACAGATGGTCAGACTGAACGAGTGAATGCTATTTTGGAGGATATGTTAAGAGCCTGTGTGTTGTCTTCTAAGGGATCATGGGAGTCATGGTTACCATTAGCTGAGTTTGCTTACAATAATAGTTATCAAGAAAGCATCAAGATGGCTCCATTCAAAGCTTTGTATGGCAGAAAATGTAGAACACCATTAAATTGGGTCGAGCCAGGAGATAGAAGGTATTATGGCATTGACTTTGTAGAAGAAGCCGAGAAGAAAGTTCATATTATTCAACAAAATATGAAGGCGGCCCAATCGCGTCAGAAAAGTTATGCAGACAGAAGAAGAAGACCTCTTGTGTTTGAAGTTGGTGACTATGTTTATCTGAAGGTCACGCCAATAAAGAAGAAACGGTTTGGAGTCCGAAGAAAACTTGCCGCTAGATTCGTAGGACCATACAAGATCTTAGAAAAAAGAGGTCCAGTAGCTTATAAGTTAGAATTACCTGAGACAATGAGTATCATCTTCCCAGTTTTCCATGTATCACATCTCAAGAAGTGTTTGCGTGTTTCGGAGGAAAGAATAGAACCTCGAGGCATCCAACTCAAATCAGATTTGGTGTATCGTGAGCAACCGGTCCGTGTGTTAGACACTAAAGAACGTGCTACTCAGAATAGTGTGGTGAAAACATACAAGATACAGTGGAATCATCATGATGAGGGAGATGCAACTTGAGAAACGGGAGAATATCTACAAAAAGCTTATGAAGATTTTTATAACAAATGGTTCGTAACCCAAATCTCGGGACGAGATTTTTATAAGGGGGGAAGGCTGTAACACCCCGGTGTTATGACCAGCATTTAGGCACTACAAATCATACATATTATGCATCATCAAGCATCCTAATCATACATGCCTAATCATGTAAATAATAACTGAAACCCTGCTTCGAAACATATGAAACATGCTCGCGGAACATGAATGTTGCATACACTTGTTTGGAGTTGCTTTTGCCCAAATTATGCTTGCTAGGTTAGTAAAACATGTTTGACTATGATTGTAAATCATCTAGAATTATTTAGCGTAATTTTTGGAGCAAAGTTTGTATTCAAATTATTGCCAAATTTTGCTTTAAAAATAATTCTCCAAAAATAAGGGGTTTGAGTTAAAATTGACTTTAATTTTATAATTCAAAATCTATCAAGAATTGGACTTTGGTCATAAAAGCAAAGTTGTAGAGAATTAAACTCTAAGCAACTTTCATTTTTGAGACATTTTCAAAAGATGTTATTTTCTTGCTTAAAATGATATTTGAAAACTGGTATTTAAAAATTTCTTAAAAATGGAAATTTAGAAAAATGATTTCTCCTTTCGCGGGCCGCCGCCTCCCTTCTCGGCCCACGGCCGAAGCCGGCCCGGCCTGCAAGCAGCTTTGCCTCCATCCCTTGCCAGCGCCGCCCATCCAGGCCCACGCCATCCAGGCGCGCCTTTGTTGCCGTGCACGCCTGCTCACAAGGCCAGCGTCAAACCCGACCACGCCAGCCAGTCGATCACGCATGCCAGGCCGCGCGTCGCATTCATGCCCACGCTTCACCGCTCCCACGCGCCCGCCCGCCTTCATCTGCCGGTCATTGCGCTCGCCACTCCATTCTCCCCGCCGCCTCATTCTCTCTCGCCACTGCTCTGCTCTCTCGCGCCCGTGAAGCGCCACCGTAGCCCCGCCGGTCGAATTCACCGCCGGTGCTCCACCACGGCCAGCAATCAAGCGTACCCAGCTCCGCCTCACTCTCCGGCACCTGGTGCTCGCGGTTGTGACGCCTTTGAGCCAAGGTAGAGCCTTCTTCGCGCTTCGCCACCGTCAGCCATGGCGTCGCCGTGCTCGGCCGCCGTGGAATGCATCCTTCTTCCCCTCCTCCACCCTTCCTAGTTGCTTGCTCGCATTCGCCACCTCCTTGCAAACCCCGTGCGCTCGCCCGCTTTCTCTCGACCGGCCGTGCAATGACGACCACCGGCCCATTGGCAGAGTCACAGCGTCGCCGTGGCGTCTCGGCGCGCGCAGATGGCCCCTTCGCCTCGGCCGAAATTGGGGCCAAGTGGCCAGGGCAAGCCCCGAGCCAGCCGCCTCTCCCCTTCGCTTCGGTGCTGAAGGGCCAGAGTGTGGCCGTGGGCGAGATGGTTCCCACGGGCGCCCAATGGGAGTAGGAAGATTTTGTTTTCAATTTTCTTTTATTATTTGGAAAGAGAAATGATTTGGAAAATGTTTGTATACTCAAATTTGCTCCAAATCTATTGAAACAAATTTTTCTAGGTTCCTTGTCACCAGATCTACATGAGAAAAATATTGCATGTCATTTTTAAGATACTTTTACAGTAGAGCTTTATTTAATCCTTGATATTGTTGATAACTTGAAAATGTGTAGAAAAACCTATAGGCTTTAGAAAATATGATTTCTAAGTTTGTTAATCTTCTTATGTAATGTACTTCCTAGAAAAAATATGTGTCATGCATGTACTGTAGAAAACTTATGAGGTGTAGTTCAAGTGCCTTTGATGGCTGATTTTTGTTAATTTTGCTAGAGAGCAAAATTTGTATAAAACATGCATGTAATGATTTTTGTACAGTGATTATTTGTTGTGTAGAACATAGAAAAAATATTTCCTCTGTTGTTTGATATTTTTCACATTATAAAGTATTTTCATGTTCATAATCATGCCATAGCTTGTTATTTTTGTGTAGGCTAATCCACTCATTCAAATACCATGAAAATCTGATGGTAGACTACTTAGGGTAGTACTGTGCTATGGTAATTTTCTAAGATTTTTCTAGGCAATAAAAATAGATGTTACTATTTAAACCTCTTATTAATTAGGGTTTAATCAAGTGTTGCTTTATGTGTGATTAAGAAATTAGTGAAGCTTTGGTGTATCTTTGAAGCATTTTAATAAGATGTGTTGACTTCGCATATTAGTAGTAGAAGAGAATGCAGTAGATGACATGTGCTTAGAATATATGTTCTTGGATGATGTTGACTACCTTGCATTCAAGCATATCCATTGTATTCATTTCATCCAATGCACTTTTGCATAAGCACTTACGCACATTGCATCATCATACTGAGGATCGCAAACCGAGAACCCAGTCGTCATACCCGAGGAGCCCGAGGAGCAGCTCGAGTGCAAATGCAGAAGAAGCCCGGCCGACGAGGAGGACGTTGAGGAACTTCCAGTGCCCGATCACCGCCTGAGCTCCTTGAGAGAGGCAAGCCCCGAGCATTTCTCCCGGTTTGCAATTATTAATTAAATGCTTTACTTTAATTGATGCATTACGTTCAGGGAGTTGTTTGCAACCGTTCTTTGCATTATACCTTGTCTACCTTTGTTATATTATATCCTTGTTACCCCGGTATCCATGATCGAGTCAATGCTTAGTCGGCTTAGACCGGTAGAAGTCGGGTGATTTCACATCACCTACGAGCTATAGGTGGTTACCTGGATCTGCTTGGATGACTATGAAGTCATGGTATAACTAAGTGTTAAATGAAGTTGAGACCGGACGGAGACTTACAGAGTTTTGAACTGTAGTGCTTTCCGTCTGTGTCGATTAAGGACCGACCGTTGTTGGGTCTCGAGTCATGTTGAACGCATGCCTTACATTTAGTCGGCGGATAAAGTACCTTCCGACCACGTGAAGCTAGGAGATTATTCGGGCCGAGTAGATTGCCCGCATGAGCAACGTGTGTGGGCGGTGTGGTAGGACACGGGGGCGAGATGATAAGACCAAAGTGCAGTCGGTCGGCCCCCGGGTACATGTGGTTCCTGGCAAACTCGAGATTCCTGGATAGTTGACTCGGTGATCAATACCTCACTTTAGCGGGTGAGTGAGGTTTGTGTAAGGAATAAATCACCAGCTGGTTAGGAATCGATTCGAATCGCCATCTCTCCTGGATAGTGAGCACTTGACTTGAGTGACTTCATCGTAGTAATATGGATGGAACACTTGGACAGTTATAATGAATATGACAATATGGAAGTTGTTAATGATCATTGGTTATCATTATCTGCTTAATCACATGTTTGCTCTAGTATAGGTGCAAATCTAGTCGCCAGGTTATAAATAATTAACTTGACAATGATGCTTTTAGAAAGGTTCTTGAAATGATAAAAATGCGTCTTTTTGCAAATGAGTCAGCTACACTACTATAAAGCCCTTCATAATCCTTGGTGTCACTTATTTTTGGTTATGTCGGGTAAGTCTAGCTGGGTACCTTCTCGTACTCAGGGTTTTATTCCCACTTGTTGCAGATAGGCAGATGTATTACGGCTACTGTATCAACTGCCTTTATCCTGCGATGGGTGATGCTTAGGACCATGGGCATGGTCATTCCTTATGTCTCGTCTGATGCTTTTGTTGGAGATGATCATTAGCTGGCACTGTATTTGAACTCCGTGTGAGTGTGTGTGGTTTTAAACAAATGGCTTCCGCTACTTTTATTTAAACTCATTTTGTAATAACTATGTTTAAACTCTGATGTATTTGAGATGCGAACTTTTATGTAATATGTGATGGTGACCGCTAAACTTATTACGATCTTGGCTAGGATGTAAGTTGATTTGAAATCCTTCGTGATTTCACGGACTACCGGGTTATACGGGCTTAAGTTTGCTAAATCATCTGCTTTGGCGGATGATTTTCTTACTTAATTTGGTATATAATTGGTCGGTTCTGTTACAAAGATCATAACATGATGATTGTGATGCCATGGTGATGATCAAGTGCTCGAACTTGGAAAAAGAAGAAAGAGAAAAACAAAAAGCTCAAGGTAAAGGTATAAACCATAGGAGCTATTTTGTTTTGGTGATCAAGACACTTAGAGAGTGTGATCACATTTAGGATCGATAGCCGTACTATTAAGAGGGGTGAAACTCGTATCGAAATGCGGTTATCAAAGTGCCACTAGATGCTCTAACTCATTGCATATGCATTTAAGATCTAGTGGACAACTAACACCCTTGAAAATGTTTGTGAAAATATGCTAACACATGTGCACAAGGTGATACACTTGGTGGTTGGCACATTTGAGCAAGGGTGAAGAAGTTAAAAGTGAAATGAAGTTGGTCGTAGTGATGCTGGCGTCGATCAACTGACCAGACGCTGGGTTGCTCTACGATCGGACGCTGAAAGGCTGCGTCCGGTCGAGTGGTCGGTCGGCACAGTGGTTAGGGTTAAGCACCGGACGCTGGGCTGTGTCCGGTCAAGCATGACCGGACGCGTCCGGTGGGCAAAAACTGGTTTTGGACCCTTACTGTAAACGACTGGACGCTGAGAGTTCAGCGTCCGGTCAGTTCTGTCGGAGCGTCCGATCAGCTTGTCGACCGTTGAGATCAAACGTTCACTGTTGAACGCAGGAGACACGTGGCCACCATCGGGCGACTGGACGCTGAGGAGCAGCGTCCGGTCAGTAGGACCGGAGCGTCCAGTCACCCCGATCAGTGCCCAGTGAAGGGGTACAACGGCTCTATTTCGTGGGGGCTTCTATTTAAGCCCCATGGCCGGCTCAAGCTCACTCTCTTGGCCATTTGCATTGACATAGCAACCTTGTGAGCTTAGCCAAAGCCCTCCCACTCATTTGCATCATAGATTAAACATCTTTGTGAGATTGGGAGTGATCCAAGTGCATTGCTTGAGTGATTACATCTAGAGACACTTGGTGATTGTGTTTCGCTGCGGATTTCGCTTGTTACTCTTGGTGGTTGCCGCCACCTAGATGGCTTGGAGCAGCAAGGATCGTTGAGCGGAGGGTGGTGATTGTCTCCGGCTCTGATCGTGGTGATTGTGTGGGGTTCTTGACCTTTTCCCGACGGAGCGCCAAAAGGTACTCTAGTGGATTGCTTGTGGCTCGTGTGATCCTCATATTGTGTTGGTTGTGCGGCACCCTATTGAGGGTTTGACGTGTGAGGCCAATTAGCGCATGAACCTTCAAGTGAGTGTATCGCCACAACGAGGACTAGCTTGTCGGCAAGCAAGTGAACCTCGGTAAAAAATCATTGTGTTCATCATATTGATTCCGAGGTGATTGGTCTTCATTGTTATTCATTCTTGTGATTGATTTGCTCTTTCATCTACACGATGGTATAACTTTCTTAATCACTCTCTTTACATTACCGTAAACTAGTTGTCAAGCTCTTTAGTGTAGCTAGTTATGAGAGCTTGCTTGCTTGCTTGGTGTGGCTCTTTAGTTAGCCTTTGAAAGCACACTAACATAGGGTAGTGTCATAGCTATTATGTGAATAGATACTATCTAAACTAGAATTGTGGTAGGTGGCTTTAGGCTAGCGCAACACTTGCTTCGCCTCATAATTGTCTAACCGATTTGTTAAGTGTTGTTGTAGAAATTTTTATTAGGCTATTTACCCCCTCTAGCCATTAGGACCTTTCATCAGTTACCATCCCCCTCCCCCGACCCACCTGGCCCCCATGCAAATGACTCATAAGAATGAATGAGTTGTAGTTACGATGAACATAACTTATTTCTACACAATCATATAACCTTGCAAATAGTTGCCAAACCCACTGAGGCCTTGTTTGGATGCAACTTATTTCTACACAATCATTGCCCTGTTCGTTTGGCAGATAAAACATGGCTGAAAGTACTGTTGGCTGATTTGTTGTGAGAGAAAAATACTAATTGTTGGCTGAAAAAGTGCGGCTTATAAGCCAAGCGAACAGGATGCATATAACCCCGCAAATAGTTGTCAAACCCACTAAGGCCTTGTTTGGATGTATGTGTATTCACTTCAATCCACATGTGTTGGAATAGAACTTAGTTTAATTCCACTCTAATTCACTTCAATATATGTGGATTGAGATAAATACATACGCATCTAAACAAGATCTAAGAGTATCTGGAATTCAAAGATTTAACAGGAATCATATAGAAATTTCATATGAATCAGTTTATTTTTACAAGAAGAACGCAAGAAATAGGAACACTTCCTGATAGGTATAACTCATGTCTTTCATTTCCACTTTACCAATTTACCACAACCGGAAATCTATTTGGGATGGTTATTTTCTTACAAGAGATGGTTAATTGTGAATTAAAAGTAAATGTTTGTTTATTTTTTTATACCTCAACTCTTCAAATACAAGTTGTAGTATCTTTACTTATGCACCAACTTATACCACCACACGCACACAAACTATCACACACATCCTAGTGCGCATGTTAGATCTACACCTATACGAAGAGGTTGTACGTGGCTGAGAGATATTCGAAGTCTTCCAGGCTTCACATGTGATGGGCACGTGCCCACTGACCTTTGTGGCGCATCCACGCGTGAGACTACAGATACACAAGAACTGTAAATTTATTTTTAGGAAAAATCCCGTAAGGCACGCGAGTGTCGATTTTGTTCATTATTTGGACATATAGAAAACCAGGATGGCAGAAATACCATATGAACGGATGAAGCATAAAAAAACTAGCCTAACGGGATTTTTTTTAGGAAAAAAATATTATAGAAAGCCTGTTCGTTTGAACTTATCAGTCGACTTATCAGCTAGAATCTATAATATTTTTTTTCTCATAATAAAACAGTTTCAGCCGATTTTAATAATTTCCGAACATAATTTTCCAACTGCCAACAAGTTCCAGGCACTTAAGGATGGCAACGAGTCGGGTTCGGATCGAGTGGAGTCTCCGTGCATCCAAAACCGAAACCCGAATCCGCCCCGAAAACCGATTCGGGTGGAAATCCATCACCAAAACCAAACCCGCGGATACCCGAAACCCAAACGGATACCCGAAACCCGAATGAATACCCGAAACCCGCGTATATATATACACATATTCACATTATAAACAAGAGGCAACAAATAATAAATATTTTTATGAGTCAACTTTAAATAAATTTAATAATCTAAGTAAACAAATTATTATTAGTATATTATAAAACATGAGTTTTAATTCCAAATGATTTATTTCGGATATCCATTGGATATCCACGGGTGGAAAACCAAACCCGAAACCGAACTCGATTGGTTTTGGGGTCCCGAACCCAAAAACCGTGGGTGAAAAACCATCATCAAACCCGAACCCGCACAACCCGAAACCCACGGATATCCGCCCCAAACCCGATCCGTTGCCATCCTTACAGGCACTCTAGGTAGGTCCCACTCTGCAACTGCAAGCAGGGGGATAGGAAAAATCTCCCCATCCGCTGAAAATTCTTCAGTCATCCCTCTGTCTCGGTCTCTCGGTTCTCGCCTCGAATCGAAAAGGCGAACTGCGGCGCGAACCCAGGATCCCGTCGAGGGCAGGCGGGAGGATCCCGGCGTGCGAGCGGCGATGGGCGAGGCGGACGCGACCGCCGGAGGGAGCGGGGCCGGTGGAGATCCGCAGCGGCTGAAGCGGATCGCCGCTGCGGCGTACGACTACGAGAACGATGCGCGGTGGGCCGGGTACTGGTCCAACGTCCTCGTGCCGCCCCACCTCGCGTCCCGCCCCGACGTCGTCGACCACTTCAAGCGCAAGTTCTACCAGCGATACATCGTGAGGCCCCCCGCTTCCCTAAACCTCCGCGTGTTGTCGTTGCCAGATTGGATGCGTCTCTCGAGTCAATTGGATTGGATGCACCTCATGCTTCATTTAGCTCGATCCGTCTGACTTTATACTCTGCACTTGTGCCGGAAGAATTATTCGTTCCACGAAAGGGTCGGTGCGCTTCTCTTAAAAACGTCTTTAGACAATGGAAAGGAAGTGTCTCTTTTAGGTAGTATACTAGTGGATTGTCTTGGCAAAGGAACAAAAGCACTAGCCGTCTCATCCGTCTACCTTGCATTACTGTACTACTCTAATGTACCTTTTGTCTCATAATATCAAATTTGGTACGGGTGCTGTGATATTGCACTCATATTCTCTCATATTTTGCTGCTGCCAATACAGACTTAATGTCTTCACATGTGTACATTTGGTGCGAATATGCTTCTTGTGTGGTAGTCATCCATGAGGAATTGGAGAACTAGTACTACCAGTCTAGCTTGCATTACTGTACTACTCTAGTGTACTTTTTTTGTCTGCTAGTATTTAGACAAATGTTTCACATGTGTAAATCTGGTGCGGATATGCTTTTTGTGTGGGAGTTATCCATGAGGAATTGGAGAGTGGTTCAGCAGGGACAACAGGAGGTAGCACAGACAACAGGAGGCTGCATTGTCGATTTGTTGTTTGGAGCTATAAAAGTAATTCTGCATGGTTGCTTGTGTTGATCCAAACCAATACAAAACGATGAAGAAGTCATATATTGAACCCATTACATCTTCACTCTCTTTGCAAGGACATGTGTGTGTACTGTGTTTGCAATTCTTGCTACCTTTTGGATTTTCACAATTAAGGACACAACAAAGAGCTTAGACTTTGTTCTGTTAAGTTTTCCCCTTTTCATCTTCAATGCTCATGGAATCATGTTTATCATTGCTAGATGCTCATATCTGCCAATTGTTGATGCAACCATTTTGTTTCCTTGGACTGCACAGAGTAATATACCACATAACTTTTCTCTTTTTGCTCATGATTAATCGATGTCTTGTCATTATTTCTGTCAGCATTATCCTTTTTAATGTTTTAATTTGTACCCCTTCTTCTGCATATAATAGCTTCTGTACAGTTGAACCAGTTTTTAATATTACAAAGCATTGCTGCTTGTGCTTGATCTTTTCAAGGTGATATGATAACCAGGCAAAAGAATCAACGCCAGGTTTTTAAAAATACTTAAATTCCTTCCTTTACATGTCAGGATCCTGGTTTGGTTGTTGAACCAATGTCCTCCATGACTTCAACTCAGTCTAGCAGACCAGCAGCAAGGTCTTCAGCTACACCGTCTGGTGAGAATGTCAGATCTCATGACTCAGGTATTGTGAATTTATACTTGAGGGCCTACTATGGAATTACAGTTTGAATTAATTGGTGGGGACCTACTTCTATTCTCTTATGTCGCATCCATCTAAGATTTAAAGTTGATCTCGTGCAGGCTCTAGCATGAGATCAACTGGGGCTTCCCAACAGCCATCAGCAGAGAGGACTGCAAATTCATTACGGCTAGACGGACGGACAATACATTTTTCTATCAATGCCTGGGTATGGAGTGACTAGCTCCTATGTATTACCAAGTAGCTGTGAGCAGAGGCTACCATTTATTATGTTGATTGTTACTTTCGCCTAGTCATTTCACTCGTTTCACCTTTTTACCATTTTGATTCTTAAGAGTTGTCTTTATAGATCACATATTTGCTGACTGCTAACAGCATATGTGAGCATGTCATTTTTTTTCTCTGCTGATTTTGATATATTCTGGCAGATGATAACTGTCCTTCTGTTTCTCTTGTTCTTAACACCACTATGGCTTGGTTGATACTTTTAAATGTTGGACCGACCTATGGTTTCTTGAATTATGATTTTGCAGGTTCTGGTTGTAGCTAGTCTTGGAATACTCCCAGTTCTACCCAACCATATCTCAAGTAAAGCATACAGACTTTCATTGCTAGGAACAATATGCTCGTCTGCATATTCTTTATATAGCACTTATGGGGTAAGTGCCTGTTATTCTGAATGAATGGATAATGCACCTTTATTTTTTACTGTTAAAATGTTCCATTTTATGGTGGTTACAAATTTTGTTCTGCTTGTAGAAACCAAGAGCATGGAATATGCCTGCAATTCAGTCCTGGCTGCAATCTATTATTGTAGCCAAGGACTTTGTTCACTTGATGTTTTCTCTTATGATGTTCACATCTAATGTGCACTTTAAGAGTAAGCTGAACTTCTGATTTTGTCCACTATATCAAATTTGTTAGGCGAATATATCATCTGTTCTAAGATATTCCTTTTTGTTTTGGTTATAGTTGCTCTACTTCCTGTTCTTTGCTGGGCGCTTGATCATGTTGCTCGATTCCTAAGGCGTAATTTTACGCACTCTTCTTTATACAGGTATGAAAATTCAAAATCGGTTATATGCTTTATTGTACTTGTGCACATGGTATACGATCCAATTTCTGCCATTATGAGCACCAGGTGGTTAGTGATTTCTTACTTTCTCTTGTTCAGGAAGTACTTAGAGGACCCTTGCCTATGGGTAGAGACGAACAACACTACACTCAGCCTACTCTGTTCGAATGCTGAAATCACCCTGGGGTTTCTCATGATCATCTCACTTTTCTCGTGCGTGCATTTACCTTGTGAAGAACTAGTATTTGCAAAAGTTTTTTTGTATGTGAGCTTACATCGTATGCTTTGTCCTTTTGCTGATGCAGGTCGAGACGCAATATAATTCAGACATTTATGTACTTTCATGTGAGTTATACTCTGCTTTGAACAATTGGTTTTCCTTTTCTCCTCATTTCGTCCCTGCATGGCCACAGCCATCTCAAAATGCAGCATTACTTTTGCACTTCAAACTTCTGAGAACTGAGAAATAGTTCGTGTGTACCAGCATCTCAAAATGCAGCATGACTTTTGCACTTCAGACTTCTGAGAACTGAGTAGTTATTCGTGTGTACCAGTTTTGTTAACCTGTCATACGAAAAATCGAATTGTTGATATCTAGCATAAGCGACTGGGTAGTAATTTAAATGATATCTCATGCATTGTACTCATTGCTGACTCTGGGCTTTCTGATTGATAGAACCTATTAGCCGTCCAGCTAGAACTTCACTGACTGTCTAACCTTTTCGGACATTTCTTCTGTGCAGCTGTTGAAGTTGATGTACCATTCTCCTGTGACATCTGGTTACCACCAGAGCGTGTGGGCAAGAATAGGCCGGGCTGTAAACCCGTATATTTACCGCTATGCGCCATTCCTCAACACACCTATTTCGGCAGTTCAGAGATGGTGGCTGAGGTAGGAAAGCATGGAATCCCAGGTATCATCATCACAGTGAAAATCTGCCTACACAGCTACAGTGAGCTCCGCCCCTCAATTTTCTTTAGAAGACGTGTATTCCATAGCGTTCTGTTCTTGTACACGGATGTATTCTTAGTTCATGTCTGACCGAGCTACTGAAGGCATAACACCGGATCTTTTCTTACAATGAGCAGTAGCTCTTGAGCGAATTGTCTAACAATTTGATGGGGTACAGTTTCAGACATTCAGTGGTAGCACATATAATTCATAAGGATGCTTGCTGCAGTCAATAGGATGGTGAACAATGAAATGCGAGTGGAACTATTGATTCTTGAAGTAATAAATTGCTGTCCTTGTCTCTTTTATTTTGCTCGGTAGAGCATGTGGTCCTCGGCATTTTGAGGCCATGCTGATTGTAGTGTACTGCTATTATGGTTACGGCAGTGGCCAGTGGAGGTGTTCAGAACTTTTCTGCAGTTTGTTATTATGGATGAGAAATGTCGTACCGTAAACCATATTGATAGGTTACAGTTACACTGACCGAGTCCTGGCACGTTAGCTCACGAGGTATCGTCTGAATGCAGTTTTTCTTTTCCTACCTGTGCGTACCACTTGTAGCATAAAAAAAATATTTCAATTAAACAGGGCGTGAGGGTTATACAATGTAAACAATTAAATCATCGATCACCTATTGAGTAATTATTCGGACTAAATGGCTATTTACAGGGCCCTGGTTGTCCAAGTTTCACCAGGATGAATTATGTCCATATACACACTGTCCGCAGTTGTCCTAGTTTCACCATATGATTGATTTGCACGTTAAGATCGTGCCAACTTGTGGAATTTTAACGGATGATAAAGCATATTTAATTTGGAAATGTAAAAATTCCAACCGTGCACTTATACTTTCGTTAATTATACCAACAAAAAAAACCGTGGATAGAACGATCACGGTTCGAGACGAATCCAGCTAAACTCCACGGAGAAAACAACCCAATTCGAGCGCAACCGCAGAGTTGAAAACGAAACGAAGCAATTTTTCATGTGCGAGCGCAACCGCAGGCCACTTCCGTCGGTTCGATTGCTGTTGTCCTCAAGTGTGAAAAACGAAACGAAGTTCAAATATATTATTAATTTTTTAGCATCTTAGCACTTCAAATGTACGCATACTCAAAACTAGAAAGTTGTAGATCTAAATAAAGAGATCTATAATTTTCATATAAAAATTATTTTCATTTAATTTACGTAAAAAATATGATTTGATATGATTAATATATATCTTAGAAAAAGCATCATATTTTTTTATGAAATTAAATGAAAATAAATTTTATGCAAAATTATAGCGCAGAGATTTCCTTCTGTTTTGCCCGAAAGACCGCGTCTCAAGAAAATTAAGCGCGACCGCACCGCCACCCCATGGCACCCGTTCTGCCAGCGACCGCGAAGTAGTGGCGTTGAAGATGTCAACCACCACCGCCCGGACGCAAGGTACGCATACGCAAGGGCCACATCTTCCAAACGGCAGCATGCAGGCGCAGAGCTCCCGCCCCGAAGACCGCGTCCGAGAAGGCAGCGCGACCGCACCGCCACCCGTTCTGCCAGCGACCGCGACCATGTCAACCACCACCGCCCGGACGAAGCGCTCGGCGTCCATGGCCCTCCCCGGCGCCAGCGCCGGGGCCGGCAAGGGCAGGGACCCCTCCCCGGCGCCGGCGCCCGGCGGGCGCGCGCGGCTCCGCGACGAGCAGCTGCGCCAGCTCCGGGAGCTCTTCCTCCGCTTCGACCTCGACGGCGACGGGAGCCTCACCAAGCTGGAGCTGGCGGCGCTGCTCCGCTCCCTGGGCCTCCGCCCCGCCGCCGGGGACGAGATCCACGCGCTCATCGCCGCCATGGACGCCGACGGCAACGGCACCGTGGAGTTCGACGAGCTCGCCTCCTCCCTCGCGCCGCTGCTCCTGGGGCCCTGCCGCCCCGCCGTGGCCGTCGACCACGCGCAGCTCGCGGAGGCCTTCCGCGCCTTCGACCGCGACGGCAACGGCTTCATCTCCGCCGCCGAGCTCGCGCGCTCCATGGCGCTCATGGGCCACCCCATCTGCTACGCCGAGCTCACCGACATGATGAAAGAGGCCGACACCGACGGAGACGGCGTCATCAGCTTTCAGGAGTTCACCGCCATCATGGCCAAGTCCGCCGTCGACTTCCTAGGCCTCGCTGCCTTGTGACTTCCCCTGTCTCTCTCTCTTTCCCACCCATCGAGGGCGATCCCCCCCTTCTCTGTTCCTGCGTTCCTTCCCTTTTCTTCTCCATTTGGCAATTGCTAATGCACATTCGAAATGAATTGGCTGCTGTCGTGATGCTGTAAATATGCTGTGATGTCTAGTGAACATTTGATTTGAAATTGTGATTCACAAAAGAAAGGGTAGAATTGTGTCACCAAATTCATCGTGCTCGATAAGTTTTATCTTTTGGAAATACCTAGGTTTTGCCGTGTTCATCACTCATCAGTGCCTGATTTGAAGATGCACGAAAACAAGATAACAAATTCGTTTAGATTTCACGAAACAAAGGATGCCGACGGTACTAGATCCAATAAAATAAAACAAGTTAAACAGAACTAATCAATGCACGTGCATGTTTGTCCGTGCGTGGCAGCAAGAACCATTTTTACCAATTGTCTCAAATAGAATTAGATCCATTTTTATTCCTCTTCTCAAATAGAACTTTTTTTTTGAAAAGCCAGCGACGATGCCGGACATGTATTAATAGAGAAGAAGCCATTACAAATCAAGGGAAAAGAAAACAAGAACAACCTCACAGAGGAGGCAACAACAACACCACAGCCGCAAGAAACACAAAGCCCCCAATCCTCGAAAACAACGGCTAGCGAGTGACACTCTGCAAGCCAAAGAGCACAGGCGATGTAAACTAGTAGGGAGAGTTGATTTTCCACAGCGATGTCTCCAAGGAGGGGGACGACAACCGTAGATGCCATCAACGCCAAATGGATAACCAAGTTTTTTCAACCAAACTCTTAGAGAGTAAGGAGGCCTCACGACAATGCCTCCAACGAGGACATGCCACCATCTCAAATAGAACTAGAGCTATTATTTTTTTAGTAAAGTCCGCTGGAGTGCCTAAAACTTGTTCGGCCATAGCATCTTGGTCCCTAAATTCACCAACCATCCGTTTATATCTCAAACTTGTTCGTCTCTGTCGTCTCGGTCCAAACTTGCAAATTATACGTTAGTTTCTTAAACTTGTTTGACTATGTCATTTTAGACCCTAAACTCGCTAACCGTCTATTTAGGTACTCAATCTCTATTCAATCTAAACGAGTCATTTGTGAGTTTAAGAACCGGAATGATATAACTAAACAAGTTTGAAGATCTAAACAAACGATTTGCAAGATTAGAGATTGGAATGATACTTCCGAACAAGTTTGAGACCTAAATAGACGTTTTACGAGTTTAAGGACATGAATGACACAACCAAGCAAGCTTAAGGACAGCCAGTAAATTTTACTCTCTTTTTTTGTTTCACTTGCTTCGACTTTTTGAGCCACTAGAGCCATGCCAGATGAGGCGAGTGTGGAGCAGATAATTCAAATGGCACAAACAACTCGGTGCTCCCTACGTCCATAAAAGGATGAAATTCAATGTTTGGTTCAAGTTAAACTATCTTGACTTTTACTAAATTTATAGAAATAATATTAATATTTATTATTTTAAATAAATATATTATAAAAATATATTCCATGATAAACCTAACTATACATATTTAATATATTGTTAGTATCTTTTTTTAATAAGTTTTTTTAATGCCTCAATACTTCAAGTACAAGTTGTAGTATTTGAACTTAAGCACAACTCACACCACACACCACACACACACGCAAACACACATACATTATGCGTAATCTGGATCTACACCTTACTATTCAAGAATTGCTTTCTTTCTAGAACAAAAGCTAAATTTAGAATTTGCGGTAGTTTTTCTTATGGAATTGCCTAAATACCGCTTCAGGAAGGGCAGAGTTCTCTTTTTAAGAGCCCTACCGCTCCTAACTCTCCCTCGTTTCCATCTCTTAAAGTTAAAATCCACCCTTTCTTAGATCCGACCATGTCTTAACCAAAATTTGACATAAGAGCATCTTAACTAAAATTTGACATAAAATGTGATTGGGAGTGTCTTTTTGGAACTCTTGGAGATGCTCTAAAATGTGAGCAGATCACTAGGATTGAAACCCCCAAACAGTAAAGAGGTCTAGTTTGTTTTAATTTCTTATTTTCCAAGAGCGAAATTGAATAGTACTTAGAACGAATACATCATTGATACCATAGAGGAAAAAATTAGAGAACAAAAGTACGAAACTATACTATCGGAATGCCTCGAAATGGAATAGAACTCTGACAATATGGTAGACCATAGCGAAGGCAATAAAAAAAATACTAGACACTGTTGAATCCGTCCTCGTGCATTGCTTAGAGGTACAGTATTTATAGTTGTATTATTCACAACATGTAAAGATCATGTGCCCATATGCATGATTAATTTGTTGACAATACAATCATTAGGACAATTATATGTATTAAGATGTGTTCACAGATTTTCTAAGGTTCTATTCTAGGATGCAAGATCTCTTTCCTGTATCACAAAAGAAATGTGTCAGCAGACTTTCAGGACACATGAACTAACAAATAACGGTTCCTCCATTTCGCTGGTGTTCCATGTTTTGCTGTACGCAACCTAAATTTTAGCTCAGGCATCTTAGGCCCAGGTTAAAGTTCGAAAATTAAGTAGAGCAGATCATTTCAAGATTTTAAAAGTATAAATAAACATCTTCTTGGTGCTGCTGGCATTGTAGTTAAACATTCACATGCCAAAAATAAAAAAATAAAAAAAATCACCTATCCATTCCACCATCATTTTCTTTATATATCTAACAGGTACATTGATTTCCTATGGGCGAAACCAACATATAGACAAGGCTAAGTTAGTATGCATATAACTAATTGTTATATCTGATCATTTCAAAAAAAAATTATAACTGAAGCCATTCTTTCGACAAAGGTAAATAGTCCCAGTTCTCTTGGGAGCAAGGATCTCAGAACAGACTCCTGAAACCATAACACAACACCTAACAAAGACTCCGTAGTTAACATAACTACATAGTACATAAGAGATGAGAAAAGAAGTTCAGAACCATTATGCCAATACTGAAAAGTGGTAGCAAAATGTAAATAGCAAGTGGAAAAGATGAAATTGTAGGATTGATTGGTGACCAAATCTTCTTCATGATCAAATTCTTCAGCATCCATGCAGCTTCAAAAGAATGGTAGTCATGCATTTCATACATCTGGGCGTTATGATACTCAACAACAGAAAAATACGAGGCAACTTTTTTGCTAGCTTCAGCTCTTCTTCGCTGTATATTATATTTGACGGGTGGTCATGCATTTCATACACCATCTTCAAGTGCAAACCTCCCATAGTTACCAACTAAAGAAGGAGGCATGGCATAACATAAGGTTGCACAAAACTGTCATAGGTCCTCCGAAACAGCTTCTCCAATTTCACTGTTTCCAAGCAGAGGGACAAAAACCAACTAGGAGTCCTGGAACCGCTTGACCTTTCTGATGTTACCAAGTATGCAAAGCCATCCCTGACAGCCACAACCTGCACCTCATTGTAGTCCTCCATTAGTTTGCCAAGGACAAGACCAAGCTGTGTCTCCAGGATTTCGGCCCTGTCCAGCACCCACCTCTCAACACCATCACTCTCTGTTCTGCGCAAAAGCACGCCAACTGTGAAGTTAATAGCATAGACAATACAAGGCTCACCATTGTTCATTTCACCCACAACGAAGCTGCACAGCCGATTCTTGAGGAAAACCGGGAGCTCAGTGACAGAGAAATCCATTGTTGCCGTGTCCAGTGAGACCATATACTTGCAGTTCTTGTAAACCCAGTACAAGAATCCATTTGTCTGCATGTTGCCGCTCAGAAGCCAGAATTTTCCACGCCGTGGCCTCGCCGGGATATCCACCCACGGGAGAGCCGACCACTCACCGGTGTCCGAGCTGAAGACAGTGGCCCGTACCCTGGACTTGTCATGGGCAATAATGACCACCCGGAACGACGTGGGGTCTTCGTCGGAGCAGAACAAGCAGGCCTTGTGTGCGAAGGCGTGGACACGGTGACCTTCAAGGGTGTCCTCGTGGCCGAAATCAAAGAAACTTTCGCTCCGTCGCGCCAAAGGATTGGTCACCGCCATCGTTAACTGATCAGCATTCGCGAGGAGGAGGTACCCGCCGCGGCAGTCGTGGATGTCCCAGCCGTTGTGGACGCCGTGGCGCTCCTGGAGGGAGGTGAGGAAGAAGTCGCCTCCTCGGACGGCGGCGGCTTGGTCCCGATCGGTGCCGCGGGTGGGGACGAAGGAGGGGAAGGCGGGCAGTGCAGGGTCCTGGACGGCGCCAGGAGGGTTGAAGAGGAGCCCCAGGAGGGGTGCTGGGTGGATCTCACGGAAGCGGCGGCGGAAGGCAGGGGAGGAGGCCACCGCGCGGCGCCACCCGTGGCAGGTGAGGGCGGCTCGCACGAGAGTGGCGAGGGAGAGGAGGCGGAGGAAGATCTCGAGCAAGATGTCCTCTGCGAGGGAGGCGACGGTGGTGGGGCTCGATTTCTTCTGGCGTTTCGCCGGAGTCGGAGAATTTTTTTAGAGACTTTTCCCCGCGCGCGATTACCAAACGTGCTCCGTTTTTGAGTGGCACTAAAAAGTATACCAGTGTCACGACAATAAACTTTTTTATCCTCCACATCATTTCATTCGCCTTTGGTTAGATTTTCACTGTTTGTTAGTCCTGACATATGGGTCCGACCAGAGAAAATGTATAAAATTCCCCCTCTCTCCCAATCCCTCCCACGCACCTCGCGCTCCTGCCCCTCTGGCGCCATGCCTCAGGATAGAGGAACTCGAACGCCGGTAGGACGGGTGCGGCCAGCACCTCGGCGGCGGCGTAATGGAGAACGGAGGTCGGCAACGCGAACAGGCAGACCAGGGTGGGGCCGTCCACCGCCTGCGGATCCAGCGACGTGGGCGCCACCGCCGGGGCCGGGCCCGGGGCCAGGGCGAGAGCCTCTCCGTCTTCTTCCGCGGCACCCTCCGTCGTTTCTAGGGGGTCTCCCTACGAGGGCGGAACCTCATGCACGACCAGGGGAAGAAGGCGCCTCGGCGGGGAACTTGGTGACGACGTGGGAGCCCTTGAGGCGGAGCGTGTCGTCGTCGTAGGCAGCGGCCGCCTCCTCGGCGATGTCGAAGGTGCCGAGCCACAGGCGCTTCCAATGGCGCGGGTCGCGGATCTCCCGAGGCGGAACCCGTCCCCCGAGGCGCGGCGCCGCACGAGCGCCGCCTGGGACAAAGAAGGGCGCTTCTTCGGTAGCACCGGCCTACCGCGCCGCCTGCGCGAAGTCGAGCCGGGCGGCCTCCACATCGATGTGGATGACCTCCCGCACGCGCCCGCTTAGCGCGCTTCGTCCTCGTCGCGGGAGGTAGTCGTCGGTGTTCATGGCGTCGGCGTCCACGGTAAGACGCGACACGCTTCAAGGGGGAAGGGCGGCCACAGCAGCGGCTCCGGGGCCGGAGGTGAGGGAGTCGGCAGAAGACATCGCCGTAGGCCGGATCCACCACCCAACCAAGAACCTCTAAGAAATCCCCAAAAGCCTCGCTCAAATCGAGCAACCTAGAACCAAAATTGCACCCCAAAAAGTAAAACTTTTCGGGAGACGAGCATGAACCTTTCAAAAACGAATAGATTCGGAGGCTTTGTAGGGGTTGATCTTCACAGATCTGCTACCGCTCCCAAGTCATAGCAGGTCAAACAAAAGCAAAGGGAGCCCAAGAATCCCCACCACCCAAAACCTCAAAATCAAAAATGAACCCTATGAAATTGGGCTCGAGGATCCGTATGTCAGGGTATTCTAGACATTATCACTGGTTGGGCCCGTATGTAAGGCTGTCAAACGATGGAAACATAACAGAAGGCGAACGGAATGGCGTGGAGGATAAGAAAGTTTAGCGTCATGGCACCACGGTCCGTGTGAACTTTTTAGTGGTATGTAGGAATAGAGCATATTCCATAATGGCACACAGAGAAAAGCCTCAATCTTTTACTATACGAAATCTGCACCAGAAATCGGGCCAGCAGATCGGGCCACGTCGCCTGTTAACATGCTAACCATTCGATCTAGCGAACAAGAGAAATCAACTGTTTGATCAGGGTCTTCGCGGATCTCCCACCCGTTACACCGCGAACCAGGCCACCGTTCGACCGTGCACTCGCCTCCTCATGCCTCAGCCCTCAGACTACGGGGCTTTTACATTTTTACCATTATAAAGATTGGCACTCATCTGAATATCACTCTTAGGATGACACTTACAACTTTACCAGATGAGAGAAGTTTTAGTTTTAGATTTACCACTTTTGCGCATGTGGCATGCCACGTTGGCGCCTAGTCAGCATGAGCATGTGAAATATCGTTGCTACCCCTGCCTTGCTCCTCTCTCTCCATCCCCGACAGCTGGGTCCCGTGGCACCTGTCACTGTCAGGTGGGCCCCACTAGTCAGCTTCGTCTTCCAGCTCATGGCCTGTTCCCCACGGTTGCTACTCTTCGATCCCATGGGCAAGGGGACGGAGGATGGAGCAGCACGCAGCAGTTAGCGGGGGAGGAGGAGTGGCCGTGTGGGGGACGGTCAGACGGAGCTCGGAGCAGCATGACGTGAGGAAGCCGAGGAGGCGCGCGAGTAGCAGCTCTACCGCGGCCTCGCCGGCGCGGGCGCGAGCAGCTCCCCCGTGGCCTCGTCGGCGCACGTGCGAGCAGCAGCTCCGCCGCGGCCTCGTGGGCACGCATGCGAGCAACTCCGCCGCTGGCCTCGCGAGCGCG
Organism: Miscanthus lutarioriparius; assembly: GCA_904845875.1. NCBI lineage: Eukaryota > Viridiplantae > Streptophyta > Magnoliopsida > Poales > Poaceae > Miscanthus > Miscanthus lutarioriparius. Next base: position 46,799,730 of record CAJGYO010000006.1, read on the forward strand.
CGGAGAGGGAGGCCGAGGTGGTGGCTCACCAGCTGGGGAGCTCGCATGGGGAGCAGCTGCTCCGGCGAGCTGGGCGTGAAGGCCGTGCCGAGCCTGTGGTGCGTGCCACATCCAAGCGCCCCGCCATCCCGCCACCTCGGTCGACGACTCAGCTGAGCGGCGCGTCGGCACCCCTGCCGCTTACTCTGTTCCCAACTCAGCCGCCCAAAAGGGAGCAGCAGCTGCCTCCTCACGCAGACATTGCGTCTCGTTGGCCTGTGATGCGGACGCGGCGCACCAGCGAGGCGATGCGATGCGAGGACGGCCACCCGACCGCGGTGCGGCACGGAAGGGCTGCAGCTTGTAGCCCACCGGCGAAGCACATCATCCTGCGTGGGAGCCATCCTACGTAGGACAGGTGCGCATGAGAGAATTCCTCTGATCTCCGTGTAAGCATATCATCAAACATTTCCCGTGCACTATTGATGTGCCTCTCTCTCTTCCGTGCAGGCAAAGGCAGCTTCTCGCTGGCCTCTCATCCGCAGGAAGCCTTGGCATCTTGGATGTGTACGGTATGTCGTCGTTCTACCCACGACTTTCTGAGCATCATCACAACATGGCTAATGCGTGGCCTACTAGTGGATATTGCTATGACGGTGCAAGAACTTTAGCGAAGGCTGTGTTAATTCTAGAAGGTGGGATCACAGGAACCATTTTTTGTATGAAAAATGCCATTTGGCTCATGTCCCAGGAACATATAGTGTTTTTGTTCAATCATCAGATTATGAACTTGAAAGAATGATCTTTCAGAAAATAACTTGAAAGAACTCACTCAAGAAAGGATTAAGAATTGCTGTTTCATGTAGAATTGGGGATTTGTACTTTGGTTGATTTATAAGTACAACCAATTTCATGCCTGTTATATACACGCCATAGATGTGAAAACAATGTAAATTCGACTTAGCAAACCAAGTTTGTAAGCTCCCTGTTAAATAATAATATTTCACATCCTGTGTGTGCTGCTTATATTTTGTTCACTGAATGGAGTGGAGACATCACTATTTATACAGCCCTTTCTATCAAATGGACACCAGAGGGCAAGATGAAAATAAAATGTTGACTGTAAGACGCTGCTACAGCTCCCCTACTGTGTAAGCATCTTTTCTATCGCTGACGACATGGAAAAAGCCACACCGTTCTATATTTTGTCATGATATCTATCTTTTTAGTATTTTTTGTTTTCAGATTTGAAGTAATCCTTCTCATATGAATTCTTTGGAAATGTAAAAGAGCCAAGACAATAATTAGCACGTCATAAACTTGAAAAGTCTTGTTGATTGCTGCAATAATATATTTTGACAAGCTATATTTTCTCCTTGTAGCCACATCTTGTCGGGGACCAATACTAGGATACCCGAAGAGGAGGAGTTAATAGTCATCAACATTAATTCATCCGAGCAGTCAAAAATGCGACTACAGCTCCAATCGACCCCAGGTGCGCGGGCTCCGCCTCGCCCGACCTCTGGGGAGCGGGCTCCGCCTCTCCCGAACCTCTGGGGACGGGGGGCCTGTCTCGCCCGGCCTCTGGGTCAGGGGCTCCGCCTCGCCCGGCCTCTGGGGGCGGGCTCCGCCTCATCCGACCTCTCGGTCGGGGGTCCCGCCTCGCCCGGCCTCTGGATCGAGGGCTCCGCCTCGCCCGGCCTCTAGGTCAGGGGCTCCGTCTCGCCCGACCTCTTAGGCGCGGCTCCTGACGGAAGCCCGTATCACCGTCAACCACTACGGGCCAGAAAGTACAACCTAAGGTCAAACTTCTGGCATCGTGCAGGGAGCAGACACATCTCAACATGACTTGTGCCCACTACATGTCATGCCAGGGAACTCACATCACCAACAGTGATGGACGCGTGGTCACTATGCTGCCTAATCCCTGTACGGGCATTGACCAGCACGCTGGTTCGCCGCGTCACCCGTCCGGGACGGAATGGGATGTCACGACCCACTGACAATGCTGGGGCGTGGCATCAGCAGCGAATAGGCGCCCGAGCGTGGAGCGTTCCTGCCACCATCTGCAGTGTTGGCGAGACCCACATAAAGGAGAAAGGCCCGACGGTCCTAGAAGCCTTCCTCTCCTTGCCTCTTCTCCCTCTTTCTCTCTGTGTAACATGCTCTTTCCTTTCATCTATAAAAGGGGAAGCAGGACATCCCAAAGGGGGTGGACCACTCTACATGGCTGTAGACAACAAAGCACACGCCCTAACATGCTTTAGGAGCACACGCACATCAGAGACTTGGGACATGTTCCTCTCTCGCTCGTTTGTAACTCCTACTACAAACTTTCAGTGCTCATAACACGAGCAGCAGCGATGAACTGGACATAGGAACTTTCTGCTCGAACCAGTATAAACCTTATGTCCTCTAAGCACACCATCCGAGCTAGATGTGCAATACTAAAAATTTACTAGTTGGTAACTCGAAACACCGACAGTTGGCGCATCAGGTAGGGGCTTTTTGCGCGTCTCGACGTCCATATCAGGTCTCGGATGGCTAGTCACGGCGCCAGCTGGGTCTCAGGCGCGCACGTGCGCTTTGGGAACCTGGACTTCATTATCATGACGGGGGGAGAGTTGGTGCAGGCTCCCGTCGCCATCCAACTTCTCCACTCCACCGGTCTCGACGCGATCGCCGAGGCGCTTGAGGAGCTACGGCTGCACGCACTAGAGGCCCATGCCCCCGGGTGCGACCGGCTCCTCGGCTTTGATTACAGGAGGCTAGAGCGCTAGCTCGACGCCTTCTTGGGACCCCGACCGTCCCGGGAGGACTTGCGCCACCTGACCTTCTCGTTCACGAACGTCATGACGTAGCTTGCCGAAGGAGAGCCGCTCTCCTCAGAATACCTCATCCGAAGTGCCCCGACAGCGCTCCCGTTCGGTCTCCGTAACGCCGCCGAGACCGTTGGCCATCTTGTGGCGCAACGCACGTCTCCATCCCCCGCGAACGACGAGTTCATGGGGATGACCGAATATGTCATGGAATCTTTCCACGACCTCCTCGCGGGAGAATCGGGGTCGCCCTCCGACTCTGATTCCAACAGGGGGAGCCATCATCCCTCTCGTGAATGTTTCATGGCAGGTACCCCCGAGGGACACGTCGAAAGCATCCATGAGGGAGAGGCTACCCCAATGAATGACTTCGATGATGAGGTCGAGAGGGATGCAGGGGCCTCACCTCGCCTGCGGGTAAAGCAGCTGAAGGCCCGATACTAAGAGCTCGAGGAAGCATGACTCCAGCTTGAGCAGGAACGCGTGGAGCTCGAGCGAGAGATCGAGTGCCATGGAGACGGTGGGCGTGCACGCGCTGTGGCTCGTGATGTGAACCGAAGGATCATCGAGGATGATGAAGCCCTCCCACACTTCACCCGGGCAAGCTAGAACATCGTCGCCGCAGTGGCCTTGCTCTGGGGGCTTCCGGGGCCCACGATGCCCGAGGATCATCGGGCCCATCATGAGATTCACACGCTACTCGAGCATGCGGCGGCGCAACAGGCCGAGAGCTCGCTGTCCCGACGACGTGAGCTCGACGCCAGCTAGCGTGCGCCCTCAGAGCAACCCAACAGGGATGTGTCAGTCCACCAAGCGCAGCAAGGCGGCAGGCCACGCACCACGGTCCCAGTGCATGAGTGTCTCGGCCTCCACCGAGACGCACGCGACACCCTCGACGCCCGCAGGTGTACCCACGGCAATACGAGGGAGGGGGCTAGCCGTGGCTACCACCCACGTCGTGGCGGACGCTACGACAGCGGTGAGGATCGAAGCCTGACCTCGACTTGTCGGGACCTCAGGCCTTCTATCGACACATCCTCAACGCTGTCTTCCCACCACGGTACTGACCATCGACCAACATCCCAAAATACTCTGGGGAAATGAACCCCGAATTGTGGCTCGAGGATTATCCGCTTGCTTACCAAGCCGGTGGAGCGGATAATAATGATTTTATTATCCGCAACCTTCCATTGTTCCTGACCAATTCGGCGCGAACGTGGTTGAAACACCTTCCTCCCAACCGAATCCAAAGTTGGGCGGACCTAAAAGAGATCTTCGTGGAAAACTTCCAGTGCACATATGCGTGTCCTGGGAACCCATGGGATCTCAAAAAGTGCCAACAGAAGGTCGGGGAAACTCTCTGTGGGTACATCCGACGCTTCTCCTAGAAGTGCAACAAGTTGCCCAACGTCGCCGATGCCGACGTCATAGGAGCCTTCTTGTCTAGGGCCCGCAAACCACCATGGAGCTCCTCAACATCGCCACCAGCCACGCCTCGAGCGAGGAGGTGGTCGAGGTGATTTTCGACCGCCTCAAAGGCAAGGCGAAGCGGGACGAGGACGCCAACGAAGGCGCCTCCAACCGTCCTAGCAAGAAGAAGAACAACCAGCGGTGCGAGAGCTCGCTCATGTCCACCGCCGACCACAAGGGGGGTCAGAAGCCCGCCGAGGGCACCCAGGACCACTTTGAGAAGCTACTCGAAGGACCATTCCCGAACCATGCTTTCCCCGTCAAGCACCTATACAAGGACTGCGTCCTCATGAGGCAGTTCTTGTCCAGAGGCTCAACAAGGGGGAGCATAGGGGGGACCCTAAGCCGGCCGTAGACGACGCCGAGGGGAAGGACGATGGATTTCTTACGCTGGATTGCTGCCTCATGATCTTCGGAGAGTCGGCGTCCTATGACTCCAAGCGCCGCTAGAAGCTTACGCGTTGCGAAGTCTATACGGCCGAGCCGGCCGCACCTACCTTCCTCCGATGGTCGGAGTCCGCCATAACCTTTGATCGGACCGACCACCCGGAAAGCATCCCGCAGTTGGGAAGATATCCATTCGTGGTCGATCCGATCATCAGCACCAAGCGGCTCAACAAGGTGCTGATAGATGGAGGCAACGGCCTCAACATCATGTATGCTGAAATGCTCGATATCATGGGCATCGATCGAGCGCGCATCCAACCGACCGGGGCGCCTTTCCACGGCGTCGTGCTAGGAAAGCAGCCATGTCACTTGGGCAGATCGACCTACCCGTCACCTTTGGGGATCTGACCAATTATAGGATGGAGACCCTTACCTTCGAGGTGGTCGGGTTCCACGGAACCTACCATGCCATCCTAGGATATACATGCTACGTGAAGTTCATGGCCATCCCCAACTACACTTATCTAAAGCTGAAGATGCTGGGTCCATGCAGGGTCATCACCATCGGCACCTCCTTTCAGCGCGCCTACGAGTGCGAGGTCGAGTGCTACGAACATGCCGCAACAATTGTCACCTCCAAGGAGCTTGCGGCCATCAAAAAGGAGATCATCGAGGAAGCGCCCGACCCCAAGCGGTCGACTGGGTCTTTCAAGCCTGTAGAAGGCGCCAAAGAGGTCCTCATAGACCCCAGCGGCTCCGAGGGCAAAGAGGTGTGCATTAGCACCATGCTTTCCTCCGAATAGGAAAGCACGCTCGTTGACTTCCTCCACGCCAACAAAGACATCTTTGTGGGGAGACCCTCAGACATGCTAGGCATTCCAAGAGAAGTCGCCGAGCACGCCTTGAAGATCAGGCCAGGCTCCAAGCCGGTGAAGCAGCGCCTGCGTCGCTTCAACGAGGAGAAACGTAGGGCCATCGACGAGGAGATTGCGAAGCTTTTGGCGGCCGGGTTCATCAAGGAAGTATACCACCTCGAGTAGTTAGCCAATCTCATTCTTGTATGAAAGAAGAGTGGGAAATAGAGAATGTGTGTTGACTACACGGGTCTCAACAAAGCGTGTTCAAAGGATCCATTTCCTTTGCCACGCATAGACCAAGTAGTCGACTCGACCTCAGGGTGTGAAACCCTTTGCTTCCTTGATGCGTACTCCGGGTACCATCAAATCATGATGAAAGAGTCCGACCAGCTCGCGACATCTTTCATCACCCCATTCGGATCGTTCTGCTATGTCACAATGCCGTTCGGTCTGAAAAATGTGGGGGCTACGTACCAGCGTTGTATGCTCAAGTGTTTCGAGGACCTCATCAGGCGAGCCATTGAAGCCTATGTGGATGACATCATGGTCAAGTCAAAACGAGCTGACCTGGTCATAGCCGACCTAGAGCAGTCCTTCACGAAAATATGAGCAAACGACATTAAGCTCAACCCTGAGAAGTGTGTTTTTGGGGTCCCAAGGGGTATGCTGCTGGGTTTTATCATCTCCGAGCGTGGCATCGAAGCTAACCCAGAGAAGATCTCGGCCATCACGAGGATGGGCCCGATTCAGAACATAAAGGGAGTACAATGACTTACAGGATGCCTCGCCGCACTTAGCCGCTTTATCTCGCGCCTTGGTGAACAAAGTCTCCCCCTCTATCGGCTCCTGAAGAAGGCTGACCATTTCGAATGGACGCCCGAGGCCCAGGAGGCACTTGACACGGTGAAGCAGCTTCTGACAAAGGCCCCAATACTGGTCCCTCCGACCGACGGGGAACCGCTTCTGCTCTACATCGCGACCACCACGCAAGTGATCAACACCGCCCTGGTGGTAGAGTGAGAAGAAGAGGGACACACCCTCAAAGTACAACGTCCCGTGTACTTCATTAGCGAGGTCTTGTCTGATTCTAAGACTCGCTACCCCCAAATCCAGAAACTCCCGTACGTCATCCTTATTGCCAAGAGGAAGTTACGTCACTACTTCGAGTCGCATTCAGTGACAGTCGTGACATCCTTCCCTCTCGATGAGGTCGTCCAAAACTGGGATGCCACAGGAAGAATCGCGAAGTGGGCACTCGAGCTGATAGGCCAAGGCATTTTATATGCCCCTCGGACGGCCATCAAGTCCCAAGTGCTGGCTAATTTTGTCGCAGAGTGGGCCGAGATCCAAATGCCGCCAGCGGTCATCGACCGAGAGTACTGGACGATGTACTTCTATGGATCACTGATGAAGAAGGGCGCCGGTGGGGGGCTGGTCTTCATTTCACCCCTTGGGGTACGCATGAGGTACATGGTTCGCATCCATTTCCCCCTCCTCCAACATTGTGGCCAAGTATGAGGCACTCATCAATGGCCTATGCTTCGCCATTGAGTTGGATATCCGATGGCTTGATGTCCGGGGCGACTCTTAGCTGGTCATCGACCAAGTCATGAGAGAATCAAGGTACCACAACCCCAAGATGGCTGCATATTGCCAAGAAGTCCGTCAGCTGGAGGACAAGTTCGACGGTCTCGAGCTCAATCACATTTCGAGGCGTCTCAACGAGATGGCCGACGCGATTGGTGAAAACGGTGTCCGGCCGAGAGCCGGTACCGACAAGCATCTTCGCTAGCGATTAGTATAAGCCCTCGGTCCGCTACGAGGAGCTAGAACAAGTCGATGACGGGCCGCTTGCCCTAGGCTTGGGGGCTGACCAGCCGTCGGCTCTATCCGACCCGAAGTCATGGAGCTTGACGAGGATCCAATGATAGAGCCCAACCCTCTGGCCGACTAGAGGACGCCCTACCTCGACTACCACCTCCGTGAGGCGCTGTCCACGGACAAAACGGTGGCTCGGCGGCTCACGTGTCGCGTCAAGTCCTTTGTCCTTATTGAGGGCGACCTCTACAGGCGAAGCCACACCGGGATCCTGCAGCGCTGCATCCCCATTGAACAAGGGAAGCGGTTGATGAGCGATATCCATGGTGGGGTCTGCGATCACCATACCGCACCTAGAACCTTGGTTTGAAACGCGTTTCAACAAGGCTTCTACTAGCCGACCGCGGTAGCCGACACTGAACATATCGTGCGCACCTGCGAAGGGTGTCAATACTACGCTCGACAGACCCACCTGCTAGCCCAAGCACTCCAAACGATCCCCATCACATGGCCGTTCGCGGTCTGGGGGCTCGATCTGGTCGGACCTCTCAAGAGGGCACCCGGGGGCTATACGCACTTACTTGTCACCATAGACAAATTTACAAAGTGGATAGTGGCTCGATCGTTCTCCATGATCAAGTCCGAGCAAGCCGTGCTGTTCTTCCTTGACATCATCTATCGCTTTGGAGTCCCAAACTCCATTATCACGGACAACGGCACACAGTTCACCAGAAAGAAGTTTTTCTAATTCCGCGATGAATACCACATCCGCGTTGATTGGGCTACCGTGGCGCACCCCCGCACGAACGGGCAGGTCGAGCGTGCAAACAACATGGTCCTACAAGGCCTCAAGTCTAGAATCTTCAACCGGTTGAACAAGTTTGGTGGACGATGGGTCGCGGAGCTTCCCGCAGTGCTCTAGAGCCTAAGGACGACCCCCAGCCGGGCCACCAGCTACATACCATTCTTCATGGTCTACAGTTCCAAGGCTATCCTCCCGACCGACCTCGATTATGGAACGCCGAGGGTTAGGGTGTACGACGAACAGGGAGCCGAGGCGTCCCTCGAGGATGCCATGGACCAGCTAGATGAAGCACGTGACGTCGCCCTCCTCCGCTCGGCTAAGTACCAGCAAGCATTGCGCCAGTACCACAGCCGTCGAATGCGGGTCGGGCCTTCAACGTCGGAGACCTGGTGCTCCGCCTAGTCCAGAGCAACAAGAACCGTCACAAACTCTCTCCGACCAGGCACCTACAAGCTCAAGACCATCGATGGCAAAGTCTTTGTCAATGCCTACAACATCGAACAATTACGTCGCTTTTATCCTTAATTTACGCACACTTTCTCTTATCAGTTTCGCTATCAACTCCTCGATCTTTAAGTAACACCCGACCCTAGCAACGGCAGGGGATCGGGCCTCACTCGGGGGCTGGTAAGAGTATGTCTATTCGACGGACATTCTCTATGTCCGATCCTTTTTCACGTTAAGACCCAGAAGCGAGGGTTGTGGAAACAGACGCTGAGTAAAACTGGTCGAACTGCAAGAAACCTACGCCCCAGCGGTAGACATCAAAGCACACGCCCTAACACGCTTTAGGAGCACACGGACATCAGAGACTTGGGACATGTCCCTCTCTCGCTCGTTTGTAACCTCTACTACAAACTTTCAATGTTAGTAACACGAGCAGCAGCGACGAACTGGACGTAGAGACTTTCTGACCGAACCAGTATAAACCTCGTGTCCTCTAAGCACACCATCCAAGCCAGATACGCAATACTAGAAATTTACTAGTTGGTAACTCGAAACACCGACACATCTCTTCATTACAAGGGAAAGACCTGAACTTATATTAACAAACCAAAGAAACCTAAGCTTTCTAAGAATATTTAAATAAAAAGAATATTGAGTGGTGGAACAGTATACATGTCCGGTAATTCCTCAACCTATATGAGAAGTGGTCACAGATATATACTCCTATTTATTAGAAAACAAAGAACATTTACATATTTAATCAACTATATATTTGACTAGGAATAGGCAACAACCTTATATTGTCAATTTTGAATATATGTTCCTTTATTATTTGACTGAATTAACATACTTTTTAGTAATCAACTAAGAAACCTAGAAAGCGAAGGTACCTCCATCTACTTGGTCTATTTTATGGTTTTGCCTTTAGGTCCTATAGATGTTATTATATTCTTAAAGTTTGTAATTTACTCAATCTTGTGTGACCTTAGCAATATGGATCAGATTGAGTGCCTTCGCCAGTAAATTGGTCCTTACTTTACCTTCATGCTCTTACTTGTGTGGCCAATTAAGATTAAGGAGTAAACCGCTTTAAGTATCGTTCAACATCGACATCAGAAGTACTTGTAATAAATCATATATAGATGAAATGGTTATGATAAAAGTAATACATATTGGTAACCATTGCCAACTTTTATCTCCTCTTATTCAGGGAATGTTCAGCACTGCTTGAAAGAAGATGCCCGCAGTTTGATATTTCCAGCTCCAAAGGTGCTCTGAGCTCTATGGCAAAAATTTGTTTCTACTGCAGTTGACCTGTATCCAGATGCTGCTTTTTATATAATAGATGCTGTTGTTAATAACTTCGTAACCTTTCAAGCGTATATATTGCTTATATGTTTGGTCTTCCCAACTTTAAAGTCTGAATTTGAGCGCCCCCTTTGAAGCTGATCGAGAAGCTCACTTAAAAGCCTTCTGGGCAAACTAAGCTAAAAGTTATAAAGGATATAGCAAAAGAGCATCAGGTTGATTGTGATAAGTTGATTGTATGTGGTACTGAAACCCCCATGTGCATATTTTTATCTTACATGCCTCTGATGTCTTGAGATGATATAGATTTACCTAACTAACTTCGATGATGTAGATTTAAAATAGCAGACGTTGTACCTAAGATCGATACTGTCTCTTTTTTTGGCAACAACTTCTAGACTTTTGCAACTTCAAAACATATATTATTCTTGGTGATATATTATCATACAATTCAAAACTCCTATATTTCTATTTTCACTTACAGCAAAGTAACTGATGTATAGAAACATAGAATACTCAGCATATATTACAGCTACAACTTTGTTGTCAATAGAATAATAATTTTACCGTTTCAATAGATTTATTCTCACACAAGACAAATCACAAATCATCTCAACAACATTAACTCCAGGTTACTCATTTTCTGAAAAAGCTAGGTAAGCTCTCTTGTAGACAAACTAGTCCATCAGGTGCGCCCTCACGTGCGTCGGCGGTTAGTCGGCGCATATGTGGGCAAGCAAGGTGATCAAATATAGGTTGCAAAACAATTACATTCTTTGATCATGTAATAAGCACCTAACAAAAAGGGTTTACCGTTTCGATCTGTATCATGGAAATGTGGCAGGGACAGGTCACAATAATGATGAGTCAGGCAACCAACATGGTGTGTATTGCTTTTCATACTTATGTCTAGCTCAGATGTTTGTCCTTCTGTCTGTGTTCACCAAAGCATGGCATAGATAAGCTAAGATTATGCATATGAATGAAATAAAAATTGATCACATGGATATAGTAGTATATACCTGGTCCCAAAAGACATGGGAGGAGCGAGCATCATAGCAGGAATCTAAAAATCCCCAAAAATCCGATGGACGATGTGGTGCTTGGTGGTACTCTTTCGGGGTGCCAAGTTATAACCTCCACTAGTACCCCTGCTACTCACAACTCTGTTTCCACTATCCTGGAAGCAACACACGATCACAACGCCTCTGTATAGAACAAACGAATATTTTGGTAGCCAAAAACTGTGTGTGAAAATTTTACTTTGTTACCTACTGAATGGAGCAGCAGCTAAGAAATCTGTAGACTGAAGCTCAATTGAAGGAAAAAGATGTGATCATAACAGAAAAGCTAAATATAATATAAAAGTCCAGCATGCCAGCAAAAGCACTTTCTCGATAAAGCTAAGGGTCACTGAACCATAGTGGCAGGAAAAAAGGTCATGCTTCATACAGCCAACGGTGTAGTACAAATTCGTTTACAAAAACAACAATCGTTAAAAAACCACTGTTCATTCGAACACATGAAGTTGTCAAATGTGCATGGAAAGAGATACAATGAACATAGAATTTATGGATGCGCTAAAATACAGGGGCAATGATGCTACAAATAGCGGACTGTATTTATCAAGGTAAACAAACACGATACATCGACATGGCAGAAAATGATCCACTAAACTAATATATAAGCAAAATAAGACGATAATCCTAAAAACTGATTTGAACAAATTATCTATCTTCCAATAGTTACTAAGAGGAAATTCCATATTTACCTAAGAAGTTATCTGGTTGCAGCAGTTTAACCTCATAGTTCAAAAATAATAGCATACTCAGTCCTTGTCCTTAGGATTCAATTACATTCTGCAATGAAACCAAAAATCAAATTTGTAACAGGCATATAAGCTATGCATCTAACTGCAAAGAAGAGAAGAATGATTAAGGAAAGAGCTGGAATCAGAACAACTAAAGAAAGAGCAAGAATCAGAATACCTTAATATTGAATCGTAGCAATTTTTGCAGATAGCAGTGAAGCGCAGGAAACAAAATTGGATTGTTGTCAGGGAGAAGTTGGTCATCATTGCATATGCCAAAGTGCTTTAGTTCATTAAGAATGCAAAACACGACCATGCATATGTAATGGTTCGTATCACTCCATAGGCCAAATGCCTCGGTTAAAAAAAAGTGGAATAGAAACATCATAAAACAGCGGCGGCCACCTCCCTACCCCCCGCGGCACGGCGGCGGCGCGTCTTGAGAGATGAGAGAGAAGAAGCGGAGAATAGAGTTGGAGGGGAGAGAAGCAGCGGTATGGATAGAGGACATAGGAGCACAGGATACTTTTAGATGGCAGAGTGAAAAACGTCGTGGTGAAACACAACCATGAAACTGAAAACAAGCGGCCAAAACTTTTCACAATAACGTGGCCACCCTGAGCACATGCCAACTGCAACCGAAATGCAGGAAGCAATATGTTGTCACTTGAGATCAGGAAAAAGATCATAAAACAGTGATAATCATGACCACATCTTCTCATATGGCATAGTTGAGAAGAAGATATTTGTTTCCAGCAACATTGTCATTGACATGTGGCGGAAAAAGGTAAAATAGCTATGGCATGCAAATATTGTCGGCTTTGGCATATGGGAATGCCTCACTAGCAGCTCTGCAAAGATCATAAAAGAGGCATAATCATGACTGCATACTCTTATTTAACTCTACAAAGCAGCTGGGATTCGCTCGAGGACAACCCATTCATGTTGGTGAAAATCACTTCCTATATTTTAGAAAAAGGTATCTATCTCCAGCATCATTGGCATTGACATATGGTCTACCAAAAAATGCAAAATAGCAAAGGCACGAAAATATGGTCAGGTTTATCAGAAGCACCTCATAGGTACCATCATATGCTCAAACTGCAATCGATACATCATCAGCAACGGCATATGCTAAGACTAAAATAAATAAAGCAACACCATAGGCACACTAAAGGTATCTATCTCCAGCATCATTGGCATTGACATACGGTCAACCAAAAATGCAAAATAGCAAAGGCACGAAAATATGGTTAGGTTTAACAGAAGCACCTCACAGTACCACCATCATATGCTCAAACCGCAATTGGTACATCATCAGCAACGACATATGCTGAGACTAAAATAAATAAAGCAGCACCATAGGCACACTTATATACCAAGTTTTTCGAACCGGACCGGAGATCGAACCGGCGAGGTCCTCGGTTCAATGGTTCATTGGTCCAACCGTTAAGAACCGATTAAACCGCCGGTTCAATTTAATTGAACCGATTAATCGAACCGGCCGCAAATACTTTGAACCGGTGCATATATATATATATATATATATATATATATATATATATATATATATATATATATATATAATTGACAGATAGAATAATATAATTATATTGTACGACCATAAGGACAAGGTTCACACATCATGAAAATATAGGATGACAAATTGACATGGTCTTAAATTCAAAATACAAAGTGCATGATAACATATATATATAGGTTCATCTTCACACACAAGAGTGACAACTGACAAGACACAACCATAAGATTCATAGCAACATAGTCTCACAATCACAGGTTCGTAAATTCAAATATCAAGTGCGTGATGATAAGATAGAAACACATGAAGCATGGTACTCAATAAAAACGTATTGGACACAATAAATGGATGGTTGTACTTTCTCATTAGATATAATGGGAAGCAATGGTTGTACACATATTTTGTAATGATTGATGCATGAGCTACAGTATTCTTCACCAAATGCTCCTTACCAAAGTCTAACAATATCAAATTCACACAATGGGCAGCACAAGGGGACCAATAAATGGATGGGAACTCATCTTGTAACCTTCTACCAGCAGCGACCATGTTTGATGCATTATCAGTAACAAAATGAACCACATTTTCAGGCCCAACATGATTAACTACATCTTTGAACAATCTGAACAAAAAATTTGAAGTTTTGGAGCTATCAGTGGCATCAACTGACTTAAGAAAGACAGTACATTTGGGACAGTAGACAAGAAGTTGATGAGGGTCCTTCTCTTTCTATCAGTCCATCCATCAGCCATAATAGTGCAACCAGTTTCTCTCCAATGTGTGCGGAATCCATCAACAAACTTCCTAGTCTCTTCAACACATTTTGCAAGATATGGACCACGCATCTGATTACAAAGCGACGCCTTGTATCCAGAACCAAATGCACACACAACATCAAACATCGGCTGATAAAAAACAGAATTGGTTGCATTAAATGGAATAGATGCATCGAGAAACCATCTTGTCACACACATATCTGTCTTCTCTTTGACCACTTCTCCTTCAAGAACACTCTTAAGTGTTGGTTGATCCCCTGGTCTAGTTCTAGGCTTGAAGTACTTTCCAACACTAGGAGTAGTAGTACCAGCCGGTCTTTTTTTCCCTTTGTTTGATGCAGCTACAATAGGATTGGTATTGGAGACTTCAACAACATCTTCATCTCTAGGTTCTGGTCCATATGGGTGCCCTTCCACATATTCCTGTTGCATCTTCTTTTTCTTCTCATTCCAATCTTCAATATGTTTATACATTGTATGCTCAACCTCAGGATCAACCTTCTTACATGCAGCTACATTACCAGGCCATTTGGCCAAATGTTCCTTGAAATGATGGATTCCTCCTCCTAAGAAAGTCGTGTCACAGTACATGCATTTGATCTTCTTTCTCCCTCCTTCCATAATCTGTGTGCAATATCCCCATGCTGGATCAGTTTTCCTTCTTGTCCTTCCTTCTGTGGCAGCCTCTTGGGATGGGGTTGAATTCTGGTTAGAATTTTCAGTCCTAACTGGAGTAGGAGTGTCCGAAGAATCAACTGTGTGTGAAAACAAAAAAACAGTAAGAAAGTTATCAATTTTCACATGAATGAAAATGTTGAACTTAGTCAGTAACAAATTAACCAGTATACTCTATTACTCTAGCACTAAACATACTAACAGAGGGCTTCACCAATGAACTCACTAGATCAAATCAAATAACAGCAGGCTAATATATATATATATATATATATATATATATATATATATATATATATATATATATATATATATATATATATATATATATATATATATATAACAGTAGGCTAATATACTAACAGAGAGCTTCAACATGCACAAATTAAGTTCTAGATCGAACCATCCAAGATTACTTCCATGTTCCATGTTCCATCATCGATGCTACTATATACGGCATCAAATTCAAACCTAAAATCTAAAACTTGAACTCACCAGTAGCCATGTTGGACTTGGAGGCGTGGAGCAGAGCAGAGACAAGAAGTACTGTCATAATCGTAGCAGGCTAGAAGCAGCTGCCCCTTGCCACGCCCACGGCCACAAGACGGCCGCCGCTCTGCAGCCGCGACGGCACAGCCGCGCCTTCCGCCAGCGCACAGCAAGCGCGCAGCCTGCTCAGCACAGCTTCGCGCCACGACGGCAGCGCGATTCCCTTCACCATGCCACATGACGCACGGCGCACAGGCGCCCGCTCACCCTTCATAACGCCCGACCTCACCTTTCGCCGGGCGCTTGCTCGATGCGCCACCGCCCGGCCGTCGAAGCTAGGTCTAGGTGATGAAAATGGCGGCCGGCTGGAATGAAAATGGGGAATTTTTCCCTCCCTCACGCTACGCCTGATAACCTAAAAAGAAAACAAAGGACACATTATTCCATTATTACCCCTGAACAGATAGCCTTCTCTGAGCTACCAGAGAGGTATTTTTTGACTAAATAAAAACCGCCCAGATTCACATGAGAAACCGCCCGGTTCACCGGTTCGACAAAAAACCGGCCGGTTTAACCGGTTTTTAGCGGTTCGATTGCATGGACGATCTTTTAAGTGAACCAGACTGGTGTAGGCCCTGGTTCGGTCTTTTAGCGGTTCAACCGCCGGTCCGGTCCGGTTCGAAAAACTTGGCTTATATATACTGATGAAAAGATTACAGCATCAACACAGCGGCACAAACCTTATACATAAGCAAAATAAATCCATATATACAGGAAATGAAATCAAGGGATCAGAGACATAAGGTAGGAAAGGAGATAAAGGGATTTTTTGGCACCCGATTCACTGCATAGATTGAATGGGGAGCGGACAAATCCAACCATGCAGTCGACGGATCTGGCCATCCGTCACCGTAGTCGGCAAGGGGAGGGGAGGGAAGCAAGAGAGAGAGCGCACCTTTACCTGTACAGCAATTGGGCAGCAGTCGGTCCGTGGCCACCTCTCTCGTGGCTCGCACCCACCCCCGGCTAGGGGCATGGCCGCCGAGCACAGGCAGCTAGGGTTTGGTCGAGCACACGCGGAGCGGCGGGAAGGGGCAGCGCGGGGGAAGCAGCGCCGGTGGCTACCGACATGGCCCGGTCGTGCCGCTCCGTGGCCGAGGACGTCCACCGCCGTCGGGGCCACGCCTGCACAAGCCGCAGACAAGCAAGGTCGCCGTCGCCGCCAAACCCGGCAAGGTGGCGCATCGCCATCCGACGACGCCGGGCCCAATGCCAAGACACTGCACTGCCTTCGTGGCGCGAGGGAGAGGAGAGAGAGGGAGAGAGAGGAAGGGAAGGTGGGCGCGGATGCGGCGGAGGCGACGTGTGCGGGAGCAGAAGCTTCGAGGTCGGGAAGGAGAAGAATCGAGAAGGGGAATTGTGTAGTAGTAGAAGCCGAAACTGGGTATATATTTGGTCTTGTGGATTCGGACGAGAAGCCAAAGGAGCTAAAGAAAAGAAAAGAGGAAGCCAGAGAAAGTCACGAGAAGCGGTAGAAGCTATTTCCGAAGAGAATCCGCTTCAAGCAATAAGGGCCACGGGATCGAGGATCGGACGGTTGGGGTCATTCAGGCCGATGTGGATGCCGTTCCTGGCGGCCAAAGTAAACTGCTTTGATAAGAGTAAATGGAGAGTTCCATCCAACCAGATGATTTAGATCCACCCCATTGGTAATTTGGGTACTTTTGATATGTGGTCACGCAAAAATCAAAGCAAGTGGTTTGCTTCATTAACTTCGACTACTATTGATGGACCAATAAGGTCTGTTTGTATTTGCATCATGCAAATATTGTTTATTTAGTGGGTTATTCAAATTATGGAATTGAGTTCAAAGGACTTCGCATGGCTGTACAGTAGAGTGTAGACTATGCCGTCCAAATAATTTACATTTCCTGCAATAGTAATCTCCAATAGATAACTTGCACAACTCAAACACCTAAAAAATATGAGCATGTATATCTGCCCTTTTCATATTAGAGCAACAATCTACACAATAGTTAGCACTAGTATGAGGGCGCGCGAACCCGTGCAACGATACATGATTCTAAATATGGAGATTTTGCTATGTAAAGATTGCTCCCTCGGTCGGTTGTTGGTCTATGCTGATTATCAGAACTCCATATTCGTGCGGTCTTCTTGTAACTGACCTGTTTTTCAGGTGGTAATTCAGGTGAGTGTCTGAGCCAAAGTGAGCAAGATTCAGTAAAACGTTTCAGAATATTAGTGTTTTATTTACCAACCATGAAAGCTCTGCGCTGAAGCTGAAACCCCATTCTCCTGGCTTTGGCCTTTGCTGTCGATGTGGAAGATTGGTTGGAGGTCCTCTCAGTAGCTTCTTTGCTGAAAAATAAGTTCATCAGAGCTTAGTTCAAGGTAATTACCAGACTGCAATTAAAAGAGAGAATATGAGTGCTGTAATCCTGAATGTAGCCTAGGGTGCATATTTGCAAGGTAGGAAATATTACATGGTGCATACAAATATATGATCACAGGCAGGAGTTCACATGGCTAGGAAGCAGCAGTATCAAATCATAGTGTAGGCAGACAATAATTTGGGGGAAGAAGAAAACCAAAGCAACAATCAAGGAGAAGATAACACATCAGGACTTAGAGGCACCTCTGATGAAATCAAAGGCTACAATGACTTGAGTAGGGCCCTTACCAGCACCGCAGGCTAGGGGCGTTGCTAGGAGTGAAAATGGCTTTAGGGCTGTACGGGTTCAAGATTGCATCAAGATTGTATGGAAGAAAGGCATCTTCATCTGTAGAACCTTGTAGAGTTGTAAATTCAGACTCTACACCTGCTTGTATTTGAAATCTCTGAATCAACATCACTGTGTTTGCCCTGCACAGGCTGCTCCTCAGGATCTGAGTCACTATGTGCCTGCCTTGGAACATCATCCACTACGTGATCTGTAAAAGGGAACACATTAAAGACCAATCATTATACTGCTTGACTTTTCATTCGGGACTTCAACAAGAAAACACACGCGTCCGTATTGGTGGCTAACCGCGACCTGATTTAGTCCAGCATCCTCGATGAGGAACCACAAATTTGTATATGACTTCCATCCAAGCTGGACTATGATTATGAGTACAGTTCACCGCATCGATCACTGTGTTAGGCACGCCACACACACCGATGGCAAGACCAGATGAAAGATACGATGCGATAGCGACCGCAGAATCGGTAGCAAATTAAAATGTCCTGCACCAAGTAAAGAAATCATGAGACACAGAGGACGATTTTTTTAGCGCAAGAGAGAGAACCAATGATGATGATTTTGTACTCAGTAAAACATTAGTACTAACTTGCCTATCAGATGCCATACAAACTCTGAATAGTATTGATGATGGCTTTGTACTCAGCAAGCATATGTATAAGGCATAGGACAAAATAATGTACTGAATCAGACTTACCGTGACCGCAGGATCCATTGGAGACCAAAAAATCCATAATCAATACCAAACCGGCCTTGCAGACATATGCCAGGAATTATATCCAGCTTCACTGGTTCGAAAAGAGTCACAATTTTGCCGCAACAGATGAGAAAAAAGGAAATTTATCACACTTTTGACATTGGTCAAACTAATGATGCCTATCTCAGCTTGCTATGAACACAAAAAGGTTGATGCCTCTGATTTTGTTCAGATCCGAAACCTGTATACCCTCTTTGCAATTTTTTCAAGAACCAGCATGCTGTAAACATATGTATATTTCCCTACAGCTATATGGTTGTCTAAGAGGCAAGAATCAATTAGTAAAAAACTAAAGGTCAGACAAATCAACAAGGAAACTATGTAGTCCAAAGTAATGCCATGGAGACACCAATTTCTATACAACATATGGAAGTGCACCAGGTGTGCTACTCAAAAGGTGCACAATATTTTTTATAAGTGACCAAACACATCCTATGAAATCAAGCAGACCTCTCTCCTTTCTCCATGGACCAATTTCTATATCGACATATGGCAATGCAGTACGGTTGCCAATCAGAAGGCACACAGTAATTTTAGAACGTGACCAAACACATCTTGTGAAATCAACCAAACCTCTCTCCTTTCTTCTGCAGGTCAGGAAATTGAGCAAAAAGGACTGCAGGAGTGGTTACCTGGCTTCATTAAACAGAAATAATCTTTTTCATCTCCCTATGACATGCATGTAGAAATAGTAGGACTACAACCTAAATCCTTGTTTTTTATTGTATGCTATAGACCGATTACAATGATTTCAGATAGGTTAATTTTGGAAGGCATACATATCTCTGAGGTTCCATATAAACAGCTAGAGAATCCACTACATGGCCCTGCACGTCAATTTCAAATAATCAAAATCTATTACAATGATTTCAGATAGGTTAATTTTGAGAGGTATACATATCTTAAATCATTGTAGTAGTGAAAAAAGCACCAAATCAATAGGTAGCATCAAAATATGGTTATTTCAGCACTCATTGATTAGTGACACTCTACAAAGTTAATGAAAACAAAAGCACGCTAACCACTTATAGTTAAAAATTGCATATTGATACTTACCAACTGAACAGATTTCTCCATTTCTTAATTAACTCCAAACACTTCCTAAAAATATTATTGTACATATGAAACTGATTGGAGATGCCAAGAGCCAAAGCCAAAACTAAAACATGTTTGACTGAAGTGAAGTGCAGGCATTATCTTTTCCTAGCTAATGAGATCAGAAGCTGGAAAGTGAAAAATGGCAGCCATGATACACATAAAAAATGCTTTATCTATGTCTGACTGAGGTATACTACTAAAGCACAGACCAAAAATTGAGCCTCATTAATTGACAATACCATTTCATTGCAGGTAGCTGGGAAAAATAAGATCATCATGGTCAACTTAAATCATTTTGGCAGACCTAGCTGGTGCTGGAATTAAAGAATTCAAAATTATTTTTGGACCATGAGAACAATAATGGATCACAATGTTGCTCGTCACTACATAAGCAGTATAGCAGTCAAGTAATTGATATTGAAATTATATGTGTACTATGATTTAAAACATATCAAATCATACAGGAAAGTGCCAACAATTAATGACCATAAGTTGTGAAGTGTAATTACGTGACACACATACCAATTTGGTTTACTTATGTCCTAATGAGGTATGCAACTGAAGCATAGAGCCAAATCTGAAGCTTCATTAGTTCAGCAATCAGCACATATTTTGCTCTAGGCAGGTAAAAAAATTAAGGTCATCATCATCAACTTGAATCATTTTGTGAGACCTAGTTGGTGCTGGACTGAAACAATTAAATATTATTGTTTGAGCATGAGCTAATCTGTCCTTGTGCCGTGGTCAATGACAACGATGGATCGCCTCACCAGCAGTACTATCTAGATAAACTATAGCAGAACACCAAAGCTGCAATAACCAAGAATTTAAGAGGGCAAAAGAAAAAAACCAGGATCAACAGGCACATTTACTTGTAGCATCACTAAGTGTGAAGAGGACAACTGAGAAGTTATACCTTCATGACGCCTTTTAGTTTCAGTTATTTTGGTGCTCCCTGTGCAGCAAACACACTATGTCAAGCACATAAGCAAATAACATAGTGTGAAATTTAATTGCTCCTTAGATATTTTGGACCTCTAGCTATCACTATAAAAATGGAAACACTATAGACAAAGAGAACAGAATATCCGACACATACATTTGAAAGACATAGTGTGAAAGTAAATTGCTCCTGATATTTTGGACCTCTAGCTACCACTATAAAAATGAACACTATATATAAGGATCTACATGAATCAAGAGGCATCAAGAACAAAGATGAAGCTGGTAGAGTGCTTCGTTGGTCCACGACCACACTGCTCTGGGCACAAACCCATCTTCCACCATCATCACACAACATCACACAACTGTACACCTATGACTGTAGTATCCTTGTGAGGAAGAAACAGATAGTTTTATAACCTACCCTCCTCAAAATTTCATATTTGTATTGTTCAAGTTACCACACCAGCACCTAGCGCAATAACGTTGAAGCTTACTGACTCAACCGGACTTGTAAAGGTTGGTAGGCTCTGCAATGTTACCCAAAAAATCAACCGAAGTAGATAACTGATTGCCCAAAAAAGACATAAATAAATGAAATTACATGTATAGCAGTAGTATATTGTATATGATTTGCTAGAAGAGCACTATCCTTTTACCTAGAGCCCAAAAATTGGTTCTCAAATCGCCCTTCGGATCATCATCCTCAATTAAAATAAAGGGAACTGTAAATAAACTTGAGCATGTATAAAAATGAGAGACTTTGTCAGAAATAAATAATGAGTCATGTGGACATAAACATGAATCGGTCATCAATTCCTGAATCCACCATTACCTGCATAGTCATAGCAGTCTCATAAATATGTCGAATAGAGATTCAACGTCGAGGTAGTAAACAATACAGTAAATATGAAATCTTTGGCATAGATCGGAGCGCCGACGAAATAATAGAACAAATATAATCCGTAGGCATCATCTACTGCGTCAACCTGATAGAAGAGAAAACTAAGATGGAACAACATATGCAGATGGAGGAAGAACGAACCTGAGGGGGTGGCACCTAAGGTTAGTGTTCCATGAGCACGAGAGAAAACTACCAGACGAATGAGGCCACATGGTGGGCAGCCGCGCCGGCGACATCCAGTAGGGCCCGCTCCAGTGCGCCGTGGCCAGTAACGGCGGACAGGACGGCCATCCGTTCATCGCCACATCCCTGCGGCGCGAGGAGGGAGGGCCGTGGAGGAGGGGGCGTCGAGGAGGAGGGGGCGGCTGCAGCATCCGCTGGGCCGCTCGTCCCGGCGCCATCGCCCCAGCCGCCGCCGCTCACGTCGGGAGGGGAGGGAGTCACGAGAGAAAAAGAGAGGGGAAGAGAAAGTTCCCGATGCGGTAAGAGGGAACCACCGATTGTGGAGAAGCCGAGGTAGATATTTGGGAAGGAAAATGAGAAGCTGAAGCCAGATTATACGAAGAGCTGTGTTTTATAGGGGAGGAGGAGGAGCGGAAGGTACTAAAACGCACGAGAAGCTGATTCTATTGGAAGCAGATCTAGCAAATCATGGTCATGTATCGCGAGATCCAACGGACGAGGAAATTCCGGGTGACGTGGACGTGGTTCCGCTCGAGGAGCAGGCCACCCTTGTCTAGGTAAAATTGGTTCTCCTATGGTGTACCAATACCGCGCCTAGGTTTTCTATTGGGATCGAGATCTGTCTCTCGCCATTGCGGCGCCGGAGGCGGAGGCGATTCCCTTTTGGCTGAGCTCCTATAAAAGTCTAAAATGCCACCGACTATCGCACGATTGTGTATGTTTGTACCCTCCGTTCCAAATTATAATTCTTTTTAACTTTTTTGACCCCGATCGCTCGTCTTATTTAAAAATTATGCAAATATAGTCAAATTTAAGTCATTCTTGAAGAACTTTTGTTAATAAAATAAGTCACAACAAAAGAAGTGATATTTAGCACAAATTTTTGAATAAGACGAATGGTCAAACTTGGGGTAAAAAAGTCAAACGAACTATATTTGAGTGTATGTAAAATTAGGAAAAATAAGAATTATTAGTGTCTTGTTCATACAGTAGAGTCATGGCCTAACTAGTAGAGGATTATATATTAACAAAAGTACGCAAATCAACATCATATATCATGGTACTCACTCGGTCTACAAAAATATAACTATGAGATTTGTGTAAGTAAAATTACCAAGTTTATAGTGAATAGATTTAATATGTTTGTCTTGAACGAGGTTTACAACGAGAATATATTTTATAATTAATTTAATAATATTTATTTTGTATCATAATGTTATTTTTTATATAATTTTGATCAAACTTTAAATCGTTCGAATCTTAAAAAAAAGTTAGAATTGCTTTTTTTATGGACGGGGATTACAATATAACAAAACATATATGCTTACAGAGTCACGGTGATCTAGAAAGATAGATGGCCCTTGTATGGGCATCTCGGAATTTTTTGAGAATTCTTACACACTCACACCTATGAACAAACGGAAAATGCGAACACTTATGCCAAGTCGAGGACTTAACCCTGGTGGGCAGGTTCTAGCATAAGAAACCCAACCAACTAATCTATGATCAATTCGTGGCATCTCGGAATTTATCCAACTCTCTAGCGAGCAATGTTCTTTTTTCTTTCATCCCATTCAATATCAGTCGCCTTGTTGGTGAGCTTCTTCCAACTACAATAATCGCCTTTTGATTTATTTCAAGTGTACTCAAGCTTAGCTCTTTCTTCGAACCTTTATGTCAAATATGTGTTTGCACGTTTCTTTTTTCGGCAAAACTCTCACACACTATCATAGTATTCTTGTCATACTAATCAACCTCAAGCAGGATCTCAAGCAACAGGCCATCGTACATCATTTATACCACTATAAAAAGAATTAGTTGAAAATTCTAGCATTAGTATCAAAGACTTAAATCTCGATAGGCAGATTCTAGTTACTACAGATGTCTCGCTAAGTTCCCTGCTCTGTTCCCTGCTCTACCTCGTTAATCTTTGTTTCTTCAAACAATTATTAAGACCCTATCCGTAATTATGAACTTAAGCAAAAAAAAAAACCTATCAGTAAAAATAACTATATGCGGGTACAAAGAGTTTAAAAAATCAAGCATCTATGTGGAATGGGGGATTTCCTATAAACGTGTCGTGTACCATTGAAAAAACATAATGGCCATGTTCGTTTCTCTTATAATCCGTCTTTTTCAACTTGTTTTTTTTTTAGTCGGAACAATGTTTTTCTCTCACAACAAATCAGTCGGAACAGTGTTTCGGCTTGTTTTTTCTGCGAAGCGAACGGGGCCAATAATTAGCCAAAAATGCTACCATCCATATTCCATGCTGAGTAGAACACAAAATCACCATTCGCTTACACGGCCGTTTAGCCCGTTTACACTTAGTGTAAATGCTACACAATGGCTTGACGTGTCCATTTAATAGCCATTTACCCCGTTTAGTCCGTTTAAATAGTCGTTTAGCTCGAATAAATAGCTAAACAACATGTGACTGTTTAGTTTTTAATGTTTAGACTAACACTGACACGAATAAGCAAATACTACAGGTAAAAACCTAACCAGTTGCAGTATCGGTTCACTACATATGATTCTAATCTTGGTATACCCGACTCTTTGTTTGAGTCTTTAGAGGAATGAGCCAATGCGTCCCTTTAGTTACGTGACAAATGAAACCAAACCTTTGTTTTAGTCTTTAGAGGAAAATGAGCCATTGCGTCCCTTTAATTACGTGACAAATGAAACCAAAGACAGGAACGAGCCAATGCGACCCTTTAGTTACGTGACAAATGAAACCAACAAAGACATCAATTCATAGGGACATCTAGGCAATTTGCCTCCACTACTAATGTGCCCTAATAAAAATCTTAAAACGTAAGTTCTTGGAGACGGAAAGGCGTGTCAGATTATCTTTGATCCAATGGAACTTTTCGCTCGCAGTTGCAGCGTCTGCCCCTGAACTTTTCGGCTAGCGGTTCACGCACCACACCCCTTTACATCTCCAGATCTCCCTCCCACCCTAGGAAAACTTGGATAGTGTTGAAATTCCTAGCAATGATAGATTCATAATCAGGCTGTGTTTAGTTGGACGAAATTTGAGAATTTGACTACCGTAGCACTTTCGTTTTTATTTGGCACTTAGTGTTCAATCATAGACTAATTAGGCTCATAACGTTTGTCTCGCGATTTCCAACCAAACTGTGCAGTTAGTTTTTTTTTTTCGTCTACATTTAATGCTCCATGCACGTATCGTAAGATTCGATGTGATGACTACTGTAGCACTTTTTAGGAAACTTTTTTGGAACTAAACGTGGCCTCATAAATGACTTCCATCACGTTGTCTCTCATATCTGAACGATTCAGAGGGACGAAATTGACTTAAACGCAAGGCAGGTCACCAGTGATCACACCCTGGGAAACTGCTATAATAGAACAATGTCAAGTAACTCAACAGCGTTTGATCAACTAGGTATTCCTATACTACACTAGAACAATGAATTGACAGGAGGTACATAGACTACACTAGAAATCATTAAAAGACCTTTCTTCACTGACATGCTCCAGAAGAATTAAAGATTGATACAAAATACACAGATGATTATCCCATGGCTTATTTCATCTCCCCGTGTTCACTGTTACAATGTTGCTGCAAATAATCTCAACAGAATCATATGTGCTCTTGTATTTCATTCCATCTCCATGTAATTGTTTGTCAAGACTGTTGTGGAAAGGCTCAAATATCATTCCAGCATAAAAAGATCAAAGCACAATTCAAACCCTTAAACATGATTAGCCATTCGCGCTAATGGAATTAGAGAACTCTTCAATATGCTCGGCAAAACTCAAATAGATAGAGCTTTGGAAAGATATTGAGTCTCAATAAGAAAAGTGAATTGAGCAGAACTTGTAACACCTCGGGTGTTAGCCTCGCATAACATGAGCATGAGCATCAAGCATTCATAAATCATCACTTACAATTGAAACATTTGATCGAAACATATGAAACATTGCTTGTTATCTCGTGTTTCTTGGAACATATGCATATGATCATGTGCAAATGAATGCAAGTGGGTAATGTTGGTCACTAAAACACTTTAGCTACACTTAGGTTAACAAAAGAAACCTTGTTCATGAAGGTCACCTTTCATGATCAAGCACTTAAGTAATATCACATGTGTTGACCTGGATAGCTATATGAGTGACTACTACATGAAATGCTTAAATGACCTTGCAAATTGTTTAAACATGCTTAGGATATCATTAGGAACAACTTTGGTATTTAGTGCTAAGGCTAGTTTGGTCATTTAGCCATGGTTTGTGTATGTATCATGATTTCAAAGTGACATGTTTGACTAAAGTTGAACTAGGTGTTAGGGACCTTGCATGGAGAAGTTCACTAAAGCAAAGTTGTAGTGTTTGACATAAGGAACAACTTTTATTTTTGGGTCATGGACTGATTTAGCTTCTAACCTGCTTGAATGGGTCCCACAAAACCAAAGCAAAATCTTGATTTCAACACTTAAGCAATTTTTCTAAGTCTAGGTTCATCGAATCGAATCGATGTGCTCACTTTGGGGATGTTTTTCCTCGCCTTGTTCATGAATTAGCACGAGATCATTGAACGACATTTGTAGCTGGTACTTAGGTCTCACGAAATTTATTCAGAGGTTTGTACTAAGGAGCCACGGATTTGCGATAAATTAACGAAAACACGCCGTCAGCGTCCCGTTCATTGTCTGAATAAATCAATCGCAACGTTCAGCTGGCCGACCGCCGTCGAGCCTTGGCCGCCAGCGCGCTGCTGAAACGGCAACGCCGCGCCGCCGGTGATCTGTCTGCTGCGAGCCACGACGCGCCCGAAGCGCCGCTTCATCACGCCAAATACCGCCAAACTCTCGGTAAAGCACCCATTTGCTTCGCCTTGGTCCCTTCGCCGCCTTCGCGCGGCCAAAGAAGATTTCCAGCTCCGCCTCGCCGCCATAGTCGCAAGACATTACGCGCGCTTAGCCACTCCGAAACCACCGCCATAGCTCCACCGTCTCCCCAAAGACCCGTAGCTTCTTCCGTGCCCGCCATTCGCGTTCGGTAAGCGCCGCCACAGTGCAAAGGCTCACCGGAGCTTCACCGCCGTGTGTCCGCTGTCGTGGTACGCGCCGCCAGATCTACCATTCCACGCGATAGCCGATGCGCGCTGGGTTATTGTAGTCCACCGGGTGCTCGTCCGAGCTCTAGGTCGAGCCATCGTAGCCCCCACCGGCGTATCGCCGACGTCCCGCCTCGCCGAGCCGCCATGGTCGCCGCCGCCGTCGTCGGCCGGTGTCGACGATAGGGCTGACCAAATATACCAATCGACGCCGCTAGGTCGAGTAGAAGGTCTAGTGATGATATCACCGCCAATGAACTCGCCACCGTCGAAGTTTTGCCGCGTCCGTCGAGCAGCCCAACAGGTTTCTGCTTTTTGTCTCACTGACCGAGTGGGTCCAGCGTGTCGTCGACTCAAAGATTTCAAATCCAGATTCATTTTGAATGCGATTCACATGTGTTTTGTTATTTTTGTATCTTTAGTTTGGTAGCTCCTAAAAATTGTGAAATAAATATGATTGTGTTGCTTAGGAAGTATAGTATTTAATAAAAAATATGTTCTTGGTTTCAACAGTAGAAATTTCGGAGATTTAAATCAGATTTGAAATGTGCTTTTGAATGTATTTAAATTTGTTTATTTTATATCTAGAGTTCTGTGCTCCAAAAATTATGAAATTTTTGTGGTAGGCTATTCTTGTCATATATGAACTCTAGTAAAATTTGAGGACCAGTGCATGTGTATAATTATAGTTATAGATTTTTCCTTTATGGCTAGTCCATCCTTGCATGATTTTTTATAAATTAATTATGAGTCCAAAATTCATGAAATTTGTTGGAGATAATCCTAGTACCTTATGGATGTTAAGAAAAATAAGAAATCTGTTGCTTGACACTTTTCAATAGGATTTTCCATTTATGCTATTTCAAGCCTTGCTTCCTTATCATTTTGTATAGAATGTTCTACTTAGTAAAATGACATGAAATTTTTATAGTAGTCCTTTGATAGCATTAGTAAGACTCTGTAAATTTTTGAGAATTTATTAAGCACATCTGATATATATTTATTATTTAACCTAGATATCTAAATAAAATAATAAAGGCAATTTAATAAATAGTTTGGGCTTCACCGTTATATTATCTAAAATGTCTTTGGTATGCCTATACTGTTGGTAGATTTTAAGTTGTCAAATTTGGAATGATTACATGAAGTAGAGGTGTTATTACTTTATATTGCATGTTAAATAGTTTCCTGACTAATTCTAGAGTGTGATGAGTTGCATGTTGAAACTGATGTGTACTGTAAAAATGGTTAATAACAAAGTGGTAGAGAATTTGATAAGCTTTCCAGAAAGTCCTGGATCACTGTTTTGGATTTGTAGAACTCCAGTTATGAGTGAAACAAGTAGCTACTTGCTTGTGGGCATAGTCGATGCATTGTAGAAGTAGTTAAGTAATAATCGAGAAGAGATATGCACCTACTCAAACAACGTGATGCACTTGTTAACATATATGCATTCGTAATACTTATACCATACTCATGCATCTAGGATCGGAGGAAGAGATCACGTTCTTGGAATTCAAGAAGCGAGAGGAAGGAAACCAGGAGGATCCGCAAGCCGCAGCCTCCGGCGTGGCGCGAAACCCTCAAGAGCTTCCGAGTGCCCCGATCATCGCCTCTACTTCCTTTCTCATGAGGCAAGCCCCGAGCATTATAAGTCTCCCAAAGAATTTACAAATGTTTACTTACGTATTTATGATTGATGCATTAGGTTATAAGAGTTGAATGAAACCACTTGATGCATGTACATTCCTTGTCCAAATATTACACCAGAATCCTGGTATAGGTCCGTGATCGAATATATATGCTTAGCCATGCTTAGACCGGTAGAAGTTGGGTGATGTCCCATCACCGCGAGATATAGGTGGATACCGAGCACACGGTTATTATATCTCGCTATCGTGGAAACGAACCATGTGGTAAAAGTAAATCGAGACCGGACGGGAAGTAGATAGAGAAGCAACAAGACATGGAGGTCTTGGGTGTGGATTTATCCCGCCTATGTCGATTAAGGACCGTACCGTTGTTGGTGCTTCGACAAGATTGAACGCATGCCTCTCACTTAGCTGGCGGATAACTCGTTCCGACCGCTGGCCGAGTAATTCAACTCGGGCCGGAATCGTTCATTGTGCGCCCTTCCGGGAACGATCGATCGAGCCCAAGGGCGTGCTTGGCCCGAGCATCCCGGCATCTAGTGTTCCAGATTAGCGACGCTTGATGCGGACCCGCGAAATGTGTACCGAGTTGTATCAAAGGTGACCTAAGGCTATCGTGGCTGTAGACTGGTTTGTGTTGGGAATAAATTCCACCGGTTGAAATCGATTCAATCGCCGTCTCTCCTGGATAGTGAGAAACTTGGCTAGTCCCAACATCGTAGTAACTGTGTTATGGAACATGATGGTTCGGACGAAAATGGAATTACAATACCGCTATGGTTACTATTGTATGCTTCTAAAGGATGTACCACATGTTTGGCACAGGATAGTTGCTAACCTAGAAATGAACAATTATAATTAACTTGGTAAAGAATTAGTAACTGCATATTTCATGATTTAATTGCTTTTACGCAAAAAATGTTGTCAAGTTACGTCCACTTATACTGACCTTGCATAATCCTTGGAGTCATTTTATTTTCTCGGTTCATGACGGGTAAGTCTAGCTGAGTACCTTCTCGTACTCGTGGTTTATTTTCCCAATGTTGCGAGATGGCACTTTGTGTATCATGGTTATTGCAAGAGTTGCCTCTATCCCGTTGTGGATGAGGAGTAAGCCTTAAGCGTGCTTCTTTAGTAATTCCTATCCTTGCTTTTGTGGACCGTGATCTAGCTTGGCACAGATCAAACTATGTTGGAAACTTTATCTTCGAACTTATTTGCTTCCGCTTTATTTATCAAACTCGGTTTGTAATAACTTTTATTCAGACTCGATGATGAAAAGTATCTCATGAACTTTATGTAATATGTGGCATGTATGTTGAATCTCGTACGATCTTGGTTGTTGTAAATCGTTTATCGAGACCCGTCCGTGGTACTCGACGGACTATCGGGTTTATATGGGTTCAAGTATGAAAGTCGACCGCTTATGGATTGCCATTGTACTTGTATTCTTATAAATTGGTCGGTTCTCTGCGACAAATTGGTATCGAGCAAGATTCAACGTTAATTGTCACAAGTGTATTTAAAAACAAAATTTTGTTTTCCCAAAACCCTTCTCTAGCAACTATTAGTTATATAATAGGTATTTGAAATCTAAAGTGTGCCAATGATCACTTTCCTTATGCCCAAATTAAGGACTATTAGGTGGCTATTTAAGTACTAACATGGGGTTTTTATTTAAGTCAGTCCATACGGCCATGCTATAGTATGGATGCCATTCACTTGAGTGGTAATGTATGGATCAAATGCCTCTCGCCAAGGTAAGATGAGTGTATGACCGCAAGATGTGAGCGTCACGATCGAAGAGTTAGCTTTGGTATGACTATGTATGCATGCTTGCATGTGTATATGGTACGTATTTAATTGTGGGTTAAATTATTGTCGGGTATATTGATACGGAAGTATATGTATGGGTATACATATATGGAAGTATTTACAATTACATTCTCGCATATTCATTATGGGTTTAGGGCTGAAATGAGATTTTATGCGTGTACACTAACAAATAAACGTGTAGCTCGACTAGTTACGCTATTTATGAGAGAACGTATGTATGCCACCGTGTCTACCGCTAGAAACAAATTTTTCCTAAGTTTGGGAGGACGTACGGAACGAGCATACATCATGATAATTACCATTCACATAATTACATTGTTCCTCCCCTTATAAAATTCTTACTCGATTATGTAACTCTTATCCATTATGGCATTGTCTCACCAAGGGGTACATATTAATGGTGCAGATGGCACGCACAAAGCGAGCTACTCACAAGTCCACCGGAGGCGAGCTCCCGCTTGTCGCCTTTGCTCCACGTGCTGGTCAACGACACACGTTCCTTGAGTTTGGGATGCCTACACTCTTGTGGAGAGTGCTCGATTATGTAGGCTATCCCGATGGAATGGAACCCCGCTACTCGGGCGAATGAGCGCTTGGGGAAAGGTCTCTTAGTTACCGTGGAGGTTGTTGTTCGTCCCCGAGGTGACGATTTTGATTGGACAGTTGGTGTTATGAGTCAACCGGGATCGGGGCTCAAGAAGAAAGCATTGGCGGCAGCAGCCTTTGGGATCCCGAGGGACATCATGGATCATTTTCCTCGAGAGTCGGGCAACCGCTTTGGTTGGAGTCTTTCAAGAGGTAACTCCTCCACCGACTCATGGCAGCAGATTTAGAGGAAAATCTTTGGAGATTGGTGCGTGGAGGAGGCGTAAAGTTGATAACCCTTCCATGAGCGCCATGTTCGCAATGATGAGAGTGTTGGATGGAGTTGAAGGTAGCCTCAGACGGGTGTCTGGTGCTCTTGGTCATGCCCACGAGGACCGACGTCAGCTTCAGAGGGAGCACGACGCCGAGATTGAGAGGCTCACTGAAGAAATGACTCGGTTAACTCACCAGCGGAATGCAGCCTGGTCCAGGGAAGATATCCTAAGAGCTCGATAGTTTGAGCTGGGACAAAGAACCCAATGCGGAAGAATACAATGATAATCTGCATGAAGAGGTTCATCTTCTGAACAATCAGCTCCACCCTTATGTCCCACCTGGAGCCGCAGAAATGGATCTAGAAGGGTACGAGGAAGGAGAAGAAGAAGTGGAGCCTGAAGAAGAAGTAGAACCTGAGGAAGGAGATGATCTTGCGTCTGACCTCGATAGTGATCATGATGAGGATTAGATCGCTTAGCACTTAGTGGAAGGACTAATGTATCACCTTTATTTATGTAATGGACTTGTAGTTTGAATTTGGCATTAGTAACCAGACTATCATGTAATGTCAATCGCATGTTTGGATGAACGTCAATGCAATTCCAGTTCTTTGTCGGTAATCACGCTTTAAATTTGCATGCGTTATGAGCACGATAAGTGGTCAAATTGGTGATGTCATGTTGCGAGAAAGAATTATTATGCCTCTGCTTTTTATTGTGATTTTGAGAATTTCTCCAAAGGATTTCAGTTTGGCATGATTATGATTCATCCGCAATCTCGTGACATCAACCAATAATCGCTTATTGTTGCAACTTCGCAGATGACGCGCACCCGTCTTTGGAGTCGGTAGCGATCCACGATGGCAATGGTGATGACTTACCACCGCCACCGCCGCCGCCCCGCTCGTGAGTTCTTTGCTCGATTCTTGGGGAGCCAAAGGACAATGGAAGAAGCTTTGCGCCTTATCGCAAGAAAAACACCGCCGTGGCCACCCACAAAGAACTGTGGGCCGAGCCTAATCAAGACAGCTCATTCAAGGAGTTTCGGACACGAAGCCGCCGATCTTCAAGGTGGTGAGGAACCATCGCAGCCGATGGAGTGGCTGAATACCATCGAAAGCAGAAATTTCGCCTCGCTAAGGGTCACAGAGCACCCGAAAGCGTAATATGCTTCTCATCAATTGCAAGGACCAAAGAAATCTAGTGGACGCACTTCCTGTCGTCTCTACCTACTAATGCGAGAGTGACTTGGGATCAATTCAAGCTGGCTTTTAGGGGACATCATATTCCCCTGGGCCTGATGCGCATGAAAGCAGCAGAATTTATGAGGCTCACTCAGGGAACAAAGTCACTCACGTAATATATGTAACGCATTCAACAACTTGTCAAGATATGCTCCAAGTTTCGTGGATACCAAGAGAAAAAGATTGAGAGTTTCAAGCGAGGGTTGGGTACCAAATTAATGAAGACCATGGCCAATTCTCGATGTACCACGTACAACGAGTTTATTAGTGACGCCTTAACCCAAGAAAACCACAACAACATGCATGCAGTTGCTAAGGGGCACAAGAGGACATATGAGGCCGGTGCCTCCGGATCCTTCCAATCAAAAGCTCCTATCACAGCTAGGCCACAATTCCGTCCACCTGCACCCAAGTTTAGGCCTCCACCACCGAAAAGCTCGAATAATAACAGCCACGAAACCCATTCCGTATATGCGTTCACTATTGCCTTACCAAAAGGAAATGGCAATCGTGACAGCTCACCGGATTCGTAAGTAATCAACCATGTTTCAACTGCAACCAACTGGGTCATTGGTCCAAAGAATGCCCCCACCCCAAGAGGAATGGCAACCCCACGCAGAACAATCAGAGGCAGGTGAATGCCAGGGCACGTCAGGGACAAGTGCATTATACCGCTGTGGAGGAAGTGCCCGCCGGAGAAGTTGTCACGGCTAGTATGTTTCTTGTCAACAAGCATCCCGCTGTTGTTTTATTTGATTCGAGAGCTTCTCATTCATTTATGAGTCAAGCATTTGCATCTAGACATGATCAAGAAATTATAGAAGTAAGTAAAGGGGGTTTTAACATAAGTTCAGCAGGGGGAACTGTTACTACCGAAAAGATAGTCAAAAATATACTCATCTTGATACAAGGGAGGGAGTACACAATAGATTTGATAATATTGCCAGGATTGTCGATAAGTGTAATCTTAGGCATGAATTGGATGAAGGATCATGGTGTTCTTATTGACACTAGCACCCGTACCATTATGTTGAGAGAACCCACGGGAGGGAATGCTTTTCTAGTCCCACTCTCCCGCGAATTCGAACCCCAACATTTAGCCTGTGCTATCCAAACCACCACAATATGTGATATCCCAGTGGTTGGTCAGTTTCCGGATGTATTTCCAGAGGAATTACCAGGTCTACCACCGGATAGGGACGTGGAATTTAAGATTGAATTAGTGCCAGTACCGCACCCATATCCGTAAGGCCCTATAGAATGCCACCCAATGAGTTAAGCGGAACTTAAGGTCCAATTGCAAGATCTATTGGACAAGGGTCTTATCCAACCTAGCTCATCTCCGTGGGGATGCCCAAAGATTGTTTGTGAAAAAGAAGGATAAGTCACCGAGAATGTGTGTAGATTACGCACCACTCAATGTCAGGACCATCAAAACAAATATCCATTGCCCAAGATCGACATATTGTTCGATCGGTTAGCGAAGGCAAAGGTATTCTCCAAAATTGATTTGAGATCGTGTTATCATCGAGATAAAGATCGAATACCGGAGGATATACCTAAAATCGCTTTCTCTACTAGGTACGGCTTATACGAGTATTTGGTTATGTCTTTCGGACTAACAAATGCTCTAGCCTATTTCATGTACCTGATGAACTCGGTATTCATGCCCGAACTTGACAAGTTCGTGGTAGTGTTTATTGATGATATATTGATTTATTCGTAAAATGAGACCGATCATGAAGAGCATCCGAGGATTGTCCTATCCAGTCGAGGGAGCATAAGTTATATGCCAAGTTTAGCAAATGTGAATTTTGGATGAGCAAAGTACCTTTCTTAGGTCATATTTTATCACGAGATGGAATCTCAGTAGACCCATCCAAAGTACAAGAGGTCATGGATTGGAAAGCCCCAACTTCGGTTCATGAAGTTCGGAGTTTTCTAGGGTTAGCGGTGGTACTATCGCTCGGTTTATTCCAGATTTCTCAAAGATAGCTAAGCCTATGACCAAAGCTACTACTTGAAAGAAGAGAAGTACAAATGGACACAAGAATGTGAAATGCCTTTTCACACCCTCGTAACTTTGTTGACTACCGCACTTTGTACTAGCACAACCGCACATTGAAAAGCCTTTTGATGTATTTTGTGATGCATCGTGAATAGGTTTGGGATGTGTGCTTATGCAAGAAGGAGAGTAATTGCATATGCCTCCCTAAAATTGAGAAAACATGAAGTCAACTACCCTACACATGATTTGGAACTTGCGGTAGTTGTCCATGCACTAAAGATATGGAGACATTACTTGTTGGGCAATGTATGTCATATCTATACCGACCACAAAAGCCTCAAGTATATCTTTACCCAACCAGAGCTGAACATGAGACAACGAAGATGGTTAGAATTGATTAAGGACTATAATTTGGAGGTGCATTACCATCCGGGTAAAGCTAATGTAGTAGCCGATGCACTCAATGGAAGTCCCATTGTAACACTTTGTGGAAGCATTGCCGGAAGATGGATTCAACTTGTTACATCCTCATTGTACTACACAATATCACAATCAGCTTGTTCACTTGAGGGCAAAATCATAGAGCTACAATGATGATGTAGGAATAAGTCATATCAAGAGAAAAATGCAAGAGCAAGAAACCAAACATTTTAGATTGGACGAAAGAGGTGTATTATGGTTCGAGGACCGACTAGTGGTACCAAAAGACCGTGAGCTAAGAAATCAAATCTTAGATGAAGCTCACTCATCCAAATTGTCTATCCATCCGGGTAGTAGTAAGATGTATCAAGATTTGAAAACCTGTTTTTGGTGGACTAAGATGAAGAAAGAGATCGCAGCCTATGTTGCTAGGTGTGATAACTGCAGTAGAGTGAAAGCCGTCCATATGAAAACCGCTGGATTACTTCAGCCATTGCCTATTCCAGGATGGAAATGGGAAGAAATCAGCATAGACTTTATCATAGGCCTTCCAACGACGCCACAAGGTCACGATTCAATCTGGGTCATTGTTGATCGTCTTACCAAGTCAGCACACTTTATACCCGTGAACACGCAGTATATAGTTGGGAAATACGCTAAGATATATGTTGCCCAGATCGTGAGATTGCATGGAGTACCCAGGACCATAATCTCAGATAGAGGACCACAGTTCATAGCTCGTTTCTGGGAGCACTTACACCAAGCTTTGGGAACCAAGCTAATCAGAAGTTCAGCTTATCATCCACAAACTTCGTGATGACATGACAGAGCGAGTGAACCAAATCCTAGAAGATTTACTTAGAGCTTGTGTTATATCTTCAAAAGGTTCATGGGAGAAATGGTTACCTTTAGCTGAATTCTCCTATAACAACAGCTTATCAAGCGAGTATCAAAATGGCTCCATTTGAAGCCTTGTATGGCGTAAAGTGCGAACTCCCTTGAACCGGATTGAGCCCGTGAAAGGAGATACTTTGGTATTGATTTTGTAAATGAAGCCAAGAGCAAGTACGTATCATCCAACAACACATGAAGGCAGCTCAATCAAGATGTAAAAGTTATGCCGAAGTAAGAAGACCACTAACTTTTGAAGTGGGTGACTATGTATACTTGAGAGTATCACCCATGAAAGGCGTGAAAAGATTTGGGATGAAAAGAAGCTTTCACCAAGATATGTAGGGCCATACAAAATTTTGGAACGAAAAGGGAAGGTTGCATATAAGTTACAACTTCCACCAGAGATGAGTGC
Source organism: Miscanthus lutarioriparius (assembly GCA_904845875.1). Classification (NCBI taxonomy): domain Eukaryota; kingdom Viridiplantae; phylum Streptophyta; class Magnoliopsida; order Poales; family Poaceae; genus Miscanthus; species Miscanthus lutarioriparius. The sequence goes on from CAJGYO010000006.1 coordinate 46,835,968, forward strand.
AATCTTTGATGTGTTCCATGTTTCTCAGCTAAAGAAATGTCTTCGAGTACCTAAGAAGCTATTGCACCCGCCAACGTGCAAACTTTCTTCAATCGGATTTGACCTATGAAGAAAAGCCAATTCGAGTATTAGAAGAGATGGAGAGAGTGACAAGGAGTAAGATTATTAAGTTCTATAAGGTGGTGTGGAACAATCATAGTGAACAAGATGCTACGTGGGAAAGAGAGGATTATCTGCAAGAAGTTTATCCCGCCTTTTTCCAAGAATGGTAGGTCTTGCAAATCTCGGGACGAGATTTTTATAAGGGGGAGGGGCTATAACACCTCGGGTGTTAGCCTTGCATAACATGAGCATGAGCATCAAGCATTCATAAATCATCACTTACAATTGAAACATTTGATCGAAACATATGAAACATTGCTTGTTATCTCGTGTTTCTTGGAACATATGCATATGATCATGTGCAAATGAATGCAAGTGGGTAATGTTGGTCACTAAAACACTTTAGATACACTTAGGTTAACAAAAGAAACCTTGTTCATGAAGGTCACCTTTCATGATCAAGCACTTAAGTAATATCACATGTGTTGACCTGGATAGCTATATGAGTGACTACTACATGAAATGCTTAAATGACCTTGCAAATTGTTTAAACATGCTTAGGATATCATTAGGAACAACTTTGGTATTTAGTGCTAAGGCTAGTTTGGTCATTTAGCCATGGTTTGTGTATGTATCATGATTTCAAAGTGACATGTTTGACTAAAGTTAAACTAGGTGTTAGGGACCTTGCATGGAGAAGTTCACTAAAGCAAAGTTGTAGTGTTTGACATAAGGAACAACTTTTATTTTTGGGTCATGGACTGATTTAGCTTCTAACCTGCTTGAATGGGTCCCACAAAAACCAGCAAAATCTTGATTTCAACACTTAAGCAATTTTTCTAAGTCTAGGTTCATCGATCAATCGTAGTGTGCTCACTTTGGGGATGTTTTTCCTCGGTTTTGATTCTTGAATTAGCACGAGATCATTGAACGACATTTGTAGCTGGTACTTAGGTCTCACGAAATTTATTCAGGAGGTTTGTACTAAGGAGCCACGGATTTGCAGATAAATCAACAAGAAAACGCCGTCAAAGCGTCCCTGCTCAAGTCTGAATAAACTGAATCGCAACGTTCAATGGCCGACCGCCGTCGAACCTTTGGCCAGCCGCGTGCGCGGAAACGCCACGCGCGCCGCGGCCAGTCCGATCAAGAGTTACACGACGCGCCCGAGCGCGCGCCTTCATCACGCCAGCGCCACCGCCAAGACTCACCGAAAGCACCCATTTGCTTCGCCTCGGTCCCCTTCGCCGCCTCGCAGCGCCAAAGAAGATTTTCCACAGCTCATTGCGCCATAGTCACAAAGACACCTCGCGCCTAGCCACTCTGAACCACCGCCATAGCTCCACCATCTCCCAAAGACCCAGTAGCTTCTTCCCGTGCCCGCCATTCGCGTTCGGTAAGCGCCGCCGCGTGCAAAAGGCTCACCGAGCTTCACCGCCGTGGTCCGCCGTCGTAGGCCACGCCGTTGTAGTCTACCATTCCACGCGATAGGCGATGCGCCAGGTTCATTGTAGTCCATCGGTGCTCGTCCGAGCTCTAGGTCGAGCCATCGAGCCCCCACCGGCGCATCCGTCGACGTCCCGCCGCCGAAACGCCGCCATGGTCGCCGCCGCCGCCGCCGTCATTGGTGTCGACGATATAGGGCCGACCAAGTATACCAATCGACGCTAGCTAGGTCAAGTAGAAGGTCTAGTGATGATGTCACCGCCCAACGAACTCGCCATTGCCGAAGTTTTGGCAGCGTCCGTCGAGCAAATGGCCATTGCGGTTTCTGTTTTTGTCTCACCACCAAATGGGTCCAGCGTGTCGGCGACTCAAAGATTTCAAATCCATTCGGTTTTGAATGCAGATTCACATGTGTTTTGTTATTTTTGTATCTTTAGTTTGGTAGCTCCTAAAAATTGTGAAATAAATATGATTGTGTTGCTTAGGAAGTATAGTATTTAATAAAAATATGTTCTTGGTTTCAACAGTAGAAATTTCTGGAGATTTAAATCAGATTTGAAATGTGCTTTTGAATGTATTTAAATTTGTTTATTTTATATCTAGAGTTCCTGTGCTCCAAAAATTATGAAATTTTTGTGGTAGGCTATTCTTGTCATATATGAACTCTAGTAAAAATTTGAGGACCAGTGCATGTGTATAATTATAGTTATAGATTTTTCCTTTATGGCTAGTCCATCCTTGCATGATTTTTTATAAATTAATTATGAGTCCAAAATTCATGAAATTTGTTGGAGATAATCCTAGTACCTTATGGATGTTAAGAAAAATAAGAAATCTGTTGCTTGACACTTTTCAATAGGATTTTCCATTTATGCTATTTCAAGCCTTGCTTCCTTATCATTTTTGTATAGAATGTTCTACTTAGTAAAATGACATGAAATTTTTATAGTAGTCCTTTGATAGCATTAGTAAGACTCTGTAAATTTTTGAGAATTTATTAAGCACATCTGATATATATTTATTATTTAACCTAGATATCTAAATAAAATAATAAAGGCAATTTAATAAATAGTTTGGGCTTCACCGTTATATTATCTAAAATGTCTTTGGTATGCCTATACTGTTGGTAGATTTTAAGTTGTCAAATTTGGAATGATTACATGAAGTAGAGGTGTTATTACTTTATATTGCATGTTAAATAGTTTCCTGACTAATTCTAGAGTGTGATGAGTTGCATGTTGAAACTGATGTGTACTGTAAAATGGTTAATAACAAAGTGGTAGAGAATTTGATAAGCTTTCCGAAAGTCCTGGATCACTGTTTTTGGATTTGTAGAACTCCAGCTTATGAGTGAAACAAGTAGCTACTGTTTGTGGCATAGTCGATGCATTGTAGAAGTAGTTAAGTAATAGTCGAGAAGAGATATGCACCTACTCAAACAACGTGATGCACTTGTTAACATATATGCATTCGTAATACTTATACCATACTCATGCATCTAGGATCGGAGGAAGAGATCACGTTGTTGGAATTCGAAGAAGCAGAGGAAGGGAACCCGCAGGAGGATCCGCAAGCCACAGCTCCCGAAGGCGTGGAGCAGAACCCTGAAGAGCTTCCGAGTGCCCCGATCATCGCCTCTACTTCCTTTCTGCATGAGGCAAGCCCCGAGCATTATAAGTCTCCCATAATTTACAAATGTTTACTTACGTATTTATGATTGATGCATTAGGTTATAAGAGTTGAATGAAACCACTTGATGCATGTACATTCCTTGTCCAAATATTACACCAGAACCGTATAGGTCCGGATCGAATATATATGCTTAGCCATGCTTAGACCGGTAGAAGTCGGGTGATGTCCTGTCACCAATGAGATATAGGTGGATACCGAGCACGGTTGGCTATATCTCGCTATCGTGGAACGTAACCATGTGGTAAAAAGTAAATCGAGACCGAGACGGGAAGTAGATAGAGAAGCAACAAGACATGGAGGTCTTGGGTGTGGATTTATCCCCGTCTATGTCGATTAAGGACCGTCTCGTTGTTGGTGCTTCGACAAGATTGAACGCATGCCTCTCACTTAGTTGGCCGGATAACTCGTTCCGACCATGAAGCCGAGTAATTCAACTCGGTGCCGAATCGCTTGTTGTGCGCTCCTTCCGGGAACGATCGATCGAGCCCAAAGGGCGAGCTTGGCTTGAGAGCATCCCGGCATCTGGTGTTCCAGATTAAAGCGGCTGCGATGCGGACCCGCGAAATGTGTACCGAGTTGTATCAAAGGTGACCTAAGGCTATCGTGGTTTGGTAGACTGGGTTTGTGTTAGAAATAAATTCCCGGTGGTTGAAATCGATTCGAATCGCCGCTCTCCGGATAGTGAGAAACTTGGCTAGTCCCAACATCGTAGTAATCGTGTTATGGAACATGATGGTTCTGGACGAAAATGAATTACAATACCTGCTATGGTTACTATTGTATGCTTCTAAAGGATGTACCACATGTTTGGCACAGGATAGTTGCTAACCTAGAAATGAACAATTATAATTAACTTGGTAAAGAATTAGTAAGCGTACCATGATTTAATTGCTTTTACGCAAAAAAATGTTGTCAAGTTACGTCCACTTATACAAATTTCCTTGCATAATCCTTGGAGTCATTTTATTTTCTCGTTCATGACGGGGTAAGTCTAGTGAGTACCTTCTCGCATACTCGTGGTTTATTTTCCCAATGTTGCGAGATGGCACTTGTGTATCATGGTTATTGCAAGAGTTGCCTCTATCCCGCCGTGGATGAGGAGTAAGCCTTGGGCGAGCTTCTTTAGTAATTCCTATCCTTGCTTTTGTGGACCGTGATCTAGCTTGGCAATCGTATCAAACTATGTTGGAAACTTTATCTTGAACTTATTTGCTTCCGCTTTATTTATCAAACTCGGTTTGTAATAACTTTTATTCGTACTCTGATGATGAAAAGTATCAGTGAACTTTATGTAATATGTGGCATGTATGTTGAATCCTGTACGATCTTGGTTGTTGTAAATCGTTTATCGAGACCCGTCGTGGTACTCGACGGACTACCGGGTTTATATGGGTTCAAGTATGACAGTGCGACCGCTTGCGGATTGCCATTGTACTTGTATTCTTATAAATTGGTCGGTTCTGCGACATAACTCGTGTTAAAATCATCCCGGTTTGAACAAACTATATCAAGCACTGGACAAAGCCCATATACATCACGCATATACAAGGCACTAAGTTGATTTCATTCCGAGCCTTGCCAAGTAAAAAGTGATTGAAAGAATTTCTAGCATTAAAAGTAACCTTCAAAACAGAAACAGACTGAAAGTTTAGCCAGGTATAGAATCCCAAACACATGAGGATACATACTTCTTATAAACGCTCTTGAAACAATCCGTAGAAAATTTAGTGACTGCAAGATGCAGGATAGTGCCTAGTATTGTTTTCTTTATTTAGAAAATGGAAAAATTCCAGCCTCTGCGACCGCACACAGCCAAGTGCCTGGTAGCTGTAAATAACAAACATCAAAATGCGTCTCGTCACGCCACTTTGAAATAATGCATTACTGCTGACCTGCAAAATCAACAGCAATTGTTTTCAGAATGCTTGTGATGGACAGATTTTAACTAGAATGTTTCCTATCAAGAGAGCAGATTTACTGGTCCAGTAATAGAACATATGTCTTCAGTGATCATTAATCAAATTGCTGTCATATATATCAATGTACAGCAAACATCAGAGCTGTACATTATGCTCACACAATTAATTGAAAAAAGCATGCATCTATTACATGGCAGGCACATGCAGGCCAAGTTGTTTAGATTTTTTATACATAATTTCAATCCAAATATTTGAATAGTTCCTTCAAAAGTCCAAGTCTATGCACCTTTCACATAGAACCAGTTCACTTACAATTTTCATCCTGAGATCTAAATAAAAAACAAAATGCAAATAAACAATCATGGGTGCACCATATATTATATATTCAAACATTGTAGAAAGTTACTTCATAAAGCTTATCAAAACACCATCTATAGCCATATAGACAGATCACATGAAAGAGTTGAGCTATTTGCATATCTGATGTATCAATTTAGCGCACGGTTTTGCATAATGTATGATTAACACAATGAATCTGTCATTCTGGAAATAAGCTCAGAAAGCTCGAAACTAATAGGACCAAATTAAGTTGCATGGATTGGCCAGGAAATTTCTAATCAGAACTGCATTTAAAAAAAAAATTCATCAACATTATGTTAACCGGGATCTATATGATGAAGTGAAGAATAGAAGAACAAGGCAAACATACGTAGAGAACTAATTTGTATCAAGTCATATACCATACCTAGTTGGACACGTTGTCCACACCATCTTGAATCAAAGCAAAACTCCCATAGTTTCCTACTAAAGAAGGAGGCCATGCCATGATGTAGGGATGGAAATGACGGGCACGAAAACTCCTCGGAAACAGCTTCTCCAGCTTCATTGTTTCTAAGCACAGCGCCAGAACCATCTCTGATGTGACCAAGTAGACAAACCCATCCACAATAGAAATGGCTTGCAGTGTATCAATGTCTTCTGGTGGGTTTGCGTCTGCCTCATAGTCCACGCTACGCATAACACACCTCACCACACCATCATCATCAGCTATGTTCATGGACACAAAAATGCTCCCCCCGATGCAGAGAACAACGCAAAGGGCACCGTCCTTAGTTTCGCCAACAACCAAGCGGCAACCCTGCAGACCCTTCAGGTATGGTGGGAGCTCAGAAACAGAGAACTCCATTGTTGCTGTGTCCAGCTTCAGCACGTGCTCCAGGTTCGTGAAAGCCCAGTACAGCGTGTCATTTGATCGCACCCCAAACTGAAGCCCATGTGTGTCGGCATCATTCGACAGCGCCCTCTCCTCGATTTCCACCCAAGGGTGAAAGAACCAATCCCCGGTGTCTGACGAGAAGACCACAGCTTGAACCTTGGATTTGCAATAAAGAAGCCAAACAAGTTGGAACGACATGGGGTCTTCATCCGAGGAAAGCAAATGGCAGTCGACCGCGACAGGTACATCTGTTCTTTCTTTATCGAACGAGAACGAGACAGGCATATCAATGTACTCTGTGCTGTATCGGGCCAGTGGGTTGACGGCGGCGAGTAATCCGGCATCCCAGTTCGCGAGGAGGAGGTAGCCGTCGTGGCAGTCTTGAATGTGCCAGTGGAGGGGCACGTCAGCCGCGTAGCCTTGGGGATCCAGGAGCGCAGTGAGGGCGAAGTCGCCGCCGCCAATGGCCGCGAGCACGTCGCGGTCCCTGTGCTGGGCGGGCGCGAAGGCCGGGAGGGCGTCGCGCTGGGGCTCCGCGACGAGACCGAGGAGGGGCGCCCGGTGGAGCTCGCGAAAGCGGCGGCGAAAAGCAGGGGAGGAGGCCACCGCGCGGCGCCACGAGCGGCAGGTGAGGGCGGCGCGGACGAGCGTCGCTAGGGAGGGTAGGTGGAGAAAGATCTCAAGCAGGATGTCCTCGCCGAGGGAGTCGATGGTGGTGGGGCCCAATGGCCTCGGCGATTTCGCCGCCGGCAGCTCGGTTGGGTCACTGCCGCGGGACATCGTGGCGAAACCGGCGGCGCCGCGGTGGTGAACCCTACCCAAATCCCATCTCTATACAATACCCAATTGCCCAAATACGCCTTGAACGAAAATTTGCCACAAGGCCCAATCACGAAAAAAAAAGCACAAGGCCCATCTCTGTACAATATAACCGTAGTGAGTGTGGTGTGGACGCCTGAACGAAAATTTGCCACAGAAATTTGCCTTGTGGTAACCGTTCCGCATCTCCTCCGCCGCAATGGAGCGCGAGGGGTCTCCAACCCAGCCGCCGCCGGCGAAGCGCCCATGGGATTCAAACCCCACAAGCACCACCACCATCCACTCCCTCACGGACGACCTCCTGCTCCGGATCTTCCTCTGCCTCCCCTCCCTCGCGACGCTCGTCCGCGCCGCGCTCGCCTGCCGGGCGTGGTGCCGCGCGGTGGTCTCCTCGCCGGACTTCCGCCGCCGCTTCCGGGAGCTCCACCCGGCACCCCTCCTCGGCCTCTTCTTCGAGCCCCCCAGCCCCGTCCATGACTCGGCCCTCCCGGCCTTCCCCTCATTCGTCCCAGTGCGGAGGCGCGAAAGGGACCTGTCCGTCGCCCTCCGCGGCGGCGACTTCTTCCTGACATGCCTCCAGCAGCACCCCTGCATGGCCCACTCCTGGGACATCCTCGACTGCCGCGGCGGTTACGTCCTCCTCTGTAATGTTGACCAGTCAAGTGCGCAAGCAATGGCGGTGGTGAATCCCCTGGCGCGACAGTGCCGGTTATTCGACTATCTCCATGTGGACACCTTCGAAGGTTGCCATGGCACTGCCGCGGAGCTCAACGCCTGCTTGCTCTGCTCCGAGGAGGAGCCCGCATCGTTCCGGGTGGTGCATCTTGCCCACGACGAGTCCAGGGTGCGGGCTACTGTCTTCTCCTCGGACACCTGTGAGTGGAAAGTTCACCCCTGGGTTGATGTCCCAGGGAGACCTTCGCTATCAAAATCGTGGCTTCTGAACAGTAGCATGCAATCAAATGGGTTCTTGTACTGGGTTTACAAGAATTACAAGTATATGGTCATGCTGAACACGGTGACAATGGAGTTCTCTGCCGAGGAGCTCCCTCGGTTCCTGAAGAATCGGCGCTGCAGCTTCAGCGTCGGGGAAACAAACAACGGTGTGCGCTGTATTGCCTATGCTACTGACTTCACCGTTGGTGTGATGCTGCGAAGAACAGATGACGATGGCACTGAGAAGTGGATGCTGGACAGGGCCACCCCATTAGATGCACAGCTTGATGGGGTTCTCAGGAAACAGAAGCACAACTATGATGAGCTCCTGGTTGTGGCAGTCAGGGATGGCTTTGTGTACTTGGCAACTTCAAACAAGATCATTGATTCCGCGAGCCCAAGTTGGTTCTTGTCGCTCTGCCTGGAAACGATGAAACTGGAGAATTTGTTTCAGAGGACATACAACAGTGGTGCGCACCCCTATGTTATGGCATGGCCTCCTTGTTTAGTTGCTAACAATGGGAGGTATAAATCAGCATGCCCAGGGGGCCAGGGGCCATGGAACCTTGTTCTTTGAAGCTACATCATGCTGAAGGATCCAATCAAGTTTTAGTCTCGAGTCTATCCTGTAACTCTGTCTTTTAACCTGGTCGTTTATTATTTATTTACATCTAGTTACCACCTTTCAATGTTGGTGTAAAAACTTCTGAACTTGATTCTATTTCTTATGTTCACTGCTGAGTCGTCTTTAGTTGTTCTGTTATTGTGACTCTTTTGTGGGCTCCCTGTAATATCTTTTCTCCCAAGAGAACGGGATTAGTTTCCTTCTGTTCAAAAATAAATTACAAACCAAGGATTCTGTGTGTTGACACTGTCAGAATGTTAGGTATGTGAAAAATCCTGATATACTGGTTACATCACTTCTACATGATTACATGAATTTGCATGTGTACTAATTTCCGCGATGAGCCACACTATTAAGTTATGGGAGAGAGTCATCGAGCAGCGCCTGCGAGGAACGACGCAGATATCAACAAACAAATTTGGTTTTATGCCCGGAAGGTCAACCACAGAAGCAATCTTCTTAATAAGATAGGTTATGGAGCGGCTTAGAGAGCAAAAGAATGACCTTCACTTGGTTTTTATTGACTTGAAGAAGGCTTATGACAAGATACCAAGAAATGTTATGTGGTTGTCTTTGGGCAAACATAAAATCCCATCAAAGTACGTGACCCTCATCAAGGACATGTACAACAATGTTGTGACAAACGCGTTCGAACAAACGATGGTAACACAGATTACTTCCCGATTAAAATTAGACTTCATCAAGGGTCAACCTTAAACCCATATCTTTTTGCCTTGGTAATGGATGAGGTTACCAGGAAAATACAAGGGGATATCCCTTGGTGTATGTTGTTCGCTGATGATGTAGTTTTAGTGGACGAAAGCCAGGCAGGAGTAAATAGAAAACTAGAGTTATGGCGGCAGACCCTTGAGTCTAAAGGTTTTAGATTGAGCAGAACTAAAACTGAATACATGAGATGCGACTTTGGCGGAGTTGTACAGGAGGAGGGAGACGTGAGTTTGGAAGGTCAAGTAGTGCCTAAGAAGGATACTTTTCGATATCTGGGATCGATGCTATAGAGGGATGGAGATATTGATGCGAACATTAGCCATAGAATCAAAGCAGGGTGGATCAAGTGGTGACAAGCTTCTGGCATTCTCTGTGACAAGAGGGTAACACAAAAGCTAAAAGGCGAGTTCTATAGAACGGCGATTAGACCGGCTATGTTGTATGGAGCAGAATGTTGACCTACAAAGATTAGACATGTAACACCTCGGGTGTTAGCCTTGCATAACTTGACTTGCATAACATGAGCATGATCATCAAGCATTCATAAACAAGCATTTACAATTAAAACATTTGATTGAAACATCTGTAACATTTGCTTGTTATCGCATGTTTCTTTGAACATATGCAACTTTTCTCATTATTTCATGTTTCCATGTGTTATTGCATATGATCATGAGTGTATACATGTGATTGATTGATATGAGTCACAAAAACATGTTAGCAACACTTAGGTTAGCAAATGGAACATGGTTCATGAATGTCACTTCCCATGATCAAGCCCTTAAGTCATGTTCATATGATTACATTAAATAGCTCTATGAGTGACTAATACATGAAATGATTAAATGACCTTGAAAATTGCTTAAACATGTTTAGAGTATCATTATGAACAACTTTGATATTCATGGTTAGGGGTAATTAGGTCATTAAGCCATGCTTTGAAGTGTATCATCATTTAAATGTGACATGTTTGACCAAATTTGAACTAGGTGTTAGAGACCTTGCATGGAGGAGATCACTAAAGAAAAGTTGTAGTATTTGATATAAGGAACAACTTTTATTTTTGGGTCATTAACTGATTCAGCTCCTAACATGTGTGAAATTGGATCACAAAAATCAGTAAAATCAACATTTCAAGATTTAACAAAATTTTCCTAAGTCATATCGACTGACAGACCGACAGGCCGACATTGGAGGTGATTTTACTCAGTCTCGGTTGCGAATTAGAGCATGACCTTTGAACAAGAATTGTAGCTGGTACATAGGTTTACCATTTCGGTTTAGAGTGTTTGCACGTTGGAGCCACGGATTAGCAAATGCATCATCATGAAAACTCGTTGTTAGGCTCGTATCGGGCTTAACTGATTGAATCCATCGTCATGTCTTCGGTGGCCGACCGGCAGAGAGTCCAGCGCGAGGCCGCGACACACGACGCGTTCGTCGAGCCCGCATTACCACCCTAGCGCAGCACCACCCCCACTCCTCAACAGCGCGCCCTCGGTTTAGCATTCCAGCTCCTCCTTCACCATCCACTCGCCTCAGAAAGCAATTGTAGCCTCGGCACCTAGCAACGCCCGCGTCGTCGTCGTTGACGGCACAAGCCGCGCTTAGCCGCTTCTCCATCACCGCAACAAAGATCACCGCCTTCCCAGCGACTCCTCGCGCCAACCAATGCCTCGTTGTTCAAGCCCGGTAAGCCTCCGCGCGCCGTGCAAGTGCTCACGAGCTCGCCGCTACCTCCGCCACCGTGGTCCCACCTAACTGCAGACCACCCTGAGCCACGCTAGAGCGCTAGCTAGGTTCGGTCAGTAGCTCTATGATGCTCGGCGTAGCGTTTGATCGAGTCGCCGTAGCTTCCACCGGCGCCTCACCGTCATCCCGCACCTCCGCCCGCCATGGCCATGCCGCCGCCGCTGCTAGCACCACCGAGAGAGGTCCCACCAATAGTGCAATGTGCGCGAGGTCGAGTAGATCACCGATGTGAAGATGTCACCGTCGGCGGTTCAGTTCACCGTCGGCACGAGCTGGCCGCGCCATGAGAGTAGCGCCGCCTGCTCTGTTCTTGTCTCGATGACATGTGGGGTCCTCTGACCGACGGGTCCCACCGGTCAGCGACAGCAGGAGATAGGATAGGTCATTTGATTCCAGATTTTGAATTGTTTTGTGATTTTTATATCTCCAGTTTGGTAGCTTCAAAAATTGTGCAATAAATTGTGTAGTGTTCCTTAGGAAGTGTAGTATTTAGGAAAAATATATTCTTGGCACTTACAGTAGAATTTTTGGAAGATTTAAATAGAGATTTGAAATATGTTTTTGAATGCATGCAAATTTGTTTATTTTATATCTAGAGTTCCTGTGCTCCAAAAATTATGAAATTTTTGTGGTAAGCTATTCTTGTCATGTATGAGCTCTGGTAAAAAATTTGAGGATCAGTGCATGGGTAGATTTATAGTTATAGATTTTTCTTTTATAAATAGTTAATCTTTGTATGAATTTTTATAAATTATTTATGAATCCAAAATTCATAAAATTTGTTGGGGGTAATCCTAGTACCATAAGGATGCTTAGAAAAATAGAAAATCTATTGCTTGACACTTTTCACTAAGGTTTTCTATTTATGCTACTTTAAGCCTTTCTACCTTGTCATTTTTGTATAGAATGTTTTACTATATAAAATGGCATGAAACTTTTACAGTAGTCTTTTAGTAACCTTAGTAAAGCACTGTAAATTTTTGAGAATTTATGAAGTACATCTGGTATATGTTTATTATTTAACCTAAATATCTAAATAAAATAATAAAGGCATTTAAATAAATAGTTTGGGCTTCACCATTATATTTTCTTGGATGTATTTGGTATGCTTAAACTGTTGCTAGACTTTGTGTTGTCAAACTTTGAATGATTAGATGAAGTAGAGGTATTGTTACTTTGTAATGCGAATTGGATGGATTCCAGACAGATTCTGGAGTTTGATGAGTTGCATGATAAAAATGATGTTTGCTGTAAAAATAGTTAATAACAAAGTTGTAGATAACTTCATCATATATCTTGTATTAAAATTTCAGGACCATATGTCAAACGGTTTAGAAGTTACAGCTGTTTAAAGTTAGCCTTTTCGAATTTGCTTGTTCTCTGGAATTTCTGGACAGTGCTGGATTGATTGTCTGTTTTGGTTAAGATAAATTGCGAATTAGCTTTTGGTGATTAAATAAGAGTTGTAGATAATTTTATAAGCTTTTTCCAGAAAGTCTAATATCACAGCATTTGGATAAGTAGAACTTTAGTTATAAGTAAAACAAACAGCTGCTGTTTTGTGTGTAGTGAATGAATTGTAAATGTGTTTGATTAAGTAGTCAAGAAGAGATATGCACCTACTCGGTAAAATATGATGCATTTGTTAACACCATGCTGTTAAGAATACTTATACGAATGCATTCATCATGTGTCATCATTTTATACTTGTACGCATGTATGCATTCGCAATATCTTATGCCATATTCATGCATCTAGGATCGAAGGAAGAAATAACGTTGCTGGAATTCGACGAAGTAGAGGAAGAGGACCAGCAGGAGAATCCTCAAGTCACAGCTCCCGAAGGCGAGGAGCAGAATCCTGAAGAGCTTCCGGAGTGTCCTAATCACCGCCCCACTTCCTTTCTGCGAGGCAAGCCCCGGAGCATTCTAAGTCTCCCAGTATTTTACAAATGATTACTTAAGTACTTATGATTGATGCATTAGGTTATAAGAGTTGAATGGAACCACTTGATGCATATAAATTCCTTGTCCAGCTATTACACCTTTAACCGGTATAGGTCCAGGATCGAATATATGCTTAGCCATGCTTAGACCGGTAGAAATCGGGTGATTTCCTGTCACCTGCGAGATATAGGTGGATACCGGAGCACGGTTGGCTATATTTGCTATCATGGGAAAAGAACCATGGGTAATGTAAATGGAGACCGGGCGGAATGTCGATAGAGAAGCAACAAGACATGGACGTCTTGGGTGTGGATCTAAAAAAGCAACAAGACATGGAGGTCTTGGGTGTGGATCTATCCCCGTCTGTGTCGATTAAGGACCGTACCGTTGTTGGTGCTTCTGATAAGATTGAACGCATGCCTATCACTTAGCTGGCCAGATAACTCGTTCCGACCGCGAAGCCGAGTAATTCAACTAAGGCCGGGACCCGTTTTGTTGTGCGTTCCTTGCGGGGGGCGATCAGACTGAGTCCAAGGGCAGGCTAGGCCTGAACGTCCTGGCATCTGGTGTCCCAGATTGTGCGGCGCAGTACGGACCCACGAAATGTAGACCTGAGTTGTACCAAAGATGACATAAGGCTGCCTTCGCGCGGTATGCCTGGGTTTGTGTTAGGAATAAATTCCCAGCTGGTTGAAATCGATTCGAATCGCCGTCTCTCCCAGATAGTGAGAAACTTGGCTAGTCCCAACATCGTAGTAACTGTGTTATGGAACATGATGGTTCGAATGAATATGGAATTACAATACCTGCTATGGTTACTATTGTATGCTTTTAAATGGATATACCACATGTTTGGCACAGGATAGTTGCTAATCTAGAGATGGATAGTTATAATTAACCTGATATTGGAACCATAATTGTATAGCTAAGTTAATCGCTTTTATGCAAAATATTGTCAAGCTATCTCCACCTATACAGCCTTGCATAATCCTTGGAGTCATTTTATTTCTAGTTTACGACGGGTAAGTCTAGCTGAGTACCTTCTCATACTCAGGGTTTTATTTCTCATGTTGCAGATGTCACTGTGTATCATGGTTATTGCAAGAGTTGCTTCTATCCCACTGTGGATGAGGAGTAAGCCTTGGGCAGGCTTATTATTAATCCTTCTACATGCTTTTGTGGACCGTGATCGTATCTTGGCACTGTATCAAACTATGTTGGAAACTTTACTTTCAAACTTAATTGCTTCCGCTTTATCTATCAAACTTGGTTTGTAATAACTGGTTTCATACTCTGATGATGAAAATGTATATGTGAACTTTATGTAATATGTGGCATGTATGTTGAATCATGCACGATCTCGGTTATTGTAAATCGTTTATCGAGACCCGTCGTGGTACTCGACGGACTACCAGGTTTATATGGGTTCAAGTATGACAGTGCGACCGCTTACGGGACGCCATTGTACTTGTACTCTTATAAATTGGTCGGTTCTGCGACAAGACATGTTCAACTGCGATGGATTTATGGTCACACAAGAATGGATCGAGTTCAGAACGATGATATACGTGATCGCCTAGAGGTAGCACCAATTGAAGAAAAACTTGTCCAACATCGGTTGAGGTGGTTTGGCCATGTCCAAATGAGATCTTCAGAGGCACCAGTGCATTGTGGAGTCCTAAGCCAAGCTAATAATATAAGGAGAGGTAGAGGAAGACCGAAATCGACATGGAAGAGGCAATAAAAAGATATTTGAAAGGTTAGGATATACCTAGAGATCTATGTTCGAATAGTAGTACTTGGAAAGCAGCTATTGAAGTGTCTGAACCGCGACTTGGGGCTCTTGGTGCGTTTCAACTCTAACCTACTCCAACTTGCTTGGGACTGAAAGGCCATGTTGTTGTTGTTGTTGTACTAATTTCCGCGATGATTCAATGAAGGGCCAAATTTGTGTATTGATGTAGTAATTTAGCAGCTCTTTTTTTAGTTTTTTTCCCAGTTAAATTACACCACTATAGATTAGTTAAACATGCATAGTCCTCTATAATACCCTGATGAAACTTTCAATCTTTGTCATTGATAGATGCATAGAACCCTTCATTTGTATGGTAGCTTTTGCTTTTGTGCTATGACGATCCGACTTAGAGCACACAGTCTCATAGCACACCCTATTTGTTTTCGGGTCATCATAGCACATGCTATCATCAATAATATCTTGCATTTCAGCATTCTTGTGCAGGCCATTTTTCTCCCAAGATATATTGTTTGCATGTGGTTTGTATCTGGCCACTAAATCTGGCCTGGAGAATGGAGGTGTCTGGAACTAGCAGGGGAGTGCAAGGGCTTGCTGTATTTACCCAGATTAGCTATCAGTCCTTTCTAAAAAAGGTAGCTACCAGTGAGGCAGGATTCATTAGGTAAATTTTTATCTTGTGTTTTCGCTTAGTAAGTCCTTGCATTTATATGTTGCTAACTGGATTTCATTCTGATTCCCAACAGCTTTTACCATATACTCAATCATTCTTTTAGAGCTTTTGGCCTTTTGCCTTGTTTTTTAGAGAAAACGTGGACCTATAGATTGATCCCATGGCTGACAATGCCTGACAGTACAATGCCAAATATTATTGTGGCATTGGGGCTGTTTGGATTGCGACCTAGTACTTCTCTTCACGAATAACAAGTGGTTAACGAAGGAGATTAGAACTGCATAATCTGGTACTATTCTTCCCGTCCTAGTACTTCTCTATGGTATTTGCCTTGCCTTGTGGAATCAGTTCAAGTGTTGTTCCTTTACGTGGCTGTGCATAGATCTTTGATATTCAATTGTGCATTAGTTCGAATGACAAGTTTGCTTCCTGATTTGCTTCTGAAATACACATCTTACTTTTATGCTATAATGCCTCTTATGTAGTGTCTTTTATTTTTTCGTTTGGAAATCACACATGGTCCTTTTTTTTCTTTGGACCACATGATACCCTTTTCGATCGAAAACTTGCAATTGTAAGTGCTATTTGTTCAGTTAACTGAATAATTATCCTTGTACTGAAGCAGCATGAGGCTTTTATTTTCTGCATAATCTATTTCTTGTGCTGGAGGATCATATAATGCTTTCTCTACTTGCTTGTTTATATGATTGGCAAATAACATTACACAGGTGGACTCAAACTGTACAAGACCCCACGCTTTCTCGACCTATTCATGGATAGGAAAACATTTCCATCACATGTCGAGCAATGTTAGATATCACAAGCTTGGTCTTGTTACATAGTTATGTATGGGTGCCCTATTTGTGATGACCTTTTAAAGCTTGGTCTACTTGTGATTTCCTGTTTGCCTTGGGTGTTTGCTTTCATTACAGATTTGAGGAGGTGAAGCTATGGAATACAATTCAGCAAAAAATTCCTAGAGAATAAAGAAGATCTGCAATCTGGTTGTGTTGATGTCAAGCCCTACAAACATATATGTTTATTTTGCATGAGGATGCAACTCTGCAACTTTATGTAAATGATTTGTTAAATTAAAGGCAAAGACAAGATTCTTTATGTAGCATTCTCTGTCGTCAGGTCCAGATCATGCATAGTAGTTTGTTAAATTGAAGACAGTCAAAATGCGTTACTTGCAGTCATGTATTCATGTATGCACATGCATGTTCTAGGTTATTAATTATTTTTATTTCTCTTGGTATTAGGGTTTTTGAGTTGTTTTTTAAATAAAATTTTCAAGAATTTTCTTTCGATTTTTCCTAGTTTACTATTTTTGTCATATATTTGCACTTCGTTTCGACTTGGTTGCCTATGCGCTATACTGAAGAAGGGAAATCACTTGGTAAACCCACTCCTTCCAAACGAACAAATTAGAAACGTGAATTCTCCCCACATGTAACAGAAATCCAAAGTGGATTGGGTGATCAGCGTGGATCGACCAAAATACACGTGTGGGTGAGGTTTCACGTGGATACAAATCACGTCTGGCGCCTCAATGGGATAACTGTGGCCCCCGTTGGATTTCATTTCCTCGTCCCATTGCAAGGACCTAGCTCTTAATTAAAAAGCCAAGCTCCTGCCATTACCTTCGAAAAGAATAATGGCAAGGCAAAGACATGGAGGTGTGGCTGAAAATCTGGGGGCCTCTCAAGTGCTTGATCCATCTCAGCCTCTCCTGCAAATATTTTTCACATCATATCTGAAACAAACGCAGTAGACAAATCAAGGTGCATGGTATTAAGCTACTAACGTTTGATTATTTCAATATTGACTTGTTTTTGTTCCCAAGCACAGTACTGCCATAAGAGTATAACCTTTTGTTGATGTATTTCTCCTCTACAAGGTGCAATTTCGTCAGTCGAGCAACTCAGTAGTCCGACTGTCACTACTGCTCCCAGACTCCGGCTATTGTTCACCGATCACCGGTTCCCTCTCTGTCTCCATCCTCTGTCCTCTCGATCTAGTTCTGATCTTTTCAACTTTGTTTAGGTTTCGCACTGTACATTCCTCTAGTAGACAAAATAAGTTCCAAAGTAACTGCAGTACTGCACTACTGCATGTGTTGGTACATCAATTTGTACAAGTCCTAAGAAATTACTCCGTAATAAACGAAAATCCGTTACACCCATGATCCATTGCCATGCCGGACTTCAATGCCTCTGTTGGTCCCTTGCTGCCCTACTAGCTTACCAGCACACACTCACTCACTATGGCTAGAGGTAGAACAAGGGGTGAGCACAGCACAAACACTGCAGAAGCTCCAGCGCTAGCCAAGGCTCTGTCTCTAGGTGTGGCAACTGAACTGCCTTTTTCATTGCATAAAGGTAGAGTATATACAACTCATGTACCAACTATAAGGTACATATGAGCATGGCTGAGTATAGCCGCAACTACTCCTAATACTAGCAGTACAATTCCTACCTCAGTCCACTGTCAAGACATGACTGATGTATTAGCTACCAACTAATGTACTAGTGGTGGCCTATTATCTTACTGCTACAACAACTAGGACAACAGAGAATGACCTATTGCCAAATCTACTGTGCAGCAAACAGAGAGAGAGATCAGCTGCAGATTATGTCTTACAGCCTCCAAACATGGATCGCCAAAAGAGAGGCTAAGCTTCTCACTCCTCACCTTTCCCTTTGCCCTACTCCCGTCAGATTTACACTTTTCACAGCGCCTGCTCCCTCCGTTTCACAACATTTGTCATTCTTACATTCCAAAGCATCATTCTCCCCACCCTTCACCAATGTAACTGCATCCAATCATAAGAATAGTTTGTATCTCTTTAATACCCCTTATTTTGTGTGAGATTATCAACAAATATTATGGAACACAGGGAGTACTGATTTCTTGGACAGCTTCATTTAGGAAGCCTAACACTCCAAACATTTCAAAGTAATTTATGAAGATGATGCAACACAGCATTAGCATCATGGAACATGAAGGATCACTCTGTATTTTCTTCTCCAAAGTTGATCCTAAACAAACTATTTCACACTGCACATTTGCTAGTCCTGCATTTGGTATCAATAAGATAACTCATGTTTTCCAATGTAATCCCAGTGTATTATCGATGAATCATTTTACTTTTCAAGAAATGTGTCTAGTGTAATGCATTCCAAATGCTGCACCAATGGATTTTACTCTCATTTTCAAAATTTTAGCATAATAGAACTTAAATAGTTAATGGCACTAAACAACACAAACTCTATTAAATACCATAATAGAACTTAAACAACTTTACAGCATTTCAATAGGGATACATCCAGAGAATTAAATATCACTGAAACGACATCCCTGATTTCCTGAATGGATCTACATTTAATACAAATGTTAGAAATTGCATGTATTTGTATTAGCACCAGTTGGATTTAATCTGAAAATGTTAGCCAATGGATGAGGAAAGAGAATTCAACGAGCCCCAAAAGATACCTGAAGTCAGATACTCCACAAAAATAAAGGTAGATTAATATTAGTACTATCGCCACTACCTAACTGCACATGACGAGCCAATTCAACATTTACTCCTCATTTGCTTATATCCTCTAGCTGTAAATCAGCTGCCTGAGAACTGAGATAGATCCTACGTTCCTACTCAGCTAGGCTATGGCATCTGAGATAAGATAAAGAAAAGCAATGTATGACTTCAGGCAATTAATAATTACAATTTCTCAAATTCTATCCATGATGGAGTCATGGAACATATCTTTGAGAACTTTGGTAGTGGGCTTCTTCAAAGTAGACCATTAACTCAGACTTTGCTTCCTGTCCTAAAACACAAATGATGACCATAACCATCACTGTCACTCCCTTCTATCAAAGCAGCATTGCAGTTGCAGCCTGTGCAGAAGTACAAGGGTGCTAAGCAGATGAAAGATGATACTCTCTTCAACAGTACCTTTTAGCATAAGATGATCCATATCATGAGCTGAGACTTATATTCGATCTCTTATCAAAATCACAACCTTTGTCATCTGTCCCTTGTACTTTCTATAACACCACACAACATTTCAGTTTCTGTAAGAACTTCAGTCCAAGTTGGATCCTTCAGGAATTTTAAGTCCACAGTATCATGCGTAAAATCATATGTAAGTGAAACATGTTGTTTGCTTATTATGTTTTTTTTCCAAGTTCTTTTGTATTATACTCGATGTTCTACTCCCATCTTTCTTAGCTATAAAGGGCAGACCCAACGCCGGAGGCTCCCACATGAGTGGGGTTTGGGGAAGGGAAAAAACGAGGCAAGCCTTCCCCCGCAAAATCTGCGGAGAAGCTGTTTCTTAGCTATAGTAACACATAAAAATATGAATTTTGAGAAAGCAAAACATGATCATTAACATGCAGGATGGTACAGATATATATAGCATTGAAGGAAAAAAAAACATTTCTCTTGAGTAGTACCTTGAAAAGGATGCAATTTCAAATAGGTATATTATAAAATATATATATTCCATAACAGAATCTAATGACATGTATTTTTATCATAAATATAGATATGTTTTATACAAATTTATTCAAACTTAAAATAGATTGACTAGGTATTGTGCTAATGGAGTAGTACCTTACACACAGACCACAAAAGGAGACTAAATAATGCCACAACCCGACACCTAAAAGTAAAACCCTAAGAAGCAGACTGAGTTCAGAACTCATATACCAATACTGAGCCATGTTAAGTACTTGATAATACGTTTCAAAAAAAAAAGGAACTTAATAATACCTAAAACCATGCCTAGCATTGCATTTAAGGGAGCATCTAGTGCAAAACCTACCATAGTTATGACTAATGAAGGAGAGCACACCATCATGTATGGATGAACAAGATTGCCAAATGTCCTCCAAAACTGTCTTTTCAGTTTCATTGGACCAAGCATATGGACAGAAACCAGCCTGAGTTTGGGGATCATGATATATTGCCAATGTTGCCACATGTCAAATACGCGTAGCCATCCCCAACTGCCAA
The DNA here is from genome assembly GCA_904845875.1 of Miscanthus lutarioriparius. Taxonomy (NCBI): domain Eukaryota; kingdom Viridiplantae; phylum Streptophyta; class Magnoliopsida; order Poales; family Poaceae; genus Miscanthus; species Miscanthus lutarioriparius. Next base: position 46,856,602 of record CAJGYO010000006.1, read on the forward strand.
AACAAAAAGGTCATAGGGGTTGCCAACTGAAGAAATCAGCACACTGTCAACTTCCAGTCCGTCTCAAAGGATCCATGCAAGTTCTCTGCCCAGGTGAACTACTCTGTTCAGCACCCATCTCTCAACACCATCATCATCCTCTGTGTGCATCAAAACGCAAACTCTCAGCTCATCCGACTGTGAAATGCAAGTCATTCCATCCTTTGTTTTACCAAAATAAAAGCTGAAAAGGTCCAAAGGATCAGGGCATGAAGCAATGCAGAAGCTCAGTGACTGAGAATGTCATCGTGATGGATGTAGAAGTGAGGAAGAAGTGGCGATGGCGGCAGCCAGGTTCCAGTAATTGGTGCACTGGTGCAGGTAGGGACGAATGGGGGTAAGGCGGGGATGAACAAGCAAATTCCCTTAATGTCAATATACCATACATTACGGACATAGAGGCTTTACTGCCATTTTTAGAGCTACAGTACTAACGCAGAACCATGTCAACATTGAGAAAAGCAAAGTTCCACACTCTAATTAAATGACAAAAATTGCATGGGTGTTGTTGCAATGAAGAGAAAATATATCTCGTGTTCTGTTGCTGACAATGTCTTAACAGACATACCACAAAAGAAACTCCTAATATCGCAATCTAGAACCTAAAAAACAAACACAACAGACACCAAAGCAGCATACTAGTCTCAGAATCATTGAATCTATGCTTAGGCATGCTAATGCCTAATAGATGAACAGGAGCTAAGAAACTACAACGATGAAATAAAAAATTGGATTGAAAACTCATTGGACCTTAAGGCCCCGTTCACGTGCCCTTAAACCTGGCTTGATCTGCTTCTTTTTTCATCCGGAACAGTGTTTTCCTTTCACAGATTCCTCCAGATTCATCCAAATTCCTCCAGATTCCTCCAAATTCCTCCAAGAAACATTGCAACTTGATTTGATTCACCTAGGCATTTTGATTTACTCCAGAACAAGAGATTGGTTTTACAGATTCTGATTGTTTTCCTCGATACATGCCCAAATCCCAGTATTCAACGCAATGAAGCACCTTCAAGTGCAAATGCTAGCAGTTACCAGCTAAAAAAAGCATCCACTCCATAATGTACAGATGACATCAGCACATCACAGCCATACATCATCTGGAACAGCTTCTCCAACTTTCGTGATTTCCTGGCATAGGGACAGGAACCACCAAGGCGTCCTGGGATCATGAAACATCATGGATGTTGTCCAATCTACTCAACAATCCTAGAGCTCCAAAAACAATCATGTCAATAGGGTCATTGTAGACCCAGTACAGATGCCCATTGGCTTGCATGCCACCCGCATCTTGAATCCATTCATTCATCATCATCTGAACTCGCCGGAACGTCTACCCAGGGATAAACTGACCATTCCCAAGTGTCCGAAGAAAAGACCACAGCCCGTACCCTACGCTCGTCATGTACCCTGTCATAGGCAAGAAGCACCACGTGGAATGACGTAGGGTCCTCGGCAGAGATGAGCAAGCGAGGGAGAGCCTGGCCGTACTGGCCACGGTGGTCGTCAAACATATCGTCAGAGCCCACATCAAAGACATCCTCACTCTGCCGCGCCAAAGGGTTGAACACGACGAGTGATGAAAGTTCCCAATTCATGAGGAGGACACATCCATGGCAGCAGTCGGCCATTTCCCAGGAAGGGGCTTCGTCGGGAAGGTCCTCAATGCAGGTTAAGAAGAAATCGCCGCCGCGGACGGCGGCAGTTAGATCCCTGTCGCGGCGGCGGGAGGGGACGAATGTTGGGAAGGCAGGTGCGTTAGAATCCCGCGCGGGACCAGGGGCATCGAAGAAGAGGCCGAGGAGGGGCGCCGGGAGGATGGCACGGAAGCGGCGGCGGAAGTCCGGGGAGGAGGCCACCGCGCAGCGCCACGCGCGGCAGGTGAAAGCAGCACGGACAAGAGTGGCGAGGGAGGGGAGGCGGAGGAAGACCTCTAGCAGGAGGTCGTCGCCGAGCTTGTGTATGGGTGAAGCTCGGCGCGCCTTCCGCCGCCGTTGCTTTCGGCGGCCATGACTGCTACCGGTAACGGCTGCAGGTGGGAGGCCCGCGCGGAGGGAGAGGGTGGTGTTGGTGGTGCTTGGCTCCTTCCCGCCTTTCGGCGGCGGCGCCAGGGTCGGAGAGGGGTCGCCGCCGGTCATTGGATTCTGGCCGCAACATAGGCGAGGCCCGAGGGTAATTCCTGTATAGTGGGCTCACCTTTTTTTTTTTTTGGAAATGGTATAGTATAGTGGGCTCACTTGGATCAACGTCACTTCGGACCATTTCGAAACTGAGGCAAAACGAAGCGTTTCCATTGCACGTGGCCCACGGCAGCCGAGGGATTTGTAGAAACAGCGCTTACTCAGCTGTGAAATATAAAGCATATAAAAGTTTTAGAACTGACAATAGAGTAAACCAAATAACATAGGATTAAGTCTACTTTTTGCCCCTCAACTATTTTCTTGGTCTCATTTTAACCCTCAACGACAAAACCGTCTATTACCGGTATATCAACTGTCAAAACCGTTCACTTTTAGCATCTGACACGGGTGAGGCTGTTTTGACCGACGTTGAGTGGTTTTGACCACGCCACGCTGGCGTTGACCGCCACGTAGGACGCTGGCCTGCATCTCAGCGACATATGGGGCCCGCGCGTCACCCACTCATTTCCTTCCTCTCATTCCTCTAGCTCCAGCAGCCTGCTTTGCGCCCGCGCCGCCTCTACTCTACGAGCCCACCCCTTGCGCTTCTCTCTCTCCCTCACCCACAACCGCACACCACCGCTCTCTCTCCTCTCCTCCCGAGCACCACCTTCTCCTCTGTCTCTCTCTCCCTCACCGGCGGCCGCTCGCGTAGGGCCCTCTCTCTCTCCTCTCGCGCAAGGCCCTCTCCGACGGCCCCCACGCGGCGGATTGAGGCGCGGCGGTGGTGGATCGGGCGTGTCCATGGCGGATCGAGGCACAACGGCGAGCATGGATCTGCCCTGTCCACCTCCGGCGAGGGCGGATCGAGGCGTGGCGCGGCGGATCGAGACGCGCGGCGGTGGATCGTGGCGTGGCCATGGTGGATCGAGGCATAGCGGCGAGCACGGATCTGTCCTGTCCACCTCCGGCGAGGGCGGATTGAGGTGTGGTGCGGTAGATCGAGGCGCGGCGGTGGTGGATCGAGGCGCGGCGGTGGTGGGTCGAGGCACAGTGGCGAGCACGGATCTGCCTTGTCCACCTCCGACGAGAGCGGATCGAGGCGTGGCGTGGCGGATCGAGGCGCGGGCGGCGGATCAGGAGGCACGGCGGTGAGGGCGAATCTGCCCCGTCCACCTCCGGCAAGGGCGAATCAAGGTGCGGCGATGCCTGATCCGGCAGGCTTGCGCGCGGGAAAGCCTCACCCGGCGGCCGCACACGTGCGGGGACTGGATCCGGCGGCGGCGGCATGTAGGCTCCGGTGGACTCATAGGGCCTGCTGCTGCTTCTGCTTTTTGCTGGAGCACGCGCAGGGCCCCCACGTCGCTGGACGAGCAGGCGGCCGCGCCATGGCAGGCTGCTGGAGCTGGAGGAAGGAGAGGGAGGGAATGAGTGGGTGACACGCGGGCCCCACATGTCGCTGAGATGCAGGCCAGCGTCCTACGTGGCGGTCAATGTGAGCGTGGCATGGTCAAAACCACTCAACGTCGGTCAAAACAGCCTCACCCGGGCCCTGGTGCTAAAAGTGAACGGTTTTGACAGTTGGGGTACCGGTACTAGACGGTTTTGTAGTTGATGGTTAAAATTAGACCAAGATAATAGTTGAGGGGCCAAAAGTGGACTTAATCCAATAACATATTAAGATCATTTTCTATATTTTTTCTTAAACCCACTCTCTAAATTCTCATTTGGAAGCCATCATAATAAAAATCGATCTTTATATGATATGAATTATACCACTCCATCCTCCAACAACTTCTATCCCGTTTGAAATATTTGAGAACTAGCTCTACCCTATATTTTTGGCGAGCGAGAAACCAAGAATAAAGGGTGAGAATGTTTGGAGATCTAGTAGAAGATGCTGTTGAAAATAATTATTCTACATAAATATTTATTGATATTATTATGGAATGATATAAAGAGTCTTTTAGAGTCACTCTAACCCTCACTTACCATGTGTTTGGATGGAGGGACGAGGTGGGACGGGACAGGACGGCCCCGAGACGACTGTGGTTTGGTCGGGAGGTTATCGAAGGCGAGGACGTCCCTCCTAGGAATATTCCTCGAGATGCTGGGCTGCCTTCGTCCTTAGAAATCGGTGGGATGAAGTGGGGCGAGCGGGGATGAGCGAGCGACATCTCTTTTCCGTTTCACACGGCGCCCGCTCCTTCCTCCTTATGACACGAGCGGCCCCGACACCCACCGTGAGCTCGACCATGGCTCCCGGCGCGGCGGTCGGGTGCGCGGGAGGCCACAGCCGCTGCCCCAGCCACGAGCTCAGCCCTGGTGTGGCGACGTGGCCTCGGAGCGGTGGCGCTCTAGCTCTACGAAAGTCCTGCACGGGGAGATTGGTGTGGTCCTATTAGCGACTCCGCGTGGAGCGAGGTGTGCGGGCCGGCATGGCGTGTGTGCGGACCTAGGAAGGGGAAGATGATAAGGTTGGCCGAGTGGGGCCCGTCACGTGGGGCCCACAGAACTATAGATGACGGTGTTAAAACTCCATCCATCCTATCTTTGTTCATCCCTTCTACCAAACAGAAAACAAGGACCATCCCATCTCCTCAACCAAACAGATAACTAGAATCGTCCCATCCCTGAAAACTGGGTTGGGTCCATCCCATCCCACCATGTCTCCCAACCAAGCGCTACCTTAATCATGGAGAGGTATTGTGTTTATCTTATTTTGAGTTTCATAGTTTTATTGACAATAGGTATTAATGGCAGCATGCATATGATTTGGATACGGGCTAGGGTAGTTAACAAATAAGTAGGGTAGTTAATTCACATATACTGTATTTTCTTATAATTATTTGCAACAAATTTTGAATATTTTGATGCCTTATATTTTAGGTTTATATGTTAGTTGGACCCACCAAACAATAGCTTGGTTGTATTTTTAGTGCAACAATGTAGAACATGTTAGTATGTGTTTGGTTTGGGGCTTCAAACGGGTTGGACCATTTTTTAGGCTGTTTGGTTGGGAGACCAATGGGTTGGGTTCATCCCCAGAAGGCAATATTCTCTGTAGAAGCGGGTCGGCTCGATACCTCCAAAATGAATTGAAAGGATCAAGATGCCCAAGAGAGGGGATGAATTGGGCTAATTCTAAATTTCTTTGCAATAATTAAACCCTACGGTTAGCCTAATTAACCCCTTGTGCCTAGAAAGTATTTCTATTGATCTATCGCACAAAAGTTTAGCAACCTATGTTCCAATTCTACTCTAGCATGGCAATTCTATGAATGTAAATGACAAGAATTGAATTGCTCAAAGTAAATGCTCAAAGTAAAGAAGAAGGAGGAACGCGGCGATGTTTTACCGAGGTATCGGAGAGTGGCCACACCCCACTAGTCCTCGTTGGAGCACGCGCGCAAGGGTGTAGCTCCTCCTTGATCTGTGCAAGGATCAAGTGCTCTCTATGGGTTGATTCTTCGACACTCCGTCGCGGTGAATCACCCACAACCGCTCACAACTTGAGTTGGGTCATCCACAAGCTCCGCCGGATGATCACCAAACTCCCAATCACCACCAAGCCGTCTAGGTGATGGCGATCACCAAGAGTAACAAGCACGAACTCTCACTTGACCATGACAAACCTAATGAGAAGGGTGGATGCACACTTTGCTACTCTTGATCTCACTAATGAGGGCTCTCTTTGGGATTCTCAAATCTCAATCACCTCACTAGGACTTTGCTCTTCTTGGCACTCTCAAAGGTGTTTCTCAGCTGTTGGAATGAGCAAAAGTACCCCCTCACATGAATGGAGGAAGTATTTATAATCTTGGTTGAAAAACGAACCGTTATGTGCCTCTGTGGGGTGACCAGACACTCCGGTCATGTTGACCGGACGCTCCGGTCAGTTCACTCCGACCTCCAGTATTAAAGTTGTGACCAGACGCTGGACAACGTCTAGTCAGCACTGACCAGATACGTCCGGTCGTGATTTTCCCTCTCTGGAACCTTACTGGAGTCGACCGGACGCTGGCACCCAGCGTCCGATCGCTCACCTCTCAGCGTCCGGTCGCACCAGACGATTTCACCTTGATCAAATAAACTAACCGGACTCTAGGCCAACATCCGGTCACACCAGAACCAGCGTCCAATCAGTATTTGACCCTCCATTCACTTCCAACTCTCAATCATATGTGAATGAAGATTGCTCCAATGGATCTAAGGGCTTTTTAGGAGCTACCTAGTGCTAGATTTAGCAAGTGTGCACCAGACCTAACCCACTAGACTCACCTAGGTCAAGCTACCCGTCCATACCCCCCTTAATAGTAGGGTCAAAGGAAAAACAAAGTCCTAAACTACTCTAAGTGTCTCTTCAACTATAATCGACACTTAGAACTAGTCCATCCTTAACCTTGTCGTCCATCCTTTGAAAACCAAAACGATTTCCATCGTAGGGGCATGACCAACATGATTGCCCAATCGATCTCCATTACCATGACCTAACTTAATTGCCTCTGCAAAACACATGTTAGTCATAGTAATCACGTATTGTCATTAATCACCGAAACCCAACTAGGGGCCTAGATACTTTCAATCTCCCCCTTTTTGGTGATTGATGACAATACCACCTCGAGTATGTGAAAGATATGAGGTTTTTAACATGCTTGGTTCATATAAGCTTTTGTCAATAAGAACAAAAGAGTTAGACAAGCTTATATGACCCAAGACAACATAATGTACTCCAAAAATATGAAATAAGCATGAGTGCAAGTAATAAAGCTCATTTGCATCGGAGTAAAACGTGGAAACAAAGCAAATGAGCATAACACAAGTGATATGACATATAAATAATTCAAAGTAGAGAGCACACATGTCACATATCACATAAATATCACGATCACATTAATATCACGATTATGATCACACTTAAGTAGTTCAATGCATAATAGTAAACATGAATGCATAAAGTATCACACATAAAACTCCAGATGTAATAGATAAGCTAATAAGTAAACTCCCCCTAAAAGTGTCGCTCCCCCTAAGGCTAACATACTCGGTCCCTGTCCTCTTTGGCGTCAAACACCAAAACCTAAGGGTCGGTCGACGGGGATGTAGCGGACGAGTCGGACGCTGAGGTACGAGGAGCGAGCTGAAACTGTGTGCCATCATTATCTGACCCTGAGCTCTGAGCAGTCTGACCCTCTGTAGCTGGAAGCGATGCTGAAGCGGTCTAGGTCGGATCAACAACTGGTGTTGCCTGCTCTGATGATGCAACTAAAGAAGGGAGCATCTCTGTAGTCCCAGTAATAGGTGCAACTATGGAAGGACTTGGGACATATAGCTCTGGTGGTGTAGGCTGCCCTGTCAACTCACTGAATGAAGCACCAAGGCTCCTGGAAACTGGGGTGAGCACTGACAAACTCTGAGGCGGAGTAAAGCCCGTATGAAGAGGAGTGAACTGCAGGGCTGACACTAGCGAAGCAAACCACTAGGATACCTGCTCTATAGGTGAAGGAAACTGTGGCGCTGGCGGTCCCTGACTCTGAAGCCCACTGGGCTGGAAAGCTGGAGTCATAGAAGTGGTGGCAGGCGGACCAAGCTGGGGCGAAGGCTGTGGCAGTGGAGCCCTAATAGCTGTCATAACATGCTGCATAAACCCAAGTAGCTGCTACTACATGAGAAGCTACTACTGATGCATGGCCTGCTACTGCTGCTGCTGTATAGCCTGCTGCTGCTGCTACTGGATCGCCTGCTGCTGTCGCTGGAACTCATCCTGCCTAGTCTGAAACTAAGCAAATGTAGCAGTGGTCTCCTATGCCTAGCGAGCCTGATCCTACCTCATCCGCTCAAGTATAGCAAGTAGAGCGGGTCTGTCTACAGTGCAGATGGAGATGAACTGTAGCTACCGGCCTCATGGTCATGTCGTCGTGGAGGCATCTAAGGAATGTCCTGATAGTCATCATCTAAGCTGTCACTGGGGTCACTCTTGACCATCCCCTCCTGCTAAGCATCAAGCTCCTCCTCCTCTGTAGCTGCTATGCCCCTGATGGTCTCATCCTGCTAAGCTGCAGTCTCTAGCACCTCTAGACAACGGCGTGGCTGGCTAGGTGTCCTCACTACACTATGGCGGATCATCTGAGTCATGTTGTATGTAGAGAACTCTATAGTAGCACCACTGTACTCTACCAGCATCTCAGGTGGCCTCATAGTAACTACCCTATGGATCAAGAATGTAATCCAGTGAGCATATGACAGCTGCCTGTGATCCCCTAAACTCCTCTGCAATAGTATCCTCCATCTCTTATAGAAGGAGATCCCAAATGTCAAACACAGTCTGCTGCATCAGAGAGTTCAGTAGCTATAACTGTATGTGAGTCAAGCCCTCGCGATACCCCATCCTCGGAAGCAGGGTCCTCCTCATAATAGCATCCAGCACTCTAGCTGTAGGAGTGAGATCATTGGATGTCCTGCTCGACCCCTCGCCGAAAGGCTCTGTGAAGCAATGGCGGACTAAATCTGTCGGAGGCACCATACCGCTATGAGGGCGTCTAGGAGGCGCTGTCTATCCATAGCAAACCTCATGTAGCCGGACTGGCTGCTCCTGAAGCCTGAGAATCTCCCTGACCCTAAAGCTCATCAACCTATAATCTCTATCTCTGAAAGTAAAGTGAATGAATCTGTGCTGTGGGTCAATCCATAGTGTAGCATAGAACTCACAGACCCAAGATGGAACATATAAGCTGGTCCATCCGAGTAGATCTACCAGCCCTGTCAAATAAGATAGGTAAGGGCAAATATGCTCTCCTACTGCTGCTACAATGGACTCAATGTTGCACACCCTATGAGATCTAAAAACTGCCCCACTATTAAGATATGCATTATAAAAATCTTCCTGCAATGGTGTGTAGAAGCCCTCTGATGCACGCTCATCCCGCCTCGGCGGAAACAACTGATCAAAGTCCACAAATCTGAGCTACTGCACCTGCTTGGTCGTGGCAGCCCTCAAATCTAGATGAGTCACTGGAGGTGGACCCTGTGGTCTAGGAGGCAGACGAGAACCCCTCCGCTGTGTCTCTAGCCTCGGTGTGACTAGAGCACGGGTACGACCAGAGCGGCGTAACTGTGGCTGAGGTGCCTGCTCTGTCTCCTCGGCCTGCTCTCCCTCCTGAGTCTGCTCTGCTGGCTGTGTCTGCTGCTGTGACTCCCCCTGAGACTGACTCTCATCAATAGCAACACGCCATCCTCCAACCATGACAGTCCTAGCTGGACCACCATGACGGCGCTCAACCTGCTCAAGTGCAGCCCTCGTTGATGGTGAAAGCTGATCTACAATAACAACTCCACTCCTAGCACCTCCTCTCTCTGCGCGCTCTGCGGCCTCTGTAACTGCGGCTGCTCTCGCTGTATCTGCATCAGGGTACTTGCGCTTCTTCATCGCTGCTTCTTTATCGCCTTGCCTTTTGTATCTGCAGGCTGGCGAGGTGGGGGCCTTGGATCCTCATCACCGGGACCTCCTCCAACATTCTTGACACGAGTGATCTGATGCATCTGAAAAGACCAACTGCCGCTGACAAAGATCAACCGCCAACTGTCACTTTTGAGGCTTGGCCTCAATCCATACTCACGAGCTTAGCCCTGAGTTGACTGACAACTGCCACTGAGACCTCAGAAACACCGACACGCTGCACGTTAGAATAGATCGGATTTATAAATAATTACAACATATCTAGAGATATGAAACCCTAAGAAGCAAGCAATAGGTACGTAATTGAAACGAGGGCTTGCTACCTGACGAACCGGCGAACTGAAGAACAAGGAACGGATCATGGAGAACCACTGGGTCGGTACTGAAGCTAGGGTTCCGGCGAAGCAATGCGGCGTGGATCGGTGGCGCAATGTAAGCACTGGCGCGTGGATCAATGCAGCAGGGGAGGCGCTGGCGAGAGGTGACGGCATAGGGAGTTGGCACGGCGGCGCTGATGTGCTGCGGGCGGTGCGTACGTGGTGGCCCGCGGGCTCGGGAAGGCGTGGTGCGGCGGCACTGAGGGGCGGGCACGAGCGCTGCAGGACGGCGGCACGGGAGACGGCGCTGGAGAAGATGTGGCGGCAATGGAGGTGCGCGAGAAGCTTTGCTCGGCGACTAGGGCACAGTGGCGATGTTGGCGCGGTGCGTGATGCGGGATAGGTCATGGCGCGTACGGTTATATGGTGGCTCCCAGCGTGACAGAGAAGGAAACAGAGAAGAATCCAGAAACCGCATGTTTCCTATTGACCGGACGCTCCGGTGGTAGCGACCGAACGCTGCCACCCAGCATCCGGTCGACTCCAGAGAGGTCCAAATCTCTTGGAGCCACGACCGGACACGTCCAATCACAACTGACCGGACGTAGCCAGAGTCCGGTCCAACTTGTCTCCATTGTCTTTGCTCAACCGGACACAGGAACGCCTTCTGACCGGACGCTGAACAGCAGAGTCCGGTCACTCCATCGCAGCAAGATTCACCTCCTGTGAACTGACCGGAAGGTGGACTTCAGAGTCCGGTGCAGCGTCCGATCATTCTTTTTCCAGCAAATCTTCAAAGTCCTTCATGCTGCCTGTTCTCAATCAAGTCTCAACTTCAATAAGATCCAAATAAACACCAATTGGGACTGATGTGAGTAACCTCTCTCAAACCCTCAAAATTTTCAAAAATATTTTGCCTTAGGCTAGAATTCTTTTTAAAAAAATAGGCAATAAGAGGGCAATTGAAGATAAACGACAAAGCAACATTCATGCATATGCAATGCAACACTTGAAAATAAATCTAGTTGCTTGTCAAGTTTGATCCAAGGTTAAGCTTCTTCACACGCTTTACGGTGGTTATCTTAACCATGTTAGACAAGCTCTAAGTGCATTACCATAAAGTAAACATGTTGTATATTACAATGCAATGCAAGGGACAACACAAGCTCATTTTTTAGTGAAGTTACTAAAATCAAGCACATTGAGCTCATTCCGCAATTGACAAAAAGTCGCCTCATCTAGCGGTTTAGTAAAGATATCCGCCAATTGATCCTCGGTCCTTACATCTTCTAATGATATATCATTCTTTGCAACATGATCTCTAAGAAAGTGATGGCGGATATCTATGTGCTTGGTGCGAGAGTGTTGAACCAGATTATTTACAAGTTTTACCGCACTTTCATTGTCGCACAAAAGAGGTATTTTTTCTAGAACTACACCATAGTCTAGCAAAGTTTGTTTCATATAAAGTATTTGTGCACAACAAGCACCCGTGGCAATGTATTCCGCTTCGGCGGTGGACAAAGCCACACTATTTTGTTTCTTGAGGACCAAGACACAAGTGATCTACCAAACAAATGGCACCCTTCGGATGTGCTTTTTCTATCAACTTTGCAACCGGCATAATTCGAATCGGAATAGCCAACTAATTCAAATATAGCTCCTTTGGGATACCAATGCATGGTGTGTGCTTAAGATACCTAAGGATTCTTTTAACGGCAATCAAATGAGTTTCCTTAGGATTAGCTTGAAATCTAGCACACATATACACACTAAACATCATGTTGGGCCTATATGTGGTTAAATATAACAAGCTACCAATCATAGAGCGGTAGAGAGTTTGATCAACAGTGTTACCTCCCTCATCTAGGTCAAGATGTCCATTAGTTGGCATTGGTGTCTTGATTGGCTTACATTCATCCATCTTGAATCTCTTGAGAAGATCATTTGTATATTTCTCTTGAGATATGAAAATCCCTTATCTCATTTGCTTGATTTGAAAACCAAGAAAGAATATAAGCTCTCCAATTATTGATATCTCGAACTCCTTCGACATCAATTCACCAAACTCTTTGCAAGAATCTTCATTTGATGATCAAAGATGATATCATCAACATACACTTGACAAATGAAGATATGCCCATCAAGCTTTTTGGTGAATAGTGTGGTGTCGATCTTCCCAATGGTGAAGCCCTTCTCAATGAGAAAGTCCCGGAGGTGCTCATACCAAGCTCTTGGGGCTTGCTTAAGCCCATATAACGCCTTGGACAACCTATAAATATAATTAGGATATCTAGAGTCTTCAAACCTAGGAGGTTGATCAACATAGACTAGTTCATTAATAAAGCCATTTAAAAATGTACTTTTCACATCCATTTGATATAATTTCATTTCATGATGTGATGCATATGCAAGGAGGATACAAATGGCTTCTAGTCTTGCAACCGGTGCAAAGGTCTCTCCAAAATCAAAACCATCAACTTGAGAGAACCCTTTTGCAACTAGTCTTGCCTTGTTTCTCACAACAACGCCTTGATCATCTTGCTTGTTGTGGAACACCCACTTTGTTCCAATGACTCTTGCACCTTTTGGTCGCTCTTCAAGAGTCTAAACTTCATTGCGGGTGAAGTTGTTCAACTCTTCATGTATGGCATTTATCCAATCCGGATCTTGAAGAGCTTTTCTACCTTAGTAGGCTCAAAACAAGAGACAAAAGAGTGATGTACAATAAATAAAGCAAGTTTTTGTGAGCGAGTCATTACTCCCTTTGATGGACTCCCTATGATGAGATCTTGTGGATGAGCTTGTAGTAGAGGTGAATTTCTTCTATCAACCACTTGAGGGAGAGGATGTGGAGCATCAACATCTTGTGCTTGTGTCACCATTTGCTCATGGGAGACATGAGTATCTTCATTTTCTACTCTCCCATCTTTTTCACTATCTTGTGGCACATTTGATGAAGAAGGTGGATTGATCACTTGTACATCATCTTCATCATCATTAGGCTTGATGTCTCCAACCAGAATATTCTTCATAGCCTCCCTCAATGGTTCATCACCTACATCATCAAGATTCTCATGTGCTCCTTGGGAGCTGTTAGATTCATCAAATTTCACATCATATGTTTCTTCAACCAAGCTGGTGGCATGACTAAATATTCTATATGCTTTGGACTTTGATGAGTAACCAACAAGAAAACCAATATCACAACGTCTTTGAAACTTCCCTAGGTGTTGCCGCTTCTTGTAGATGTAGCATTTGCAACTAAACACCCTAAAGAAAGAGACGTCTGGCTTCTTTCCATTGAGCAACTCATAAGGTGTCTTGCCAAGAAACTTTTGAAGGAATAGGCGGTTAGATGCATAGTATGCTGTGTTGATAGCTTCCGCCCATAGAGCTTTGGGAGTGTTGTACTCATCAAGCATTGTTCTTGCAAGAGTGATCAATGTCCGGTTCTTTCTCTCAACTACACCATTTTGTTGAGGAGTATATGTTGCAGAGACCTCATGCTTGATCCCAACTTCATCACAATAGGCTTCTATGTTTGTGTTGTCAAATTCTTTCCCATTGTCACTTCTAATCTTTTTAAGCTTCACTTCAAACTTATTTTGTGCTCTCTTGGCAAACTTCTTGAAGCATGATGCAACTTCGGATTTGTCATGAAGGAAGAATACCCATGTGTATCTTGAATAGTCATCAATAATCACAAGACAATAAAGATTTCCTCCCAAACTCTTGTATATTGTTGGTCCAAATAAATCCATGTGAAGGAGTTCTAGCACTCTTGTGGTTGACATGAAAGCTTTTGTTGGATGAGTATTTGCAACTTATTTGCCGGCTTGACATGCACTACAAAGCTTGTCCTTCTCAAACTTCACATCCTTCAACCCTCTCACCAAATCATTCTTCATTAGCTTCTTAAGTGAGCTCATCCCAACATGAGCAAGTCTTCTATGCCATAGCCACCCAAGTGTTGTTTTGGTGAATAGGCAAGTCTTCAAATTAGCATCTTCGGAGGTAAAGTCCACTAGATATAGGTTGTTGTATCTAAATCCCTTGAATATCACTTGATCATCATCCTTCTTAGATACAATAACTTCCTTCTCGGTAAACAAGCATTGGAAGCCAAGATCACACAATTGTCCAACGGATAGCAAGTTGAAGTTCAATGAAGCAACATATAGCACATTTGAGATAGAATGATCATTTGATATTACCACTTTGCCTAATCCCTTAACCTTGCCCTTTGAGTTATATCCAAATGTGATTCTTTCTTGTCCATCTATTTCTTCATCTAGTGAGGTGAACATATGAGGATCACCGGTCATATGTTGTGTGCAACCACTATCAATAACCCAATGACTTCCACCGGTCTTGTAGTTCACCTACACACAAGAGATCAAGCTTTAGGAACCCAAACTTATTGAGGGCCCTTCACCTTCTCAACAAGTGACTTTGCTACCCAAATTTTCTTAGGCCTATTCTTGTTTGGAGGTCCTAAGAACATGACTTTCATCTTTCCACTAGAATCCTTTCTAAGCATGTAATGAGTATTGAAAGCAAAAGGTCTAGCATGCTTGGGCAAGGGTTGTGGTGGTGGAGTTTGGCACTCATGGGCAAAGTGGCCTTCTTGTCCACACTCAAAACACTTTTTGGCTTTGGCTTTTGTTGTTGTTGAGCTTGAGCCTTCTTCTCTTTGTTTGCCATGTACCCAATGCCACTTCTATCCATCTTCATGACTGTGTTCATTAGTAGCTCACTTTGAAGATGCTTGCCTCTTGTGAACTTGCTCAATCCAATTTTGAGATGCTCTTTCTCCAACTTGAGTTTCTTGTTCTCCTCCTTGAGAGCATCATTATTTTTCTCTTCCTTGAGCTTCTTGTTCTCTTCTTTGAGTTTCTCATTCTCAAGAATCAAATCACTATCATGATCAAGAGTTTCTAGCTCAATAGTGTTGTGGCTTTTGATCTCTTCAAGATCTTTCTTGAGCTTTTCATTGTCATTTTTGAGCTTGACAAACTCATCATAATCTTTGGTTTCAACCACTTGCTTGCCCTTGCTACTAGAACTTTGCTCAATGCTCTCAATGATCAAATCATCACATGATGTAGCTATATCAATCTTAACAACATTGTTAGTAGCATCATGTGGCTCATTGGATAAATATTCTTGAGCGATGACAAGATTATCATGATTAATCTTAAGAGTAGTATATTCTTCTTTTAGCATGTTGTGGCTAGTGATGAGCTCATTGTGTATACTCTCAAGTTTATCATGTTTATCTTTAAGCTCTTTCTTAGAAGATTTGAGCTCCTTGAGTTTGGATGATATAGCATCATTTGCTTCTCTAAGCTCAACACTAGCCTTTTCGGCTATATCATATTTAGCTAAAAGAGAATCATTTTTAGCTTCTAGTTTTTCATTCTTAGCTATACTCTTTCTATTGATCTTAGTGTATTGATTTAATAATTTAACAAGATCATCATAAGAAGGTGATTCATATTCATCATCATCACTATCGCTATCATCATTGCTAGCATGTTCATCACCACTACTATCATCATTTGATACCTTGCGATCACCCTTGGCCATAAGGCGTAGGTGTGTAGAGGATGATGGTGGTGGTGG
This sequence comes from Miscanthus lutarioriparius, assembly GCA_904845875.1. Lineage (NCBI taxonomy): Eukaryota > Viridiplantae > Streptophyta > Magnoliopsida > Poales > Poaceae > Miscanthus > Miscanthus lutarioriparius. Next base: position 46,872,162 of record CAJGYO010000006.1, read on the forward strand.
TGGTGAAGATGATGAAGAGTCAATAACAATGGGGGCCACCTTCTCATTGTCACTATCATCATCGGATGAGCCACTAGATGAATCAATGTCCGTGAGCCAATCACCGATGATGTATGCCTTTCCACTTTTCTTCTTCTTGTGGAAGTCCTTCTTCTTGCCATCTCTCTTCGTGTATGGCTTGTTTTTCTTCTTCTCATCTTCTTCTTTATCGCTTGAGTCATCTTTCTTGCCCTTGTACTTGTTCTTGAACTTGTCTTTCTTGGGCTTGGTGCATTGGTGTGATAGATGACCAAGTTCTCCACAATTCTAGCAATCCATCTCGGAGATTGGCTTCCTTCTGGAGCTAGTGAAGAACTTCTTTTTCTTGCCATCAAACTTGATGCCACTCTTGTTAAGCTTCTTTAGCATCTTGGCGGTTTTTCTCACCATGAGAGCAAGACTTGCATTATCAATCTCATCATCACTTGAGCTCTCATACTCAAGCCTTGCTTTGCCCTTCTCTTGGCTAGCTTTGAATGCTAAGTCTTTTTCTTTCTTCTTTGTAGAGGATGAGCCATCTTGAGGTGTGATGTGCATGTACATCTCATGAGCATTGATCTTTCTCAAGATTTATGTTGGTGTAGCGGTGGAAAGATCACCTTGATGAAGCACGGTCACAATATGCCCATATTTGTCAATGGGGAGGACACTCAAGATTTTTCTTACAACGTCGGATGGTTGCATTTGAGTGAGTCTCAGCCCATTGACTTCTCTCTATAAGAACATTCAAATGGGAGTACATCTCATTAGCACATTCTTTAGGAAGCATCTCAAAAGAATTTAGCTTTTTTATAACGAGATGATAGCGTTCCTCACGCTCACTCTTTGTTCCCTCATGGAGCGCACAAACGTTCGACCATAGTGCATGGGCGTCCTTGTGGTTCCTCACCCGGTTAAACACATCTTTTCAAAGACCTCTAAAGATGGTGTTTCGAGCCTTTGCATTCCATTTTCGTAATTCACCTCATCACCTTGTAGGTGCGTAGCATCCCGAGGTTTTGGGAAGCCTTGTGAGGCGGCTCTAAGTATACCAACATCTAGAGCTTCTAAATATGCCTCAATGCGGATTTTCCAATATGGAAAATCATCCCCCTCAAAGATAGGAGGAGGTCCATCCCCGTGAGACATCTTTCTCTAGACGGTTAAGTCTAAATACGTGAGCACGAGGCTCTGATACAAATTGAAAGGATCAAGATGCCCAAGAGGGGGGGTGAATTGGGCTAATTCTAAATTTCTTTGTAATAATTAAACCCTACGGTTAGCCCAATTAACCCCTTGTGCCTAGAAAGTATTTCTATTGATCTATCGCACAAAAGTTTAGCAACCTATGTTCTAATCCTACTCTAGCATGGCAATTCTATGAATGTAAATGACAAGAATTGAATTGCTCAAAGTAAATGCTCAAAGTAAAGAGAGAAGGAAGAACACAGCGATGTTTTGCCGAGGTATCGGAGAGTCACCACTCCCCACTAGTCCTCGTTGGAGCACCCGCACAAGGGTGTAGCTCCCCTTGATCCACGCAAGGATCAAGTGCTCTCTATGGGTTCATTCTTCGACACTCTGTCGCGGTGAATCATCCACAACCGCTCACAACTTGAGTTGGGTCATCCACAAGCTCCACCGGATGATCACCAAACTCCCAATCACCACTAAGCCATCTAGGTGATGGTGATCACCAAGAGTAACAAGCATGAACTCTCACTTGACCACAACAAGCCTAATGAGAAGGGTGGATGCACACTTTGCTACTCTTGATCTCACTAATGAGGGCTCTCTTTGGGATTCTCAAATCTCAATCACCTCACTAGGACCTTGCTCTTCTTGGCACTCTCAAAGGTGTTTCTCAGTTGTTGGAATGAGCAAAAGTACCCCCTCACACGAACGGAGGAAGTATTTATAATCTTGGTTGAAAAACGAACCATTATGTGCCTCTGTGGGGTGACCGGACGCTCCAGTCATGTTGACCGGACGCTCCGGTTAGTTCACCCTGACCTCCAGTGTTAAAGTTGTGACCGGACGCGTCCGGTCGTGATTTTCCCTCTCTGGAACCTTACTGGAGTCGACCGAACACTGGCACCCAGCGTCCGGTCGCTCACCTCTCAGCGTCCGATCGCACCAGACGATTTCACCTTGATCAAATGAATTGACCGGACTCTGCGCCAGTGTCCGGTCACACCGGAACCAGCGTCCGGTCAGTATTTGACCCTCCATTCACTTCTAACTCTCAATCATATGTGAATGAAGATAGCTTCAATAGATCTAAGGGCTTTTTAGGAGCTATCTAGTGCTAGATTTAGCAAGTGTGCACCACACCTAACCCACTAGACTCACCTAGGTCAAGCTACCCGTCCATACCCCCCTTAATAGTATGGCCAAAGGAAAAACAAAGTCCTAAACTACTCTAAGTGTCTCTTCAACTCCAATCAAGACTTAGAACTAGTCCATCCTTAACCTTGTTGACCATCCTTTGAAAACCAAAACGATTTCCATCGTAGGGGCATGACCAACATGATTGCGCAATCGATCTCCATTACCATGACCTAACTTAATTGCCTCTGCAAAACACACGTTAGTCATAGTAATCACGTATTGTCATTAATCATCGAAACCCAACTAGGGGCCTAGATGCTTTCACGAATCAATTGGGCGAACCCACTTTGTGTTCGCGTGGGTACAGAGCAATGGCGGTCGTTTGGAGGAGCGACGCTAGTGGATTCACGGCTACAACGGCCGTGAGGGCGTTGGGAGGAGCGGAGACATGACAGGGATGTGCGGGCACCAGGCCGGGGGCTACATCATCGCATCGGCCATAGTGGACACATGGGCAGGCATCGTCGCAACGGACACATAGGTAGTCATCGCCGCATAGGCCGCATCGACTGATAGAGGAGGTCATCGTGACACGAGCCATGGCCCCCTGAGCCTAGAGGAGTGGCTATGTGTGGACACGAAGAAGCAACGGCCACGACCGTGTGAAGGAGCTGCAACGAAGGCCGCACAGGCATGGAGTAGCGGCGATGGCGATCGCATGGGCGCGGAGGAGCGGCTACGACAACCAAAGGAGAGAGAAGAGGACAAGGAAGAAGACCCAAAGAATGACATGTGGGCTCCATATGTCAGCTGTTCAACCCTTCTCAACCCAGCACTCCAACCAAACAAAAAACATGAGATAAACCTTACCCCCTAACTAAACAAGTAATGGGTCTGACCCATCCCTGAAAACAGGGTTGGATCTAACCCATCCCTCTCTATCCAAAACCAAACACATGCTAAATGGATGCATCAACTTGTCATGTATGATCGTATAAGTTCTAGATATGTTGGGTGGACTGCATCTATGACACATCGACAACATCTTCGTCGCGAAGGGAAGGGAATTATATTATTTCTTTAGATTAATTATATTAAAATTTGGCACATTACATCTTCAAATTACACATAAAAAACCAAAATAAATAATATATAGTATTTTATTCCTATTCTCCCATCGTCTTCTTCCCTAGTGACTTTTTATAGACGCAGCCAAATGCTCTAGATTGATATAATCTTGTTGAAAAACGAAGCCAGAATGTAGTCATTATATCAAATACAATGATAAATCCCAAAACTTTAGACATGCCGCAATATTCAATGTCGTTCTGGAACCCGTCCGAAACACATATGAAGCGATTAAAGAACATCGACTATTGTATCGTCGGTACAATATGATGCAGATTTATCTGACGGTGATGGGTAGCTTGGACCTATTAGGGCATGTTCAACTCACAGACGGGGGCTGTCTACACGTTGTTGGAATGCACACATACAACTCGTATAATAATGGTCCGTCGGTTTGCTTGTCTGCCGTTGTTTAATGCTTGAATCTAGTCATGATCAATCATGAATATTATTCTTGTGTACCATTTTGTTGCTAGTTGATACAAATATACCAAAATAAATAAGATGAACATGATTAAAATATTTTTTTAACAATTATCAATATACATGATATATTATAAGTCCTTTATATAAAATGTAGTATAATGTATTAGTTGTTATATACAACAGAAGCATACTTCGCGTGTTGCTGCGAAAATCGCGGATGCATTAGAATGAAACTAGACTAAATTACCTATATAAAGAAATAAACTATTATGAATTAATGGTAGTGGAGGGTGTGGCTTACTAGTGACGACATTTAAATGAGTATGACAGTGGACTGCTGAGGTTGCATATCGAGATAGAATGGGTAGTGGGGTTTAAGATTACAAGATATAATGATATATAGATAGTTATAGGTATAAGATGAACATAATTGACACCAATTTCGACAAGATTGCACTCTAGAATGCATACAAGAATTAATTTAAACCAGCAGTACAAGAACAATACTGAACCATACAAGGCATCATTTCTCATAAGGTAGATGGTTCTCACTGATCTGTTTGTCCAGGACATCACTGAAAATCATTCCATCAACAGATTAGTGCTACTGCCACTCAGTTTTCCATAGATTAGAGCTGAAACTGAGCTGCAATCACCAAAAACAGAACTGTAGTTTTCTGAAAAACATAATGGATGACCCATATGGACACCCAAATCCAAAATAGGTCTTAGATGGTACTGTATCAGCTTCCAACAGAGTACCTATATGCGAGACCCATTTTGGATTACAGCAGAGGCACAACCCAAATATGAGTATCCTCTCTCCTGGAGACTCATTTGTAGAAAGGATTCTCTTTTGGGTCCTATTGTTGGAGAAGACAAAAAATGAGTATTGAACCCTTTATCTGTAGCGCTACCCAAATGTGAAATGAGTCTTGTATTTTGGATGATGTTGTTAGAGATAGTCTAGAAGACCAAAAATAAGTATTAAACCCTTTGCCTGTAGCGCTACCCAAATGTGAAATAGATCTTGTATTTTGGGTGATGTTGTTGGAGATAGTCTAGGCAACTAACTTCAATACTAGGGAACAAACTGTTAAACCTAAAACAGGATCTCTAGGCATAAATCTAGCATGTCTACTTGCACTTTGAATAAACCGTGAGTCCTAGGATATCTACTAGTACATGATAAGAGATTGAGTGAGAGAGAGAGGGGTGAAGGGGTGCAAACCATCAGCCGTCTTGGAGGAAGATGGGCTCGCCATCGCAGTGCTTGGCGATAACCCGGTGGCAGTGCTGAGTCGAAGGGCGGCGGTGCAGTAGCGACGTCGTCCAGGGGTCGGTGTAGAGGTCGCAGGACAGCTCGGCGTTGTAGCAGCCCTTCGGTATAGATGCAGAGGCGGTGGCGGTGCTTTCCGTCGCTGGCAGCGCCCCCTCTGTGAGGTTAGGGTTTAGGACTGTAGGTGGGGTGCTAGGCGGCTCAGGCGAACCTCGTGACTCGAGCGCCTCGGCCCCCACCTCCTATTTATGGCGCAGTGCGACGGGGCCCCCACCAACTATATTAGGGTTGGACGTCCCCGATCAGGACGCGGATCAAAGGGCCCAATTTGGTGGAGATCAACTAACACAAACATCTCTGGTATGTAGAAATCTCAAAGTTCAGTAGCTTAAATGTTCTCCGCAGAAAAAACAGAGAATAGAAACATGAAAACCGGTCATTTATAGTCTGCCTGCAACTCCATACATCATCATGACAGCCAAAGAAATTAGAAAATTTTCAATGTACTATGAAATTAGAAAATAAAAGCATGACATCTCTGTACACCATCAGCTTGTTCAGCTAAGATTTGCGGAGGACGGTGGTTGGGCGGCGCATACAGGGTTGGAGAACTTGCGGAGGAGCTCGTGCTGGCTGCCGCCATCGAGTCTAGCCCTCCCGCCACAAATCCGATTCCGCGCCGTTGTGCCCCATCCCGCGCGCACCAAAACCAGAATCCAAGCGCACCCACGCGGGATCCTCGCGAGTAGTCGAGTCGAGGCGACAAGCCATACAGCGCGCCGTCGTTTGGGCCTCGGAGCACGGGCATTCCCTGTCGATCGTCTCGCGAGGCGACGGGACCTCAGTCTCTAGGCTTGGACAGGGTGCATTTTGCAAAAACAGCCACGAAGAGACGCGCTATACGGGTCTGTTTGGATGGAAGCCCGGAGAAGTTGCCTAGAAAGTTAGTGATTTTTGCCTAGCCATGCAAGTCTAAAAAATGTTGTTTGGTTGGAGGTCTGTGCCCGAGAATGTTAATAAGAGAGTATGCATAGCGTGGATGTGTATTAAAATATCTATGATGTGAGATTAACATATACTTATATAGCTTGATTAAGAAACTAGTTGATTTAGATTAATATTATTTTTCTTGATTAACTAAAGAATAATTTAATAAAAAGTTAATTGTACTTAATAACTTAATTATACTTTGCATCCTCATATTTGAGAGAAAAGTACTAATATCGCAGTATTGTTTTTTTGTTATTTCATTTTTCGCTAATAATAGTAAATTTTTAGAACTAATATTATTTCCTTGGTTCACATTCAAAAGAAGATAGCTCTAAAAACACTAAGAAAGAAAATATATTAGTATGGTATAATATGATAGTCTCCCAGGAAAAAGAAATAAAGCAGGCAAATAGTGTTTCATTGTTTTATAAACTTCACTAAGTGACTATTAGCAATAAAAAAAGTTCAATATGTAACTAGTCCAGGCAAACCAAGGTGCCTGAGCCAGGCTACCGTTTTCCTATGCCTGGGTGCCCGTTCTGCTGCCTGGCTCAGGAAGATTCTCAGGGCTCCATCCAAATGGCACACAGGCAGCTTCCAGGCGAGCTCTCAGCCAGGCACATTGCTCCCAGGGTGGCATCCAATGCTACATGCCCTTACCCTTACGGCCTTATGGTGGTGGTTGGCAGGAGCGGAGGACATTTTCGGAATGCCGAGATTAGGTTTTTGTGCAAGTTAATAAATCTGCATGGACGGATCCTTTCCCATGAGAAAAGATTACAACTACGTAGTACAAATTAACTATGAAAACTGCGTAACCATCCTACATGGATCAAGCTGCAGGCTCGTTCTTCGTCGTCAGCACCCCCAAGCCTTTCCATCCCTGGTTGTGCTCAGTTGGCCGTTTTGAGGCCAAGAGAGCAGCTCAATCGGCTCCGTGCATCCGTCCATTCACATACTTGTTTTCTGTCTCATGGACTATGGCACGCCTGGACCGTTAACAGTTCAATATGACCAAGGGCAGCACCGCAGCAGTAGGAAAGGCATGTTAGTCTGACCTCCAAAACAGTGCCCCGTGCCGTATATTATAAAAAATCCTGGAGGAGTGAATGACTATATTTATGGCCATTCGCTTCGCTGAAAAAACAAGCCGAAATACTGTTCTGGCTGATTTGTTGTGAGAAAAAAAATACTGTTTCGACTGAAAAAACAAGCTAAAAAGTACGGATTACATAACATAATTATTGGATCTGTACAATTTTTTATAGCAGATCAAATCAGATCCAATCTCTTGCGGCCATTATAACTCATCACAAGTAACATATACTAACAAAATGCTAATTACTAGGAAACTATTTCTTTGCAAAATAAAATAAAATAAAATAAAAACTGGAACATTCAACTTTTACCAGCCGACGAGAGAAAAGATCAGGGTTTACCATTTGTGGTAAAGAACATTTGACACTGGACAATCCATGGAACCGATGTAATAATAGGCTGATCTTAGTTGGTAACTTTGTACTTCCTGGTGCGTATTTTGGTGCTCAAGCTTAAAATTGGTGCACCTATCAACCTTACACTGTGATCAGTACAGCTCCGGTACTCAGATAGTCAGATCTGATATGAGCCCACCTCCTACTCTACTTTGTTTCTCCAAGCCTACTCCACTCTGTTTCTCCAATTCTTTTTCGAATCGGTGTGCCAGTGTCCCGTGGGCAAGGGGAGATCAGTTGTATATGTGATGCAAATTATGAAGCACACGTTAGCTTTTGACAAGTCCCTAACACATAGCCTACGTGGCTACGTCAATCACTGCCAGTGCCATGACATATCATGAGCGTTCGCAGCGATGGGACGACTCACCATACACAAAACTTATCCGGCTCAACCTCGGACAACACCTTTTTAGAACTAGATGATCCACATCATGTTTCATGAGGAGAGAGAGTAGGAAAAATGTATGTTAAAAGATCGTGTAAGAAAGTTACTCTGCATTAGTCAGATTATACACAAAGGATGTAGATATTCTGTTGCCCTAATTTACAGCTACTAAAGGACTAATGCAAATCATGTTAGTTGTCAATGCTAAGAAAACAAAGTATATATTCCAATTAAAATGGCCAAAGATGCATGGGGCTGTTCAAGTGAAGAGTAAATATTCCTTGCTCTTTTGAGGACACAAGTCCTTTCAGACAGACTTAACATACACTACTACACTCGGATCTTTCATAGCCACGTCGTAACCCCCAGCGTAGTCCAATTTTGGCCTTACAGTAAGCTGTCAGCCGTGATGATCATAGCCCTCACCGTCGCTATCTGAGACCGTCTGCTGTGTACACTAACACCGCTGCATTGGCTTATGATCCATCCGTGCCAAGGTCCTTATTACTTCCGTCGCATTGGAGCACGACCCGCCTGCGTGGGTATGCACTAACATCGCCGCATGGCTTATAATCCGTCCGTGATCATATCCTTATTCCGTCGCATTGGAGCGCGACCCGCCTGTGTCGAGGCGAACATCACCGTCGCTTCAGCGTATGAACCGTCTGGTCATAGGGCATGGTCACCGTCATGTTGCAGTACGATCTGCTCGTGATGATCCTTTAGTTGGTGTCGGGTTACTAAACGATTTGGTGGCGATACACTATTGACCCCTGCTTCATCAGACGAATAGCGGTGGTGATGGCCGTTTGCTTCACCAACGGCGAGTGGGTACAACGGTGATGACAAAACAACCAATGGCCCTTACATCCGACGGCGACAGAATTGCATCCGATTTTCACAATGTATTTACTAATTCAGCTGAGCCTTAATAACTTACTGAACACACACCATACAAATATAATCATTACACATCATTCATCATGTCCACAACGAAGAGTACTTGTTATAATAATAATGCTCGACACTAATCTAACAGCTGTGTCAACTAATGAATTAACACAAGCTATACATAGATAACATAACAAAGGTTCTGCTCCCTACATACTTACATAAATAAAACGAGGTAGATGTGCTCCGCTCTTTCATATTGGCACTCCTTGATAAGCTTGGCAGCCAATGCACCATGGAACCCCTCTTCTTCCTCCCATGGCCATTGCAGAAAAATCGTTCAAAAGCACTGACACTCCAAAACTTGCATAATGTAAAGCTTTACTGCTCTGAACAAAATTGGATGATATATATAGACTCAAAACAACTCTCTACCTAAACAAAGACATGTCCTAACAATAAAATATAGCATATGCACCTTCACTGATCTGCTAATGACTCCATGAACAAGGGAACATAAAGCAGATAGTGAGGTCCGTTCAAATAAATACTCTAGGTACTTCTAGGATAGCGGATGATCCGGGCAGGGAGGACATGAACTTTTCTACGGCTCATGTCATATGCCATCAGTGTTCTGTTCTCCCCAACAAGGAAAATCAAATTCTATTCTAGATGAACTGCAATCACTCTGTAGTCCGCATTGGCTTTCTCGAAACCGAGCCGAATATTGTTCAGTCCAAATAGCTGCAGCGTGTTCACCGTATGCTTCAATATCTATTTATTAGTACCATAGTCTTTAAGGATCCAGATTGAAAGGTCAAACCTATTGAAAATATTAGCAATACATAGACACAACTAACCCTGATCTCCATGGATGGACATTGCAGGACCTGGTGGCCTAAGAATTTTTCTCCATGTCTTTCCCTCCATATCAACAGCAACTATTTAGGACACCTCCAGCATGTGCATAAAACCATTAAGAAACACACTTCCTAAAAATTTACATACTAGAATATCCTCTCTCCATTTAGATTCTTTACACATCCAAGCTCCAGTTTTAGATGAGTAGATGCTGACAACTAACACCCTAGACGACCTTACCCACAGTTCTACTACATAGAAATGCGAGGAAATTGTGGGATCAAACCCCAAGCTAGTTGAACCATAGCAAAGGTTGATACACGGTAGTACCACTGATTTGGTAGTCACCGGATTGCAGACAACATAGCGAAGCCCAATGCACCAGCAGAGGAAGAAGCCTTTGCAGCAATCGGAGATGACTAAATCCTAAATGGGGAAGGGCAAGAAGGAAACGAAGGGTGAAAGCCCTAGTTTGGTTTTGGATAATTGATGAAACCTATGACTAACCTTTGATCTAAGTAAGTGAATTAGATAAGGTGGTCCAATCCAAGTGATTGAGCAAGATGAAGTCCACGGTGATGGAGATGGACATAAGATGATGATGATCAAGCTCAACTTAGAAAAAAAAAGAAAAAGAAAAACTGAGAAGATCAAGACAAAGGTATAAGATAGGTTTTTGTTTTGCACTCAAGACATCATAGAGGGTGTGAGTGACTTAGGATCGTTAGCCGTACTATAAAGAGGGGAAATCTTTGGCTAAACGGTTTATTGAGTGCCACTAGGTGACATGATTCTTGCATATGCATTTAGGAACCTAGTGTGCTAACTTTGACCCTTATAAAATGCTTTGAAAATGCTAACACACGTGTACATAAGTTCTACACTTTGTGGTTAGCAAGTTGGAAGCAAGGGCGAAGTGGTTGTGGACTTAGAAAAAAAAAAAGAAGAAGGTCCACGACCGGACACTGGCCTGTGGGGTGACCGAGCGCGTCTGGACATTTATAGGTGAGGCAACGCGGCTGGCCGAGAGCGGCAAGGCGCGATCGGACACTGGCCCCAACTTGATTGGCGCGTTCGGTCACTGGTTGGAAGGCGGGGCGATAATGTGATTGGACGCGCAGGCCTTGCGTCAGGTGATCGCTGATGTATGCTAACGTCAGCCTTGCCTTCACGCGTAAAGAAGAGGAGCCTAGACCGGACGCTAGGGTGCGTCAGGTCACGCTTGACCTAACATGTTCGGTCACTGTTTTCACGCACTGGGAGCTTACTAGAGTTGACCGGACTCTGGTGGCGTGGCATCAGGTCGTTTCCACCAGCGCGTCCGGTCACTACTTAACTACACGAGCGATCGAAAAATAGCCGTTAGAGATCAACGCTTGTCGCTTAAATGCGAGACACATGGCGGTGATCCATCGACCGGACGCAGGTGGTGTGCATCTAGTCACTCCAGACCGGTGCGTCCTAGTCGCCCCGTGGAAGGCAGCAGTGAGAGTCTAACGGCTCTATTCATTTGGGGACATCTATAAATAGTGTTTAGCCGGCTCTAAGGCATCTCTCTTGGCACTTTGACATACTTGACATCCTTGTGAGACTAGGCAAACACCTCCCACTCATCTCTCTTGCTTGATTGCTAATTCAAAGTGAGATTGAGTGATTTCAAGTGCATTTGCTTGAGTGGTTGCATCTAGTGGCACTTGGAGATTGTTGTGGCTACGGATTTCTTGTTACTCATGGTGGTTGCCGCCACCTAGATGACTTGGAGCGGCGGAGGAGCTTCGGTATGTATTGGTGTTTGTTTGTGGCCGGCTTCGGTGATTGTGAGGGGTCTTGTACCTTCTCCGGTGGAGAGCTGAAAGGTAACTCTAGTGGATTGCTCGTGTCATTGAGTTACCTCACTTGTGGGTAGGTTCTTGCGGTGTCCAATTGTGTGGACGAGGTTCGTGCAACACCTCTTAGCCGCCGAACTACCAAGTGTTGGTCGACACAACGGGGACTAGCGTGCCGACAAGCACGTGAACCTCAGGAGAAAAATTGATTGTCTCTTGCCCTTTGGTATTCTCCCGGTGATTGAATTGGTATTCATCTTGTGATTGGTTCACTCCTCTACGCGGCAGTATAATCACCCTACTCACTCATTTACATTCCCGCAAACTAGTTGTAGCAAGCTCTTTAGTGTAGCTTGAATTGAGAGCTTGCTTTGTAGCTTAAGTTCATCTAGTGGAGCTCTTTAGTGTAGCAAGTGTGAGAGCACTTAGTGAGTAGTGACTTAGCAAATTGTGTGCCTAGTGATCATAGTAGCTAGAATTATTAGATAGGTGGTTTGCAACCTTTGTAGAGCCAGAGCAAGTTTGCATCTTGCTATTTGTCATACTAATCAAATTGCTCTAATTGGTTTATAGATTTTTAAATAGGCTATTCAACCCTCTCTAGCCATATTAGGACCTTTCAGAGGGGTATTCACTGACGAAGCTGGCGAATCAACGTTTGCCTTTCCAGTTACCATACATGAATCCGGAGACAAACTAGGGCAGCTCCTTGCGATACTCAGATTCAGAGATGAGGCAGTACCAGGAGCGACACACACACTTGCAGCTACCCAAAGTGCATGTAGTGAGGTGGTGGAGGATAAGGACCAAGACTTCAACTGTTAGGCTGTCTACTTCGTTCCTCTTATTGGTGGCCTCCTCCTCCATCTTGACTAGGATCTGGTGGAGTGGGGCTGGTGACAGAAGTGGTGGCGTTGTCACCTAAATCAGAGTAGGAGCGCTTGTAGGGATGTGCTCGTGAGCTCCTTAATGATCAGATGGAAGCTTGATTCATACTTAGATGAGATAAGAGGGGAATAAAAAGGCAAGAAATTAACATGGATAAGGAAAGTGCGAGAAAGCATTACCCTTGCCTTTGGATCTTGCGGCAGTGAGCTCGAGTGGCCATGACGGTGATGAGTACCAGCCTGGTCACCGGTGGATCTGTGCGGGCGTGCCAGTGAGGCGTACTGACGCAGAGCACTAGCTTGTCGGCGGTGAGTGGCGGCTTGCACGCTGATCAGTAGATGAGGAATAGCGGCACTTGAGGAGGAGACGGACAGGTTGGCTGGGTGCATAGCGGTCTTTGTAAGCTAACTACAAAGTAGGACTTACGGGAACAGACATTTCCACCAAAATTTCTAAAAACGTGCGGGAGTCTCGCGCTGGCTTGGAAATTTTAACGATACCGACGATGAAGGCTACCGGCGGTGGTGATTGGGTCTTAAAGAAAATGGTATGTAGCACCTAACGATGGGCGTGTCATACGGAAATGAAACATTAGAAAGGAACAAAATATTATGAACATTATTTTTGCAGGTTACAGCAAGAAGATGTTAGCACCTAAAGGCGAATAGTGGCAGTGATACAATTTTTTCAACGACACTTATATCCGACGGTGACAGAATAAAGGCACTGATCTCTAAAATAACAATGGACGCAATAACAAAGCCATACCATACGGCGGTCTGTACATACAAAGCAGCACTCCACCAGTATCTCAGTGAGGTAACAGCGTTCAAAATCAACAAAAGGCATTCTTTTTTGATTAACTCTGTTACACTTTTCATTCACCAGACATACAATAACAAGGATCTATCAACAACCCTGTTCTTCAGCAATACTTTAGCAGTACTTTTTAGTGAGCGAATAATGTTTTTCTCTCACAACAAATCAGCATAAGTATCAGCATAAGCCAACTTTTAGTGACGAGCATAGGTTTATCCCCGCACTCAGTGATGAACATCTCGTGAAGCGTAGAAGCCAAACAAAGGCATAACTAAACCTTCACCATGCCTCTAGATCTTCATCACGAGCAGGGATGACGCATGGAAGAAGCCTGGGGAAGAACCACCTCACGGAACTCCCTCTAACATCCGAGAGGATGAGGAGCCCTGCGAGGAGCCTTGCCCGTGCCGTCTTTTTCATCATCGGGGAGGAACACATGGCACGGTGTCGAGAGATCCCAGGTCAAGATTTGTGAGCTCAAAAGGTTTCCTGGCAATAGAAAGGCACCCTCCACCCTCTAGGATTTCCTACATATATTTTGACCTGGAAGTCTCCTGCACACCAACCATCAACGAGCCTAGCCTCCGTGTCACCGGTGACCTAGGCCACCGAAGATGGTATTGTTCTTCCCCATCTCTTCGCGGAACTTCCTCTAACACCCAAGACGAACGGCCACCAACAGGCGGCTGCAGAACCTGATCTTGAAAGCCTTCTCCCAGCAACGACGGAGCCACCGAAGTATGTCATGAACCATGGTGGACGAAAGGAGTTGTCGCTCTCTCACTCATTCTAATGCTAAGGGATTTGGAGGGAGGGGAGGGGAGGGGAGGGGCGAGAGACTCAGTGCACCCAGACCCAGCTTAAATAGGCCAACCTTGAAGATGCACCCAGACTTAGTGCTGTTAAGATGCGTGATCTAGGGAGCACGCATCATGGAAGACAAGGTATATGATGGTTCCTGGCATAATAAGTGGTGGGGACGGTGTTGGAAGTTGGGACATTCAACACTCACGCACTTAAATATGCCTTGAAGATGCACCTAGACTCAGTGCAGTTGAGATGCATGATCTAGGGAGCACGCATCAGGGAAGACGAGGTATATGATGGTTCCTAGCGTAATAAGTGGTGGGGACAGTGTTGGAAATTGGGATGACATTCAACACTCATGCACGCTTCCCTGAGTTTTGGGCTTCCTGTGCATCTTCCTAGATTTCGGTGTCAACACATGCCCCTAAATTTTCAATAAACCCATTGTCCCCTGGGCTATAAATTTGGAGGCAAGGCGGAGTAGAAGGAATAGTGCTTGTGTTTATTTGTTGTGCTATGACACATCTTTTCTTCTTCGTTTTCTCATTCCAGTCTTCTTGTGAACAATAGCTCACGACAAGCATCCAAGAGCGGAAACTCCAGAAGCCGCGGATCCACCTCAGCGCCTTCATGTCACTCTTTGTCGCCAAGGGCGAGAGAGAATGATTTCTTATCTCTATGGCCGCCGTGCATTAATCCTTTGAATATGCAGGGCTACCTCTCATGCTATGGTACATCGGCCAACTCCGGTGTAGGTTAGACAACAATCGATTGTGCATGCTATCGAAGCACATCTTGCTGGGTCCATGGTATCTTTATCTTCATCTTCTTCATCTTCATCCTCCGAGTTGGGTTAGAATATCTAGAATCTTATCCGTGAAAAGAGGGAGACCGGAAACCTGTATTCTGAAGTCACGCTTGAGGTAGGTCGGCTCGAGCAATGTCTCGATGCCGTTAAAATAGCCATCTCTACATCTGAAGAAGAGACCAATGTTGCTCAGATGAGGGCTGATGAAGCTCATGCTAGGATAGCAGGTAAAATTTCTTTGAAGAGTCTTTGCTTTTATATTCACGACTTTATCCGATAACCCTTTATTTTCATTAGATCTTGAGGAATAACTGGTTGCTTCTCATCGCGAGATCAAGGAGGCTCGTCGCTAGGAGATCGACCTAGAGAATCACCACGAGACACTCCAACGTGCAGCACTTGGCGCAAGTTGCAGCAGTCAACGCCAGGGGTGTTTCTCTTGAAGATCGCCTACAGGATATCCCGGTTCATGCCAGAGAAGTGGCAACTCATGGGGTCCGCTATGGTGCCGGTGTCGCTCTGGCTGCAGTGCAACTCGTTCAGGGCATGAGCTACATCACCTGGAACCTAGTTTTTCGGACACTGATCGGTTGGAAGATCAAGATGACCTGATTGGAGACTTCACTGATGCTGTCGAGGCTATCGCAGTGATCATCCATGCAGAAGATGTTGTAAACAATGTTTTCCCCGAACCATAGATTATATCTAGGATCTTATAAGTAAAGAATATACTGTATGAATGTCACTTTTGATCCTATGTCTTTTATTGTTATTTTTTTTGTTCTAAAGGCGATACTCTAGGTGTCAGCTATTTTGAGCCGATGAGACTTGTCTATCAAGCATCGACCCAAATACTTGGGTAGTACTTCTTTCGTATTTTCCATTATGGTCTATGCGATAATAGTTCCATATCATACGGCGGTTTGCACATACAAAGCAACAGATCTGCATCTTGATCCTCTGAGGTACAAAGATTATGGAATCTAAAGAACGACGTAGCACATCACAAAACTTCACCCTTAGTGAGGTGCTCTACCTTTCATCTTGCAACCCTCACGGTCAAGGGATGTGATCTGCTTCTTGACCGTGAGAGCTGCAAGATGGAATATAAGCACCCAATCTTAAAGAACGAGCACCTCGCAAACTTGAAGCACCCCCAATCGAGTATGGACCCCCTAAACAAGAGAGAACTAGATGATTACAGATCTTCTGTTAACACAAGATCTGCAAGAAGATTTGCAATCATCAAGGTCAAGCTCTTGTTCAGCGGCAGCACCTCGCCAAGGATAGAGAAGAAGCACCTTGCAAAACTTGCACCTGCATCTCAATGAGGTTCTTTATATTCCATAATCTTGCTACCTTTGAGGGTCGAGGGATGTAGATCTGCATCTCGATGCTCAAGGGAAGCAAGGTTATGGAATCTAAAGCACCCAATCTTGAAGGCCTTCTCCAAACACTAGCGTCCCTATGAGGTGCTTTATCTCCATCTTGCACCTCTCATGTACGGTCAAGAGGCCGTGAGAGGTGCAAGGATGAAGACAAAGCACTTTTTTGGCGATGAGGAAAGATACAGTAGCTCACGAGTGTGTCGATTCAAGAGTGTGTGGATTGAGCCCAAGAGGTGCATCCAAACCCTAACCTTGAAGATGGAGAAGTGCAAGTAATTGTGACGTAAATGTGTTGTGGGTAATTGGGAAATAACTCACGCTGGCTTCACCACCGATAGACCAAACAGTCGTGGAGGTCCAGTGGCTATAACACATATCCCAGTCGGTTCGGTTTTTCATACAACTGAGAAAATACTACTGCCACATCTATTGTTAACCCATCGGTGGTAGAAGTTTCAACTGCCGGTTTTCTTCCTTAGGAGGCCTCACTATCGGTCCAGCCGGCAGTGGAAGTATAACACCGTCGCTTTTATCGCTACGGCAGTGAAAGTGGCACGACAGCGATATATCAATCTGAAGTAGTGATAAAGAGAAACCAAATACCACAACTAAGACTGAGCACCTAAAAAAATACAACAAACATGGAAAGAGGTCGACATGGTTCAGAATCATGCACCAACGCTAAGGGGGGCTAAATGATAGAAAGACAAAAACTCAAGGCAATAAACAAACTTGTTCCCAAAAAAAGGCAATAAACGAACTACATTTTTTTCAATCAATTTTTTTCATCAATTATGGACGAACTATAGTGAAAAATTTAAACATCAGACTGGAATGCCATTGAATCAATTGAACCTAAAACATCCTGCAACTCATTCAGATTTTTTTCAATGCAATCTAGCTTTGAAAGAAATTGGCTACCACTGATATTCAAGCATTTCGATTTACTCAAGAACAAGAGATTGGTACACAGTCGACAACATAAGAAACAAACCAGGGTCATAAATCTTAGACCAATACTGAAAGCTGATAACAGATAAACCAATGCCTAGTGATTTACTTCAGGGACTAGGAGCAAGCCATAGTTGCCAACCAAAGAAGGAGGCCATGCCATAATGTATGGATGAACGGCATCCTCAAATATCTTCTTGAACAGTCTTTCCAAACTCATCGTTTCCAAGCATACGGACAGTAAGCAACATGGGGTTTGGGGATCATTAACCGATGTTGCCAAATACGCATAGCCATCCCGGACTGCAAAAACAAACAGATCACTACGGTCACCCACGACACTGCCATCGGCTAATCTGACTCGGAGAGCTCATTCAAGCACCCATCTCTCGACGCCATCATTATCCCTTGTGGGCATCATGACACCAACATCCAGACAATCCGAAAAAACAATGCAAGTTGTGCCATCCTTCCAGTTGCGGAACCAGGGGCAATGACACCAAAACAGATTTTATTTTATACCTGTATAAATATTTGAATTTATAGCACAAAAAAATATCAATTTTCACTCATTTTTTATTAAAATATTGTGATTTTGCTTATAAATAGTGTAAAAGCTTTTAAAAACTTGTTGAAACATATAATTATATATATTTTATCATACTAAAAAAATACGATCATATTTATCCGGTCCTCTTAATCAAAATTGTTGGTTCCACCTCTGCATCCTTCATCTCGCCAACATCAGAGCTATGATACTTAAGGCAGTCTGGGAGCTCAGTGATGCAGAATTGCATCGTGGCAGTGTCCAGTGAAATGAGGTAGCTCTGATTTTCGTAAACCCAGTACAGATGCCCATTTGCTTGCATGCCACTCGCATCTTGAATCCATTTATGACCACCTGAACTCGCTGGAACGTCCACCCAGGGTTGAACTGACCATTCCCAAGTGTCCAAAGAAAAGACCACTGCCCTTACCCTACACTCGTCATGTACCCTGTCATAGGCAAGAAGCACCACGCGGAATGACATAGGGTTCTCGGCAGAGATGAGCAAGCGAGGGATGGCCTGAGAGCAATCGCCACGGTGGCCGTCAAACATATCGTCACAGCCCATATCAAAGACATCCTCGCTCTACAACGCCAAAGGGTCGGTTGAACACGACGAGTGATGAGAAATCCCAATTCATGAGGAGGACACAACCGTGGCAGCAGTCGACGATTTCCCAGGTGGGGGCTTTGACGATTCCCCAGGTGGGGGCTTTGTCGGGAAGGTCATAGATGGAGGTTAGGAAGAAATCGCCGCCGCGGACGGCGGCACATAGATCCATATCGCGGCTGCCGGAGGGGACGAAGGTTGGGAAGGCAGGCGCATTGGAAGCCTGCACGGGACCGGGGGCATCCAAGAAGAGACCGAGGAGGGGCGCCGGGTGGATGGCACGGAAGCGGCGGTGGAAGGCCGGGCACGAGGCCACCGCGTAGCGCCACGCGCGGCAGGTGAAAGCGGCACAGACAAGAGTGGCGAGCGAGGGGAGGCGGAGGAAGATCTCTAGCAGGAGGTCATTGCCGAGCTTGTGTATAGGTGAAGCTCCGCCGCCTTCATCGCAGGGGGAGACGGTGGTGGTGGTGCTGCTTGGCTCCTTACGGCATTTCGGCGGCGGCACCTAGGTAGGAGAGGAGTCGCCGCCGGTCATTTGGGGTGGTGGATTGAAGGATTTGCGTTGGGTTTGCTGTGAAAGTGAAACACGTAGCCCTCAACGAAGCGAACACTAGGGAACAATTATGAGACTATTTTTTATTTGCTTTCTTAATATTGATGGCGAACAGTAGAGAATAATTATGGGACTATTTTTTATTTGCTTTCTGAATACTGATGTTTATAATGAAGGATCTCATATTTATTATATATAATAATCCAAATATATCTTAGAGTTTGGTAAACATTCACATGATAACGAACTAGAATAGGGATTCCTCTTTCTCCTCTTTCTATAATTTAAAGTCCCTAGATTTTACAACACTCACGTAAGAAAAGGTCACCTCCGAAATTAACTATGAAAAGGTCACTGTTTCTTTCTCTTTATTTGATTTAATATTTTCACTGTAGGGTTTTTTTTTCCCTCCAGATTCCTAAAAAAACTCTGAAAACTGCGTAACTATCTTCCATGGAAAGCTGCGGGCTCGTTCTTTGTTGTCTTCCCCCCAAGCCAAGTCACAGAGTCTGACATCCAAAACATTTTGAAGCACCCGTACCGTATCAGAAACAATTTTAGAGGAGTGACTGACTATATTTATTTACTACATAATATAAAGCTTGGCATTTGTATATTTTTTTATAGCAGACTAGAAAATATCGACCCGCGGGGGCAAGACAGTCCTCGGGCATTGTGCTTAAGAAGAAGACATTCTCATACAGGTCGAGAAAACCTCCGAACCTCTGTCACACCCATACACAGCGACACCGCAGCTCCCATGAGACTGGGCTGACCTTAGACCTGTGCTTTAGCATGGGATAGACGAGGGGATTTTTTTCAACGCGCAGATAAACTACGCCTCCTCCGGCCAATAAATCCGCCCCCGAGGGAATTCGAACTCTGACCGGCATGGTGCAAAGCGTACAGACCAACTGATCTAGTGTCCGCTTGAATCGGATGAAATCTCTCGCGGCCATTATAACTCATCACAAGTAACATATACTAACAAAATGCTACTTAATAGAAAACCCTTTCTTTGAAACAAACAAACAAACTAGAACACTCAACGTTTACCAGTCATCGAGAGAAAAGATCAAGGTTTAGCATATGTGGTAAAGAACAGTTGTCACTGGACAATCAATGGAACTGATGTAATAATAGGCTGGCTGATCTTCGTTGATAACTTTGTACTTCCTGGTGCCAAATTTTGGTGCTCAAGCTAAAAAAAATGGCGCACCTCCACCTATCAACCTCACATTCTGATCAGTACAGCTCCATCCGGTACTCACATAGTCAGATCTGATATGTGCATACGTCCTACTCTGCTCCTTTGTTTTCCAATTCTTTCTTTTATCTTTTTATTTACCTTTATTTAGATTTCAAACTGTGGACTGACTGCAGTAGTGCATACAATTATTGTTTGCAGTTACTTAACAGTTGAACCAAATGTTTGACAAATGATATTTGTGCATAATTTGTTTAGTTTCACTTGTATAAACACCGGTCGACCGTACATTAACCATCCTAAACTAGACTCAGCATCCAAATTTCTCCATAAAACTTCATTTGCATAGGCAATTTAACTTGCACAGATTATGAACATCACAAGATCCTGAACCACTCTGCAATTTTTATTCACCCATTATATACGCTATTTTTCTTGGCAATGCACCCAAGTTGTAAAAATGTACAATTTCTTATGTTATTTGTTGAAGCAGTAGTAAGTCCAATTGAATCTGTACAACAACATCAGGGGCGTTGTTTCATTGATTAAGCGATAGAGTTATCATAAATTCTACTATATAATATTGTTAAACCTATAACTGTCATCTACTGCACTGTTTAAAGCATCCTGAAAGGTCTGTATTACTATTTACACTACAAATCTACAATAATGAAGCATGCGTTAGATTTTGATTTAACTCCCTACAACAGTCTACGTCAGTGCTATGACATATATCATGAGCGTTTGCAGCAATGATGGGATGACTAACCATACACAAAACTTATCAGGCTCTCAACCTCGGACAACACCCTTTTAGGATTTAGATGATCCACAATTCCACGTCAAGCATGATTAGTGATAGTAGGAAAAATGTTGGTTAAAAGATTGTATAAGAAAATTTCTCTTCAAATATATTATTATACACAAAGGATGTAGATATTCTGTTACCATCTTTTACAGCTACTAAAGGACTAAGGCAAATCATGTTAACTGTCAACGCTAAGAACGAAAGCAAAGTGTATATGCCAATTAACATGACCAAAAATGCACGAGTGCTGTTCCAGTGAAGAGTAAATATTCCTTGCTCTTTTGAGGACACAAGTCCTTTCAGACAGAACCAAGGGAATCCAAATAGTATAACTGAGCACCAAAAAACGAACACAACAAACACGGAAAGAGGACGACATGATTCAGAATCATGCATGCAAAGGAGGGCCAAAAGATAGACTGACAGAAACTCAAGGCAATAAACAGACTACAGTGAAAAATTAAAACATTAGATTGGAATGACATAGAATTGAACCTTAATCATCCTGCAACTCAGTCAGATTTGTTCAGTCAATGCGTTCTAGCTTAGAAAGGAATTGGTTAGCAGTAATAAGTTATCTAGGCATTTCGATTTATTCAAATAAGAGATTGGTTCACTGTTGTTTTCGACCAACACCACGCAGATGCAGCACTGTATGTCACGGAGCACCTTCAAATGCGAACGGCCCATAATTACCAGCTAACAAGCAAGTTGGCCAAGGCATGATATACGGATGGCCATGGCCGTCATACCCGCTCTCGAACAGCTTCTCCACCTTCATCGTCGCCAGGCACAGGGACATGAACCAGTTTCTGGGATCATACAGCGTTCCAATATCAGAAAAATACGAGTATCCATCCCTTACTGCTAAACCAGAAAACTCGCCAAGATTGATTCCTTGAAGCTCTCCATCCAATTCCAAGCGGTGCACCCTGTCAAGAACCCATCTCTCAACACCATCGTCGCCCCTTGTGTGCTTCACGACACCAACATTGCTGTATCCATCTGAACAAACAATGCATGCAGCGCCATTAGAGCTAGATATCGAGCTGGTTCGGCTTGGCTCGGCTCAATCTGGCTCGGTAGGATAACGGGCTGGCTCGGCTCGGCTCGTTATACCTGACGAGCTAAAAAGCTAGCTCGTTTGTCTCGGGAAAAAGCTCGAGCTAGCTCGTTTGGCTCGTGAGCCAGGGACAAAAAAAATGTAAAATGAAGACTACCATACATTTTAATGAGTCATACATGATACACCACATATTTATCCATCATACATGCTAGCAGCAAGCATCATATGCATACACATGCAATAGAGTACAAATTAGGTCCATCGTCCTCATCCATCAACTATCGCCCATGCAAATTGCAAAGTACGACATCAGCTAGATAGAAAGGGCGCATAAACATAACATAAGTTAACATAGCAGAATGATACATTGTTGTAGTTCCATCATTCTGTATTTTCATGCAAACACACAAAAGGCATGGTCAGTTAAGACTTCTCCTCCATGGCAAAATGTCCCTCGTTCAGTCCTTCCCCCTTTCCTATATGTCAATAACAGTACAACAAACAACACTGTGTTAACAAGATGATAAGCAACAAGAAAAAAAGAATGCACAAACTGAGCACATGTACCCCACTAGACACTAATTGCTTGACACCATGCATTTTGCGAATTCAATAGACTCGACATCATCTTCATCATCTCCAACCTAAAAATAGAAAAAATATTAGCATGTCACAAGACAAACAAAGTTAAACAGAGAGAACAAGTTATATACTTATATATATGAATCCATACCACAAGAGGATGATTGTTGTCATCACAAGTGCCCCTTATCCAGCTAGATGCATACACTAATGCCTGAACTGTGGCCAGCTTTAAAGAGCTTCTGTAGTCATCAAGAACTCGACCTGCATTACTGAAGGTGCACCCTGATAATACACTGCTCACTGGAACAGCCAAGAACCTCTTTGCCAAGCTAGACACAACTGGAAATCTATGACAGTTCACATTCCAATATCTAAGTAAGTTGAAATGCTTGTTATCTATGGGCTCATTTAGTTATCTAGATAAATGAGCAGCTCAGATTTTGAACTCTCTGTAACACTAGATTGCAAAAATGACTGAAAATCACTTGCAATAGAAGCCATTGAGCTGGTTGTATCAAGTGAAGCTAAGGTTGATTGCCTGTTCGTGCCATTGTCACCCATCTTTTGCCGATTTAATATCTCATACTTGTTAAAGAGCCTTTCCAACTCTTGGTTGATGTCATTAATCTATAACACCAGCTTTTTTCCCTCATATCTTTGCCTTCTTAGCCTTTGATGTGCCATCATCAACCTCATCAACCCTTTGGCCTCCACTTCCACCATCAACTGTAGGTAGGCTTTCAGACATATCATCCCTATGGTCGAAGCTATTATCATCGTCCTCCTCATCTTCTAAAACTTTCTCCAATGGCTGCACAAAGAAACATACATGTATTAATGTATAGCTGAATCATTGCTATTACATTAAAAAATAAAGTATGACATTCTTCATTTTTGGGGATAAATTCATTATCTAGATAGCAATAATTAAATAATCTGGATAGCAATGATTCCTATAACTACGGACCAATCAATGAATCAAGCAAATTCAACATTCAAGTCTGTACTGTATGAACTAGTATTTGGAAATTAGATAACATACCACCACGTCCATGGATAGAGTGGGATTTGATGAAGACCGAGTGCTAGTTCCTCGTCCACAAAGCTTACTCCTCGACTCCAAACTTGGAGGACGTGGCGATGCACTATTCTCGCCCTCCATGGCCACGGCTGAGGGCCTGGAGCACAGCAGTCAGCAGGTCAGTAGCAGTTCGGCAATCGGCAGAGGAAGATCTAGAGGAAAAAGGAGAGAGGAGTGACCGAGTGAGGACCAGAACCAAACCTGCTCGCGGATGGAGAGGCGCTGGTCGTGGCATCGGGCGTCTCGCTCGCCCCGTCGTCGTCGCGGTCGCGTGCTGGCCCTGCTGCAGTCGCGAGCTTGCGGCGGCCAGGCGGCTATGTGTGAGCCCCTGAGGAGGCTTAGGGTTTTGTTCTGCTATGTGCCGATGTGTGCATGGGCTGGGGGCCTGTGGGCTGTGGACTGCAGCAATACGGGTGACGGCCTGACAGGTGGCTGCGGCCTGCAGACTTCCTTTCCTGGAAACGCAGCTCGTTGAGCTCGCAAGCAGCTTGCGAGCTAGCTCGGCTCGGCTTGTTATACTAATGAGCCGAGCTAGCCGCGAGTCGAGCGAGCTAATGAGCTTCGAGTTTTCCGTCCAGCTTTAAGCGCCATCCACTGTTTCACCGGCATCTAAGGTAAACCTCCAATCAGGGCTCCGCAGGCACTGTGGGAGCTTGGCGAAGGAGAACTCCATCGTGATGGTATCAAGCGATATCAGATAACTGTCATCCCTGCGATGCCCACGCCACTTGTAAATCCAGTAGATGAACCCTTTCGCTTGCATCTTCCATTGATCATCAATCCAGATTGCGTCACTACCATCCTCTGGTCGATCTGATTCGTCAAAGCTATTGTAGATTGCGTCACTAGCATCCTCTGACCTTGCCGGGACGTCCACGGCTGGGAGAGCTGACCATTCCCTTCCCCCGTGTCCGAGGAGAAGACGGAAGCCCGCAACGTACAACTGCAACTGCCGTAAGCCAGAAACACGACTCGGAACGACGACGGTGGGTCGTCATCCAAGCAGATCAACCGAGGATGAAGCAGCTCAGTCTCGCTCTCGTGTTGGTATGCTGGACCTGGGTATCGGAACTCATGTGCACTGCGCCGCATCAATGGGTTTAACACGATGAGGGGCTCGCGGCTTGCCTTCATCATAGATATCACTGAGAAGGACTCTGCCGCCGCAGCAATCGAGGATCTCCCAATAGGGATAGGAGTTCTTGGTGGAGCGCTCCAAGAGGGAGGTGAGCAAGAAGTCCCCGCCGCGAACGGCGCCGGCCAGGTCCCAGTCACGGAAGCCACCGGGGACGAAGGAGGGGCCGGTACAGCGCGTCCATGTTGATACTGTCGAATAACATCCCGAGCAGCGGCGGCACCGGGTGGAGGGCTCGGAAGCGGCGCCGGAAGTCAGGGGAGGAGGCCACCGCGCGGCGCCATGCCTGGCAGGTGAGAGCGGTGCGGAGGAGCGTGGCGAGGGATGAGAGGCGAAGGAAGATCTCTAGGACCACGTCTTCTCCAAGGGAAGATATGTGTGTGACGACCGTCGAAGCATCGCGGCCACCAGTCATGGCTCCACGCCGGCGAAGATTGCTGATGGGCTACTTGCGGCGGCGGCTAGGGCTGAAAACCTGATGTCTATTTTCTGATTATTATATCCCTCATACAAGGGTTGATGACTTGATGTATTATATAGAAAAATAATAGTTATCTACATGTTATATTTGAATCTATCTGTATAAATAAACTAGGTAAATGTCTGTACGTTGTAACGGGAATACATAATACCACGATAACATATGTATGAGCGTATGTTATACTGTTATCTAAAATAGATACCGTAATCATAATATTTCAATCAAATATTACATAAGTCTTCACGAAAGATAGATAGTTAAAATATAACTCTAAATTTGAATGCAAAACTAAAACATCAACTTCAATTGTCGCATCACTTCATACCTACTATTGTTGCCGCACGGGTAGATGCATGGGAGCGAGCGGCTTTGGTGTCGTACCTGTGGACGGAATAGTTATGAATATTTTAGTTGTAGAGATAGAGAAGAGAAGAGATAGCATCCTATATGCATACGCTCTGTTCGCTTGGCTTATAAGTCGTACTTTTTCAGCCAACGAATAATATTTTTCTCTCACAACAAATCAGTCAATAATACTTTCAGCCATGGCTTATCAGCCAAGCGAACAGGGCAATAGTCGTTTTGTATTCCCTTCAGATAAAGACGAAGCATTGACTAATTATCGACAAAAGATGCTCGACAGTCCTCCGAGGGGTATCCCACGAAGATAGATTGATCGGTGGAGGTACGCGTGATAGGAACCGGATGATATCCGTTGTGCAACGCCGTCTTGAGCTTGTCCAAGCAGGTGCGAACAAAGCTGAGCAGTCAGACTTATGGTCCGACCACCGTGATGAGTCGCCGAACAGTTGTAAACCGTCACCGAGCAATTGTGAACCATCGCCGAGCAGTGTATCCCAAGTAAGGCTTGCCATAAGGATGTAAGGAGCTCAAGTTCAAAATCTAAAAATTCTTCCACTTAGGAGAAGTGTAGCCACTTAGACTCTGTCAATAAGGAGGGTAAATCAAGAAATAAGCACTATATTCACCGCTAGGTAAAGTGTAGCCACTTAGTCCCCGTGTCTGCTGGAAGATGAAAAATGAATCTTGTAGCAGGGTCAAAGAAAAGAAGTCTGAAAGCTTGCCGACGCCATCTGACATGTGCGTATCAAGACCCAGACTTGCTGCCCAAGATCAGCACCTTGATCTGAACAGCATGGAGCAGCTTGATAGCACACCGATGAGACGTAGCAAGATCCGATCACCAAGGGAGTCCTCAGCTTAGCTGGCGATGCTTACATGAAGAATCCGAGCACCGAGGAGTCCCCGGCGTAGCCGGCGATATCCGAGCACCGAGGAGCCCCCGACCTAGCTGGCGTTGTCCGAGCGCCGAGAAGCCCCCGACGTAGCTGGCGATGTCCTAGCGCCGAGGAGTCCCTGACGTAGCTGGCGATGTCTGAGCACCAAGGAGTCCCCGGTATAGCTGGCGATGTCTGAGCACCAAGGAGTCCCCGGCGTAGCTGATGATGAAGCACAAGCGACGAACAGTCTGATCAACTGGTCGTCGGTGAAGTGAGCATTGAGTAGAAGCAACCAACGAACAGTCCGATCAACTGGTTGGCGACGAAGTCCATGAACCTAGCGGTTTGACCAGTTGATCGGTGGAGAAGTCCGAGCACCAGGTGGTCCGATCACCTGGACGATGATCCTGCAATACAAATATATAGAACGGGTAGTACATGATGTAGAAATATATGAACTCCGGAGAAGAATCAGCAATGATGATAAAATAGCGTATGCAGCTAGACGGTCAGTTGGTGTGAACACTTAGTATTATTCTGAAGATGTATTTATATTTAATATAAATTGTCCGACCAGTTAGTGTGTCGCTGAGTCTCCAGCCCTAACTAGCCCGTTAACCGTAACGCGGAGCGCGGAGCCCGTGTGCGTGTAGGAAGAACAAAGCGTCGCTAAGGAGCCGCTGTCGACCACCCATAACGTAGAGTGCAAACGCTCGGGCACGTGTAAGGAGGAGCAAGAGACAGGGCCGTCTCTGGGGACATCCGAGCATCAACATGACTATTCGGGGGTTCGGAAAATCATTTGAAGAGCAAATATGGAGAAAACAGCTCGGAGAAACATTATGGCGATATACGAAGATTGAAGAATATTTAGAAAAATATTAAAGCGTGACTTAGCTTTAGACAAATGTCTGGTCGGCGACGTATGGCGTTATCTGGTCGGCGACGCGGGCAGCTCGCTTGACGGCTGGAACGAGGTTGACCTCGTGTTGGAGTAGGACGAACGTAATCAGAGCTTGGCGGTGCCAATTCGTGTACAAAGACGTGCGCCGTGGTTGTCGAAGGATGTCGACGCGATCCGCTGAGTTGCCGCGAAGATTGTTGATCTTGAGGTATGCCATCTGGTTCGCTAGGGATCAGCGCGCATGAGCTCTACGGTGGGCGTCAACTGTCGACAAAAGATGCTCAACAGTCCTCCGAGGGATATCCCACGAAGGTAGATTGATCGGTGGAGATGCGCGTGATTAGAACCGGATGGTGACACAAGGCGTAGACACAGCGATGTAGATGCCTTGGACTAAGTCTAGGATCTGTATGGGGATGTCGACTAGGGAACCCCTGCCTCTCCTTATATACTCTGGAGGGGTAGGGTTATAAGGAAAGTATCATATTTGGTACTATACAATATCTTATGATGCATGTCGACCAGTGCCGTGCACGCCTTGATCTTATGGGCTGTACCACCTCTAATAGTGTGTCCCATGTCTTGTCTTATGGATACCTGTCACACCCCCAAAAATTCCATTTTGGGTTGTGAATAGTTTTCACTTAATAAAATTAATGCTTTTATAATTTTCTAAAGTTTCCAAGATTTAATTAGGGTTTTTGCAATTTATAATGTGAAAAATGTTGATTTTTAAATAACTTTTGTAATATAATATGAAGGGTGTTTCATTCATGCCGGTTGCATTTGATGTTTATGAGTGCAAATGGTTTTGAAATATGATAGAGCGACGTTTCTTTCTCTCTGGGGATTTTTCTGACCTTTTCTGGAATTAAATTCCTTTTTCCTTGAGCTTAATATTTTTCCTTGATCTTTGCAACAATCTTTTCGTGAGCTCAAACAACTTTAGTTGAGTTCCTCATCCTTCAATCTATCTCCAGGATTTTTCCGAGGATTTTTCTGAGCTCCGGGCTATTTTTCTTGGCTTTTAAAGCAATTCTAGATTTTCTAGAATTATTTTAATTCGCGAAATTAAAATAATCCCAAAAAACTCTAATTTTTCCACCGACCTAAACCCTGCATATAAATACATGCCGCCGTTCTCCTTCTCGCGCTGATCGCAAAAGTATGATCGGTTTCGCGAGCCGCCAATCCGTTTGCCCTACATCTATCGCCGAAGTTGCGACAGCGAACTTTTCCGGTGAATGTTCGGCGAGCTTTTTCGGCCAACTCCAGTGTCCCCTGCGAATTCCGAGACCATCACGAGGTTCGTATCGATCTCCTCTACACCGTCTCTCATTTCGTTTCACGAATCCATCACCATTTGAACTGTTCCCCATCCTTTCTTTTCCTTCTTCGACGAGATCGTCCATGGCCGGCTTCTTTTCTCTCTATTCCCGGCCATTACTGGCCATGGGCGCTTCTCTCCCTCGGTTTCCAGCCGTCCAGGCCCCCTGGGCCCGCACCCCGCCGCCGGCCAGCCAGCTCTCCCCGGCTGGGCGAGCACCCTCCCTGCCCCTACAGTCATGCCTGCTGCACGCCACCGGCGCCCCTGTGCCGCTTGGCCTACCGCAGCCGCAGCTCGTCGCTGCGCCACTGGCCAGCCAGCAGAGCCCCAGCCGACCGCCCAGCTTCCCCCACGGCTCCTCCTTGGCCAGCCGCCCAGTTTCCCCCGGCCCTGCCTTTCCCCTCCATGGCCGAGCCCTCTGTGTTCCCAGCGTGAACAGTAACCCATAACTCTACTGTAGCGATTTCGATCCAGAGGAAGGACTATTTCACGATTATTTATTTTCTAAAATCGCAGATAGGTCCCTGATTCATTTAACTTCCGTCCTTTTCATCTATTATTCATCCGTATGATATCCGAATTCAATTCTTTCAGTTTCATCTTTCCAATATGTATTCCCATCATTGTTTAATCCCGCCAATACTAATTATTTTATTTATTTCAGCGCTTTTCAAGTGAAATACCTGAAAATGCTCCTCCTCCCGATAAATCTTTCGGAGTCCGTATCTTTTCCGTCCGATCTCTGTTTTCAGTGGTTCTTGCGCTCACGCAATCATAGAAACAAGACCTACTCGTAAGTAACCTTTTCATAAGTTGTTTATCATGTTTGGTGTACTTCTTTTATTTATTTGTATATGTTTGCTTGTATGTCTATGCGCCCGAAGTTTGCCATGATAGAAGAGAAGTCATCGATGGATCCCGAAGACCTAGAGTTCGAGTTATTATGCGTTTGTAAGCCTAAGGCAAGTGTCCTTGACCATCTTGCTCCTACATTTGTTTTACTTTGAGTTAGTGTAGTTAGACCATTAGTTGCATGATGAGTCATAATTTGAATCCTATGTTAGGGTTTACTAGAACTTGATGTTATCATCCTTGTAACCTGGGTTGGTTGGGTAGCTGTCTTGCTTAGTTTGCAGTCTTGGGTTAGAAAGGTTATCATTTAATATTGATTAATGATTTATGCAACTTGGGTTGGTAATGTTTATAGCAACATGGTGAATAGGAATCCGGCAGGATGGTTGGTTTTGGTGGAGGTGTGTGCCAGATTTTGGGTAAATGTTTTCTGGTGGATTGTTGGAATTGGTGGAATGGATTGTGCTCGTTCCTGCTTGGATTCTAAGGACTGGTTCATGGACAAGTAACCCGGCTTAACAGCGCAACCTCGAGGGCTATATGGCTCTGGCCCTGGCCAAGTAATTAGTTTCCTCCAAGTTATGCTACATCGGGTTGGTTTGTGTGGCACAAGAGGGGGCTTCTGCAGTGGTGTTGGTACCCACTGTTAGCGGTTAGAAACCTTAGTGAAGGTGTAAAACAGACTTGGAGGGACTTTGTAAAGGCCTTGTAGTGTGACCCCGCTGAGCACCTAGGTAGTGTGAAGCGTGATGGGGAAACATGACTCGTGGTGAAAGTGTGCAACCTCTGCAGAGTGTAAAACTGATATATCAGCCGTGCCCACGGTCAAGAGCAGCCTGGACTTCTTCTTGATTAGATGGCTCTGGTTCAGTTGGGAGGCTTGGATGGAATCCAAGTGTTGGTTTACTTGGATGGAATCCAGGTGTGGTGCTCGGATGGGATTCGAGTGTTGGTTACAGTGGTTCTCCGAGGTGAAGGAAGATCTCACCTAGTTAAGTAGGTGCTTAAGGTTTAAGGTAATAGATGTGTTGCTTAAGGGCTTGTGTTAAACCCTGTTAGCCTTTCCTTGTGTTGGCCTACTTGTCATACTTTCCTACACTTGCGGAGTACATTTCGATGTGCTCACCCTTCTCTTTGTCCCCTTTGCTAGCCCACCCAGTGGTTCAGACTAGAAGATGGTGTTTCCTAAAGATGGTGTCGATGCTAGGTTGGTGTACCCCCGGTCAGCTGCCTGAAGGGATGGAGACCCTGCTCTGCTGGAACTCTAATGTAATTTTGTGTTTAGTCCCTCTGGTCATTTTTGATATATGTAATCGCTTTTGTAATAAACATTGCAATGTATCATTTTATTGTCGCATGTATGAATAAACAGATCCTGGCATACATGTGATGTGCATTCGGTTTTGTTTTATGAAACCGGGTGTGACAATACCGGGGGTCATATCCCCCACACTAATGGCTACTCAACTGCTAAAGATATAACAATATACTTATATATTATAAACAGGAGTATAAGGCAGGCAGTAGCTCCAAGATAAGGTAGGCAAGTAGTTGTCTAGGATGAGTTTGACTGAGACAGAAAAAACACTGCAGCATGTCAGCATCTACATTAGTTCCGTCAAAGCACACAGGTTAGTTATTAGAGTTGTTCTGTGCATGCACAAGCACAACTATCTTCTTTACTGCAGTCAGTTTTTGTTTGAAGCGAGGTGTTCAGACTTCAGCTTAAGCTATTACTGATGATGAATGGCTTTCAACCTCAAGACCGAAGGTCTGTAACATCTAGTGTATCCCATGTTGCATATATCAAAGAGTGAATGGCTTTACGGCAGTCAGTGGGAGCTCATTGACGCCACTCTTGCTGTGCAAGCAGCCAGAGCCATTCCCAGTTTCATAAGGTCAGAACTGCAAGGAGTTCAATGTTATTCTATAAAAAAAGGAGTTTAATTTTCCCAAATTGGCAAGATATAAAAACTAATAAAAATCGATCTGACGATATACTAACGTAGTGAAGAATCAAAGATAGCACACCCGTGCTAGTGAGCAGTGACTCACCTGCTCACAAACATTCCTTTTTGGACAGAGCACGAAGATTAGAGATTATTGTATCATGTCGTGCGCCATCTCCTTTTCCTCCAAAAATACTCCGTGCAGCGCCGACACAACCAACACAGAAGAAGACAGGCAGGGCAGCAGTGCCCACCTCATCTCCTACTCACCACCTAGGCCACTTCTCCAAATCTAAGCACAAACCTTGCAGGTAATTCTGCGAGCAGCTGACGGGCATCAACCGAGTTGTGAAGGAGTTGTACAACGCCGGCGGTACTGGTCACGTCCTCCCTCGTGGCCGGCACGAACACCGCGATTCCTCCATGACTGTCCAGCAGTAGCGACGTCCCGCCTCGCGTCCATCACGAACATTGTGGCTCCTCTGTGATCGGCCAGCGGCGGCGGCGGCCTGTGACTCGGTGTGCGCAGCCTGGTCATTGGGCCGCTTGCCCACCCCCATTGCGCTTCCGGCGCGACTGCTCCCCTTCCAAGGCCGCCTTCTCGACCGGGGTCTCCTGAACCCACGCTTGAGCTTGGTCCACCTCCTGCCCGTCGCTAGCCAAGGGAGGGAGCACGACGCGAGGGTGAGGGCAAGGGCGCGGCGGTGGCATGGCCGAGCACGGCTGCGCGATGGGGACGAGCGTGATTGGAGGCGGGAAACAGCGAACTGCCGTTGTCGTAGATCTGATGAAACGCTAGCGGATCAACATATCACAAGCCCACGAGAACGAAGGCCTCGTGGATCGACGGCGGGTCCGCCCCATTCTCCTAGCCCGGCACGGCGACACCCTCAGCAATGGCGGCGGCTCCTGAGTTTCGCATGAGGGAGATGCCCGGCGACGTGGGCCAGCCTGCGATGGCGCGGGCGGCGCGCGAGGGTGGAGCGAGAGGGCTGCTTGTGAATCGTAATGGGGTTGCGAGGGGAGTGCGCTGATTTGGGGCCGGATGGAGCGCTTGCGCGTGGAAGGCGAGACGACGCTGGGCGAAGCGTAGAAGGGCCCACATGTCGGTGTGGTTTTTTTTTGTTTCCTACCGTGATTCTGTGCCGGGTAGACACGGAGGCGCAGGAGCTATCGTCCTGCCGGTTAGATATTGACCATAGGAATTTTTTAGTTGTAGAGATAGAGATACTCAAAATAGAATATCTATCGGTATCCGACTTTTAAATCAAAAAGAAACACCTACCATATTCATATCCGTACATATACGCATTAGTATCCAATTCAGTTTTTATCTCTACACCCAAGCATGAGAAAAAGTAAGCGATGTGCTACAAAGAAATAGAAATTGACTTTAAATATTATAATTATACATTTTTATGGTTTCGTTAATTTGAGTTTAGAATTGAACCTTTTGGCTCTCAATTTTAATTTCAAGCACAAATTGATCACTATGTGGACAAACTTAAAAGGGGCCGATCCATTCCTTTTGGGCCAAGAATTGTAACTCCGAGTTAAAAACCATAAAGTGCAGATTCCTTGATACCATTAGTTTGATTACAAAAATAAACCTTCTGATTTTGAGTTTTAAAGTGCAAATTGATCATTATATGTACAAACTTAAAATGTCAGTTTATGTTGCGCCAACAATTATAACTAGCAAAGGTGCCCGTGTTACAACGGGATCCAATATGTACATGAATATGGATATCTGAGTTATCCAACATTCGTATCCACTAAAACTTGTAATATGGATATCTATATCCGTGCCCATTTTTAATGTGCATACTATGGATGTATCCGAATTTGTTTTTCAGTATTTTTCTCTATTTGATTCCAAATTCGCATTTGACAAAAATATGGAATATGCGACATTCCGTATCCATGAAGAACAAGGTATAATAAATTTATTTAAAAGTTCTTTCTTCATGACTAATAACTAATATATTAAATTAAATATTTCTAATGATGCTTAGAAACTATTAATAGTATATCTATAAATAACTTTTAATGTTAATTTAATTTTATAAATCATACATAAAGAATAAATTTATTTTAGTATTTTTATCTATTTGATTCCAAATTCGCATTTGACAAAAATATGGAATATGCGACATTCCGTATCCATGAAGAACAAGGTATAATAAATTTATTTAAAAGTTCTTTCTTCATGACTAGTAACTAATATATCAAATTGAATATTTCTAATGATGCTTAGAAACTATTAATAGTATATCTATAAATAACTTTTAATATTAATTTAATTTTATAAATCATACATAAAGAATAAATTCATTTTAGTACTTTTTTAAATTAAGTTTAAACCTAATATATTTGTTTTATATTATTTTAATACTTTTATTTATTTATAGATGTAAATTACTGTATATATTTTATAATAAAAATGATAAATATTATATAGATAATGATTTATTAATTGATATATTTAATTATTAAATATTTATTCATAACTATATTATTTTTTATGAGCTATCTTGTCTATGTCATATACGTTAGTCTCTACGTGTGTAAAAAAATTGTAATTACAAAAACATTGATAAAGCGAAATGGCTACTTGTTGCCTACCATTCTTATTTGAAATTCTTCACTTAACCTATCATTTTATTAAATATTATCCATTATAATTAGGTCACTTTGTTATTAGAGATTATTAGAAGTTTGCTTTGATTTTATTTCACTTTGGTTATCAATGAACTTAGTAGTAAAATTTTATTCATGTACGTTGAATTTAACAATATGCGTTTTGAATTGAGTTGAGTAAATATCCGAGTAGAAATCAAAATCCGAGAGACATCCATTTTGTATTTGTATTTGAAAATATCTATATCTGTATTCAAATTAAAATATGGTAAAAAGGTGCTATCTGTATTTGATTCCATGCGAATCCAATCAATATTCCATCCCTACCGGTGTTTCACACTCAATCATATACTAGAGCTCAAGAACACACACCACTCACATAAGCACACTTAAGATCAAGTTTTAGTGAGATTGAGAGTGTTCTAGTGCATTTGCATTTAGACCTTTTTATATCTAGTGGTACTAGAGGATCATGTTGCTAGGGATTCTTGTTACTCTTGACGGTTGCCACCATCTAGACAGCTTGAAGCAAAGAAAGTTCTCGTGAAGCAGTCCTTTGAAAGTGCTCGGGATGTCATTGTGAGGGGCTCTTGTACTTGTCCCCATGCGAGGTCACGAAGATCAATTTTAGTGGAATCATGGCTTGTGATGGAGCGCCTAGTTGATTGGCTGACTCATACACTCGCGCTCACATCGGAGCCAAGCTTGAGGACTTGTTGAGCGAGTAGATGAGCGGTGATCCCTAGGCTCGCCTCAGCGGGGAGTAGTAGCTAGTAAGCAACCAAATATCAGGAAAAAAATCATCGTGTCTCCTTTGTCCCCTTGGTTTGCTCGCTACTACACTTGTTTTCTCTTGCTTAGCGTAGTTGTTGTTTATGTAGTTACTCGAGTAGTTATTGCTAGTTCTAGTCGACTAGTTCAATAGCCTGTGTTTTGTTGTTGTGCTTGCAGCTAGTTTAGCCGAGTAGCTCTCTAGTTTTTGCTCGAGTAGTTAACTAGCTCTGGCTTGTGCTCTTGCTTGTAATTGCTAGTTGCTTAGTGCTTGGTTTGTTCTTTTGGCGGCTTGGTTAACTAGACTTGTGTAGGAGCGCTTGCTTTGGTTGCTAGGCTAGGCATGTACTCCCTCCGTTCTAAAATAAGTGGTATTCTCGTTACTCGAGAAGTCAAACGTTTTTAATATACTATAAATATATATAATCAAGAAAATATTAATATTTATAGTACATAATAAGTATCATTGATCGTTAAATCTATTTTTATAATAAATTTATTTGGAGGTACAAATATTATCAATAATTTCTATAAATCTAGTCAAACTTAAAAATAAAAACTTTTATAGAAACACCAGTAGGGATGGAATAAAAACTTCAGTAGCTCATGACTATAGTATTCCTATAAAGTAGGCTGATAGATGTGTTGTTATTAATTAATTAATGTACATATACCCGGTAGCTGAGAAGACCGTTGGCTCAACCGTCTCAACAAAATCCAATACACATGCCTTATAAAATGGAATTTTGGATAACGAGGTCTTTGATTAAGAGCAAGGCTAATAATATAGCCAGCTGATGACTGCAAGGATTCTTGCATTCTACCTCTCAGTCTACCCGTACAATAGTTAGCTCTTCAACATTAATACATGGCCCACTTGTCTCTCTCACAAAGTTTCTCGGTTCTTGTGTCTAGGTCGGCTATAAGCTTACAACCCATTTCTCCTCTCTCCTCTCATCTCTCCTCTACCTTAGTATTCAGCCTGCTTACAGCATGTTATTATCCTTGCTCTAAGAAGATCCGACGTACATAGATACACCATAATAAATGCTGGTAGATGAAAAAAAACTCGACCCGCGGAGGTGAGATATGCCCCGGGCATTGTGCTTAAGAAGAAGACCTTTTCACGTAGGTCCAGAAAACCTCCGAACCTCTGTCCCACCCATATACAGCGGCACCGTAGCTCCCGCGAGACTGGACTGGCCTTAGACATGTGCTTTGACGTGAAGCAGATGATGAGATTTTTTCAACGCGTAGATAAACTGCGCCCCCTCCGACTAATAAATCGGCCTCCGAAGGAGTTCAAACTCTGACGGGCAGGATGCAAAGCGCAATCACATGAAACCCACATAGATCTATATGGGTCCGTTTGTTTGGTGGTTCGACCAGCTTTCATGAGCCAGGCAACACCATCAACGGATGCCTTGAAGAATTTTGAGAATTACACATTACGGAAAAAAAACCGGATGCCTTGAATTTTGACTGACTTTTTCAGGGTTCAATCAAAAAGGCTTGTACAAACAATAGAAGCGAGAACTACCTATACATATGCCGTACTGGCGGCGACTAAAAATGGGTCACGATGAAGTGTCTGCTAGTTGCTAATGACTATATTCATATAATAAATAGGCTGGTAGATGTGTTGTTAGGGCATCCACAGTTGGTGAATCATAAGCTAGCTCTTGATTAAGAGCTAGGCTATTATGCATATTCTAAGAGTATATGAGAGTGTTATGTAAGGCTATCTATGCTATGAGTTATATGTTAAAATTTAGCACTGTATACTTTTTTAACTAAAGTTGTCCTGATCCACCGTAGAAAAAGCAAATCATGTGCCGACGACCGACCCCAGCTGCCAGAAACCAAGCACATCCACAAAGAACTAAGGATTTGGTTTCACATCTGAGGATAGTGTGCGCCGTTGTTCTCCGGGAGCAGGATATTCTTCTGGAAGACACGAAGAGTATACATCTTGTGGGCGCATAAAACTCGTATATATATCAAAGAAAAATAAGGACGGTAGAAAGTGGCACTGTCCAGTATTAGAAACTCATGCCATTAGATTTATTATGGAATATATCTTTATAGTGTACATATTTCATATTATAAATAATAATAACATTCTTTACAAATTTAGATGTATTTAAAATAGTTTGACCTAAAATAAAACATGTGTTTTAGGATGGAAGAAAGATAGTTGCTACTCCCTTTGTTCTAAATTATAAGATTTTCATAGCTAATTTTCTAGAGGCTGGCCACTAAAGGCACCCGTCTCTAGAAATCCCCATTTTCAGATGTTGCTGCTTATATGAACCACCTTAAAATTGCAAATACTTTTAGGACGGTCCTTTTAATCTATATATCGCTAGAAATCAATTTCTAAAGGTGAGACATGGCTATAGAGACCTTTGATGTACAGTAGACAACAAGAGGTTCCTATGGCCCCGGTTTTTAGAGAGAGAGTATAGGCTCTTTGACATGAGACTTTTACTATCCTTTCAATGTGCTAGTGAACGATTTGTAACCATTACATCTTAAGTAACACAAGGATCTTT
Source organism: Miscanthus lutarioriparius (assembly GCA_904845875.1). Taxonomy (NCBI): domain Eukaryota; kingdom Viridiplantae; phylum Streptophyta; class Magnoliopsida; order Poales; family Poaceae; genus Miscanthus; species Miscanthus lutarioriparius. The sequence goes on from CAJGYO010000006.1 coordinate 46,909,766, forward strand.
TTTTTTTGTTCAAGTGTTACCCTCCTAGATCTTTAGTAGTGTTGCATGTTCGGTTATTTTGGGGATTGTTGTTGTTGGAGCTAATTTCTTGAGATTTTCATTTTTCTTCGTTAGGCGGGAACGTGTCTCAGCTTTGTTGGAGTATATTGATACTAATACATGTGAGAACATTCTAGGGTGATCTCCAGCAAATTCATCCTACGAGCATCTTCCATTTGATATTTTTTCCTCATAGTTTTTCAGAAATTACGAAATTGTAAGCTATTTTGTTTCTCACAACTAAAAAACTAAAACTAAGACAACGAAATGGTGCGACGATTATTGGGGTCGTCGGTCTGCCTTCGTCTTGCGATCCCGCACCTCCGTGATGCCGATAGTTTCGTCGCCACCAGGTGGGCCTCCCTTCCCGTGCGCCGCGAGCCCGTGCGATACCGCGACGCAAGGTCGGTCTGCTTCGTGCGATCGACGCCTCTATGCCCGTCGTATCTCCTCTACGCAGATCACGGTTGCTGGCGGGTTCCTCGATCGACGCCGCCGTCACCTCGCTTCCCCTTCCGTCCAAGCACACGTCGTGCACCTCCTCATCTTTTCCGCCTTCCCTCCGCGGCGCCCGCACCCCACCCCCACCGCTGCCGGTCCCTAAGCCCCCGTCCCATCACTCCCCTGCCGCCGTACTTACCCCGTCGCCTGCCACAGCCGTCAAACGACCATGCGGGAGACCCAGGTAGGATACGATCGCGTTGGTGGGGACCGCGAGTTCGGTTGCGCACAAAGGCCCGGGTAGGATACGATAGCGGCAGAGATCGAGATGCAGCCGTGGACGGCGCCTGCGTGGTGATGGACCTACTCTAGCCCCTGCGCGATGTCGGCGGTGACCTGGATGCGGGAGACCCAGGTGCGAAGCCCCTGCCTAGCCCCACCGCCACCCCGCCCGTACTCATCGATGCAGGATCTTGTGCGGAGGATTGGAGGACGACAAATCCATGAGATGCCTGTCGAATCCGCGGGATCCGCAGGGGCAGAAGATGTGTTCCATGACATCAGTCGCATAGGTAAGTTCCTTTCGGCTCCCCCTTTGCCTCCTTCGTCGATCTCCTCCTCTCCTGCGCTCACTTGGGAATCTGGTGATGATGGTGAAGTCGCAGGCAGCAGGGGAGTCGCAGGGGAAACTGTTTCGGGTGAAATTAGATCTAACAATTAAAATTGATCATGTTACATCATGGATGTCGAGAACTCAATTATTCATGATCGAAACTATTGTTCAGTATAGTGGTATTACCTTTGTGCCTATAATCCAGAACCTTCCCCCCTTGCCTCTCAGTTTACATCGATGTCATCTAACTGAGTGTCAGAGAACCCACCGCAGGTGCAAAAAATAAGTTGGGAAACGAGAGGTCTGAAAAGCTCAGTGCAAAAGTAAATCATGCAAGTATTTCCTTCAGAAGAAGTTTTTCCATAATACAGTGTGTTTATGAATTAGGACTGTCATGCTATGTTGCTTTACTCCATTATTATAAAGCCATTTGATGTGTTTTCTCATACTATTTTGTGCTACCTACTGGCTAATTGAATGATATGGTTTTTCTAATCTATTCAGTTTATCTTGAAATGAACAGATCCTCTGTTATCCAATCACTTGCCTCCAAACTCCAAAGATTTTCTTATCTTTTTGATTAAAGATTTTGGATTGCCCATGCATTCCTCATAGAGCATAAAAAAATAAATCATATCACCCTAATATGTCTGCCCAATTTTAAAAGGTCTATAAAAATATTTCATGTAAAAATCATAGTCATGTCTCTATCATTGATCTGAACAGTGGTGACAGAGGCCGATTGACCGAATGATTCGTGTAAAAGTCGTGGTCATATCTCTGTTATTCATCCATCGTATTGGACTTAGCTAGATTCTTCTGGTTAAAATAATTGCAGTTTAAATAGCTTTTGTTCAGATTTCGTTGTGGGCTTTTGTCTGATTCTACTCCGCAATTGTGCAGAACAAATTCGTACAGCGCTCAGCTGTGCTCAGCAGCCTCGCTCTCATATGGTCAATAAGTGCGTCCAGGTGCTCAGAGATATTTAGGTAATTCAAAAGCTAATCTCGTAATTTGTTGTCCAGCTAGAGTTTGGAGTGGCGGTGGTGGTGTTTGCACAATGATCTTTTCACTCTACTCTATTTTGGGCGTTGGTGTCGGTAGCCACATCTGATCGCTCTCCATTGCTGTTGCCTAGATTCATGCACTGAATGTACATATATAGCAGTAAATCTTGGTACTATCCTTTTTGTTGAGGGCCAGCTATTTGTTCTTACTCTCAGCACTAAGTTCGAGGTTGGAGGGTGGCATATTGATCAAGAGCTTGATTCCCCTGGTGCCAAAATTTAATCTTGGTTGTTGCATTTTAAAAATTCTTGATTTTTTGTGTGTTTTCTGACATGCAGGCTTCATGCACTTTCAGCGTTAGGGGAACACTGCCAACCTCCTTCAAGCATCACTTCGTTGCTGTGTCCATGAGGTGAGGACCAAGGACGACCATCTTCACTTCGTATCTTCTTTTATTTCTTTCTTTGTTCATGTGTAGTGTAGATATGGTTTACATCATGTTGTTTCTGACATTCTTTCTTGTTCTACTATATTTATCCTCTCGTGTCCCTTCCAACCAATTCAGTTCATTTTTTGTATAAAATATTCATTGTCCAATATATATTTTAGGTGACCGTAATAGTAAGTACCTTGTTTAGGTGCCTTAAGTCAGTTTGGTTCACAAATCTTTCTTGCAATGCTGCCCCGTTCCATTATGTTTTTGTTCTCACTGGTTGGCTGATATAATTCATGTATTAATGGTTCGAGAAATTTATGTATGAATGGTAACCGATTAAAAAGGAATCGGGTGCTAACTAATTGATGCTAATCCGGCAATAGAGCACCATATGGTTGTAAAAAGTTTTGAACCAAGAACTGTCCCTGATGAAGGCTCTCGCGAAATGTGTCTATGGTACAGATTTCTATAGATTGGTCCCATCCGCCCTTCATGCTGACGCAACGCTGATCGAGGCCAAGGCGATATCAGGAGCACCGACTGACCAGCCGAGGAGGACGCAACAGTGTGCGGGTTCTATTGGATCATTTCCTTGTGGCTTCACGCCACGGCAAATGAGATGCTGAAGGGCTAAAAGCTTTATGAAAGAGACGTGAGGTACAATGAAGAAAGAGACGTGACGTACAATGAAGAAGCTATCAATCTGAAAATAAGATAGTGCATATATTTTTCTAGATCTTGTGAAATTCATATAGAAAATAAATATGCCTCCAAATGACATGAGACTAACTTTGTTCAGTTGATGTTGTCATTAACATGTTAAAAATATGTTCACTGTGGCTTGCAATAATATTTCTAGATGGAACGAGGATATCTTCAAATTGAAATTCATCAGTAAAAAAAACATTGCTATATTTAACTATTACTAACTCAGAGTCACCATCGCTTGCAATAATAATACATATGATTTAATTATCTATATATTGCTGATGGTGAATCTTACAACAGACACTTGAGTGCATACCTTATTTTACAGCATATGCCTGCATAGAATAGACCTAAGCCATACATATTTATACGGTGAGTATAACATACTTTGTTTTAATGTTTTGTGAGAGATTTTTTAAGACACGCAGTATTACTCACGTGACAGACACTAATATTTACATATATACTACACATGATGGTACGAAGATGTGGCGAAACTTATTCGTGGATTTATTTGGCGCAAAAAAAGATATCGGAGATTTCTTCTTGCCGATATAAAATATTATTTTAGCCGCGTCATGGAAAGATCTATATAGTACAGTTTGTGAGCATGTGACGCTGCGCTCTCCGTGACCTTTGCTTTTTGGATTAAATGTTACTTTAACATCGGTATTTAATTTTACAGTATTGTTATCATATCGTGTGATCCATGTGTTTTTAGTAAAAAAATTTAGTTGTCTCATAACAACGCACGGGCACGAACCTAGTTTAGGATAAAATACATTTTTCAACCTTTAGCTTGCACAGCAGTCTGATTCTCGACCTGAATTATAAAGAAAAAGTTCCCTATTTGACATAAAAAAACCTCATCTTCCCTGTTTAGCACACAAAATTCAAATCTTCCTTATTTGTCTACTCAGAAAATTTTCTTTCCTAACTGACATTTCCGTTAGTTTGGCATGTGACGGTGTCAACTTCAAGGGAAAAAGACAATTTTACCCCTCTTTGTTTTCCGGTCTAAGTTGTTTCTTGGGTTCTCATTTTTATCTGTTAGCGGTTTTTGTCATTCTAGCATATTTTGGCGCCACATTTTTTTTTTCTTTTAGCACCATTTTTTGGGTTCTCTTTTTGACTTTTTGTTGTTACATTTAAAAGAAATGCAAAAATGGTGCTAAAATAAGATCTAAACTAACGGAAGTAAAATATATTTTTTGTCGTTACAGTTTTTTCAGTTCTAATTTTTTTTTCTGTTGCTTGTACGTACCTTCCATTGTTCCGGCCCATTGCTGCTGTGCTGCATATGTATATACATACATTGTATATGTATCACACTAGGTTTGTATATACTATTCATTCACGATCACTGCCACGCTCTTCGCACTACTTTAAAAAAAAGATTTATAACAACGCCTCTGTTTTTAGGGACGGCTTAATATATAGAGCCGTCCCTATAAATGGTGCCCAAATAAACTGTCCCTATAATTTGTAGGGCTGTTGCTGTTTTGAACCGCCCCTATAAATAGCCCAATTTGTAGAGGCTGCATTATATCCAGCCCCTATAGGACGCCGCCCCTATAAATAGTTGCTGAATAATAAAAATTAAGTACTAAAATTTAATTTTTTTTCAAACGACCTCGAATGGAGAAGTGATCAAAGTAAAAGTTGTAGATCTCAAAAAGTTATGCAGTTTTGTTGTTTATAACTTTTTCATTTGAAATCATTTACTGCTACAAAATGCTATTTGAATACTAACTTCAAATTTGATGATTTCTTTTCTTAAAATTTTCTAAAATAATGTTCTATCAATTTATTTTGATTTTATAGCTATTATTTTATCTATCTTTTCGTGTGACTGTGTTTTATCTATTTGAATTTTGAATTTTAAAAAATAGCAACTTCAAACGTCATTTTGAAACGTTAAATGATTTCAGCTGAAAAAATAATGAACATAAAAGTTATAAAACTCATCGAGATCTACAACTTTTATTTTGATCATTTCTTCATCTAACAAAGTGGTAGTAACATTGTTCACAAATTTTACATGAGGGATATGTAAAATTTGTGAACAATGTTACTACCACTTTGTCGAATGAAGAAATGACCAAAATAAAAGTTGTAGATCATAGAAAATTAAATAACTTTGTAGTTGACAACTTTTTTATTTGAATTTATTTTGTCACGGAAAACTACTCTCTTTGTTCTAAATTATAAGTCGCTTTAATTTTTTTGTACATTCATTTTGCTATGCATCTAAATATAATAATATGTCTAGATACATAGCAAAATGGGTGAACCAAAAAGGTCAAAGCGACTTATAATTTGGAACGGAGGGAGTAGGTTTGAATTTCTCAAATTTAAAATTTGGATTTTTAAAATGACCTCGGATGGAGAAACTAAAAAAATAAAAGTTGTAGATCTCGAAAAGGTATGAAATTTTATAGTTGACAACTTTTTCATTTGAGATCATCTTGTCAAGGAAAACTATGTTTAAATTTCCAAAAAATTAAAATTTGAATTTTTTAAATGACCTCTGCTGGACAAACAGCAAAAATGAAAGTTGTAAATCTCAAAAAATTATGAAACTTTGTAGTTGATAACTTTTTTATTTGAAATCGTTTTGTCAAGGAAAACTACGCTTGAATTTCTCAAATTTGAAATTCAAAATTTGTAAATGACCTCAGATGGAGAAACTACCAAAATAAAAGTTGTTGATCTCAAAAAATTAAGCAACTTTGTAGTTGATAACTTTTTTATTTGAATTCATTTAGTGCTACAAACAATCAATTTAAACTCGATTTAGGATAATATGTGGGGAACCAAAATTCAATATAGACGCAAGTGAGTGTGAAGTGCAGTGGTAGAGGAGGGTATGTGTGAGGGGGATTGTGGGTTTGAATACCCACAGCCGCGAAAAAGGCAATGGCTTGCTATTTTTCGCTATTTTTTTGTGCTTGGAATCGTGATTTCTGGAAATTGACCGCCCATACAAATCACCGGTCACCCCTACAAATTGACGATTTGTAGCAACGGAGCCGTAGGGTCGGGGCAATTTGTAGCAACGGAGCCGTAAAGGCGGCTGCCAAAACCGCCCCTATAAATGTTTATCAGCCGCTCCTAAAAACCCTGAGTGTTGTAGTGTCACATTTTATTGTGTTTATTTATTTATTTGCATTCGAAACCAATGGCAAACATCGGATATGTTTGTGTGATAGCTTTAGAAACAGGGCGTGGCAACTTCTGGTTCTAGATGCTTGTCACCATGCGCAGTAAATGGAACGACAAAAAAGTGCTAACAGAAAAAAATATGGCGCCAAAATATCGTGTTGGTAGCCGGTAAATGGAACGAAATAATGAGAACTGAAAAAATGGTACCCAAGAAACAACTTGACTAGAAAACCAAGTAGGGGTAAAATTGTATTTTTTTTTTCCTTTAAAGTTAACACCGTCACAGCCAAACTAACAGAAAATGTCAGTTAGGGAAGAAATTTTTTAATAGTGAACAAATAGGGAAGATTTGAACTTTAGGTGTTAAATACGGAAGAGGAAGTTTTTTTATGTCAAAAAGGGAATTTTCTCAATTATAAAACCGGGTACCAAATGCCCTCCAACTATTAACTGGACAAATCTGGCCCTCCTGCTAGTCTTAAAGGTGGTTTCCTATTTTTCTAAATATAATAAGAATCTAGTTTAATCCCTAAAATTTCATCAGTAGCTTATCTTTTGAAAATAGAAAACTAGTTTCACATTTTTTAATCTAAGATAAATTAATTATATTTTTTAAGATAAAACCAATTTTTATTATTTTTAGAAAATAGAATATCACCTTTCAAACCAGCTAAAGGGTCAAATATCGATTTCCACATTTAGAGGGCATTCGGTATCTGGTTTCGTAGTTCGTGTTTAATCAAAATGTAATAATGATTTAAAACTTTTAAGTAAGACAAAAAAAAAAGGAAACTCTAGACCGTAGGTTGACCTACCCCAAGGTTAAAAAGGAATCGAACCTTAAGAGTTGGAGTGTTAACAAATTCATGAAGAGAAATAGAAAGTTCGCTATCGGTCAGCCAGGATATCTTGTAATTATACCAGAGGATGGATGATAGTTTGCCCATGCCTATCGTAGAAAGAAGTGTGTCGTGAAGGTGGATAGCCTCTCGTGCCTTTTTCCCTTCTCCATTATCCGCGGCTTTTGTTGGATGGAATGTTGATTGTCCACTGGAGGTCGAAATAGAAAGCACGATGCGCCTTTTGCATGCAAATAAAGCACATACGCCCCTTTTTGCCGACAAGTGGAAACGGTTAGTCTGTACGTACCTATCTTTATCCTCTGCCATACTCTTAAGCCCCACGGCTTCTCTAGCGGCTTCAGGAGCCGTTTGGAGCTGTTTTCTACGAAATGGGGTAAAATAAAACGGCTTCACCGATGAAGCCCATAAAAACGTGCTCTCACAGAGCTTTGGGGTGGGAAGGAGCCAAAAATAGTGGCTTCTCTCGGCTTCACCTCATTCTATATGGCGTTCTTTGAGAGCATATTTTAAGAAAAACTATATGTGAAACTGTTTTGCCAAACGATTTATCAAAACGGCTACAGCTCCACCCATAGAGCTGTTCATGGAGCTTAAGCCCCAAAAAAGGGCTTCATAGATAAAGTGGAGCCGTACCAAACGAGGCCTTAGTTGCCACACTGAAATCACCTGGACACTTGGCAAAGCCAAACCCTCCCTTATCTTTTGCCTTCCTGCACATAAATCAACTACAAACTGCATCATATGTTCGCTTGAACTATTTCCATAGTATTTTTTAGTGAACGAATAATATTTTTCTCTCATAATAAATCAATATAAGTATAAGCATCAGCATAAAATTTTAGCAAAACCAACGAGGTTGTCCGCCACAAGGAACCGATGGCAACTGGGGTACGTACGCACGTTGCTGCAACTTGGCGTCGTGGTCCGTGCTCTTCAATTCCGACCCCAAAGGTACAACTGCATCCATCCTACATGGAATGAATGGCGCACAATTCGGGCACGTATACTTCATGCAATTGCAATTCAACCTGTTGGCAGTTGGGAGCCGTGCCGCAGCGCACACCCTGCGGTGCAGCTCCATCGATCCATGCATGAATTCAACAATGAATCTGGACTGCACGCCACGCACGCACGCAATATGCAACCAGTTGTATCGCAGATCTGGAAGGTGTCGATCCCTGCGCAGGTCCCACCGGGATGATGAGACGGACGACGACGCACGGCACCACACGGATGTTCCTACTAGCCACTGGCCATTGGACCATTGCCATCTCGATCGAATTCAATTTCAATCTCCATTGCCATCGCCTTTGGAAGCACATGCGCGTGTTGAATGTACGATAAATAATATGTACAGTACCATATTATTTTTTGCAATTAATATTTTTAGCCGTGCCAACCCCCTTGGCATGTAAGGCTAATGCCACCGTGGCCTTTGTCCATCAACAATTCAACATCCCGTATCCACCCCCTATAACTAAAGAGGGCTTGGGATGAAACTCTTTTTTTACTCCTCTTTCCTTTTTTTTGTTACCTTACCTCTACTACCAGAATAGTTAGATTCCCTTAAATGAATCAAGTTGTTTTTTCTTTTGAGAATCACACGGTACAACATAGACGTCCGTAACATACACGCACACTCACCCCTTATGAACGTACGTACGCAAACCATACCCCTATATGAGCACATTCGAAGGACTGGGTCAGCAGATTTTGAGATTCACAAAGTCACCACAGGCGTCTCGCTGTCGACAGGAACGTCGCCTAACACTGAAAGCATAGTGCCAAGTTATTGACAACACATTATCACAGATTAATCTCAACACATGTGTTGCATCACACACTACGATCTCTAGACAAATTAGGGAGCCTTCGTCGTCTCCATCTGTGGCCTCCTCACTCTGTCTGCATTGCTTAGCCTCCCTTTCCATCCTCTCATACATGTCTATATTTGGCATGCATAACCGCAGCATCTCTGTTTCATGAAAAAAAACCAACAGAAGGTCTAACACATTGGCGCAAGCCTTGGACGACATGGACAAATGGTACTTGCTCCTCATCTTGCACTTTCTCTCCTCGATCTCCCTTGTCTACCGCCAAGCCTCGCAAGCTGATGCCCTCACCTTAAGCTCCTCTAATACCTTACTTCGTCCCTTGAAATCCTCCAATCCCATATTTCAATGTCCAGCTCTCCTAAGAAATTCACAAAACCATGTGAAAATTGGAAAATACTAATGGAATAATACATTATGAACTAGGCAAGTCGGTTACTCACCAAAAATCACTATAAGAGTTGCTACAGTAGTATCCGTAACCAAGCTCCAACAGAACTGCCCCTTTGCAAGCCTTGAGGATGCATATAACTTTGGCATGGTCACTTCTTTATCCTAACCTCGAACTTAGCCATTTCACGACCAAACAACCGATGCAACTTCGGGCCATATATGTACTCCTAAAAGTCACACAATGACCATCCATCTTGCATAGCATAAGTCACTACTACACTCACATTTTGTAGCAGCGGCCCGTGACGCTTTGTAGGGGCGGTTTTGCCAGCCGCCCCTACCACAGCGTTGCTACAAATCGCTGATTTGTAGGGGCGGTTGGCCAGCCACCCCTACAAATCGGATTTGTAGGGGCGGCTCAAGATTTGTAGGGGCGACATTTTTCCAGAAAATACGAAATCGTGCCAAAAAAATAGGGAAAAAATTAATCCAGGGAGGCCCCCCCACCCGCTCCGCCAAAGTCACAAGTCACCGTGAAAATTGCGCGCTTCGCGGCTGCAGGGGGATTCAAAACCACGACTGAAAGCTCTAGTTTGATTTTAGTGAATTGATGAAATCATAAGTGCTAACCTACTTTATTAAAGTGATCATGAGATAGGTAGCACATTCTAAGTAATGGAGCAAGTGGTGAAGATCATGATGATGGTGTGACCATGGTGATGATCAAGTGCTCTGCTTGGAAAAGAAGAAAGAGAAAAACAAAAATCTCAAGGCAAAGGTGAAACTTGATAGGGGCTTTTTTTTGTTTAGTGATCGAGATAATTAGCAAGTGTGATTACATTTAGGATCGATAGCCGTACTATTAAGAGAAGTGAAACTCGTATCGAAATGTGGTTGTCAAAGTGCCACTAGATGCTCTAACTCATTGCATATGCATTTAGATTCTAGTGAGTGCTAACACCCTTGAAAATGTTTGTGAAAATATGTTAACACACGTGCACAAGGTGATATACTTGGTGGTTGTCACATTTGATCAAGGGTGGCAAAGTTGGAGTTGAGAAGGGGCTATCTCGAGGTGACCGGACTCTATTCTAGCAGCGACCGGACTCAGCAGTCGCGTCCGGTTAGTGGTGTGCAGTGAAGGCCGCCCTCGGTCCTTTGACTGGACGCTAAACAGTGAATGTGACCGGACGCGTAGGGCCTGCGTCTGGTCAGAAGGTGATGTATGGTGACGTGGTGGCAAAACTATTGGTGCGCAGCGGCAGTGAGCACCGGACTCTGCCCTGAGTCCGGTCATGCTCCGTCGGACGCGTCCGATCGAGAAAGTGCGGCTCTAGATGCTCTCTGGAAGTGACTGGACTCCGCGTTGATGGAGCGTCCGGTCATTCCATCAGCTCGTCAGGTCGCTGGGTTGGCGCCTCAGGCGAGGGCGCAAGCGGACGCTAGGCGGTCGCGTCCGATCTCGGCGTGTTGAGTCCAATCGTTTATTAATTTGAGCGCATGATCGAGTTGACCGTTGGGATCGGATGGTGCATGTTTGAAGCTGTGACACGTGTCAGCGATCCCACGACCAGACGCAGGGGGCTGAGCATCTAACCGGCACATCCGGTCACCATGCAGTGAGCTGCCCGTGGTGCCCAACGGCTCTATTTCGAGGGGACGCCTATATAAGGCGTTTGGCCAGCTCTAGCTCTCAGTCTTGGCCATTTGCATTGACATAGCAACCTTGTGAGCTTAGCCAAAGCCCTCCTACTCATCTCCATCATTGACTCATCATCTTTATGAGATTGGGAGTGAATCCAAGTGTATTGCTTGAGTGATTGCATCTAGAGGCACTTGGTGTTCGTGTTTCGCTGCGGGATTTGCTTGTTACTCTTGGTGGTTACCGCCATCTAGACGGCTTGGAGTAGCGAGGATCATCGAGCGAAGGAAGGTGCTTGTCTCCGGCTTCGATCGTGGTGATTGTGAGGGGTTCTTGACCTTTCCCCGACGGAGAGACAAAAGGTACTCTAGTGGATTGCTTGTGGCTTGTGTGATCCTCATCTTGTGTTGGTTGTGCAGCACCCGGTTGCGGGTTTAGCGTGTGATGCCAATTAGCGCGTGAACCTCTAAGTGAGTGAATCACCACAATGGGGACTAGCTTGCCGTTAGGCAAGTGAACCTCGTAGGAAAAATCATTGTGTCTTGATTGTCTCCTTGTTATAAATTGGTATTCATTGATTGATCATTTGCCACGATGGTATACCTCTCTACCACTCTCTTGTATTACATTGTGCCTTTATTTGTGTAGAGCTTGTAGGAAATGAAACTAGTTAGTGTAGCTCTTAGTTGTAGTTCTCTTGCTAGCTTGCTCATCTAGGAGTAAATTAGTGACTTACCCTTGTTGTGATATACTAGAGATCCTAGATTTTAGGATTGGGTAGGTGGCTTGCAACACAAGTGTAGTGCTAGCGCAAAATTTGCTTCGCAATCTTATTTACTATTCACCTGCCTTAGTGTTGTTGTTAAATTGCTTTAATAGGCTATTCACCCTCCCTCTAGCCATTAAGACCTTTCAGCGACCTCCCCCTCCTTTACCACTATACCTCATACTCACTTGTGTCTATATTGGATTTTGGTTCCCTACATATTATCCTAAACCGAGTTTAAATTGACTGGCTGAGGACCTAAATAAATTTAAATAAAAAAGTTGTCAGCTATAAAGTTGTATAACTTTTTGAGATCTACAACTTTCATTTTGGTAGTTTCTCCATCCGAGGTCGTTTGCAAAATTTTCATTTTAAATTTAAGAAATTCAAACGTAGTTTTCCTTGAGAAGATGATTTCAAATCAAAAAGTTATCAACTACAAGGTTGCATAACTTTTCGACATCTCCAACTTTTGTTTTTGTTGTTTGTCCATCCGAGGTCGTTTCAAAAATTCACATTTCTAAAATGATCTCCAACTTTCGTTTTTGTTGTTTGTCCATCTGAGGTCGTTTCAAAAATTTAAATTTCAATTTTTTGGAAATTCAAATATAGTTTTTCTTGACAAGATGGTTTTCAATTAAAAAGTTATCAACTATAAAGTTGTATAACTTTTTGGGATCTACAAATTTCATTTTGATTATTTCTCCATCCGAGGTTGTTTGACAAATCCAAATTTCAAATTTTAGAAATTCAAACGTAGTTTTTCTTAACAAAATGAATTCAAATGAAAAAGTTGTTAACTACAAAGTTCTATAACATTCCGAGATCTACAACTTTCATTTTGGTTATTTGTTCATCCGACATAGTTGTCGATGTTTTTGGACCACCGGCGAGTAAATTTGTATTTACGCGTCTGGCTCGGATGGTGTGCTCGGAGGACAAAGGGTTTATACTGGTTTGGATGGAACATCCCTACGTCTAGTTCGCTGCTGCTCGTGTTACCGGCACTTGGTTTGCAGTAGGGGTTACAAACAGAAGTGAGAGGGAGAGGATCCCAAGTCTCTGGTGGAAGGAGTGAACAGATGCTGAGAGCTCACTTGCCGCTCAGTTGTGTACTCGTGTCGTGCTCTTGTGTTCCGATTTTCGTGTTGAGATCTTGATTCTCTTTCATGGGGCACCCTGCTTCCCCTTATATAGGCAAAGGGAAAGCGCGGGTTATAGAGGAAAAAATGAGAAGAACGAGAGAGAGAAGAAGGCTTCCAGGGCTGCCGGGTCCTTCTTCTCCTTCATGCGGGTCCCGTTGATCCTGTAGATGTCAACAGGAACGGCTCCATGTCGTGGCCCTGTTCGTCACTGGCGCCATGCGCAGGCGTCATCTACCGGTCATGGCGTTCCACTCCGTCCCGACAGACGTCGTGGTGAACTGACGTGTCTGTCATCGTCCGTACGAGGATTAGGCAGAACAGCACCGGGACGCCCGACACTATTCTTGATGTGAATCCTCAGGTATGGCCTATCATGGCCACGAGTTACATCAAGACGTGCTAGTCTCCTCCCTGGCGTCAGAGTTTTAACCCAGGCACATACGCTTGGACCAGGAGTGGTTGGTGGCGGTATGGGTCCCCGTCGGACGAGACGGAACCCGCGTCCTCGAGGTCGGGCGAGACAGAGCCCGTGACCTTGGACAAGACGGAAACCGCGCCCTTGGGATCGGGCGAGACGGAGCCTACATCCTCGAGGTCAGGCGAGATGGAGCTATGGCCTTGGGTCGCGGCGAGACGGAGCCCGCGTCCTCGAGGTCGGGCGAGACGGAAACCGCGTCCTTGGGGTCGGGCGAGACGGAGCCCGCATCCAAGGGGTCGGACGAGTCGGAACCCGCGTCCTTGGGGTCGGTCGAGACGGAGCCCACACCCAAGGGGCGAGACGGAGCCCGCGGCCTTGAGGTCGGGCGAGACGGAGCCCGTGGCCTTGGAGTCGGGCGAGACCTTTTAATATGTCTCGAGCCATTCGGGGAAGTCAGCGTGTGTGCTAACTTTCTTGCTTTGGGTATCCCTAATATCGATACCCAACAATAGTGGTAGTAACATTGTTCAAGAATTTTACAAAGTTACTATCACTTTGTCGGACGAAGAAATGACCAAAATAAAAGTTATAGCTCTCGATGAGTTCTACAACTTTTATGTTTATGATTTTTTCAGCTAAAATCATTTAATGTTTCAAAATGATGTTTGAAGTTACCATTTTTTAAAATTCAAATTGATAAAACAAAGTCGCATGAAAAGATGACCAAAATAATATCCGTAAGAACACAATAAATTGATAGAGCATGATTTTTGAAAAATTTAGGAAAAATCATCAAATTTGAATTTAGTATGAGAGAGAAAAACTAGTTGCAAGTTTTATCCAGAGATTAAAAAGAGAAATCAGAGTTTTTCAACAATTTTAAAATTGAATTTCAAACAACATTTAAAACCACTAAATGATTTCAAATAAAAAACTTGTAAACAACAAAGTTTCATAACTTTTCAAGATCTACAACTTTTATTTTGGTCATTTCTTCTTCCAAAGTCGTTTGGAAAAAATTGTATTTTACTATTCGACGTCTATTTGGCCAGATTTGTAGGGGCGGCTCTATATCCAGCCGTCTCTACAAATTATATTTGTAGAGCCGCCCCTAGAAAAAAAGGGTGCGTTGCTATAAATTCTTTTTATAGTAGTGAGTAAATGTTCAAAGATTCATTCAATGAACAGAAAAATAATTGGAAATGATTTATTTGGAGTAGAAATAAAGTCAACGTTGATGTTTTTTTTAGATGAAGTCAACGCTGATGTTGGGCCTCTAGCCGGAGCTTTGCAGGAACTTTACAATGGGCATAGTGGTGGGTTCGCTACACGACTTGCACTAGCATCAGTCTTCTCCTTCGGTGATATTTCAGGAAGGTTTGATGGAGGTGGAACCCAACATTTGAACTCTGGGTGTAGACATATGGGAAGAACCTAATAATCACGTGGCTCAATACTCCAATGACGGCTCCATATATGCTTCACTTGGCACATGTAGAAAGCTTGGCCGGTCCATTCAGGATTCCTAGACTGCTTCACATGTGCCAGACAACCGCAATCACATCTTAATACAGTAAGATGAGGTAGAAACAGTCCCATAACTCCGTGACCCTTGACATAGTAAGGGCGGTTAATTTGGTGCCACTTCGAACTTACTAACATGAATGACAAAGAAACATGAACGAATTAATTATGCATGTTTTGTACTTTCATATAATATATACTTCTTATTAAAAGATGATTAATTCAAATCCTTCATATATACCTCCATTACAACTATCATAGGTTAAGTGCAATGGAAACAAATATCGCGAACTACATCCTTCTTTGTACTTATTCCTACATCCACCATATTTTCATTAGTGAGTTGGAAAAAAATCTAGCTTGTACACCAAATTGTGATGAATACGAGCCACGTTGTGATCCTCTTGTACCTCCATTCTAACTGTGCACATCATCCTCAAATTAAACGACAATTTTGACCCATGATCCTAGATACAACAAGAATGCGCCAAATTAATTTAATTGCGACATAAGACGTATACATGCTTCAAGAGGTAAAACACTAACTTTAGATGACGGAACCCGAATCCTCTTATGGGATTTTGTAGATTTGGCTCCAACAATGTGAATCTATATATATAGTCAAGTTTGATGAGAAGTAGAATGAGAGGAGAATACCTTGCTACACTAGGTGTATATACGACCTAACTTTAGGAAGGGGGCTAGCGCAGCCCATGTATAAGACCTTACTACACTAGGGGTGTGATGTGGCAGGTGAGCCCCGCAGCTTTCCTACTCCTTCTGTCCTGAAATATAGTGTATTCTGGTATTTAAAATTTGTTTTGAAATTTATTCTGAAATATAGTGCATTCGGAGAACAAGAAGATAATGTTTACTTAAATACAAATATGTTATCTGCTGTTTTAATTCAGTACTTGCCATATTTCGTATAAGAAGATAAGAGTCCACCCTTTACTCATGCGGAATAGAATCGGATTTCTATAGATTAGGAAGTTAAGGGAAGGATATATGCGTCTATTACACTCTCTCTTATTTTGTCTAAGAATTGTCATAATGCACTATATTTTAGGACCAATAGAATATGCTGGATCGTTTGTGCCATGCTATTGCACTAGCACGCCAGCCTAGTTTAGCCGTGCTAGGAGTGTTAGCATAGCTAAAAGGGTTAGTTAAAAAAACGGGTAGGAATTATTTTCATAATATCATTTAAAAGGGTTTAAAATTAAAAGAAAAATCCCAGCAGCTAGCGTAGCCTTTGCAGTTTCAAAGCCTTGGGCGCAGGGGAATTGAATGATGAGCGAGGAACAAGTCATGGGCATACAGGAGCAGAACTGGAGCTAAAGATATATAGCAGCATAGTACACGTGGTACGATATCCACAGTTAGTTCAGTGCTATTTGCACAACGTTTTTCACGAACAATACTGTATTGCCTAGCGCCTCATCTCCATCTGGCAGACACAGCTGAGCGAGACAGCAGGCACGCACGGCCTCGGCCTTGGCAACTTCCGCTGACGATGACGAATTTTGGCGCGACCTGCGTGGGATTTCCATGGCGATGACTAGGACGACGACAGCGGCGGCGGCGCGTCATGTTCCGACGGATGGGGTGGACAGGGACATGCCCAGCTCCAGGTCCAACGGAGAGCAGTGGTGACCGCGCCCATGGCCATGCGGCGAAGGCTGATGCAGCAGCTCCGTCTGAGCTGCCACTGCCGGGAACGGTCTGGTACCTGCACCTGATGCCGACGACGCGTCGGCCCTGCTGCTGTCGTCTTGCTCCGTCGAGTTCAGGTCCAAGGCCGCCCTCTCGGAGTCGGAGGCGGTGCCATGGCGTGCCACGTTCAGCGACAGAGAGGTCGAGGCCCCTTGACTACTCAACGGATCGGAAATGCTCGCAGTGTTCTCGCAAATCGGCACCTGTTGGACCAGATTATTGATTGGTTACTACTTGCTTACTAGTAGTTCAAGAGCACGCAAAATTCAAGCAATTACTGCATACAGAAAGATGTTGATGTTCGAACTGCATACCATGTCAAAGAGGCTGGAGCGGCGCTTCTTCTTCCCCATGCTGCTCTGCCTGAGGAAGAACTTCTGCGCATGGCTGGCGACCTGCGTGGGGGTCCTCGTCGTCACATAGTTCCTGGAGATGCCTCGCCAGTCGCCCTTGCCCAGCTTCTCCAGGCCGGCAAGGAACTGCCTGTGCTCCTCCTCGTTCCATGGAACTCCTGGCGTCAGTATTCAGTATTGTTTTCGTTTAGAAACATCAGCTGTTCTGTTACCAACCGATCGAACAATTACTTATTCAATGGTTTCAGGATGACAGGTTGTGCGTTGATTTAGTCAAAGAGAGGGAAGTAGTATCTCTCTCAGTTGCTTGATTATTAGTACTTGCAGTTGCAGCATCAGGGGAAGATAAAGCGACTTTTTTATACCAAAAAAGTAAAGCATAATGCAACTTTTTTTAGGTCAGACTGATGGACAGTACTACCAATAAGAAAAGGAATTCGGGTAAAGAAAAGTTTCTGAATTTCCAAAGAAACAAATATTTCTCTTTTGCCTTTCAGAATTGCTAAACCTCAACCGGTTGATTTGGCCTCTCCAATCAACTGATTTTTGGGTCATCTGATCTTACGCGACGGACGCTAGCGAGGGGGGGGGGGGCCGGCGAACGAACAGGCGAGGTATGCGTAGTCAGCGAGGGCCGGCGAGGCAGCAGGTGCGGCCAGCCTGAGAGCTCGCAGCCCCGCCATGGCAGGCGCGCGGCCCGGCGAGCGTGGCGCGGGGCCGGTGGCCGGCGACGAGGAGGGCCGCCCCCAGGCCGGATCACCGTTGCTGCTTCTTCTCTAGATTCTGTTTGCATGTGCATTCGACGGAAGGGAAGGGAAGTGCGCAGGCGACGGAAGGGAAGGGATAAGGTTGGGGAGGTGGGTCCCACCACAATTTAGGAAATTTTGTTTTGAAATTTATGAAAAATTTGTGAATAATTTAAAATATATTTCTCTGGTATCTGTAATTTATAAAAATAATTTGAAAGTATTTCTGAAAAATTTGGCATATATTTGTGTTATCTCCAAATTACACCACCGTGGTCAATAAATTACACTGAAGAAATCATTGTAAATTTAGTAATAGGACAGTGTAAATATAGCTAGAAGACAATGTAAATACATAGAAAAAATTCAGTTGACAGGAGGGACGAAAACAACTGAATGTCACCCAAACACATCCTTGTCTTTTCATCGGGAATCAGAAAAATAAAAACAGGTACGTAAGTACCTAAACTATGCATATGTTCAGACCCAAAAAAGAACAAAAGGAAAAAAGAAAAAAATTGCTCGGTTCTTGACGTACCTTTCTTCCTCTCCTGCACAACTCTGCCATGAGGTCCATCAGACAGGTACCCATTGGCGGCCGCCCCCCTCTCCAAGCCCTCGTCAATCGACAGCAGGAGCGACGACGAGGACGACGACGACGACGGCGAGACGAGGGAACAGCCAGCTGGAGCCGCGAGCTGCAGGCAGTCCATGCTGTAGCTCTTCTTCATGGACGCCGATGAACCTGCACCACCACCGCCGCCGCCGCCGATACGAACCTGCACTCCGAACAGCCTTAGGCCGCCGTGGCCGCCGCCATTGTCGCCGGCTTCGCAGAGCATGATTTCTCTGTGTCCTAAGCTGCAGGTCCTGGAGTTGTGGCCGTAGTTGCCACAGTGGGAGCACTTCCTAGCCATGGTGTGGCTATAAATCGATGGGCCGAATCTGTACCGTGGCCATGGCGAGACGTGGTGAGAGAGATGGGTGGAGGCCAGTGTGTCCACTAGAGCAAACCGCGGCGCACCACTGGGTGGTACTGCGCTGCAACTGGGATAGGTGTGTAGCTAGCTACCCAGCTCAGGCAAAGAAACTTACGGAGAGCCCACTATAAATATGCTTCTCTGTGGCATGATGCTTTGGCTGTCGATGTGGACATGTTATTGGTTGGGAAACAACACAAAAGTAAATCAGCATATTTGCGTATTGGTTTCAGTCAAAACTTATCAGCTAGCTAATAGTATTTTTCTTTCACAACAAATCAATATCAGCCGGGCTTATCAGTTCAGAAACCAACCAGTGAACAAAGCCATTGCTTGCTGTCCACTTCTGGATCGTGTAGCTTGACTTTAGTGGTAACTTATAAATTGGTTAATCATCAAAAAAATAAGCGGACATCGTAGAAGGGATAATTAAATGGAATCTGATACAATATTTAATTTCCTTGTGAACTTTTTTTTATGGTTATGTCTGATATATTACATCCTAGATCAAGCGCATGTATAAATTTCAGTCTCTATGTCTCTATTTAGAGAGTCATTCAATTAAGATTCTTTTTATATATCTCTTATGTCTCCAAAAGACTCTCTAGATTGCATTCTCTTTACTTCATATGGCTTTATTATAATTATTACCATATATTGAATTTAGATAGCGATGTACACTACGTAAAAACGATTTTTATCAACGGGACGAATTTTTTGTAGGGGCGGCTGGTGATGTAGCCGCCCCTACAGTGACGTGCACGGGAGCCCAGACACTAGTCGCCTCTACAAATGGAACAGCAGGGGCGGCTGGTGATACGAGCCGCTCCTACAAATGGGTCTGATTTGTAGGGGCGGCTTACTCACCAGCCACCCCCGGCGTTTCTATTTGTAGGGGTGGCTGGTGATTGAGCCGCCCCTACAAATGCCCCCGTATAAAATACCTCCGATTTGTAGGGGCGGCTCAATCACCAACCGCCCCTACAAATGACCCACATATAGCACAACTGCAGCACATTCTTTCTCCTCGGGTCACTCACTCCAACCCGTGAAAGAAATGTGAGGAGGCTTTGGGACTTCCCAAAAATTGCTCTACTAAGGGGAAATGTTTTGGTCTCAAATCCTTTGGTGGAGAGGTTGTAGAAGATAAGAAAATGCTATTCCATATTTTTTTAAAAGTTTTAATGGTTGGTCAGTGAGTAATTAAAGTTTTGTTTTTTTCTCTCTTCTATGGTGCTTGAGCTACATATGAAGCAAATTAGACCCAAGTTTTAAATGTATTAGGGTAAATTAGGGAGGAGAACAAGATCATACCCTTATTTGGTCCATATTTCTTGATTTTAGTGAACAATTAGTTAGTTTTATGCATGTTTCATGTGCATGTAGATTTAGATCTAGGGTTTGGTTTTTTTATTAATTTCGTTTTTGTAAATTTATGTTTGATAAAATTGGACTAAGGTTTGTATGAAAGATATTGGGTAAAGTATAATTGTTGCTAATTGTTGTCTTTGAAATTGTTTATTGTAATCAATAAATATGTATTTTAATTATTTATGGATAAATAAGTCATTAATTAATTTTCCTCTATCATGGTGTGTTTGTATGCTTCATGTAATTATATTAGATTTATATTCATATATATATCTGAAGTATATACAATTATTCTCAAGTAATTATTAATTTGATTCATTTTTATATATATCTGAATAAGTAGTCCTTTAATGTTTGTTTTGTTGTTGTTGTAAAAGATGGAGTACAGGAACTCTTGGATGTATGGTTCGTTAAGGTTCAAGGCAGGTTTCCATGAAGAGGTGGATAAATTTATTAAAGCCGCAGAGAAGCATGCAACGACGTTGACAGAGAATAAGGATACAATTATTTGTCTATGTAAAGATTACAAGAACCGTATGGTATGGACAGATCTGACTATCATCAGATCACATTTGATTATGCGAGGATTTGTTGAGGACTACACAGTGTGGATTCATCATGGTGAAACGGTTATTGTTAACGACGAGGATGAGGAGGAATATGACGATGAAACCCTAGAATCCCTGTCCCAATATTTAGCAGAGCTTGATGCACGAATTGATCCCGAGTTTAGCAATAAACAAGGTGGTGATGCAGGTGGTTGGGATGGTAACGACGAAGGTGGTGCCAATAATGATGGCGGAGCATGTGTCGGTGATGAATATGATTTGGAAGACATGATTTGAGCCATTGGACCAAAGATTTTACTAAAGAGCCCGAAATATCTAGAAAATTTGGAAAGGGTGACAAAAGCATCGAATGAGACTGTGTATGGTGTTGAAAAGGGTTGTCCGACACATTGGATATTGCTATGTTTTGTTCTTCAGCTACTTATCCTGAAGGCTAAGTACGGCTGGTCAGACTGTAGTTTCAATGATATATTGCATCTCCTGTCATGGGTGCTGCCACAACCAAACTCCGTTCCCGCCAACACATACCAAGCGAAGAAGGTCATAAGTTTATTGACAATGGGGGTTCAAAAATCCATGCATGCCCCAACCACTGTATATCCTTTTTCATGGCGAAACGCTCAAGTCACAGGATAAATGTTCCAAGTGTGGGGCCAGCCGGTACAAGAACAATGACCTTTACGGTGGGGACGAAGCCTCCACGAGAAAAAAGAGGAATAAGAAGGATACGAAAAAGGTGGTACAAGAATCTTAGCCCCTAGAGGACACTCCATTAGGAAATGATGCAAAGCAGAGAAGAATTCCTGCCTTGGTAATGTGGTACCTGCCAGTGACCAATCGCTTGAGACGTATCTTCCTAAACCCTAAAGAAGCCGCACTCATGACATGGTGGGATGATGAGCGCAAGGTGGATGATGATAAGATTGCACACCTGGCTAATTGTAGTCAGTGGCAAAGGATCGATGAGAAGCACAAAGAATTCAGCGATGACACAAGGAATGTACGGTTTGGCTTGAGCACCGATGGAATGAATCCTCTCAATGAGAGGATGAGCGACCACAGCACTTGGCCAGTGATCTTGACCATGTACAACACCCTAACGTGGTTGTGTCAGAAGAGAAAGTACCTTCTCCTCACTATTCTTATTTCTGGCCCTAAACAACTAGGCATTGATATAGACGTGTTCCTCGAGTCTTTGATGCAAGAAATGGAAAGGCTATGGAGGCATGGGGAGCCAATGTAAGATGCGTTTTGAAAGGAGGACTTCATATGTAGAGCAATAATATTTGTTACTACCAATGATTACCCCACGTTATCTGAGGCTAATGAAAAATACACTCTACCCACGGCGTGCTTCAACCTAACACCAGAAGAGAAGAGAGCTATATGCACTTTCCTGAGGGGGGTCAAAGTCCCGATTGGGTTTTCAGCGAATGTGAAGAAGCTAGTGTCGATGAAGGACTTGTCAATAACACACCGCAAGACTCACGATTGTCATGTGATGCTGATAGTGTTTCTACCTATTGCAATCATCGCTATAAAGCCAGAGTTCTTGAAAATGGCCATCACCCGCATGTGCTACTTCTTTTCGAAGATCTCGTAGAAGACGATTGGCAAGAAAGAGTTGAGTGACCTATATGAATTTATGGTGGAGACACAAAACCAACTAGAGATGTGTTTACCTCCTGCTTTTTTTATATAATGCCACATCTCATGATTCACATGGTTCATCAGATACAGGCGCTGGGCCCTTGCTACTTGCTTGAAATGTGGTCCTATGAGCGGTTCATGTCGGTTCTAAGCCGATATGTGCATAATCGAGCATACCCAGAGGGCTCCATGATAGAGGGTTACAGTACTGAAGAAGTCGTCGAGTGCTGTCAAGAGTATCTAAAAGTATAGAAAGGGATTGGTAAACTCGATTCTTGACACAAGGGTAGGCTAGCTGGGAAGGGCACCAGTGGTAGAAAAGTGTTCATCGACCATGATTACAAAGAGGTGAGTCAGACGCATTACAGTATCTTGCAAAGTACACAACTGATGCAACCGTACATTGATGAACACTTGGCTATCATTATGGCAGAGAGAAATGGTCGTTCGAATGATTGGGTCATGAAACAACAAAAGCAACGACTAACTACATGGTTGAAGGACCAAAACATACCGCCTGGAGAAACCATAGACTCTATTACCATCAGTAGATTGGCGGATGGGCCATCGAGACAAGTGACATCTTGGAATGCTTATGACATCAATGGGTATACGTACTACACCCACGCAAAGGATAGTAAATATATGATCCAAAACAGCGACGTTCGAATAGAGTCTCTCGATGGATTAGGGCAAAAGATCCAATACTTTGGCATCATTAAAGAGATATAGGAACTTGACTATGGAAGGGATATAATGGTGGCCTTGTTTCGATGCCGCTGGATCAAACAGCACCAACTAAATGAGATCGGATTGAGAGTCCTGGACCTCGAGAATCTAGGCTACCAAGATGACCATTGGGTGCTCGCTTCATGTGTCGCACAAGTTTTTTATATGTCTGACCCACAAAGTAACCTCCCCCCAAAGAAGACAGAGCACATGGTTGCCTCCAGGAAACAACACAATATTGGAGTTGATGGCGTGGACGATGTTGAAGCTTACAATAACTATGATGAGATATCGCTATTCACAGACTTTCCTAAGAAGATCAGTGTTGTGGAAAAGAACCTCCCCAAAGACATATTGCCATGGGAACGGAAAGGTGTCAAGGGGAAAGTCGTTACAGCGGGCTAGCTAGTTGTTGAACGTGGAATGTTTGTGTAAGTGTGTGCTTGTAAGACTTCATTTATGAATGCGTGTGAGACTATATATTTATGTATGTGTGTAAGACTACATATTTTTGTATGTGTGTGAGACTACATTTATGCATGTGTGTGAGACTACTCTTTGCAACATTCAGATGACTCTATTTGAACATCCACACTATTACTACTAAACTTTATGAAATCACTTAACACTTTATGAAATGAAGAAATGACCAAAATAAAAGTAGAAGATCTTGATGAGTTATACAACTTTTATATTCATCACCTTTACAGCTGAAATCATTTAGTATTTGAAAATCAGGTTTGAAGCTGTCATTTTCTGAAATTTAAAATTTGAATTATTCAAAATTAGTGACAAAGATAAATGACTAGACTAAAATGATAGAGCATGATTTTAGAAAATTTTAGGAAAAAAACCATCACATTTGGAGTTAGTATGAGGGAGAAAAACTAGTTACAAGTTTCAGCCACAGATTAAAAATAGAAATCACACTTGTTCATCATTGATCATCATGAACAGTTGTGATTTTTCTTTCTAATCTCTGGGTAAAATTTGTAACTAGTCTTTCTCCCTCATACTAACTCCAAATGTGATGATTTTTTTCCTAAAATTTTCTAAAATCTTACCCTATCAAGTTAGTGTGTTGATTTGGTCATTCTTTTTATTTGACAAAGTTTGAGCACTTCAAATTTTTAAATTTAAAAAAAATGATAAGTTTGAACAAGATTTTTAACCATTAAATGATTTTAGTTGAAAAAGTGATGAATACCAAAGTTGTATAACTCATCAAGATCTACAACTTCTATTTTGATCATTTTCTTCATCTGATAAAGTGATAGTAAACATTGTTCACAAATCATCATGTTCCTCGTATAGTTCATAAAACTATGTGTCATATGTGAATTTATAAATAATGTTTACTAATACTTTGTCACATGAAGAAGTGACCAAAATAAAAGTTATAGATAGTGATGAGTTCAACAACTTTTATGTTCACGACTTTTATTGTTGAAATCATTTAAGGTTTTTAAAATCTTGTTTGAATTTGCCATTTATTAAAATTCAAAATTTCAACAGTTTAAATTTGGTCAAATGAAAATATGATCAAAATAAAAGTTGTACATATTGATGAGTTCTACAACTTTGGTATTTATGAGTTTTTCATCTAAAATCATTTACTCTTTCAAAATATTGTTTCTAGTTGAAATTGTTTGAATTTCAAAATTTGAATCGTTCAAACAAAGTCACATGACAAGATGACCAAAATAAAAGTTGTACACGTTGATGAGTTATACAACTTTTATGTTTGCAACATTTTCATTTTATTTCGTTTAATGTCATAAAATTGTAGTCAAAGTTTTAAAATAAAAATTTTTAATTTTTGTTTTTTTGTTTTCTATATTGTTTTGACTACAATTGTTTTTATATATATTTCTTCATATATAGAATAATACAAAATATTATATTTGTTCATATACACAATTGTTTTTATATTACTTTGTGTTTTTATGATATAAAAAATACAGAATTAATAATTAAAAAAATAGAAAATATTTATAGGGGCGGTTGGATCAGAAACCGCCCCTATAAATGCATTTGTAGGGGCGTCTGGATTAGGAACCGCCCCTAGAAATCGTCCCAAGTATAAATTCAAGGGCCCACGGGTGTTAGCCTGTTGGGCACTCTCTTCTTCCTCCGACGCTGTCAGGCTGCCCCGCCGACGCCACCTCCCGGACCTATCCCGACGCCCGCGCCCCCTTCCTGCACCCGCGCGCCCCATCTCCGCACCCGCGCGCCCCCTCCCCGCACCCGCGCGCCTGCTCCACGCCCTAGGGTTTTTGACCGGTCGGCGGCGCTAGGGTTTTCGATCTTGAGGTGCCGTGGCGCACCCGGCCGACGGCGCACCCGCGTGCCCCATCTCCGCACCCACGCGCCCCCTCCCCACACCCGCGCGCCCGCTCCCCGCCCTAGGGTTTTCGACCGGCCGGCGGCGCTAGGGTTTCCGACCTGAAGGTGCCGCGGGCCTGCTCCCCGCCCTCCCGTGGCCCAGGTGCGTCGGCGTCCGTGCTCCCTCCCACGGCGAGCGGCCACGGTGTCTGAGCTCTCCGACGTCCACACCTCCAACGGCGAGCGGCCTCCGTGCACCTCCACCGGCATCCACACTCCTTCCAGTGCTCTTCGGCGTCCGCGCACCTCCACCGGCGTCCGCACTCCTTCCCGAGCTCTTCGGTGAGTGTGCTGATGCTTTCGTCCAGCTCTTTGCACTGTTTTTTTTGTTTTTCCTTCAATGGCTCAATGGGTACTCAACTAGCTAATAACATAAATGAAGTCAGAAATGTGCATAGGGGAAAAGTAGTTTGGTTTATGTAGCATGAGGAACTCACGATGAAGCAATCTTTTCCAACCAATGGTGACCTTGCAAGTTGGGCGAGTAGTGTGCTGTAGTTGACCTCAGATATGGTGGTGTTACACTAATATAATCGAAGGAAGGATATTTACCTGAGAGATATAAAGAGAAAGTGTTAGGGAAGAGAGAAAAAAATTTGTGTTGTTTGTTCTAAGTTTAACTGTATATATAGTGTAGGTAGTATCGAGTCTATTATGTATTTTTGGTTTGCCTTTGGCCTATAAGATCTGCTGCCTTATTTTTAGAAGAGCAATTGCCTTGAATAACAGTCGCATGAGCTGAACTATTTTTAGAAGAAGAGCAGTTGTAGTGTTAATTATGCATGGCCCTTTTGTTTTGGAAAGGGATATTTTCATGAGAAATCTGTGATATTCAGGGTATTGGGAAGGGCTCATTTTCTAATACTGCATTTTTATCTGTTAGATACTTGCTGGGCTATGGCTTGCTGCAACTAGGTATTTTCGCTGTTACATGCAAACATGATTGAATAGCTTTTTTTTGTCCTCTGTGGCCTTTGAATGGCTGGATTTGCTTCGTATTATGCTGCCAGCCACGGAGTGAATCAAATCTCTTTGTGTGGTAATAATGTAGTTATCATGGAAAAAGGCAAGCTTGCTGATTTTTTCTACAAATTTGTCTGGTGTTTCTAATGTGCCACTATTATTTAGGAGATGTCCATATATAAGATAGTGTGCATTATCTATCTTTGTTCATAGATAATTAAGTAGTTCTGATTCTATTTTTATCTGGTTATTTGAATGCATACAAGTACCTAGTGTTAGTGTTTGTGGCTGTGCTCGGATGCCTTTCTTCCCTAGTGGTTGCAGCTACTGCTGTTTGATATTTGTGTGCAACAGCAACTTGCTTGTCTCTCTTTGTCCATGCACTGTTGGTCTGTCTATCCTAAAACTAGATTATACTTGAAGCTATGGGATGTTTAGTTTTGTTTTTGTACCTTAGCTCCATGAGTTCTTGATCAATTCAAAGCATGTAGCATGTACTTGTAAGTCGTATAGCACCATTGTTGTTGGCAAATTTCCAACTATTTTTCTACTGTTTATTGTGTTTGCTAACTGAATGTGCATAAGACAATGCCTATGCATCTGCTGTGGTTTTCAACTAGAAGTGCACTTTGGATCAAGTTCTTTTCGTAGTTAAAATTACAATTTGTGTTGCTGATTCATATAGAGAATCAGGAAAGTAAGTGTAGCAAGCTACAACTGGCCTGAAATTAGAGAAGTCATTTCAAACAGTACATTGTGTGGTCTTTTCCTAGATAGTTGTCTTTCTATAATAACTGCTAGTCTCTTTTATGTTTTGAAACCTTTTTCTTGGGAACATAGATAGTTGTTTTTTATTTTCATTGCTTGCTGGTTGTCCTCCTCCTCTCTCTACTTACTACTACTGCTACTTATTATCTTCTCCTAACTGCTGCTGCTTTCCTAACTGTGGCTGCTGGCTGCTGGTTGGTCTCCTACAACTCTTATTACTACTACTTGTCCTACTACTGCTCTACTACTCCATAGTCTCTACTCTCTACTACTATTCTCTCTTACTATGTGGCTGGTGGCTACTAATCTTCTATGTACTTGCTGTTTGCTCCTAGTACTTGGTGGCTGCTGGCCAGCTGCTCCTACTACTACTTGCTACTCCTACTACTCCTCTCTTTACTTACTACTATTGCTACTTATTATCTTCTGTCTTCTATCAACTCTTACTACTAGTGGCTACTAGTTGGTCTCCTACAACTCCTATTACTACTACTTGCTACTCCTACTACTACTCTACTACTATACTATCCTCCTGCTCTTCTCCTACTACTCTACCACTCCTCTTCTACTACTACTCTCCTCTACTCCACTCTACTCCTCTCCTCTCCTAAGCAGCTGTTGCTTTTTTTGCTACTTCTACTACTTCCCTACTACTACTGTTTACTACTTCTACTTCTGTCTTCTATCAACTACTTGTACTTCTGTCAACTAATTCTACTATTTCCCTACTACTACTGCCTACTACTTCTAATTGTCCAATCTGCCTATTAGGTTAGGAAGATATTAAGCATATGATGTTCATGTGTGATCGAGCAAAGTCAGTATGGCAGCTGTTGCTTTTTTTGGGAAGCAGCACCTGCTTTTTTTTTGCCAAATCTCCCATCTCCTCTATTTTTGCCACCTTTCCTATCCTCTATGTTTGGAAAGCAGTAGCTGCTTTTTTTACACCTCTTCCTCTCTATGTTTGTTAAGCAGCTGTTGCTTTTTTTTGCCAAATCTCCCCTCTCCTCTCCTCTCCTTTGTTTTGCCAATGATGAAATTGTCTAAGTCCATACATTATATGGAATATGAGCTGATGATCAAGAACTTGTGAAGAACTTGGCATCATTAGCAGCCGCCCCTACATTACCTTCTTCTCTCTTCTCTGTTATGATGCCTTGATGCTCAAAGTTCATGATCAAATGATGATTGACATGTTTCTAAGGCCTCTACTACTGCTACTACTCATTTTTTTTATATATTGTTGTTTTATAGGACTACTTTGGTTTATAGACCTTTTTTATTTCTTATACCTTCTCGCGTACCTAAAGCACACTTTCTTGCATCTATTAGAACAAAGCGTGAAATAATGTCACGGACACCAGACAGTGCAGCCCGATGCCCCGAGCATGATGAGCAGCCAACCTATGAGGAGCAAGCACTAGAGGACCAGCTAACTCAGGAGCAGTTCGATAACGAGTTAGAAAAGGATCTAGAAGTGATGCTTACTCAGGAGCAGTGTGACGAGGAGGAAGGGAGAGCAGAAGGAAGAGCAGGAGAGGCTGCTGAAGGCGAAGAAGAAGAGGATGATGATGATGATGACTCAGAAGAGGGATATGAAAGTTTCGAGGATCCTTTCCCACGTGAAGCCAGAAGGAGGCCAACGGAGGAAGATTTGGATAAGGATTTTTACCCAAACGAGGAGGTAGAAAAAAAGCCTTAGCTTGTAAATTTTGCTAAAGCTTTGGCTATGTTACCTCTGCTAACACTTTGACCTGTCGTATATATAGGTCCCTCCTGAAACTCAGAAAAGACAACATCGATGTCCGTGACATCTCGCTAGACAAGACGGAGTAGAAGAAAGGAGAGCAGAGGCAATAGCCACAAAGACGGATCACGATGCCTCTGCTCCACAACCTCAAGACACAACCACGACTACCAAGCCTAAGAGGAAACGAGGGGATAGAAAAGGAAATCTATATCCAGATAAGGCATGCTATGTGATAACGGAGGTCAGGCCAGTAGGGGAGATCCTTGAGCCCAAGAATTAAGAGGACGATTCCGTAATGCGATCGGGGCCCTAGTAAGAGATAAATTAAACCCAGCAATCCCTAACTAGAAAGAGGTACCAGAGAACAAAAAGAATGAGCTATGGGATAGGCAGCTGAAGCTTAATTTTAGATTTTTGGAGGGTAAGCATGAACTGGTAAAAAAATGCTTTCAGGTTGATGGGAGAGTCATTCCAACATTAGAGGTCAGAGCTCAACACGAAGTATATCCAAAATGGGTTAACTCCCTTCAACGAGTTCTACAAAATAACTCCTAGTCAATGGGAGGAGCTCATGGCTCAGAAGACTTCACCGAAGACATTGGAGCTCAGTGCCCGTAACACCGAGCTGACGAAGAGGAACAAACACCACCATCATCTAGGCCCCGGTGGCTACTATGCCAAGGAAGAGCAGTTTAGGATGATGGACGAAGAGGCCGCAGCTGCTAGGAATATCGATGTGACGAATTTGAAGGTACGGTCAAGAAATTGGATATATGCGAGGAATACAGAATCATTCGGCGATAATCTTAAGTTTGATAAGCCGGAGACCCAAGAGGCAGTATCAAGGATACTGAAATATGCTGAAGACAAGGAGAAGGGCTCATTCAATCCTTCTAGAGAGGGGGACGAGTTTAGCCTTGGCTTGGGAAACAAGGAGCACACAGGTCGCACCAGGGGGCTAGGGAAAAAGGATGACCTGGAAGCAAGGATTTGAATAGGACAGGCACATGTACAAGAAACATGGCAGAGACCAGGAGACTAGTCCGGAGCTCCAAGTGAAGGCTCTAGTTGCGAAGGCGCTGGAGGAGCAAGGACTGTCTACGAAGACATGGATATTAGTGATTCCGCCGAGAGAACTGGCATTGGCAGCCCTCTAAAAGTTCCTAGCAGCCAAGGTTCCACTGCAGCCACAACCCCCGTCGATCGCATACAAGAACCAACTAGTTGCACCTTAGTGTTTCTCAGCGTCCGGCAGAACACTGTGATGGAGGTGGCAACGGGTGTGGCACATCCTCCCGGTGGCTTACACCACAATAATAAGATATCACCGGACTACACTAGGGTCGAGGTGCATACAGTGAAGTCCGAGTTCATGCAGTGGAGGATAGACTACGCAACTCCCGAGGGGCTGGTGTTACTTAGAGGCGTTATGGGGCAGTTCATCCTCTGCACAAACGAGACATTATATTGACTGCTTCTTCGTCGCCTCCCCTCTCTCAAATTTGGAGTGAGTTGTTGAGGTCGGGGAGATATTTTCACCATCTTGTGACCACCACATTCCTGAGATGTCACATTCTTCCCTGTCTCCTAGCGAGCATGTGCCTAATGAGATGCCACAACCTTCTCTATCTCGTACCGAGCAAGTGCGTGATGAGATGCCACAGTCTTCTCAACAAGCACAGCCGATACATGAATAACGAGTGCCTCCTGAAGAAGGTGATGCACAAGAAGATGAGGACGTGCCTAAATGGGAACTTCGAAAGAAGCATCCAATCACCATAAATCCAGTTTATGTTCCGATGAAAGATGTCTCGGCGGTGTCCAAGTGGTTTTCCCATGACCAGTTCAAGCCGGAGAACCAAGTTAAAAAAGTCCCATCACGGGGTTCTGAGGAGGCCGTCACTAGCAAACTCCACCAAATTACAAAGCAGTATCTAAATGTTGATGCCATCAAATGGTCAAAGGATTGCCCAAAAACATATGAAAGAGGCAAGCCCTTCCTACCAAACCGGGACATCCAGCGCCTACCACTTGGAATGAGAAGGTTCCATGATTGGTACTTGCGTGTTCTCCCAACGAGCATATATCTCATAAAAGCATGCTTCCCCACCGGCACATTCGGAAGCCTAGCTGAGAAAATTGTCTTTGACTTCAATGACATGTACACATGCTTTCACCTAGGAGAAATGGAGATGAATCTAATTCGCACATGGTGCCTGTAAGTCCTTGTCCTCCCGATATGATATAAATGTAATCTTTTAATTTTATTGTATCTAAGCAATGCCATGATTTGTAGAATGCAAGTGCACATTGTCAAACAAATGCCAAGCGTGAAAGCCAGGTATCTAGACCCTCAAGCTATAGCCCAAACAAATTTTAATTACCCTAAATAGTGGACACTGGATGCCAAAGAGCTAGCTGCTGCAAAGATTCTTCGGGAGAAAGAGCGCATCCGTATGGCGAAACTAAGGGAAGAGTCCCTTAAGGTTGCGGCATACATTGCCCTGGCTTTCAAAACTCTCCAACAACACTCTAATATATGGCTACCATACAACTTTGAGTAAGTTCAACTCTATACTTAAAGCTTTGTTCAATATATTTTATTCGATACAAAAGAGCTTATCTAGTTCTATGATTAAATCCATGTAGCAACCACTGGATTTGTATAGCCGTCGATGTCGGGAGGAGCATGGCATGGGTCTTTGATTCAATAGATAGGGATCCGGTGACATACAAAGACTTCATATCGATTCTCAAGACGTATACATATCGACAATCCTCATTAGCTTATATGTTTGTATACGTACTTGTAACGTTCACTTTTGGATTCTAACAAGTTGTATTTGCTAAAATAATTCGAACAGAGCATTTAGGTTCTATGTCACTAATCATCACGGAAGGCCTGATCCAGCAAGGAAGGAAAAGCTGGCTATAAAAACACTAAGTGCGGTAAGTGTAACTTCTTCATTACTCCGTTATATGGCTATCAAAAGCATTACTTAACATTTTCATATGCAAAACACACAGTGCCCCAAGCAGAAGCCTGGGAGTGTATATTGTGGATACTATATATGTTCTATGATGAGTAACACCGGTGCCTACAGGAGACACCCCTTAAGGGTAAGTTTGAACCTCTTCACCCGTAGTATAAAAACTTTGTACATGGTATGAAATACTAAACCGAAACTTGTTCTCTTGTAGTGGAGAGAAGAGAAAGGAATGAAAAAAGACCCAACAAGGATGACCAATTCTTAGAGCTCATCGGCGACCTTTGCAACTTCATATTGGACCAGATTGTACACGTCAAAGGCGACTACCATGACCGAGAGTCTGACTTAGGTACAAATCCTCAGTACCAACACCTTCATAAGACTGAGAGGCTAGCTCTAGGACCTTGATAACAATGCGTATGGAATTTGTATATTTAATGATGGATTATATATATTCTTGTGAATTGGACTTGTAATTATAGTTTATATAATACTCTTGTGCTTGTAGTCGCGGTCGGAACGCTGGTCGCGGGGCGTTCGGCAACGCGAACGAGGTTCGGAACGTTGGTCGCGGGGTGTTCGGCAACGCGAATTTGAATTGTAAATTTGAATTTTTTTTACGGAAAAATGTACTGTAGGGGCGGTTCTAGATTGAACCGCCCCTACAAACAGGTATTTATAGGGGTGTCCTCTACAAATCGATTTGTAGGGCGGCCTGGGAACCGCCCTACAAATACATGATTTGTAGAGACGGTTCGGTAGGGGCAGCTGGCCAAACCGCCCCTACAAAGGGTTTGGGGCCGCCCCTAAAAATCGATTATGTAGTAGTGGTAGCATCATTAATGGAGAGAGAAGGGTGGTTTTGGAGAGTGGTTTAGAGAGTCTATTATAGCCTGATTTTTTATTTTGCTTCTAAAGTTTGTGATAAAGAGCCATGTAGAGAGTCTTTTGGAGGCTCCTTTCTTACCAATTGCTAAACTTACATAATCGCAGCAAAACGATGCAAGGGACTTATTGAGGCAATTAAAGTGGAAGAAAGCACAAAGGCCATGAGGAAATTGGAACTTCCAGACACATGCACCTCTAAGGTATCAGAACCTATAGTTTGAAATGGAACATCTAGATAAATAATTAAGAAATTAAAAAGAAAAAGAAAACTCGATCAAACAACCTTTAAACCTTGTGAAAACTTTCCCATAGAATTTTCCACTACAAGATGAGTGTTTGTCTAAAAGATTCATAAGAAAGATCAAGACTTCACCTTTGATTTCATAGATCTTTCATAAAACCTAGAAAAGATGAACTTAAGAAAAACCTCAAGCTCCAAACCTGAAATTTGATTAGACAATCTAGGTTCAGATCCAACAAAATTTTAACTCTCGCTTCTCTAACCCATGGTGATTCTTTTTCCCACAAAACTTCTAGTCAAAACGGTCAAGATTTCACCTCCAATTTTACGGGTTTAGGGGAAAAAATTTGGAATGAGAGGGACAAACTTAGATAAAATTAATAAATTTTGAGATGTGAGGGGATTCGTCACTCAAGACATGTTTTCACACATTGTAGCACTAAAGGGATATTTGGATTGAACTCTGGACCAAGCAACTCTAACCAGGAAGCATATCTAATCCTAGCTAGGTATAGCAAAAATCAAATGCTTGATAATGTTGTGCCTGCTAGGTAGGTTTGCCTAGGGTTGAACCAAACATGTCCTAAATCTATCCAAGAACCCATCTCCAATTTGTATACAAAATAACAAAACAAAAATTCCAAAGTAATTGCTTCTAGAATAAAAAAATAAGATAATTTTGGCAATTAATTAATGTATACTATAAGGACTGATTACATTAATTAAAGAGAACCTGTTATAAGGTCATGAGGATAACCACATCTCTTCATCTTATACAAAAATAGAAATAAAATGTTGCCTAAATTTGCTGCAAGTATATACAAGCAATCCTGCAATAGTGTTAGCAATAGGTTCAGGTCCGAAGTTAAGTTGACAAGACGTCACATATCACAAGTAAGACTTCCTGCTGACTTTCTAAGGGGTGTTTGTTTCTTGGGGCTATTGCGTTCTTGCCCCTATTTTAAATCTCAATTGTGATTTTACCCCCTATTTTCTTCCACTTTATGTTTTAACTCCTGTTTTTCCAAAACGAAGGTTCAGTTTACCCCTACTCCGTGAACAGCAGGTAACGGTGTTAAAAATGTTGAAAAATGACAAGTTTACCCTTCCGAATGTTGCGTTTTTGCCCCTATTTCAAACCACAATTGTGATTTTACCCCCACTTTCTTTCACTTTGTGTTTTTACCCCTACTTTTCCAAAACGAAGGCTCCGTTTACCCCAATTCTTAACTCAGTTATCTACATCCGGACTAAAGCAATTAAAAATTAACAAAAGTCCTGTGAAAAGATAAACTTACCCCTTATCTCTCGGTCGTCTCTCTTAGGGTCGGCTCTCTCAACCCTAGCAGGCAGCGGGCGGCTGGGTGCGGCGGCGGTGGCGGCGGAAGGGCAGCGTCGGGCCGTCAGGCGGGCGTGTGCAGCCAGGCGGAGGAAGCGGCGCAGGCGCGTGCGGCTTGGCCGGCGTCGCGAGCGCGCGTCTCGTGAAAGCAGCCGGTCGGCTAAGCTCGTGACGCCGGACAAGCTGCGCGCCCCCGTGCCAAGCAGAGCCGCGTGCCTGGCTGCGCGCCCACGTCAGGCTAAGCCGCGCACGCCCGCGCCGCTTCCTCCACCTGGCCGCACGCGCCCGCTCGCCACCAAGGTTTTTAATTTCGGTATCGCCAAAATTTCGGCCACCACCGAAATTACCGAATTTCGCGAAATTCGGCCGAAATTTCGCTGAAATTTTTTTAGAGATTAGCACATGAAGTATGTTTTTTTCTAAAAAAATTTGGATGTAAACAAATATTAGTATGATTTATGACTACATATCTATTAAATAGAAGAATATGCAATATAAACAATAGAAAAATATAAGATTAGAGTTATATAGCACATGTATTAGTGTATTAAAAAATTTCAGAGTTTTCTTTCGGCCACCACCGAAATTACCGAATTTCGTGAAATTCCGCCGAAATTTCGCTGAAATTTTGAACCCTGCTCGCCGCGCCCACCCGACAGCCCGACACTGCCCTTCCGCCGCCACCGCCACCGCACCCAGCCGCCCGCTGCCTGCTAGCGTTGAGAGGGACGACCCTGAGAGAGACGACCGAGAGATAAGGGGTAAGTTTGTCTTTTCACAAGGATTTTGTTAATTTTTAATTGTTTTGATCCGGATGTAGATAACTGAGTTAAGAATTGGGGTAAACGGAGCCTTCGTTTTGGAAAAGTATGGGTAAAAACACAAAGTGGAAGAAAGTGGGGGTAAAATCACAATTGGGGTTTGAAATAGGGGCAAAAATACAATATTCAGAAGGGCAAACTTGTCATCTTTCAATGTTTTTAACAACGTTACCTTCTGTTCACGGAGTAGAGGTAAACTGAACCTTCATTTTGGAAAAGCAGGGGTAAAAACATAAAATGAAAGAAAATGGGGGTAAAATCACAATTGGGGTTCAAAATAGGGGCAAGAACGCAATAACCCCTTGGTTCTTTAGTCGCTCCTAAAATTCATGTCACATCGAATATTTAGATACTAATAAGGAGTATTAAATATAGATTAATTACAAAACCAATTACATAGATGGAGGCTAATTTGCGAGACGATTTTTTAAGCCTAATTAATATGGCATTAGCATATGTTTACTGTAGCACCACGTTGTCAAATCATGGACTAATTAGGCTTAAAAGATTCGTCTCGTAAATTAGTCGCAAGTTGTGTAATTAGTTTCGTAATTAGTCTATATTTAATACTCCATACATGTGTTTAAACATTCGATGTGACCGGAATTTTATGAGCGCCTATAGAAACCAGACAGCGCCTAACTCAAGTTCCCGCACGTGCAATCCGCACGCATGCACGTACACTAGCTGCGTGTTATGTTTTTTTTACGAGCGTGTCATCGTGACACGTGTTTCATTAAGCACAAGTGGAATGTCAAAGATTACAACGTTCCTTAGTAATCCTAAGATTACTTAGGAAAGACGGAACCCTCACTGGGGCCAGCAAATGCGAGAAAGTTTAATTTACATGAAACACATTTTGCGACTGGTTAGCTAGCACCGATAAGCTGCGCAGATGCCTGTAACCTGCCAAAATCGAGAGATTTGCTTCTTCGACGATTGCTCCGAGGACCTCTCCCGTGCTGCAGCTGGTGTTGTTGAAAGACCTTGAGTTCCTTTCTTTCCAAAGGTACCAGCCGATTAGGAAGACAAAGGAGTCGAAACCACGTCGCAAATCCTTGCTTACTAATTTGCGTGAGCGTAGCCACCATGACCAGAAGGAATCAGCTGCAGTAAACACCACCTGAACAAGTCCGAGCACCCCCAACACCGTGTGCCAAACCTGCTGACTGAAGGCACATGAGAGCAAGATGTGGTCGATCTCTTCGACACCAGTTGAGCATTGGACACAGTTTGGCGACTGCCGCAATCCATGACGGTGCCGACGAGCTGCAGTCCAACGCTTCCTGTGTAGCGCTAGCCAAAAGAAGTGCTTGACTTTTGCCGGAGCGGATACCTTCCAGAGCTCCTTTGCCCCGAGCGGCCTGTAAGCACCGACGAATAGTGCAAGGTAGGCCGAAGATGAAGAATAGGACATGCTCGCCGACCATCTCCATCGCAGGACGTTTGGAGAGTTCGCCGTAAGCCGCACGTTCCGAACGATACTCCAAAGCCTCAGATAGTCAAGAAGGACTGGCACAGTGTAAGGCCCTGTGATGTCCCGGACCCAGGCGTTCCCGTTGATCGCATCGGCAACAGAACGTCCAAGGTGCCTGCGTCCCACATTACGCAGCAGACTTGGAGCGACGTCGCGCACGGAGCATCCATCCGGCATCCAGCGATCGAGCCAGAAAACTAAAGACCTGCCATCACCGAGCACGACATCCGTCGTAGCATGGAAGGCACACAGTCCTCAGCTGCGTGTTATGTTATCTGCCGCTACTATATAGTATATCTATTTAATTAAAGAAAGCAGCTGAGGACCACAAGGAGAGGTCGTGTGTTAGCTATAGCTTGATGTTGCTTAATCCGTAAGCGAACCAGGGCTATTGGAGAGTGTGTAGCTTAAACACCGGGTTTTACCGAACTTTTTTCTCTTTTGAATCAAGGTTAGTTTTATTACCTCTCATGCATTTCGAGTAAAAAAAGGTTTTTTATATTAGATTTGCATGCATGAGTGGAGGTTGAATGGAGATGGAGTGATGAACATGGACTCCATTGATGGGTCCCCCTATCTAACTGTTAAAATACACATATGTCTTACGTCTTGTTTAGTTCCTGGGTGTAAAGTTTCGGAATGTCACATCGGGTGTCACATGGAGGTGTCGCATGGAGTGTTCGGATACTAATAAAAAAATAAATTACAGAATCCGTCGGTAAACCGAGAGACGAATTTATTAAGCCTAATTAATCCATCATTAGCACATGTGTTACTGTAGCACTTATTGTCAAATCATTGACTAATTAGGCTTAAAAGATTCGCCTCGCAAAATAGTCGCAATCTGTGCAATTAGTTATTTTTTTAGTCTATATTTAATACTCCATGCATGTATCAAACATTCGATAAGATAAGGTGTAAACTTTTTGGAAGGAACTAAACAAGCTCTTGCTCCGTTGATGGGTACCAGACAACTTACTACATACATAGATTTGTCTCAGGACGACCAGGAAACTAAAGAAGAGGTGTTGTGTCAACTGCCAAATCTGGGAACTAAAGCCTGCCGGCTAATGGTGGAGACGAAGGTTTGGATTGGGCGAAGTGGCCTAGAACTTTAATCATTGTTATCCTATCTCTAACACCAGTATTCTAGCTAATCGAATCCATGCACAAGACTATTTTTCGTTATCTCCTGTCCTGCGAACTACAGGCGGCGGCTGCTGCTGCTGCTTTTCCTCTGATCGATCAGAATCTTCGATCCACTGATAAAGCGGAGAAGATTTGAGCAGAGAGAGTGCGTGCTAGTCGTCCATGATGGGGACAGCCATTACCCAATTTTGTGTAGCATGTTTGGGACAGATAAGACGGGGATAAGATTGTTTGTTTAGGTGTGTTCTTCCACTGCCCAGCGTTAACATATTAATCAGACAGATAGCCACCGGATCAGCCATGCATTCAAAGATATGCTACTGAGCCAAGCAGCTGGGCATGCACATCAGAGCCGTGCCGGCGGGCGTGCAAGCCGTGTGTTCCTACAGGGCCCCAAATTTCAAGAGGCCCTAAAAATTATGGCGCATTAAGCTCTGCTGACTTTCAGATTACTCTTAACGTTGCGTCTCTTTCTATATCGCGCTACCTGAATCAATCTACGTCGATCTGTCTCCCTGGCTCTCCCGTAGTCTCATCTTGGCTTCCCCGTGTCTCTCATCTTCACGATCAATATAACACCCTCAGTGTTACACTGTACAATTTTTGCTAAAAACATTGCATGTGCATCATGTTTATATGATAGTGTATGAATTATAGAGTGTAAATCAATTTCTGTGGTTCGAAACGTCCATCGGAAACGCGAAACGAATGTTATGTTTCATGTCGCGTTATATCACTTAGGGTTCTAAATGATTTTTTATTGAACAAAAATGCTATAGGACGCATACCCGACGCTTTAATAAAGTTTGTGGTACAAACTTCGTAAGTGGCAGTGAAATATTTGCGGTCGAGAATAGGATTCGCTAGCTAGCATACTTGATAGCTTGGAAATCGAACTTGACACGAAACCGACAAGAACTTAGTCAATTTTCATAAGTCGGAAAATGGTTCGACGAAGCTAAGTTCGACAATTTTTGTTGGAAATTTGGGTTAAGCAATGGTAGGGTATTAGGGCTTGTTTTAGTACTTTAACATACCCTCTTGAGTGTAGAACAACTGGTTTAGCAATTGGATCATCGAGTTGGGTTTTAGGACCGCTTTAAAAAGGGTGCACGACACGGTTTCTGTGTCGGGGCACGGTCACCGTGCTCGGCCCTCGGCACTGCCGCGTCGGCGGCCGACGCGCACACGCTCGCACGCCGTATGCACGCCACCGCGCTGGCCGGGCCTGCCGCTGGTCCCGTGCTGCGGGCCACTGTCACCCGTTGCCACGTCCTGGCTCGCGCTCGCGCTCACGCTCGCGCATGCATGCACGCCGTGCCCGACGACTTGGCCACTCGGCCACCACTGCCATCGCCGTGGGCCTGCTGCCCTGGCTAGCCCACTGTCGCCGCTTTGTCGTGTCGCTGACTCCCCGCTGCTGCTGGTCGTGACCACTTGTGCGAGGTCGCCTACGTGCACTCTGCCACTGCCGTCGCGTTCGCCTGGCCGCGCTGCCGCCTCAAGCTCGCCTGGCAGTACCATGTGCTCGTGGCCATGCTTGGCTCTGCCCACACGTCGCCTGGCCACCTGCCCTGACCATCACATCGTGCTCGATGCGACGCTGCGCTGACCGGTGCCATGCCATTGCGGTGCAGGGCCGAGCCGCCGTCGCCGGCTTCCGGTTTATGGCCGTGAGGCCCACCGTCCTGTGCACGTTGGCCGTTTCCCCATCGCCCCGTAGCCGTACGTGTTCATGCACCGATTGATAGCCATGTCCCGCCATGGCAACGCCACACCAAGCCATGCTGGTCGTCCCTCTGTTCCGCTGTCGCCATGGTCACCGGTCCCGCACCTCTCAATTTGGCCTGGTGGAGCCACCCCAATCCAATTAACCCCATCCTCAGCTCCGCTGAGTAGCCAGCCATCCACCCGACCCTACCTTGCAGCGAGCCTCGCCGTGCCGTCCTCCAATTTGGAGCTGCCGTTCCGCCCGGTCAATAAGACCGTGTCGTTCTGCATCGAAGGCAACCTCCCTATCCAGTGCACCTCGTGTCAATTCCTTGCACCGCTAGCTTCGCCTCCACCTGCTAATCACCCTACGCACCTTTGCCGAATCGCTACCGCCGTCTAGCCTCCCCTGACGCAGCCTTGCCACCACCGTGCGCCACCGCACCGTCCGTGCACACGCGGCCAGCTCGGCTCGGTCCATCTTCGATCAATCCACCATGTCTGGTAGGTTTGGGGTGAGTCGCTGATGCCCATCCTTGAGCTCATTCATGTTGTCTGTGCCTTGGCTCACGGGAACGTGGCCGTCGTTGCAGGGAGGAGTCCGCCATCGTGGAGGGAGCTTGGGATAGCATCTCCGTTCGCCGCGTCGCTGCCCATCACTTTGGGTTTACGCCTAGGTGAGCATCGGCTTAAAACTAGGGGCGGGGAGGGACCGGTCTGGCCAGCGTAACCTCCCTATGCCAGCGCCGCCGCGCCGGTGCGCGCGCGCGGGTGCCGAGGGTGTCGCCGTTGCGAAGACAGCTTATTCCGAGGGTTTATCTACGAAATAGCTGACTGTAGGAATAGTGTTGTCGGTCTCAGGGTGATTAGTCGGTAGGTCAGGGTCATTTTTGTAAAATAGCTGAAGCGCGCGGGCCTCCCCGTCGTGGGCCGCCGTCGCGGTAGAATTTGGTTTTTCATTTTCCAAAGAATTAATAAATGTTTATTCAATTTAGTTTTGTGCTGAACTTTGATAAATTGTAGTAAATCTTATAGATGTCCAAAAATAGTGAAACAAAATTTGTTAGGTTCACAAAAATGCTATCTATCTGTTGGTGTAGTTAGTTTGCAGTTATCTGTGATACTGATTGGTTCATAAATTCAAATTAAAGAGCTTAGTATTATGTAGATTAATATTTGTAGGAATTTTTATGGCAAATTGATGATAGCTTTAGCCATGAAATTTTTATAGTAGGGTCATTAGATTATTATGTACTCACTATAATTTTTGTAGCACTAGAGTAGGTTGATAAATAGAATAGCTAGTACCCTTGTTTTATCATATATAGAGTAAATCGGTATTAAGAGTAAGAATACCTTTAGTTGCTAAGATAATATATGTCATGCTTCATACTTGTTAGTGGTAATAGTAGGTAACTTAGCACCTTAGTCAAGTAGAACTCGCTTAGTAGCTTGATAGCTGTATTTTTATGTTAAGAGTTGTTGTTGCCGTATTACTAAGTGTTGCATCATTATTTCATGCATGTAGATCACAAGTTGGTAGAGTTCGTGCCCATGGACGAACAGGATTACGAGAAAGTCATTGAGGAGTACGAGGAGGAGATCCTCATGCAGGAGGGAGCCCCGGAGCCTTTTGGCGCTGACTTTGTTGACCCACCGCCCGCCCAAGGCAAGCCCCGGTGCATAACCCATATTTTTACTAATCACTGAAGATATATATGATGTGCATTTACGTTTTAGGTACTTTATGAAAACTACATGCATAAATACATCTACCTATGAGTCCTACTAGTACAGGTCGAGTAGCTGCTATGCTCAGGATTTCGGTATTGCGAGTAACCTGCCGTTACTCGCAATAGGTGATAATTATTATCACTCATGATAAAATGGTGGAAAGGAAAAATGGTGACCGGGCAGGGATATGGTTTGGGTATTGGTGGGTATAAGAGGTTGTGTCCTATGGCCAATAGGGCATAGCTTGGTTATACTTTTCCCTATCTGTGTCGGTTAAGGACCGACCGTTGCATAAGGCTATAGGCAAGTCATGGATTTATTATCCCGAGCACATACTTGGGTATGGGCGCAAGGAAGACTTGTTGCTCTCTTGTCATGGGTTCCGGCTCCTTCCGAACCGACCGATTGGAGGTGGGGATGGTGGAGGCCCTTGCACCGCACTAAGTCCGAGACTTAGGAGCGGGGGCTTAAAGTCCAAGTTTGGACGGGAACCTGGACCCCAGAACAGGATGGTGATGGGTTGGTCCTGCTTGTACCTGGGGTACAAGCAGAGCGTGTGTTTTTGGGGTACCTAGCTGGGGGCATTGATTCATGAATCACCGGGCGTTCCGGTACGGCTTGTCTATGGTTTAGCATTGTAGTAAGAACTGAAAGATGAAAGGTGATGAAATGGAACTGATTGCTCAACTCTTGCTTGAAAGTAGAATAGATGCTTACATAGCATGGCTAGATAATAAATTAATCATGGCTCCTAATAATAACATAAATAAGGACTCACTATTAGTATTGCTTTCATAAAAAAACCCAGCAAACCATAAAGCTTTGCATATCCCTTGGAGTCAGGAAATTATTCCCACTAGTCGGATAAGTCTTGCGAGTATATTGTATACTCAGGGTCTATTTACCCCTGTTGCAGGTAATGCTTGAGGAGTACCATTGTGTGAAGGGTTCTTCTGGTGGGCACAGATAGATCCTCGTTTATTGCCGTTAGATGTTTATTTATATTCCACTGTTAATATTCCGCACTCTGACATTTGGCAATGTAATAATGAATTTCTAAGAACTCTGGATGTAT
Organism: Miscanthus lutarioriparius; assembly: GCA_904845875.1. Lineage (NCBI taxonomy): Eukaryota > Viridiplantae > Streptophyta > Magnoliopsida > Poales > Poaceae > Miscanthus > Miscanthus lutarioriparius. The sequence goes on from CAJGYO010000006.1 coordinate 46,952,163, forward strand.
AAAATGTATTAAGTATTGTACTCGTTCTCATTATTGGATCCTTGAGGGAAAATGTGGTTCTTTCGGGTTCTCTCTTAGGGTGTGCCCGATGGATACCGCCCGCTGTAGCTCGCTTTTGGGATGCTTAGTGTTTGGTGGAAGACGAGTGGCTCTGTAAGTGTGTTATTTCGGGCGGTTCTGCCACAGTTGGTACCAGAGCCAATAATGGGTTACGAGTTCATCACTCTTTTCCAAAACTTAAAAATTTGACCAACAAAAGTTTTGCAAAAAGTAGGATGCGATAAAATTATCTAAATAAGTATAAGCTCTAGCAATATGGTCTATCTAGGATAGCGGCACTGGTTTTATCTAATCTGTTTTCTACGGGTACACTGACTTACGTTGCTTAAGAAATCACTTAGCATACGAAGAGTGAGTGTGCGATGTGCCAAAATTTTACGAATGCCGCTATATTCCGGCTTGAGTGAACATATAGGCTGATGCATGCATCATGATATTAGAATCTTGTTTGAACTAAAGTCTCCCCCCCTACACGTATAATTTGGATTAGTAAATTGATAGGATAACAACAAGAATGATTTAATAAATGTCTTGTCATTTCTCTAATCCCTTGCTTCTGATCTGGAAGGTTGTCCTAAGTGGTTGGTTTCTATCTCTTACAGATGAATCTGAGGTTCGGATGTGGGAGCACCAGTGCCGGTGCGGGCCTCGGTCTTGGTGAAGGCCAAGGTGAGAGTGGCCGGGCCAACGAGCATGGCAACCGGGAGAGCCATGAGGCTCCACGTCTGGCTCCTCCTCCTCCTCCGCCACCACCACCACCGCCAATGACTCACACGAAGATGATGGCGGAACTAATGGCTGCTCGCCACGAGTCAGCCCGAACCAAGGAGCTGCTGGCACAGGCTATCGGTGGATTCGCCCGCGGAGGCCACAGAGGCAATGGCAGGAACAGGGGTGGTGCCCACGGTCCTGAGGGACCCTGCTCGTATTAGGATTTCCTCAAGACACACCCGCCCACGTTCACACCGTCGGCTGAGCCCCTGGATGCCGAGCATTGGCTTCGCATTCTAGAGCAAAAGTTCTTGTTCCTCAACGTGACAGACGAGCAGAAGGTGTGCTTTGCAGCACAACAGTTGTTGGGATCCGTGAGTGCATGGTGGGATACCTTCAATGCCATGCAGCATCCAAATCATCGGGTGACCTGGCAGGAGTTCACCGCAGCATTTAGGGAATTTTATATTCCTGCCGGTGTTCTCAATAGGAAGCTGACTGAGTTCCTCGACCTTCGGCATGGGAGTATGACAGTGATGGACTACGTCAATAAGTTCAATCACTTGTCCTAGTATGCTGGAACTCATGTGGACACATATGAGAAGAATAGGGACCGCTTCTATCGTGGCCTCTCTTGTAGCCTTTAGGAGAAATTGTATACTAGGAACTATCAGACCTTTGGGGCAATGATGAATGCTGTCATCACCATGGAAGGCTTGCAGCGAGATTCCCAGGCAGAATGGAAGAGGAAGTGGTTAGCTACGGGGTCTTCTAGCCACCCTCATACTCAGAAGATACAGGTTGTCCGACGGGTGCCCTATTAATCTTCTAGCCACCCTCATACTTCTCAGACTTCTTCCACCCCATACTGTGCACCCACTCAGCAGGTGAAACCCCAGCAGCCTCAGGGACAGTAGGTCCCACCTCATCTGGGACAGGGAAACAAGCTGGGTGCTTGTTTCAAATGTGGCAAGGATGGCCACTATGTTCGAGAGTGCCCCCAAAACCAGCCAGCTTAGTCTACTCAACAATTGGCTAACTCCAGGCTAGTCAAGCGGACAGTGATCAAGAGGAAAGTGCCAGCCAGCCGATTCGGACAGGTGAATTTCATGGATGCTGAGCAAATATTACAGCAGGAACCAGTGATGGCTGGTATGTTCACCATTGATTCCCATCCAGCTTATGTGTTATTTGATTCTGGTGCATCACATTCATTCATGAGCTTGGGATTTGTAGACTGGCACAATATACCTCTTATGGCCATACTGTATGCCTATAGAATCTGTACTCTGGGTGCACAGATATGCATCAATACTAGGACAGACACAGTAAGCTTGGTATTAGCCACTCATACTTACCGTCTCCAGTTCATGGTACTGCCTGGGTAAGGCATTGATGCTATTCTGAGAATGAACTGGTTACGTGTATATGGGGTAGTCTTGGATTTGAAGTAGAGAATTGTGGAGTTACGGCTTCCTTCTTCTGAGGATAGGATGTCTCTTCTTGTACCCTCAAATCCAGTCTTACCTGTTGCTGCTCATGCTAAAGCCTCTCCAGATCTTACCTCCATCCCTATGGTATGTGAGTTCCTGGATGTTTTTCCTGAAGATCTACCTGGGTTGCCACTGGATAGAGAGGTGGAAGTCTCCATTGAGCTAGAGCCTGGTACTGCTCCTATCTCCCGACGCCCGTACCGCATGGCTCCAAAGGAATTGGTCGAAATGAAGAAGCAGCTGGAGGAATTGTTGGAAAAGGCTTCATCCGTCCTAGCTCTTCACCATGGGGTTGTCCAGCCATTTTTGTGAAGAAGAAGGATGGCACCCTTTGGATGTGTGTGGATTACCGCCCTCTTAATGCGATAACCATTAAGAATAAGTATGCTTTGCCTCTCATACATACTTTGTTCGATCAGCTAGCTGGTGCCAAGGTGTTCTCCAAAATTGACCTCCATTCAGGCTATCATCAGGTCAAGATCAGACCACAAGATATACCAAAGACAGCTTTTTCTACTAGGTATGGGCTGTATGAGTACCTAGTAATGTCTTTTGGTCTCACCAACGCTCCTGCATTCTTTATGTACCTGATAAATTCAATATTTATGCCAGAGCTGGACAAGTTTTTTATGGTATTCATTGATGATATCCTGATATATTCTAAGAACGATGAAGAGCATGCCCAACACCTTCGGTTAGTACTGGATCGATTGAGGGAACACAAGTTGTATGCTAAATTCAGCAACTGTGAGTTCTGGTTAGATCGAGTGCAGTTTTTGGGGCATGTGTTGACACCTGATGGCATTTCTGTAGATCCCAGCAAGGTGCAAGATGTGTTGAATTAGAAGTCTTCCAAGTCTGTGCACTAGATTTGTCAGTTCCTTGGTCTAGCTGGGTGCTATCGGCGTTTCATTCTAGATTTCTCCAAGATAGCTCAGCCGATAACCAAGCTGCTCCAAAAAGAAGTCAAGTTTGATTGGAGCCCAACCTGTGAAGAAGCCTTCCAAGCTTTGAAGACATTTCTGACCACTGCTCCTGTGTTGGCTCAACCTGATATTGATAGACCTTTTGATGTATACTGTGATGCCTCAAAGATAGGGTTGGGATGTGTGCTGATGTAGGATGGGCGTGTGATAGCTTATGCTTCATGCCAACTGAAAAAGCACGAAGTGAATTACCCCACTCATGATTTAGAGCTGGCCGTTGTGGTCCATGCTCTAAAAATTTGGAGGCATTACTTGTTGGGTAACAAAGTGCACATCTTTACAGATCATAAGAGCCTCAAATATATTTTCACTCAGTCTGAGTTGAACATGAGGCAAAGGAGGTGGTTAGAATTAATCAAGGATTATAACTTGGAAGTACATTATCACCCAGGAAAGGTAAATGTGGTAGCTGATGCCTTGAGCCAAAATTCATATCTGGTTGAAGAAACACCTTTGTCTCTCAACCATGCAGAGATGTTGGCTCACATTGCCTTGACCTCAGAATTGTTGGAGCAGATTATTCTGGAGCAGAGGCAAAACCCTGAAGAAATTCCTCACATCAGGAAATTGATTGCCGAAGGGCATGGCCCTCATGTTAGTATTGATGAGCATGATGTAGTGAGATACAAGGATAGATTGGTGGTTCCATCAAATGAGGAGCTAAAAAGGAAGATTTTGAATGAAGCTCACCATTCAAAGCTGTCTATCCATCCTGGCAGCAACAAGATGTATCATGATTTGTGTCACTTTTAATGGTGGTCCAACATGAAGTAGGATATCACCCAGTACGTCATAGAGTGCGACACTTGTGGGAGAGTTAAAGCAGATCATATGTGTACTCCGGGATATTTGCAGCCCTTGCCCATTCCTGTTTGGAAATGGGAAGACATCTCCATAGACTTTGTGGTGGGTTTGCGCCGCACATCCAAGGGCTATGATTCTACTTGGGTCATTGTGGACCGTCTAACTAAGTCTGCTCATTTTATCCCGGTGGACACCAAGTATACAGCCAGGAAGTATGCTTAGATATATTTTGACCGGATTGTGACCCTGCATGGAGTTCCCCTTACTATCATCTCTGATAGAGGGTCAGTTTTTGTCTCTTGTTTCTAGGACCAACTGCAGCAATGTCTTGGTACTCGTCTCCTCCGGAGCTTAGCATATCATCCACAAACTGATGGCCAAACAGAAAGGGTGAACCAGGTGCTCGAGGACATGTTGAGAGCTCGTGCCATTTCTTTCCCTAAAAAGTGGGATGAATGCCTGAAGTTCGCTGAGTTTTCTTACAACAATAGCTATCAGGAGAGCATTCGTATGGCACCCTTTGAAGCTCTATATGGGAAGAAATGTAGGACACCACTCAATTGGGTTGAAGTGGGAGACCGTGGGTACTTTGGGCCTGATTTCATCAAGGAGGCTCGAGAGCAAGTAAGCATTATTCAGAGTCACTTGAAGGCAGCTTAGAGCCGGCAGAAAGCTTATACATACAAGCGAAGAAGGCCCTTGCAGTTTGCAGATGGCGATTATGTATATCTCAAAGTGTCTCCTATGAGAGGGGTGCATCGGTTTGGTGTCCGTGGCAAGCTAGCTCCTCGATATGTGGGTCCTTACAAGGTGTTGGAGCGGTGTGGCCCAGTTGCTTATCGTCTCTAGCTTCCTGATATTTTATCTGCGGTACACAATGTGTTTCATGTATCGCAATTAAAGAAATGCTTGCGGGTTCCTGATGAAGCAGTGGAAATTGAAGGGCTTCCCCTCCAGCCTGATTTGACTTATATTGAGCACCCTGTCAAAATCCTAGACGAGAAGGAAAGGGTGACCAGAAATAATGTGGTGAAGTTCTACAAGGTGAAGTGGCAAAACCACTCTGAGGATGAGGCCACGTGGGAACAAGACAGCTATATATTGAAGCATTACCCCCATCTTCTCTCTGGTTCTGATGAGTAGTTGTTATGTTGAAATATATTTCCTATCTCCTTTCCCACACTAGGCACATGAAATCTCGGGTCAAGATTTTGTTTTAGGGGGGTAGATTTGTAACACCCTCGGTGTTACACTGTACAATTTTTGCTAAAACATTGCATCTGCATCATGTTTATAAGATAGTATATGAATTATAGAGTGTAAATCAATTTCTATGGCTCGAAACGTTCATCGGAAACGCGAAACGAATGTTATGTTTCATGTCGCGTTATATCACTTAGGGTTCTAAATGAATTTTTATTGAATGAAAATGCTATAGGATGCATACCCAACACTTTAATAAAGTTTGTGGTACAAACTTCGTAGGTGGCGGTGAAATACTTGCGGTCGAGAATGGAATTCGCTAGCTAGCATACTTGATAGCTTGGAAATCGAACTCGACGCGAAACCGACAAGAACAGTCAATTTTCGTAAGTCGGAAAATGGTTTGACGAAGCTAAGTTCAACAATTTTTGTAGGAAATTTGGGTTAAGCAATGGTAGGGTATTAGGGCTTGTTTCAGTAGTTTAACATACCCTCTTGAGTGTAGAAAAACTGGTTTAGCAATTGGATCATCGAGTTGGGTTTTAGGACCGCTTTAAAAAGTGTGCACGACACGGTTTCTGTGTCGGGGCGTGGTCACCGTGCTTGGCCCTCGGCGCTGCCACACTGGCCATCGACGCACACATGCTCGCATGTCGTACGCGCGCCACCGCGCTGGTCAGGCCTGTCGCTGGTCCCACACTGCGGGCCACTATCACCCGTTGCCACACCCTAGCTCACGCTAACGCTCGCGCATGCATGCACGCCGCACCCGGTGACCTGGCCACTCGACCACCACTACCGTCGCCACGGGCCCGCTACCCAGGCTAGCCCACTCTGCGCGTCGTGACACCCCACTACTACTGGTCGTGGCCGCTTGTGCGAGGCCACCTATGTGTGCTCTGCCACCGCCGTCCCGTTTGCCTGGCCGCGCTGCAGCCTCAAGCTCGCCTGGCAGTACCGTGTGCTCGTGGCCATGCTTGGCTCTGCCCACATGTTGCCTAGCCACCTGCCATGACCATCACATCGTGCTCGATGCGACGCTACGCTGACCGGTGCCATGCCACTGCGGCGTAGGGCCAAGCCGCCGTCGTCGGCTTGCGGTTTATGGCTGTGCGGCCCACCGTCCTGTGCACGTTGGCCATTTCCCCATCGCCCTGTAGCCATACGTGTTCATGCACCGATTGATAGCCATGTCCCACCACGGCAACGCCATGCCAAGCCATGCCGACCGTCCCTCTGTTCCGCTGTCACCATGGTCGTTGGTCCCGCACCTCTCAATTCGGCCTGGTGGAGCCACCCCAATCCAATTAACCGCGTCCTGCGCTCTGCTGAGTAGCCAGCCATCCACCCAACCCCACCTTGCAGCGAGCCTCGCCATGTCGTGCTCCAATTTGGAGCTACCGTTCCGCTAGGTCAATAAGACCGTGTCAGTCTACGTCGAAGGCAAGCTCCCTATCCAGTGCAGCTCGTGTCAATTCCTTGCACCGCTAGCTTCACCTCCACCTACTAATCACCCCACGCGCCTTTGCTGAATCGCTACCGCCATCTAGCCTCCCCTGACACAGCCTTGCCACCGTCGTACGCCACTGCACCGTCCGTGCGCACGCGGCCAGCTCGGCTCGGTCCGTCTCTGGTCAATCCACCACGTCTGGTAGGTTCAGGGTGAGTCGCTGATGCCCATCCTTGAGCTCGTTCACGTTGTCTGTGCCTTGGCTCACGGGAACGTGGCCGCCGTTGCAGGGACAAGTCCGCCATCATGGAGGGAGCTCAGGATAGCATCTCCGTTCACCGTGTCGCCACCCATCACTTTGGGTTTACGCCTAGGTGAACATCGACTCGCATTTGGAGGCGGGGTGGGACCGGTCTGGCCGGCGTAACTGCCCTGTGCCAGCACCGCCACGACGGTGCGCGCGCGTGGGTGCCGAGGGTGTCACCATTGCGAAGATAGCTTATTCCGAGGGTTTATCTACGAAATAGCCGACTGTAGGAATAGTATCGTGGGTCTTAGGGTGATTCGTCGGTAGGTCAGGGTCGTTTTCGTAAAACAGCCGAAGCGCGCGGGACTCCCATCGTGGGTCGGCGTCGCGTGGATGGGCCACGCCGGTGCATCGCTTGCACGTGTGTGTTTGCGTCGGACTGGGCCGAGCTGTCGCGCTCTGGGCCGCACGGTACAATTTGGTTTTCCATTTTCCAATGAATTAATAAATGCTTATTCAATTTAGTTTTGAGCTGAATTTTGATAAATTGTAGTAAATCATATAGATGTCCAAAAATAGTGAAACGAAATTTGTTATGTTCACAAAAATGCTATCTATCTATTGATGTAGTTAGTTTGCAGCTATCTATGATACTGATAGGTTCATAAATTCAAATTAGAGAGCTTAGTATTATGTAGATTAATATTTGTAGGAATTTTTGTGGCAAGTTGATGATAGTTTTAGCCATGAAATTTTTAAAATAGGGTCATTAGATTATTATGTACTCACTGTAATTTTTGTAGCACTAGAGTAGGTTAATAAATAGAATAGCTAGTACCCTTGTTTTATCATATATAGAGTAAATCGGTATTAAGAGTAAGAATACCTTTAGTTGCTAAGATAATATATGTCATGCTTCATACTTGTTAGTGGTAACAGTAGGTAACTTAGCACCTTAGTCAGTAGAACTCGCTTAGTAGCTTGATAGCTGTATTTTTATGTTAAGAGTTGCTGTTGCCGTATTACTAAGTGTTGCATCATCATTTCATGCATGTAGATCACGAGTTGGTAGAGTTCGTGCCTGTGGATGAACAGGATTACGAGGAAGTCATTGAGGAGTACGAGGAGGAGATCCTCATGCACGAGGGAGCCCCGGAGCCTTTTGGTGCTGACTTTGTTGACCCGCCACCTGTCTAAGGCAAGCCCCGGTGCATAGACCATATTTTTACTGATCACTGAAGATATATATGATGTGCATTTATGTTTTAGGTATTTTATGGAGACTACATGCATAAATACATCTACCTATGAGTCCTACTAGTACAGGTTGAGTAGTTGCTATGCTAAGGATTTCGGTAGCGTGAGTAACCTGTCGTTACTCGTAATAGGTGATAATTATGATCACTCATGATAAAATGGTGGAAAGGAAAAATGGTGACCGGGCAGAGATATAGTTTGGGTATTGGTGGATGTAAGAGGTTGTGTCCTACGGCCAACAGGGCATAGCTTGGTTACACTTTTCCCTGTTTGTGTCGGTTAAGGACCGGCCGTTGCATAAGGCTCTAGGCAAGTCATAGATTTATTATCCCGAGCACATACTTGGGTATGGGCGCAGGAAAGACTTGTTGCTCTCTTGTCGTGGGTTCTGGCTCTTTCCGGACCGACTGATTGGAGGCGGGGATGGTGCAGGTCCTTGCTTCGCACTAAGTTTGGGACTTAGGAGCGGGGGCTTGGAGTCCAAGTTTGGACGAGGACCTAGACCCCAGGACAGGAGGGTGATGGGTTGATCCTGCTTGTGCCTGGGGTACAAGCGGGGCGTGTGTTTTTGGGATACCCAGCTGGGGGCATTGATTCTCGAATCATGGGCATTCTGGTACGACTTGTCTACGGTTTAGCATCATAGTAAGAACTGAAAGATGAAAGATGATGAAATAAAACTAATTGCTCAACTCTTGCTTGAAAGTAGAATAGGTGCTTACGTAGAATGGCTAGATAATAAATTAATTATGGCTAATAATAATAACATAAATAAGGACTCACTATTAGTATTGCTTTCTGCAAAAGAAACACAGCAAATCATAAAGCTTTACATATCTCTTGGAGTCAAGAAATTATTCTCACTAGTCGGATAAGTCTTGCGAGTATATTGTGTACTCAGGGTTTATTTACCCCTGTTGCAGGTAATGCTTGAGGAGTACCATTGTGTGAAGGATTCTTCTGGTGGGCACAGACGGATCCTCGTTTCTTGCCGTTAGATGTTTATTTACATTCTGCTGTTAATATTCCGCACTCTAATATTTGGCAATGTAATAATGAATTTCTAAGAACTCTGGATGTATGTAATGTATTAAGTATTGTACTCGTTCTCATTATTGGATCCTTGAGGGGAAATGTGGTTCTTTCGGGTTCTCCCTTGGGGTGTGCCCGATGGACACCGCCCGCTTTAGCTCGCTTTCGGGGTGCTTAGTGTCTGGTGGAAGACGAGCGCCTCCGTAAGTGTGTTATTTCGTACAGTTCTGCCATAATCAAGCAAGCCAGCGCATGGCATCCATCTACATCAATCCGTCTCCCTGACTCTCCCATCCTGGATTCATTGTCTCTCCATCTCCATGATCAAGCAAGCTGCAAGCCGGATGGATAGCGGAGGTCTGGAGGCCAGCGCCTAGGTGTCGGTCAAAAGGGGTAAATTCCTGATTCCTAAAGACCTGAACTCGTGGAAGGTAATTATCTTATATTTATCGATACAAATATTTCTTTATGTTAATGAATAATTACTCATTGCTATAAGTAGATGCAGAACTGTTGTATTGCGCAAAACGGTCGATGGTGCATACACTCACATCCGATAAAAAACACAAATTACTACTCTCTTTTTACGAGGGTCACAAATTACTACTCAACAAGTGAAAACAAGTCTTTTTATTTCAATTCTGTTAAATAATTTAAAGAACACTAAGAGAATGATATTGTGTTCAAATAAAAATTATGCAATCACAAAATAAATAGGTATGATTTTTTATTTATCATATTGCTATGTATGCATATATCATTTTATTTTTTAAGGCCAGTAGGGACTCTTTTAAAGTTTGGAATACGGCCTCAAATTTTGACGGCACGGCCATGATGCACATTGTTGTGTGATCCAGGTGTGACCTGTAAGTTGTAAGCATGAGATGATGTGCACTAACATATGCTGCTTTATTTAGCGGAAAATTCTTGATTACCCCGCATCATTATCTTATCAGCAAGTTTAGCACAAGCGATGGCTTTGTTGATTTAACGCAGGAATATTCGGCTTTTTGTGTGGTCAATGTTCCTCATCCATATGCTTGTCAACAAACAAATGGAGGATTCCTCATCCACGGCTAGCTAGATAGGGAGCTTCATGCATTGGCTATCTTTAATTTTCTCTGAACATTCTATTTGCTTTTTTTGTTCCATCAAGGGATCCTGTGGCTTGGAATATATATATATATATATATATATATATATATATATATATATATATATATATATATATATATATATATATATATATATGTGTGTGTGTGTGTGCGCGCGCGCGCGCGCTTCTTCTTCCTGTACTGCCATGATGGTTCCTTTGTCTTTAGAGGAAAGAGAACTACTTTACCATGTAATCAGTTTTGATATACTATACAGAAGAGTAATTATTTTACACTTGACTCACCAGTTGCAATCTTGCAATGATTCTGTTTGCATTTCTGCACTCACAAGTCCCAAATGTCAAACTATGCTTGCCAAAGAAAGCTATCTTGACCCTCTCAAGATGGCAAAAGAAGCAGCGGCAATAGTGTTTACTATTTCCTCTACTCTAAATTAAGACATTTTGACTTTTTTAGATTCATTTGTTTTACTATGTATCTGGACATAGCGTACATCTAAGTGTATAGCAAAAGCTATCTATCTTGAAAACACAAAATATTTTATACTTTGGAATGGAGGAAGTACTACCTTAGGGGTCACAAGTGAACAAACTGTTTAAAATTTAGCAATCAGCATATATTTTTAGGTTAAGAATATGAAAATCACATATATATATATATATATATATATATATATATAGAGAGAGAGAGAGAGAGAGAGAGGCGTACTTTCCAAAAATAAATTTTGATTTATTAAAACACTCTTTCTATCCTAAATGGAATGCACTTCTAGCTACAATTCTTAATCAATCCCACACTCTGCAAAAAAAATCTTAATCAATCCATCTAATCTTGATCATTTTTGCAAAAAAAATACTAAGATCTATGGTATCAAATAAGTACCAATAGATTATCATCGGATATATTTTCATAGTATAACGATTTAGAATCATAATTGTTCATATTATTTTCTATATACTTAGACAAACCTAAAATAATTTGATTTCAACCAAATTTAAAGGTTCACTCTTTTTATATTAGAATAGAAACCAGTGGAGGAAGTTGCAGTTCAAGAGGGTACCAAGATAGTATGCACACAAGCTTAAGCTGATGAGAAATATAGACAACTCACTTGTATTTCAATAACAATCATACCTCATTAAAAAGAACATATTAACTATATTGCCTGAAGTTTAGCTTAGTGATGATCTATTACACCTAAAAAATCACTACACCTATGGTCTGCGCCCCCGCCCCTGCCCTATACGGCGCAAAAAATCCCAAAACGGTAAAAAAAAACACCACAATAAACCCCACTCTCCGTCCATGTTTCCAAAAAAAATACAAAATAAAAACATATACAACAAAAAAACACCATAAAAAACCCACCGTCCCCGCCGTCCATGTTTCAAAAAAAAACAAAGAACTGAAAAAATAAACGGCAAAAAATACCCATTTTCGAAACAAACCAATCCATTTCCAAAACAAACTGTTCGACATCCAAAATCATATAAAGGTGTTTACACCAAAATTTGGGAAGAACGCAGGAACTCGAAACTTCCAAGATTGTGTCAATCAAGGAATCGATTGCATGAGGATCGATATCAGCTGATTCAGATGCAGCACTGGAATCAGCTCTCTTTGAATGATGTCAACAGATAACGACAATGAGCTACGGTTGGCGTCGAAAAATACGTGTCGGACTCTAAAAAAGAAAAAGATTAGGGTCCAAGTTATCTTAAGTTAGGAATGTTTTCTTTTATACCAAAGATTGTAATGAGTCATACTTGAGTAGGATTCATACTTAGGCTCCGGGTATAAATATTGGACCCCGGCTATTGTAAAAAGACATCCAATCAATCAATACAAGTTATTTTTTTTTGGCTTTACGCCAACCTTTAGGAGTAGGAATAGTATAGATCTCGGTGAGTTTTTCAACAAGCAGGGTTGCATCAGTCCGACTGGCCTCCAGCTTGTCTGTAAGTACCGTCACGGCTTATGCTTTGGTTTGTAAGGCTGCATCGGTTAAGTTCGACCTCCACTGTAAGCTCTAGCATAAGCTAGTTATCGATCTTCATCTAGTTCAAGTACGGCTGCATCGGTTAAGTTCGACCTCCACTGCTCGAATTAGATTATGATCAAGTTATCGGCTTTACCTAAGAGTGGCATCCTTCGGATAGATTCATTAAGTTATCGATCTTGTTGATGTTCTTATTGTTATTAGTTTTCAGCAATATCAACCTGCCCAGTCGAGATCGATCTAGATCGACCTTATATCATTTTAGTCCATCATTTTGCTTTGTTATGATACGGTGTTTCTTACTTTGAGCAATGGGTTATGTTTCATCGGTTGTTCTACTTCGATCTTGATCGTGCATAGTATGCGGTTAAGGCACGTATGATCTTGAGGAGGTTTGCTGGCTAGTTAAATCCGGTCTATAGTTCGCTATTATGGTTGTAACGATCCGGTCGATCCCCACTGATGGCACTTTAGATCGGAGAATGCTAGTTGGTAGATTTATTTTCGATCAGGCGTGACCTTGACTGTTTGATATGCCTGAATCAGCTAAATAGCCGATCGTCTATGCTTTAACGCCTACAGTGTGTCTCTATGATTCTGTTAAATGTGAATAGATCTGTTTACTTTAAAGATTTAATTTGTTGTCTTTATCACGGCTACCATCGATCCGGTCGAACCCCACTGTTAGAGATAACAGGTTAAGTCTGATAAGTTCATAGGTTTGTCCATGTTAATAGTCGATTGTTCACACGTTGTAGTCCCTTTTCCACCTGAATCGGCTATTTCAGCCGATTTGCTTGAACTTTTACACATATAGCGTGTCTTTCGGAAAGCCTGTCAATGTGTAGATGGTTTTACGAATTCTTCGGTTTTAGTTTGTTATTATTATCATAGCTACTATCTATCCGGTCGAACCTCACTGTTAATGATAACATATTAGATTCAGAGCGTTTGTAGATCTATTTGTACTAAACAGTCGATTTGTTCGCATGCTATATCCTTTCTCGATAGATTCATCGGCTCAATGCTTTACACTGGTAATACTCACTTAGCCAATGATTTTACTTATATCTACGTGCATTGTACTTGTCAACATAAAATCAATCGTGATCTACGAGCTTTACAGTCCGTAACAGCCGATATCTACGCGTATCGGCCGTTTAGACGATTTTCCCGTCTGGCTGCTCCTGAAGCGGCATACTTGGAACTGTCTGGGCAAAACCAGCATGTTCCACCTTAAATTACTGATAAATTTTCTCTCCTTGTCAATTACAGGTCAAATTGACTAGCACGCATTGGGAGAAATTCGCAGGATTGGCTAGCCCTGCGTTGAAGCCAAACGGGTCTCCAGCCTTGCTCCATCAAGCAGATCCTTTCGGCTTGTTGTGTGACAGGCGCATCGACACGTTTTTGCGCCGACAAAAAGACTGATTACAGGCCGATGAAACAGATCAGGCACATATTCAAATAGAGGACGCACATATTCGCACACAGGAAATCTTTGATGACACCGACAAAATAGATCACACACATAGTCAAACAGAGGAATTCGGCGAAACCTTGGCACATATTGAAAAAGAGGAATTCAGCCACCGGACCCTCCCGCCGGCGGCGGCTCAAAGCTAGCTGCACAATCAAGTTCACTGTCCTCTGCACTTCTGCAGTTCTACCGTGCTCGTCTTTCTATAAAGGTGCGTTTCCAAATCTTGCGTTCAGCACTTGAGCTTTGATAGTGTCCATATTACAATTTTTGTTTACGTTACATTTATCAGGCAACTGTTCTTATGTGCTGCAGTTGGTCGATACTTGTTGGTTTTTTATTAAGTAATTTGTATTTCAGTCTCATTCTAATATAAATGTATCAATTCCCTTTCATATTTTTACGTGTATACATAGATCACAAAAGTATTAAAAAAGTAAAACCATTTTTGTTAGGATACTATAAAATACACCTACATGATATAGGTAATAAAGATTATGAGATGAGCTTTATATTTTCTAGATAATTAGATTTAAAAAAAATTAGGGCTGGTTCGGTTAGGCTCAATCCTGGTCGGAATGGTTCCTGGTGATGCTCGGCTATATAAAATACAGCAACGTTCCTAGCCGAATCGGTTCCACTACTCCATCCCGTGCGAACCAAACATGCTCTTAATATGTTCGTCTAGCCACAAGCCACGTGCATTGCTATAGGCATGGGCAAAAATTTTGAATATGTGCAACGCACGGGCATATATCTAGTAACTTTAAAAAAGAGATATTGGATAGTCATTCTACAAAAGGAGGAAAACTTACTACCGTTCTGAATCCTTCTAGAAAAGTTTATTTGATAAGGATCACCCCTCTTTTAATAAGCATCATATAAATTGTGTTCTCTTATCAAATCGGATAACCAGAGCTCATGATTGCTTGTACACAAGGCTAATCTCACTTGGATTTTCATGTCTCAGTTTTTTAAGACTTTAAAAACAATGTAGACAAGTTTACATCCCGTAAAACTTTTATCATCTATCTCTTCGTCTATTTATGCCATGTGAGCCTATTGCCATACTCTTATAAAATCTTCATCGAGACTGGCCTAAGAAACGACTTATTATTAGCTCGTTAGTGGTGAATGTGTGCCCCTCAACAATAAGACTTCACTACTACAGAAGTTAACTATAGGGGCGGCTCTAGAGCCTCTGTAGGGGCGGCTGCGCCAGCCAGCCCTTTCAGGTGTTCCTGAGGGTGCCTCAGAGGGCGGTTTCTGACCGTCCTGCGAAGTGCCCTATGTAAAGGCGGGCTGTGTTTTCAGCCCGCCTCTGAGTTCCCTCTGTAAGGGCGGCTGGTAATATCAGCCGCCCCTGTAGTGGACTTCTATAAGGGCGGTTGTATCACCAGCCGCCCCTGCTGTGTGTATTTGTAAGGGCGGTTCAATCAAGAACCGCCCCTACAGTGAATTTTCCAAAAAAAAATCAAATTCAAATCTGACCATATATATATATATATATAATTCAAATTCGAATCTGACCGTCACAAATTTACATATATACATCCATTACAACATAGTCATAAGTCATAATTCACAAAAGTCCATCATTACAACATAGTCCATTATGAAGTCTATCATTATAACATAGTCCATTAAGAAATCCACAAGTCCACATGCAAAACAAAGTCCAAACCGTTCCAAAGTCTGATCCAAACCATACCACAAGTCCACATTGTCATCAATGGCCTAGGGCTAGCCTATCAGTCTTCCGAAGGTGTTGGTATAGAGGATTACTACCTAAGTCAGAAAGAAGATGATGGTAAGTGCCTTTATGGTACACAATCTGGTCCATTATGAAGTTGCAAAGGTCGCCGACCATCTCTAAGAGCTCGTCATCCTTGTATGGGTTCCTTCTCGTGTCTTTATCTTTCTCCAACTACAAGAAAACAAGTTTAGGTTTACTATATCACAACATATGTGAACTTTTCATACTACGGGCGAAGAGGTTCAAACTTACCAGATTGGGGTTTCTGTTGTAGCCACCGATGGTACTCATCATAATACATGTGTAGTATCCACAATGTAGACTCCCAGGCTTCTGCTTGGGGCACTGTGTGTTTTGCATATGGAGATATTAAGTAATGCTATTGACAAACACATAATATATGGAGTACCAAAGTAAATGACACTTACCGCACATAGAGTTTTAACATACAATTTTTCCTTCCTATTTGGATGATGCCTCCCCTTATGTTCCTGGGCATAGTGCCTGAATGCCATGTTCCAATGGTTTTAGCAAATACATCTTGTTAGTATCCCACATTGAATCTTACAAGTATGTATACAAACATAGTAGTTAAAATGAGGATTGTCAATATGTATACATCTTGACAGTCGCTATGAAGTCTTTGTATGTCTCGACTGGGAAATCCGATGAATCAAAGACCCATGCCATGCTATGTGAGAGCCAGACGCCTATGCAAATCCAGTGATCGCTGCATGAATTTAGTCATAGAAGAAACACATAAGCTCTTTTGCATCGAACAAAGTATATTGAACAAAGCTAAGTATACAGTCGAACTTACTTGAAGTGGTATGGTATCCATATATTATCGTGTTGTTGGAGATTTTTAAAACATAGGGCAATGTATACCGCAACCTTAAGGGACTCTTCCAATATTTTCTTGTTCCTGATGTCCTCTTTCTCCTTAAGGCCTCGTTCGGCAACCTCGGAATGCTTCCAGACCAGGATCGGAACCTGGCATGGTTTGAGTGGTTCCGTGCGTGTCACTCAAACCAGGCCTGGGTGCCATTCCATCCGGTTTAATTCCCACGCATAAAAAAAATATTGTTCGGCAATACAGGCTTCAAACCAGGGACTATACCAGGAACGTGCAACACAAACTGAACTGTCTAGTACTTGAGGCACGCAAAGTCACACATTTAGCCATACTCCTCCGTGTGCAAACACTTGTAAAAAAATCTTGCTACTGATGACATAATAACACAACAAATTATACTTGCAGATCATATTGCCTTGTACTACTCTTGGCCATGCAAAGCAAATCCAAAAGAAATTTCACAACCTGATAATCAAATGTAAGTGCTTGTCATAAATAAATCTCTCACGTTTTGGGGTTCTTGATTTGCAAGTCTCTCATCATGCTCTCATACGTGTAGAGATAATGAGCAGCAATAATAGCAGAGTACCACAGATGTGCAGCCACAGATAAAGAAACATGCTAGCTAGTGCCAAAAGTGACAAAATGTGCACCAAAGGATGTCCAAAGCATAATTGTGTAACCAGTTTGAAAACATAATATCGACGAAATATGGTCGGCAATCTAGGTATGCCCAAGGTAGTAGTTTATCGGCAGACAGGTGCGCAAGCTACGAACGAGATGGTGACGCAAGACAGACACGAGGTTTTATCCAGGTTCGGCCACCGTGAGGGCATAACACCTACGTCCTGCGTCTGATTGTATTGCTGTATGTAATGAGATGTTTTTCGAGGGGGTCCCCTGCCCGCCTTATATAGTCCGCGGGACAGGGTTACAGATCTAGAAACTAATCCTAGCCGGTTACAATTGTCATCGATGGCCGTATAAGGATTCCTATTCTAGCCGACCAGGACCTTGCTTGATCTCCAATTCTATCTTGGTTACTTGCGCGGGACTCCGAGCAGATCGATTGGGCCGCGCGTCGTCTCCTCATGGGCCGAGCCCTCTGGTCTAGGCCAGCCCAAGTCTAGCCGTAAGGGTATAGGGGTTAATACCCCCACACATAAATATTCTATATTGTCAAAGCAACAAATAAATCCTCTTCTTGTACTCAGACTCCTCCTATGGCAGTCCAGTAGCTTTCAGTGTTGACCTTGGAGCCATTCTGTCACCCTGGCGTGCTCGAGTGCGGCCCTGCAAATGGGTGGAGCAACATTGTTTCATACTCGAATTGTTCTGATCAGCAAATGAACAGCAACTTGGAAGATGTTTAGACTCAACAGAAAAAAGTGGTGGTTCAGATGAAACGATCAGCAACTACACAGTACAGTGTGTATAGAAGGGTGCCAAGTGATGACTGCTAGTTACTTCAGAAATTCACATCAGAAATGCAGAGGCAGAGGTTAAGCTACGAGTTTGGGTGCTCTAACCTAACCTCATTACAATACAAATGGCGCCTATGATAATTACAAAGTTGATGACCAAAATCCTTACTTTGAATTGCATTGTATATTTGAATGAAGATCAGTAATAAGTTTTTTAGATAATGGAACAAAGTTCCATAGTACTAAGATATACAAAGACAGTTCCTTGGACATGGCATCCAATTCCAAAGTACAAATTGCACACTCAAATTCCAAGCTATCTGCTTTGAAACCAAAAATCAGAGGAATCATGCCTATATACACACATACACCGATTATAATAAACTCATATTTGGAACCAGAGAATGATGCAATCAAATTTTGCCACAAGTTCATTAACCATGCCGGTGATGATTCTTTTACAGATCTAAAACTGATTGCAGTTTATCTTAAGTGCTAACATGGCAAAAAACAGTCTCTGAATCATCCGGAAAAACATAGCACATCTAGAAAACTGAATCTAACGATTACTAAGGAAGGAGGATCATGATACTTGTAGTTAACGTAGCTAACCTACAATGTTACAACTTTGGCTTCTCAAGACTTAGTTGCTTCTTTATCTAGTTCATCAACAACACGAGAGCCAAAAGAAAGCGAAGTGCTAGTTAGATCGACACGAGTACCTTCTGGAGTTGCTACCGCATCCCAAGAGGGCGGAGGTTCACCTTCCCCTACTCTAAGCGGTGCTGGTGAGATCTACAAGTAATAAGAAAATGTCTGTGTTAAGAAAAAAACACACTTGATCAAGGAAATTAGTGGCATAGAAAGAGCACAATAGTTATGTGACTGACCAAGCCTAGAGAACTCAAAGTTTTGCAGTGATTTTTCAGATGAAACAAATTTTTTTAGACTAGAGAGCGTGTCAAGAATCAAGATGACATGGGCTATACAAAACTACCACCTTTTAAAAAAACTACATAGTACATATATTCACTCCCAACCAAAATCTACTGTAAACACCATTAGCATTGTATGATAATCAAGTCACTCGATTTCCCATTTTGATTGTAAATTTGAGATCCATTAGTACATAAATGCATCTCCTAGAATATGGCATGTCGTCAACTGTAGTTCTCTTTAGTTCACCAAAACCAATACAAGGAGCAATTGTTCAAATCAGCGTGTATACAAAAAGGAGAACTCTCGGCACTCAAAGATTGTGTATCTCTTGCCTTGCAGATGCTAAAGGCACTCTAACCAAACAAACAAGCAATAATTTCATCATGGGTCGCCCAAAAAGTCGAATCGATTCGGAAGATCCAAAACAAAGTGATGCGCCTCTCATCACTACCATGAAACAAACAAATACACAAAATGATCTCGTTTGCCTAGCTACTGCAGAGTAAACAGAGAGATGTAATTGAGTGTCTGTATTATTTGCCGCAAGCACACAGACCTTCAGCGAACAGGGGATCAGACTTTAGATCCAGTGGGCAGCGAAGGCAACAGATGACCGAAGTGAAAGTTGGTCACGAGGCCGAAGCTGGAGACCTGGGACCGGCCGGCCCCTCGACGGACAGGACGAATCAGCCAGAACCCTATCAAGAACCCTAGCGCCAGGGACAGGGAGAGAAGAGGGCAAGAAGAGGGCTTACAGGTGAGAAGGTGGCGGAGATCGTAGATGTTCGATGGGTAGCGGTCGCCGTAGCCTCGTGCCGCGCCGTCGCCTCCCCTCGGTGGTGCCGCGCCATCGCCTCTCATCGCGTCGAACAGGTTTCGTTCCGGACCTATGAGGGTCCGGTTTCGTTCCGGGTGGAGGAGGGGGCAAAATGGCCCGGATTGACTGAGTTTTATTCCGGGCCGAATCTAGCCGAACGACTATTCTTGGTCCGGCCTGGATTGAAACCGGGCCTATTCGATCCGGGTGGAACAGGCCAGGTTCCGGGCCAATCCGGCCTAACCGAACGAGGCCTAAGTGTCTTTCTAGCTCTTAGTTCTTTGCAATCTAGTTTTTACTCTTTAGGGTAATTAAAATTTGTTGATGCTATAGGTGAAGGGTCTATATACCCGTGTTTCAGAAATGACCTCTTTTTCACAAAGTCCGCTTGCATTCTATAAATCACGACACGGGTTAGTTACAACAAAATTAAAAGATTACATTCATATCATATCGAGAGGGCAAGGACTTAAAGGCACCATATGTGAATTGGATTCATTTCCATTCGTCCGAGGTGGAAGCATGCCTGGATATCCTTAAACTCAACGGCAATTTGCCCATCTGGGGCTCCAAATGTGCCGGCAGGGATCCATGCTTGTAAGATTTCTAGTTCTGTTATCTGAGCACGCAAGTACCAATCGTGGAACTTTCTCATTCCACGTGGCAAGCACTGTATGACTTAGTTTGGTAGGAAGTTCTTGCCTTTTTCATATTTATCCGGGCAATCATTTGACCATTTGAGGTTATCAACAGCTAGATACTTGTTAAACCCTTTGTGCAGTTTGCTAGTGGTGCCCTCCTCAGAAGCTGGTGCTCTGAATTTTTTTACTTGGTTCTTAGGCTTGAACTGGTCATGGGCCATCCACTTGTGCACCGACGAGATGTCATTAATGTCCACATACGATGGCCTTATCTTGATTGGGATTTTGTTTCAAGCTTCCCATTCGGACACGTCCTTGTCAACTTGTGCATCACCTGCTCCAGGGGCCACTTGTTCTTCATGTATCGGCTGTTCATGAGGCAACTGCTGTTCATGAGACACTTGTTGTTCATGTATCGGCTACGCTTGTTGAGAAGGATGTTGCATCTCATCATGCCTTTGCTCGGTACGAGCTTGAGAAGGATGTGGCATGTCATCATGCCCATGCTCGATACGAGGTGGAGAAGGATGTGGCATGTCATCATGCCCTTGCTCGGTACGAGGTGGAGAAGTCTCTAGCGTGTGGTGGTCATGGTCATGGGCCGGTGAGTATACATCCCCGTCCTCAACAGGTTGCTCCAGAGGATGAACTTCAGTCGGAGTTGGCGAAGACTCGGTCAATACAATGTCCTGTCTGTGCCAGAGGATGAACTGGTTCATGACGTCTCCGAGTAACATGAGCCCCTCGGGAGTAGGGTGTTCTATCTTCCAAGTCATGAACTCAGGCTTCACGGTATGCACCTCGACCCGAGTGTAGTCCTGCGGGATGTCCCTATTGTGCCACGTGCCGCCCGGAGGATGTGCCACGCCCGTTGCCACCTCAATGATCACGTTTTGCCTGCCCATCGGAACCACCAATTTGTAACTGGTTGGCGCCCGTATGCGATCGACGGGGGTTCCGGTTGCATTGGAACCTTGACTGTTGGGAACATCCGGAGGGCTGCCAACTATCACCAGTTCTCCGAGCGGCCCCATTGGTGTCTGTGGCTCCATTGTAGACAGTCCTTTCTCCACCAACATCTTTTCAACTAGAGCCTTCACTTGGCACTCAAGATTAGACTCTCGATCTCTGCCATGTTTCTTGTACATGTGCCTCTCCTCTACGAATCCATGCTTTTAGGACATCCTCTTCCCTAGCCCCCTGGTGCGTCCTGTGTGCTCGGGGTTTCCCAAGGCAACGGTAAGCTCATCCCTCTCTCTGGAAGGGTTGAATGCGCCCTTCTCCTTGTCTTCAGCAAGTTTCAGTATCTTTGATACTACCTCTCCGGTCTCCGGCTTAGCAAACTTGAGGCTACTACCGGATGAATCGACACTCCTCGCGTATATCCACTATTTAAGGCGTGGCTTCAACTTCGGCACTTCCGTATTCCCGGTAGCTTCGGCCTCTGCGTCCATCTTCCTAAAGACCTCTTGCTTGCCAGCGTAGCCACCGGGGCCTAGACGAGGGTAGTGTTGGTTCTTCTTTGCCTGCTCGCTGTTACGGGCACTGAGGGCCAATGATGCCTCTGAAGTCTTCTCAGCCACGAGCTCCTCCCATTGACTAGGAGTTATGTTGCCATACTCGTGGAAAGGAGTTAACTTCTGTTGGATAAAGCTCTTGTTCAGATCCGACCGCCAACGTCGGAAGCTCTGCCCCATTATCTTAAAAGCATTTTGTTGTACCAACTCGTGCGTTCCCTCCGAAAACCTGAAGTTCTGCTTCAGCTTCTCCCATAGGTCTACCTTTTGGCTCATAGGTACAAGATTCTAGCCACGGATAGCTGGGTTCAACTTATCTCTAACTACAAACCCGATGTGATTACGGAATTTCGCCATGTATGTATATGGCTCAAGGATCTGCCCGTCTGGCCCGACCTCTGTTATCACATAGCATGCCTTGTCGTGATATTGGTTTGGCTTTCTAATCCCCCCTCGTTTCCTCTTTGGTTGGGCAGTCTCAGTCGTGGTTGTGTCCTGAGGTTGTGGAGCGGAGGCCTCATTGTGAGTATCTGTGGCTCCTTCCTCTGATCTCCTTTGCCCCGCTACGTATTATCCGGCAAGACGAGCCGGAGGCCGACGTCGTCTTTTTAGAGGTTGAGTAGGGACGACCTGTGTATACAGCAGGTCAAAAGTGTTAGCAGAGGTAACATATAGCCATAGCATTAGCTAAATTTACAAGCTACTAAGGCTTTATCCGTACCTCGTCGTTCGGATCAAAATCCTTGTCCAACTCGTCCTCCGTTGGCCTCCGTCTGGGTTCTCATGCGAAAGGATCCTCGGGACTTACATATCCCCCTGATGAGGTGTCGTCATCCTCATCATCATCCTCATCATCATCCCCTTCTTTGCCTTGGGCATCCTCTCCGCCTTCTCTTCCTTGGGCTCCCCCACTGGATCCTCATCATCGACAAGGTCCTCCTGAGTAAGCATCACTTCTAAACCCTTTTCTAACTCGTTATCGAACTGCTCCTGAGTAAGCTGGTCATCTAGTTCTTGCTCTCCATGGGATGGCTGCTCATCATTCACGGGGCATCGGGATGCACTCTTTGATGTTCGCGACATTTTCGTGCCTTGTTCTAAGAGATGCAAGAAAAAAAGTAGTAGAAGTAGTAGAAGTAGTAGTACTAGTGATAGAAGTAGTAGTACTAGTAGTACAAGTAGTAGTAGTAGTACTTATAGTAGTACTAGTAGTAGTAGTAGTACTTGTAGTAGTAGCAGTAGTAGTATAAGTAGTAGTACTAGTAGTGGAAAATACATATTGGCATTCACCAGGTCTGGATCTCGCTACTGAAGAAAACAAACTCGCTACTGAAGAAAATAAACAAGTGCAGTGCTGCTAGTGAAAGCATATATCAGACTTGATCAGTAAATCATAGTAGTACTGTACCTCGGTTCTGGTTCAGGCAAAGCATACACAGGTTGTGCAGTGCGGTTGGAGTCTTGGAGAGGGCATATGGCCATTCTCTGGACCAGGAGCCTCAATTCAGGCGAGGCAGCAAGGTAACCTTATAAGCTGTCCACGACCCAGGGAGATGCAAGAGGAAAAGGAGGAGGCTGTATCTGCACTGATGGCCTTCATGGTAGGATTGGTCGATTTGGGGTCACTCACCAGTCACCAGTCAGTAGCCCGCACTCAACTGAAGTGCACCTAGAACGAGTCTCCAGTCAGTAGCTGGAGAAGACCTTAAAATGCATAATTATCGCATGACACCAGTCTGTCAACAAAAGGCTTGTCATCTCTCAGAGAAAGGACTGCGCTATATGAAGTTTTAGGGTGAGTAACTCAAACTGTTACATCTGAGTGGTGGTTGAGGAAGAAGAGGTTGGTCAGGCAGTCAGGCTACTTAATTCCTAGGCTGATGTTGCAGTTAGGATTTGCTGCTGTAGTGGATAACCAGAAAAGAGCTAGCATCCGGAAGATTGAGTCCTCAGTCTTCTAGTTTAGTATGTCCAATCCATTATTTCCAGTTATTAAGGGAGGAAGATGTTTGTGAAATTAACTGTGAAAATGGATGAAAGCATGGAGCTGATTTCCAGGGCTACAAGTAAATCCTTACAGAAAATCTAATGCACCCTGACAATTCAAATTGCACAATGAGGGTAAAAGATGACCAGTAGAATATGGAAGATAATTTTGATTTGATTCAAATAAAAAGTTTCAGCCCAGAGGGCATAAAATTTTTTCCTGCAAGATCACAAAAGCAAAATTGAAGCTGAATGAATGCATGATCACAAAAGTTTGAGCCCAGAGGGCATAAATTTTTTTCCTACAAGATCACAAAAGCAAAAAAAATTTCATGAAAGTTTCAGCACAGGTAAACATCTGCTGAATGAATGCATGATAAAGGCTCAATTCAAGCTGGAGTGTAGCACACGATCGAACAAAAGCAAAATTTCCAGGCGGAGATTCAGCGCTGTGGGTGTGGTGCGGACTGCAGTGGCAGGCCAGCGGTCATTAGCGCCAGCCAAGAAGAGGATAGACACAGACAGACAGGCCGGGAGCAAAGGCGATGAGATTGCAATGCTGGAGAAGATGCTCTCGGGGGTCGAACAGTCAGTAGGATTTTGCCATAATGATCTGCAGTATGGGAATATTATGATATATGAAGAGACCAGACAAGTCACCTTGATTGTAAGTTTTATAAAAGATATAAGCTATTCTCATATTATACTTAAACCTGTGCTGGCGCCTATTTGCATAATTCTAGGTAAAATATGCAGAATTATGAATTTCCTGTATGTTATTATGAAATTTTAGGAATGGGGACAGATTAGTAAAACAAAAAAAAAATCTAGAAATGCAAACAATCTGGTTTGCTGAGAAATGCTAGCAATAAGGGCAACTTGATAGACCAGTGAGGAGTTCTTGTTCTACCACACATTAGACCATGTTATCCCTGTAACTGAATGCTATTTTGTTGATCTCTTATGTCCTGCAGGACTATGAATATGCGAGTTTTAACCCTATTGCATTTGACATTGCTAATCACTTTTGTGAGATGGCTGCTGATTACCATACAGCGACACCACATATGTTGGATTTTTCAAAATATCCTGGTTAGTTTTACTTGTGACCAATTGACCATGTGAGTTGATAAATATGTTGCTATTTAACTTACGTTTGCTGCTTAATTTTATTGCTCTGCACTATTTCAGACATTGAGGAGTGTTAGCTAATCTACTGTCACCTTGTGTGAACACAACAGAGAAAAGCGACGTCGACTTAGCCGCCTGCTGTGTGTGAACACAGCAAGGGAAGGCGGCGCCGACTTTGCCCCCTGCTGTGATACAGTAGGCGCTGCAGGTGCAGGCGCCGCACGGCTCACCTGCAGCACTGTAGGAACAGGCAGTGGCCGGCGCAGAGTCAGCCCTGTCAGGTTATCTAGTTACTATGTCAGCATGGACGCTGCATATGGACTAGATAGTTAGAGTTGTATAAATAGACATGTATGGCAACTCAGTAAAGAGAGCTCATATTTGCCATCACACAGACAGGACCTCGGCCAACGCTGTTGTCTTGTATTGTGCGTGCTTGCTCTGTTCTCCCTTCTTCTTCTAAGCTCGTCCATAGTGTGTGGGTACGGACAACGCCGGTACGTGGTCTGCACGGCTAGTGGGTGCTCGGCAACACTAGCGCGTGCTCGGCGAGACCATCAAGTGCTCCACTCGCCTGAGCCTGTGCTCGACAAGATCGGCTGGAGTGGTTCACTGTCGTGAGCCGGTGATCCTCTGAGACCAACGGAGTGGTCTAGAGGCCATCTCGGTGGTCAGAAGGCTAACTATGGGCCAACAAGTGGTATCAGAGCCGTACAAGCGCCGTCGTCATTCTAACCAATAGCGAAGACAGGCGGTTCGGAGTTGGACGACGACAGTGGCACTGTCATGGCTGCCCAGCCACTACCGGATGTAGTTGTTCGCACGGTGTGGGAGGTCAGCGGCACCGCTTGGCCGACGCTGACTCGCACTAACTATGGAGAGTGGTCGGTGACCATGAAAGTCAAGCTCAGAGCCCGACGGCTCTGGAATGCTGTTGACAAGGGCACCGACGTGGAAGAAGACGACATGTCAGCGTTGGAGGCTATCCTCACTGCTGTACCGGCGGAGTACAGGGAACCATTGGGGACGAAAGGCTCAGCTAAAGAGGCGTGGGAGGCCATTGCGGCGATGCGCGTCGGTTCCGACCACGCAAAGAAGGCGACGGCCCAGTTTCTAAAGCAGGAGTATGCAAACCTCAAGTTCAAGGATGGTGAAACAGTGGAGGACTTTTCCCTCCGCCTGCAGACGCTCATCAGCAAGCTAAAGAGCCACGGCATCACCATCGACGAAGAGGAGACGGTCTCCAAGTTCCTCCACTCCGTGCCGGCAAAGTACATCTAGATCGCTCTCTCCATAGAGACGATGCTGGACTTGTCCACCCTCACCATTGAGGATGTGGCAGGCCGTCTGCGGGCGGTGGACGAGCGCTTGGGGCAGGCGACAGCAACGAAGGACAGCGGGAAACTCCTGCTAACGGAAGAGGAGTGGGCTGCTCGACAAAACTCCGGGAAGGCAGCCTCCTCCAGTCACGGTGGCAAGGGCAAGCACCGAGACGGGGCTTCTTCGGAGAAGAAGCACATCGACTCCAACGCCTATCGGTGTTGCGGGAAGATGGGTCATTGGGCACGGGAGTGCCCAAATCGCAAGAAGGAAAAGAAGGCTCAGGCTCACCTGGCGAAAGCCGATGATGAGGATGAGACCACTATCCTTATGGCGACGTTCTGTGCACTGCATGACGTCGAGGCCATGGAGAGGGTAGAGGCGACGACGGTGGAAGGACCTAGGAAGGCCCTGAAGATCGTCAACCTCGACGAACCACGCGCCCAAGTTCACCTCGGACGTGTGGGCGTCGACCAGGAGCAGCCGTGGTATCTGGACTCTGGTGCCAGTAACAACATGACGGGCTTCAAGGACTCCTTCTTCGAGCTCGACGGCGATGTTACCGGTACGGTGAAGTTTGGTGACGGCTCAAGGGTGGCTATCCAAGGGCGCGGCACCATCATCTTCAGATGCCAGAACGGGGAGCACCGCGCGCTAACGAATGTATACTATATCCCGCAGCTGCGTTCCAGCATCATTAGCATTGGCCAGCTGGATGAGCGCGGTAGCGAGGTTCTGATCAAGGACGGCATTCTGAGGATCAGAGACCGGGAGCAGCGACTTCTCGCCAAGGTGAAGAGGTCCCAGAACCGGTTGTACCTGCTCGACCTAAAGGTAGAGCAGCCGGTTTGCCTAGCGACAAGGCACTCTGAGGAACCGTGGATGTGGCATGCCCGGTTCGGACATCTCAGCTTCGACGCACTTGGTCGGCTGGGGAAGATGGTCCGAGGGCTACCCCACATCAAACACGGAGGCGAGCTGTGTGACAGCTGCCTGGCCGGGAAGCAGAGGAGGCTACCTTTCCTAAAGGCGGCCAAGTATCGCGCGAAGGAAGCTCTCGAGCTAGTTCACGGCGACCTCTGCGGGCCAATCACGCCTGCTACATGCGGTGGTCGGCGGTACTTCCTCCTACTCGTGGACGATTGCAGTCGCTACATGTGGTTGCAACTCCTTACGAGCAAGGATGAAGCGATGGTGGCGATCAAGAAGTTCAAGACGCGCGCGGAGGCCGAGAGCGGCAAGAAGCTCCGCACACTGAGGACTGATCGGGGTGGTGAATTCACTTTGGTGGAGTTTGCTACGTACTGCGCGAATCAGGGTGTGGGACAACATCACACCGCGCCGTACTCGCCACAACAGAATGGCGTGGTGGAGCGACGGAACCAGACAGTGGTCGGCATAGCCCGATCCATGATGAAGGCCAAAGGGATGCCAGCAAAATTCTGGGGAGAGGCGGTGACCACGATGGTGTTCATCCTTAACCGTGCTCCAACCAAGGCCCTAACGGGCAAGACGTCGTTCGAAGCTTGGTACGGGAGCAAGCCGAACGTGTCATTCCTCCGGACATTCGGTTGCATCGGCCACGTCAGGAAGACGAAGCCGAACCTCACCAAGCTGGAGGACAGGAGCACACCCATGGTGTTCCTAGGCTACGTAGAGGGTACCAAGGCGTACCGGCTCTATGACCCATGCGGAGACAAGGTGATTGTCTCGCGCGATGTTGTGTTCAACGAGGAGGCAGCTTGGGACTGGAACAGTCCGAGCACGGGGGAAGCAGGAGGCTTCCCCAACACCTTCGTCGTCGAGCACTTGGTCAACCACGGCGGTGGAGACGCTGCGGAACAGGTGCCACGCACTCCGGGAGGAGCGCCGAGCACTCCGACGGTAGAGTCGAGCACTTCTGGGGCAGTGCCGAGCACTTCAGGAGGGATGCCGAGCACTCCGAGAGGAGTGTCGAGCACTTTTGGAGGGATGCCGAGCACGCCAAGAGTGGAGCCATGAGGTTCTACAGTGGTGGCGACCACTTCAAGACGGGTGCCGAGCACTCCCGTGGCAGAGCCAAGACGTCTTATTGTGGTCCCAACCACTCCAAGACTGAGGCTAGGCACTCCTACAGTGTGGCCGAACACTACAGGAGTTTTGACGAGCAGTCCAGAAGCAGTGCCGAGCACTTCGGGTGCTATGCAGGGCACTCCGGCAGAAGAAGGAACTCTATCACTCCCGATCGAGTTCACCTCACCTCCAAGTGACATCACTGAGTTCGTGGACGCCTACCACGAAGGTGAGGAGTTGAGGTTCCGCAGGCTGCACGACATCGTCGGTGGCACAGATCCCTCAGGTCTGGTGGGTAGGCTGCTCAACGGCGCAGAGCTGCTACTCGTCAGCGCAGAGGAACCACCCACGTTTGCGCTAGCCGAGCGCGATGGAAACTGGCAACGGGCGATGCTGGAGGAGATGAAGGCGATCGAGAAAAACGAGACTTGGCAGCTCGTCGATCCACCTCCAGGATGCCGTCCGATCAGCCTGAAGTGGATGTACAAAGTCAAAAGGGACGAGCTCGGCGCCATTGTCAAGCACAAGGTGTGCCTCATCGCCCGAGGCTTTGTCCAGCGTGAGGGCATCGACTTCGAGAAGGTCTTTGCGTCAGTAGCGCGCATGGAGTCGGTCCGTTTGCTACTAGCTTTGGCGGCAGCAAAGGACTGGCGCATCCATCACTTGGACGTTAAATCGGCCTTCCTCAACGGCGAGCTGGCAGAAACAGTCTTCGTCAGGCAACCTCGAGGGTTCGCTGTCAAGGGAGAGGAGCACAGGGTGCTTCGACTGCGCAAAGCGCTCTACGGGCTGTGGCAAGCCCCTCGAGCATGGAACGCCAAGCTTGATGCCACGCTGGGCGAACTTGGGTTTCAAAGGTGCGCAACCGAGCACGCGCTCTACACGCGACGACAGGGGAAGGAAGAGCTCGTGGTCGGCGTGTATGTGGATGACTTAATCGTCACCGGCGCGCGCATGGAGGATATCAACAGCTTCAAGCGAGAGATGGCAGCTCGTTTCCGAATGAGCGATCCCGGCGCTCTCTCCTACTACCTCGGCATCGAGGTGAGACAGGGGAAGGAGGAACTCACGCTTGGGCAAAGCACGTATGCCTCCAAGCTGTTGGAGAGGAGCGGCATGGTGGAGTGCAAGCCATGCGTGACTCCGATGGAGGAGCGGCTGAAGCTGACGAAGGCCAGCACTGCGGCGAAGGTGGATGCAACACTCTATCGGAGCATCGTCGGCGGTCTGCGCTACCTAGTCCACATGAGGCCAGACATTGCATTTGCCGTGGGCTACGTCAGTCGCTTTATGGAGGATCCCAGAGATGATCACTGGGCTGCGGTGAAGCGGCTACTACGCTACGTCAAGGGAACGGTGAATCATGGAATCATCTTCCCAAAGACCGACGGGAGTAGGCTGCAGCTCACGGTATTCATCAATGCAGACATGACGGGGGACATCGACGGACGACGGAGCACCTCTGGCGTGCTCATCTTCCTCGGGTCAGCCCCAATTTCATGGCTGTCACTGAAACAGAAGATGGTGGCGCTATCTATGTGCGAGGCAGAGTACGTAGCGGCGGCCACAGCGGCATGCCAAGTTGTGTGGCTACGCCGACTGCTGGGCGAGCTGACCGGCGTAGAAGCTCACCCACCAGCACTGATGGTGGACAACCAGCTCGCCATCGCCCTCGCGAAGAATCCGGTTCTGCACGACTGGAGTAAATACATCGACGTAAAGTTCCACTTCCTCAGGGACTGTGTTGATGGAGGGCAAATCGTCATCGAGTTCGTCGAAACTGCTCGGCAGCTCGCAGACGTCCTCACCAAGCCGCTCGGACGACTTCGACTCACGGAGCTGAATGAGATGATCGGCATGGAGGGGGTACAAGGGTTAGCAGTAGGATTAGGGAAAGATTGTTAGCTAATCTACTGCCACCTTGTGTGAACACAGCAGAGGAAGGCGGCGCCGACTTAGCCGCCTGCTGTGTGTGAACACAGCAAGGGAAGGCGGCGCCGACTTTGCCCCCTGCTGTGATACAGTAGGCGCTGTAGGTGCAGGCGCCGCACGGCTCACCTGCAGCACTGTAGGAACAGGCAGTGGCCGACGCAGAGTCAGACCTGTCAGGTTATCTAGTTACTGTGCCAGCATGGGCGCTGCACATGGACTAGATAGTTAGAGTTGTATAAATAGACATGTATGGCAACTCAGTAAAGAGAGCTCAGATTTGCCATCACACAGACAGGACCTCGGCCAACGTTGTTGTCTTGTATTGTGCGTGCTTGCTCTGTTGTCCCTTCTTCTTCTAAGCTCGTCCGTAGTGTGTGGGTACGGACAACGCCGCTACGTGGTCTGCACGGCTAGTGGGTGCTCGACAACACTAGCGCGTGCTTGGCGAGACCGTCAAGTGCTCCACTCACCTAAGCCGGTGCTCAGCAAGATCGGCTGGAGTGGTTCACTGTCGTGAGCCGGTAATCCTGTGAGACCAACGGAGTAGTCTGGAGGCCATCTCGGTGGTCAAGAGGCTATCTGTGGGCCAACAAGGAGCAGAGAAGATTTGTTCAGACATACCTTAGCTCCGCAGGTAATCACAAAGCATTAAATTTGAGAATTGCTGCGCAATCATGCTGTGCTAATGGACTATTTAAACTGAAAAAAATGCTCACTCGTACCACATGGATATATTGTGAGAATTCTCTGTTTTTAAGAATTGTATATTCTATATATTTTCATCAGGTGAAAAGCCATCAGATGGGGAAGTTGAAAAACTACTAGGGTTGATTGCAAAGTACACTCTTGCAAGCCATCTCTTTTGGGGCCTGTGGGGAATAATCTCGGTGAGTTATTGCTACTAGAGTCAAATGTGCATATATCAATTTGTGGATAATACATCTGTCGAAGCTTATTGGTTTCTTGTCTTCTCACTATGTCGTCAGGCACATGTGAACAAAAATATCGACTTCGAGTACAAGGAGTACGCAAGGCAACGCTTGGATCAGTACTGGCAAACAAAGCCTGGAATGCTTGGACCCAACTGATTAGTCATTGTTTTGGGGGGTCCTTGGCTAGCTAGTCCTGTGAATTCTGTTTGTCAGTACATATGCTAAGTAATCTCTGAGCCCAGCTTGGTTGCTGTAAATTGTCGGTCGCCGGGCGGTCAGCCAGTCAGCTACTCTACTGCTTTTGCTTGTATTGTACAGGACCACGACTCATTCAGTAAGGATGACACATAGAACCAGACTAAACAGGAGGAACCTATCCTGTAAAATTTTACACCATCCGAGAAAGGTAATCACCATGCCAAAACCAAGGCTCAGAGATTTGACTACGAGAAAGCACCCACCAACGCCAACCGCGTGGAACGCACCAGTTCTACCTGGCACAATCGATTCCCCTGCCTCCGCTACCCTAGACCGAAAGCAGACACGCAGGCCTAGACTACAAGGATCACACAGCCAGGCGCCATTGTCAATTCGAGGAAGGGAGAGGGGGGACGGGAAGTCGGGAACGAAGGCTTACCGGATCCAAGCGGTGTCGAACGGAGACAATAAGAGGGTCGACGCAGAGCGGCCGCACGGCGGGGGACGAGCGATCCCGCGAGGCGCGACGGGCGAGCTGCTCGGCCGGCGACTAGGGTTCGATGGTCGGCCCCGCGTGCGCGTCGCCGGGCTGATGGCGCCGGCTGGATGTATTTGGGGCGGCGAGGTCGAGGACGGGCCGCGCCGAGGAGCGCTCCCAAACCCTAGTCACCGTCGCGGCCTGGGGAACGGCAGTGGATGGGGCGGGGGTGGCGGTTGGCGTCAGGGAGACGGTGGAGGAGGTGATGGAGGGGTCAGGGAGGGGCAGGCGACGGCGGTGCACGTGCGGCGGTGTAGGCGGCGCTGGCGGCGAAATTGGGCAGCCTGACGGTCCAAGTGTTTTGCACAAATGGATTTCGCCCAAAATGACGGTCACATGTAAATACCTCAGAGCCGCTGTAGGGGCAGCTGAGGTTATAAGCCGCCCCTACAGAGCCGTTGTAGGGGCGGCTGAGGTTATAAGGCGCCCCTACAGTTGATGTTTTTTTCAAAATACCTCAGAGCCGCTGTAGGGGCGGCTGAGGTTATAAGCCGCCACTACAGTTGATTTTTTTTTTCAAAATTCTAAACCAAAATTAATTATTCACATGTAAATAATAAATAATACAGTAAAAAAATTTATAATTATTTTTTATAGATATATTTACATATACAATAACTAAAACAACTACAACAGTTTAAAATTGCAAAATTGAACCTTTAAAAATGAAAAAAAATTAAAGTCAAAACTTTGAGACACCAAATGATCTCAAACGAAAATTTGATAAACATCAAAGTTGTAGAGGTCCTGAAGATCTACAACTTTTATTTTGGTCATCTTGTCATTTGATAAAATTTGAACCTTTCAAATTTTAAATTTTAAAAAATAACAAGTTCGAACCAAAATTTGATACCCAAAATGATTTCAACATAAAAAGTGATGAATACCAAAGTTGTTCAACTCATTAATATCTACAACTTTTATTTTAGTCATCTTATCATTTGATAAAATTGGAACCTTTCAAATTTGAAATTTTAAAAAACGACAAGTTCGAACCAAAATTTGAGACCCAAATTGATTTTTCAACATAAAAAGTGATGAATACCAAAGTTGTTCAACTCATGAATATCTACAACTTTTATTTTAGTCATCTTTTTATTTGACAAAATTTGAACCTTTCAAATTTAAAATTTTGAAAAACGACAAGTTCGAACCAAAATTTGAGACCCAAATTGATTTCAACATAAAAAGTGATGAATACCAAAGTTGTTCAACTCATGAATATATACAACTTTTATTTTAGTCATTTCTTCATTTAACAAATTCTTAGCACACATTGTTCACTAATCTTACACATGTCTCATATATTTTATAAAACCTTACGAGAGATGTGTCACATTTGTGAACAATGTCATTACCACTTTGTCATATGAAGAAATGAACAATACAAAAGTTGTAGATCTTGATGAGTTATTCAACTTTGGTATTTATCACTTTTTCAGCAGAAATCATTTGGGGTACCAAAATATTGTCTGAAGTTGCATTTTTTTTAAATTCAAATTTTAAATTGCTCAAACTTTTCATATGTATATATTGACAAAACCAACAAAATAAATTGATAGAGAATGATTTTAGAAAATATTAGAAAAAAAATCATCAGATTTGGAGTTAGTATGAGAAAGAAAAACTAGTTACAAAGTTGACCCACAGATTAAAAAAAGAAATCACACTGTTCACTATGATCATGTAAGGATCATCTAAAACAGTGTGATTTCTCTTTTTAATCTGTGGATAAACTTTGTAACTAGTTGTTCTCCCTCATACTAACTCCAAATGTGATGGTTTTTTTTTCCTAAAAATTTCTAAAATCATGCTTCAGCATTTAAATTTGATCAAACTTGGATGTGACAATGTTTTACACATTTTAAAATTTGAAATTTAAAATTTGACAAGTTCAAACCAAATTTTCAAACCCTAAATGATTTCAGATGTAAAAGTGATGAATACAAAAGTTGTTCAACTCATCAAGATCTACAACTTTTATTTTAGTTATCTTGTCATTTGACTAAATTTGAACCTTTCAAATTTTAAAATTTGAAAAATGACAAGTTGAAACCAGAATTTGGACCCCCAAATCATTTCAACTAAAAAAGTAATGAATACCAAAGTTGAATAACTTATGGAGATCTATAACTTTTATTTTGGTAATTTCATAATTTGATAAATTCTTAGTACACATTGTTCACACAAACATACGTGAATGTAGTCTCAAACACACATACACATAAATGTAGTTTCAAACACACATACATAAATGTAGTATCACATACATGAATGTAGTCTCACACACACGTACATGAATGTAGTCTCACACACATATATATGAATGTAGTCTCACACACACATATATGAATATAGTCTCACACACATATATATGAATGTAGTCTTACACACACATACATAAATGTAGTCTCACACACACATACATGAATGTAGTCTTACGAATACTGACACACTTACATAGACTAGCTAGCCCACCGTGACAACTTTTCCCTTGACACCTTTTCGTTCCCATGGCAATACATCTTTGGGCAGGTTCTTTTCCACAGCCTCGATCTTGTTACAAAAGTCTGTGAATAGCGGCATCTTATCGCACTTATTATAAGCTTCAACATCGTCTACGCCATCAACTCCGATGATATGTTGTTTCCCGGAGACCACCACGTGCTTTGTCTTCTTCTTTGAGGAGAGGTTACTTTGCGGGTCGGGCATATAGAAGACTTGCACGACACGTTCAGCGAGCACCCAAGGGTCATCCTGGTAGCCTACATTCTAGAGGTTGATGACTCTCTGTCCGATCTCATTGAATTGATGTTGCTTGATCCAACGGCATCGAAACAGGGCCACCTTTATATCCATTCCATAGTCAAGTTCCCATATATCTTCAATTATGCCAAAGTACAGGACCTTTCGCCCCACTCCGTCGAGAGCCTCTATTCGGACGCCGCTGTTCTGATTCACAGATTTCCTGTCCTTTGTGTCGGTATAGTATGTGTACCCATTGATGTCATAAGCATTCCAAGACGTCACCTGTTTCGATGGCCCGGCCGCCAACCGACTGATGGTAATAGAATCTATGGTTTCTCCAGGCTGTATATTCTGGTCCTTCAACCATGATGTCAGGCGTTGCTTATGCTGTTTCATGACCCAATCATCTGAACGGCCATTCCTCTCGGCCATAATGATAGCCATGTATTCATCAATGTATGGTTGCATCACTGCCATACTCTGCAAGACACTGTAATGCGCTCGACTCACCTCTCTGTAATCATTGTTGAGGAACACTTTCCTACCACTTGTGCCCTTCTCAGCTAGTCTTCCCTTGTGACGAGAATCAGGATTACTAATCCCTCTCTGTACTTTTAGCCACTCTTGGCAGCACTCGACGACTTCTTCGGAATTGTAACCCTCTATCATGGAGCCCTCTGGGTGTGTTCGGTTATGCACGTATCGACTTAGAACTAACATGAACCGCTCGTAGAATCACATTTCATGCAAGAAGCTAGGGCCCAGCGCCTCGATCTGATGAACCAGGTGAATCATGAGATGTACCATTATATCAAAAAAGCGGAAGGTAAACACATCTCTAGCTGGTTCTGGGTCTCCACCATGAATTCATGTAGGTCACTCAGCTCTTGCCTGCGAATCGTCTTCTGTGAGATCTTCGAAAAGAAATAGCACATGCGGGTAATGGCCATCTTTAGGAACTCTGGCTTTATAGCCCTGATTGCAATTGGTAGGAACACTGTCAGCATCACATGACAATCGTGAGCCTTGCAGTATGTTAATGATAGGTCCTTCATCGACACTAGCTTCTTCGGGTTCGCCGAAAACCCAGTCGGCACTCTGACCCCCCTAAGGAAATTACATATAGCTCTCCTCTCCTCTAGGGTTAGGTTGAAGCTAGCCGCGGGAAGACTGTACTTGCCATTATCCTGTTGTACCGGCCAAAGCTCTCGCATCACGTTCAGCTACACCATATCTTTCCGTGATCTGAGACCATCCTTTGACTTGCCCGTGTCCATCAAGGTAGCCATGAGACTCTCAAAGACATTTTTTTGCACGTGCATCACATCAATGGCATGGGGGACCTCTAAGTCTGGCCAATAAGGCAGGTACTGAAAGAAGATTGATTGCTTCTTGAATGGTACGCCTTCGATGGGAGGTGTGCTTCTATCTCTGATTGTTCCATCCGGATTCTTCTTTCCATAGACGATGTGTATGTTTTGGACCATTCTGAACACATGTTCTCCATTATGACGTCTCTATGGAGGGGGGTTCATCCTCTAGGATGTTGCCATAGTATCTTAGGTACAATTTGCCGCGGTACTTGTGACCTGTCTTTAAGAAGCGCCGGTTTCTTATGTAAACTATCTTCCTAGATCCATCTAGGAACACCCATTTAGTACCATCCAAACAGACTAAGCATCTAGTCTTGCCTTTGAACTGTCCATACAGGGCAAACAGCGTGGGGTAATCATTGGTATTAACAAATATTATTGCTTTGCATATGAAGTCCTCCTGCCAGAATGCATCGTACATCGGCTCCCCATACCTCCATAGCCTCTCCATTTCTTGCATCAGAGGCTCCAAGAACACGTCTATATCAATGCCTGGTTGTTTGGGGCCGGAGATAAGAATGGTGAGGAGAAAGTACTTCCTCTTCTAACACAAATACGTTGGGAGGTTGTACATCGTCAAGATGACTGGCCATGTGCTGTGGTCGGTCATCCTCTTATTGAAGGGATTCATTCCATCGGTGCTCAAGCCGAACCGTACATTCCATGGGTCATCACCGAATTCTGCTTTGTACTTGGCATCGAACGCTTGCCACTGGCTACAATCGGCCGGGTGTGTGATCGTATCATCATCCACCTTGCGCTCATCATCCCACCATGTCATCAGTGCGGCTTCCTTAGGGTTTAGGAACATACGCCTCAAGCGGTCGGTCACTGACAAGTACCACATAACCAAGGCAGGAATTCTTCTCTTATTTGCATCGTTGCCTAATGGAGTTTCCTCTGGGGGCTAAGATTCTTGCACCACCTTCTTCCCACCCTTCTTCCTCTTTCCTGTGGAGGCTTCCACCCCACTTTGAAGGTCATTGTTCTTGTACCGATTAGCCCCACACCTAGGACATGTATCTAAAGTCTCGAACGATGTGCCACGCTGAAAAAGGATACAATGGTTGGGGCATGCATGGATTTTTTCAACCCCCAATGTGAGTGAACTTATAACCTTCTTCGCTTGGTATGTGTTGGCGGGAACTGTGTTCGGCCGTGGGAGCAACCGTGACATGAGGCACAACAGATCATCGAAACTGCAGTCCGACCAGCCGTACTTAGCCTTCAGGATGAATTGCTCAAGCACAAAACGTAGCAGTGTGAAGTATGTCGGACAACCCTTCTCAGCATCATACGCAGTCTTCTTCGATGCTTTTGTCACCCTCTCAAGATTTTCTAGACCTCTCTTGCTCTTTTCTAATATTTCTAGTCCAAAGGCCCCAAGCATTTCGTCCAAGTTGTCACCGTCATCTGCATCCCCCTCACGTGCTTCACCATCATTGCTGGCACCACCAGCATCATCACCACCTTGTTCATTGCCAAAGCCACCACCTTGTTGATTGCCATAGTCACGATCTATTTGTTGCTCAAGATCGTCTGTGAATCGGGACAAGTATGCTTGGGTTTCAGCTTCATCAGCTAGATCATCGTCGCTGTCATCAACAACCACTGTTTCACCATTTTGAATCCACACTGTGTAGTCCGGAACAAATCCTCTCCTAATCAGATGTTCTTTAATGGTACTCACATCTTGAAATACAATAAGGTTCTTGCAATCTTTGCAGGGACAAATAATCGTGTCACTATTCTCTTTTAACGTCGCTGCATGCTTCTCTGCGGCTTTGATGAATTTGTCCGCCTCATCACGGAAAAGAGCGTCGTGTCTTAACGAACCATACATCCAAGAGTTCCTGTAGTCCATCTTATAGAAACAAAACAACCAAAGAAAGAATATTACTCGAGAATAATTGTATATACCTGAGACACGCACCACGATAGTAGATGATAGTTAATTAATTGACTATTAATGCATAAATATTTTAAAATATAAATTAATTGGTTCAAATAAACAATTTCAAAGAAAACAATTAGCAACATTTAATATTTCATCCACTATCTTTCATGCAAACTCCATTCCAATTTCATGGTAGAGGATAATTAATTAATAGTCTATTTATCCATAACTAATTAAAAACACACATTATAGAAATGAATCAAAATAAATATTAAATAATAATTAGTAGCCATGGTAGAGGATATTTTACACATTAGCAACAATTAAAATCTTACACATTCACCTACATGCAAACCCTAATCACATAAAGAAAAAATTGAAAAAAAACAAAATCCTATATCTAGATCTAGATATAGGGTTTTATGACACATGCATCAAACTTTACTAATACTACACTAAAATCAACAAAAATATACTAACAAAGGGTGCAATCTTACTTTCCTACCTAATTTACCCTAGTATAGTAAAAATTAGGGTCCAATTTCACTCATAACTAGCTAAGCTCCATGGAAGAGAGAGAAAACCAAAAATCAAATTACTCACTAACCAACGAATTAAACTTTAAATAAAGAGTTGGAGAAGCATTTCATTATCTTTTAGAGCCTCTCCACTCAAGGATTTGAGATCAAAACCCTCCCCTTAGTAGAGCAATTTTTAGGAGGAGCCAAAGGTCTCTCAACGTCTTTTTTAGAAGAGTGTGTCCCGAAGTGGAAGAAAGAGTGGCTGCTATTTATTCGTGCGCCATCAATAAGGATGACTAGTGATTCACCGCCCCTACAGTCAAACAGCATGGGTGGGGGAAAGGCAACCCAAGTCAAAACACCTCACCTTTCCCGTGTCCAATTGATCTATAGATAAATTGCTCAACGTCGCGAAGAGAATCGGCCCCAATCACAGAACGGCACTGTGCGTGCGATCGAGCGAATCAAGACGGAAAACCAGGAGGATCTTGCCGCGCGCCATTGGAGCGGAGGGCACCGGCCCGCCGTGCAAATCGCGCTAGTTGACGCCGGAAGCGCAGGCTCGAGGGCCGAGGCTCACCGACGAGCGCGACCACGGGAGTGCGTGCCCGCCGTTGGACTCGCAGTTGCCCCTTATACCGAATCGGAGATTGCATTGGTTGCGACTTGCGAGCCAAAGTCGAAAGGCTCAACGCGCGGGGGAGCTATAGGGACTCACTCGCTGTAAAACACGTGAATGAAGTAGTAATATTAGACTACGTTAGTGGCTAGTGGATAATAATCAACTTTTCTAGCCTCTCAATCCTTCGTGTAACGCATGGCTAATTGGCTAGTTCAAATTCCTTTAGTTGAATATATGTGTACGGAGCTAGTGCACTGATCCTTCGTTGTGTGACAGGAAAGGTTCTACTGCACATTGTACTTGTACACCAAGCGTGCCGCACGCCGCTGCTGATCCTGCTGATCCATGCGGAGGTGTTTTCTTTTTACGTGACAGCACTGTACTATATATTTCATAATAATGAGAGAACTAAACTCTATTCGTCAAACATTCGACAGACATAATTTATCGTGCAACCGAACCGATCGACTCACATGTAAGTATAGCATACATACATAAAACGAGCTTTTTAGTGTTTCTATTGTCTTGAATTTTTAATATGTAATACAAGTAAGTATAGCATACTTATAAGTGAGTCAAGTTATATTTGGATTGTGATCTACCAGTGCCTTATATATGGATATTATGGCAAGAGATGAATGCCATTATATATGGTAATCTACAAGAGATGTGGCCATTATTTGTGCCTTATGACAACAAGGAGGAACATATGGATATTGAGGATTATGTTCATGAGTATTACTCACTAGAAAAGTTCAAGGCTTCATATATGAGGGTACTATAGAGCCAACACAAGATAAGATACAATGGCCTAAGGTTGGCTTTGTTCCTCTTTTAGGTGCACCACTTGTAAAAAGTCGGATGGAAGACAAAGGAAACTATCTAGGATCAAATGTGCCCTTGAAGCTGGTAACATTTTAAAAGAAAAATCTATGATCAAAAGACCAATGAATGCAAAAGATGTGGTGAAATACACCAGAGACATTCCAAGGAGAAGAAAAAATACAAGAATGTTACAAGTGTGTTTTATGCCATGATGCCATGGAAGAAACTATTATACATCGATCTATCTTTTTACTGTTCTTTAGTAGTCTCAAGATTGTTTACAATTGGTATTCAATGGGAAGAATTGGCAAACATTTTTCAGAAGCTCCTTATTGCTAAGAATTCTTTCTCACTTCCTTTATTTCTTCATGGAAATCTTTATGGTGGCAGGTTGGTGCATTTGTAATCAGTGTATTGCTCTTATTTTTTGATGGGAAAGCTCCTAGTTTGGGCTCCTGGAAAATCACTTTCAAGTGTGAATGCACTTGCACAGAATCAAGAAGGAACTTCATGACTCCATCCTTTCATGGTTGCATAGTCTTTACCTTGTTGCTTGGTGGTTGTTTCTTGCCTTGTTAGTTTTTCTGTTTTTTAGTTGTTAGTTTGTCTTTAATTTTTTTTTCTCCTTTCTCTCTTTGTTTCTTTTTTCCTTGTGTGTGTGGGGAGGGGGCATCTTCTTGTTGGATTTTTTTAATCTTGTTTGGTTCCTTTTTCTTCACTAAAGCCGTTGGGGGGGAGGGGGGGGGGTACCCATGGTTTCAGTTCAAAAAAGATATGGTGAAATGGGACATAGGTACAAAGCTACCCCCAAATGCCTACTATATGGAACCAAGAAATTATAAGTTTGCTATTTAGGTATTTATTTCAAGCTAACCCCAAATATCTATTCCAATGCCCATTAAAAAAAGAGAGGTGAATGTATGAACCCAACCCAGATTTATATATTGGTTGTGTAACATTTTTCTTTGCGCATATGCCAATGGGGTGGAGTGCACGCATGCGCTTGGATATACACTGCACTGGCATTTAGAGTGATGGCAATAAAGGAAATCAAAATTTTTAATGGCACATAGAGACAAGCAAAAGTTATAGTGGCACACAAGGAATTGGCTAAAAAAAATGAGATCCAACCTAGGAGAAACTAGGTGATTTTACATTAAATCATTAATTAAAGAAGAGAAACGAGCACCTAAATTCAGTCCTAGAGAGGTCTTGAACCTGGTTGGTTGGGTGCATGATCAAAACTCTCGTCCAACCAGTTAAGCTAGGCTCACTTCCTTGACCATATATTGTAGATGTTAATTCAGCTAT
Source organism: Miscanthus lutarioriparius (assembly GCA_904845875.1). Classification (NCBI taxonomy): domain Eukaryota; kingdom Viridiplantae; phylum Streptophyta; class Magnoliopsida; order Poales; family Poaceae; genus Miscanthus; species Miscanthus lutarioriparius. Next base: position 46,993,336 of record CAJGYO010000006.1, read on the forward strand.
CCAAATGAATATTTATATAATTTGTCATCATGAATGCTGCACTATTTCCTCGTATTAGGATGTTATAATACCTGCTAGACATGAGCATTTTCAGCTCAGCCCATCTCACGACACTCAGTGGACAGGACCTAGACAGTGAAACACAAACCCAGGAAAACATTTCTCAGCCCGAACCCGTCCTGATAAGAAGGCCCATTCGATAAGAAGGCCCGACACCTCAAGCCCCGATGCGAGTCAGGGCCGGCCACATGACAAAACAACCGCTCACTCTTCACTTCAGTCTTCAGTCTTCGGTGGCAAGCACGTGATCACTCGAAGCCTGCATTTCCTCTCGGTGGGAGAGTGATAGCTGGGGAGTGGCGAGCCCAAGTGGCGGCTAGGGTTTTACGACCTCTTTCTCTCTCTCTGACTGACTTCCGCACTACCACTCCGCCTCGTCTTCCTTCCACCTCCGTCTCCAAAACCCTAGACTAGACTACCTCTCGTGTCGATTACGATTCGCCCGTCCATGGCGGTCTCTTCGCCGGCGTGGTTGTTCTAGGTTGCTGATTGAAGGGTCGGATCGGTGTTTCTTGTGATTTGTGAGTGGAGTTTGATTTGAGGCCAGGAGAGGGGCGCCATGGGCACGAAGAACCAGTTCGATCTCCTCGTCGACGTCGACAACGACGACCCCTCGCACCTCATCGCGGCCGCCGAGAAGAAGGCGGCCGCGTCGCCCAAGCCGGCGCCCGCCGCCCCGGCCAAGCTGCCCACCAAGCCGCCACCGCCCGCGCAGGCTGGTGAGTTCATACTTCATACACGATTCCATTCGAATCGGATCGGAAGTCGGGGTTTCGGGTTTCGTGTTCTGAATCTGATGCGAGAATCAGGGGATTTGGGTCTGAAATGTACCAAGGTGGTTTGGGATTGCTGTACATACGTGTTGATTTGGTACAGTGAAGAGCGGAGCATTTCGCTTGCCGGATATCTGGTTTCTTTGGTGTGGAATTTATCGTCATTTACACCTGTCTATTCAATCCTATGACATTCTAAAATTTGTTTTTTTCCCCCTCATTTGGTCTAGTTGTTAGAAACTTGTACAGTAACAGGTTGACATGGGATTTGATGTGCATTGCTTTGCAGTTAAGGAGTCCAGGAACTATGGCGCTCCAGCACATGATGGGGCAGGACGTGGTAGAGGTGTCTTCCGTGGAGGCAGGACGGGCCCAAGGCGTGAATTTGGTGAGGGCAATGCCAATGGCGTTGAGGGAGGTTACGGCGGCGGTGGTTTTGGAGATAGTGGCTTCCCGCGGAGAGAGGAAGGTGATGGAAAGGCTATGGAAAGAGGCCATGGACCACGTCAGCCTTACCGCGGTGGTGGTCGCCGTGGTGGCTATACTGATGGTGAGGCTGGTGATGAGTCTGCTCGGCCCCCTCGCCGGGCCTATGAGCGCCACAGTGGCACAGGTAGAGGATATGAAATGAAGCGTGAGGGAGCTGGCCGTGGCAACTGGGGAACTGTGACTGATGAGGCCCTTGCACAGTTAGTTTTCTTTTTAAATTTTGTTTTTGCTATTCTGGAGCTGGAGGTATAGTTGATATGGTGGATCAACTCAATGTGTAACTCTTTGTGTTCTTCAAATCATCAGAGAAACAGTAGAAACTGAGGGGGCTCCTGCTGTGGCTGAGGATGAAACCAAGCTGGAGGATGTGCCACAGTCTGAGGCTGAGAAGAGCAAGGAGGGCGAACCAACTGAAGCGGAGGAGCCTGAAGATAAGGTACAAGTCGTTTTCTTTATCTCATAAAATCAATTTGCATGTATACTGTACTGCTGTGGGCTTGAAGAAATATCATTTCTCCCTCCATAAATGATATTGATGTGTCGTGACGTGAAGAAACAAATTTCTTTAAGCTTGAAGTTTATTTTGTTTTCTAGCTCAAGCTTTAATGGCACGTGCTTAAAACACAATTTCAGTGCTAGAAATGTCTGAAAATAGTTTCAGGACACCCATCTTGCATGTAATGGATGGTATAACTAAAAGTTTTATGTCTTGTTTCTTCTCTGCTCCTGTCATGTTTTCAGTTTTTGTTTAAAAAGTGTAAAGCTTAAGCATTTGTTGCTTCCTTGTGTGCCAAATCTTATCATTCTTGTATACCGGCAAACAAGTTAAGTTGTTTTTGCAATCTAGGGAGCAATATTTTAGATTTAAAATATCTACACTAAATGTTGTTGTGGCTTCCTGTTTAAACATTGGAAAATATCAGATAGCTAGCTGAGCTCCCTGAAGCTTTTCAGGGTAGAAGGCTACAGATTATTAAGGTACCACATGGAAAATGGCATGTGTTCTCTAGGTCCACATGATAGTAATTAGAAGTGATGCGTGAAAGGTTATAAAGAATTTTCTTGTTTGCTTAGTGCATCAATTGACCCTTGAGTTTTTAGGAGTATACAATTGTTGATCCTCTGTAGTTGTTTTTTCAAATGGTAAGTGCTGAAGCTGCAGCTTAGATATGACTTTTTGTCTCCGATTTCCTAAAGATATCATGCAATGCTTGTTGTAGTCGATGCCAGCCAAAGCTGTTCTTCCAATTCTTAACTAACCTAAATTTTCTCAGTGCTAATTATTCAATATGTTTGTACCTACACCCTGATCTGTGGAGCAGCATAAGATGAGTGCTCATAAATACTGTTGCTGAAATTCTAGAAGATCATGGATTGAAATCGTTGACATATTTCCATTCACACTATAATACTTCAATCTTTTTAATGGGAAGCAACAATAGAGACTTCTCCTAATCAGTTATATAATTCATACTGCACTACTATTTGTCTTCCAATTCATGTGGTTATTCTTCTCATGCACACTTACTGGTGAAAAATGTAAAAATACAATCTACAGATTTGTCATTTATGCTTAAATTAACCACTAACATAACAAGTACTGAAGTACTTGTCAATGAAGTGTATAGAGTCTTTACCATTATAATCAATCTGGTCTCTTCTGAGCTGGGAAGATGCCATCCATGTACTGCGCACCATCTAAAGTATGTGGTTGTAATTGTATAACTGTGTAACTGCATGAATGATTCTGCTTAGCTGCAGTCAATAGCAAGCTGTTTTCTGTGGTTTAACTTTTGAGTACTGACGATGAGAAAATGTGTTGTCTTTGCACAGCCGCATTATAGTGTTGACATTATATTCAGAAATTGTCTGTCATGCTCTTGTTTTTCCGTGCTGATCATGGGCTGATTGATCTAGTGAGTCTTGCACATCCAACAAAATTGTTGGCTCTGCAAATTCTCAATTTCACCCAGCCTATAGATAGCTTAGGTGGCAGCATCAAGGTTTTCATGCATTACCTTTCCGTGCATGAATTCAGGAAGCTGCTGTACATTTATAGCCCTCTATTAAAAATGTGAACACACTTGATCAACCGCAGGCATGCCGCATGCACATACAACATACCTCCCTTAGCTTCTGTGTTTTAACTTTTGAGTACTGACGATGGGAAAATGTGCTGTCTTTGCACAGCTGCATCATAGTGTTGACATATATTCAGAAATTGTCTGCCATGCTCTTTTTTTTCCGTGCTGATCATGGGCTGATTGATTGATCCAGTGAGTCTTGCACATCCAACAAAATTGTTGGCTCTGCAAGTTCTCAATTTCACCCAGCCTATAGATAGCTCAGGTGGCAGCGTCAAGGTTTTCATGCATTACCTTTCCGTGCATGAATTCAGGAAGCTGCTGTACATTTATAGCCCTCTATTAAAAATGTGAACACACTTGATCAACCGCAGGTGCATGCACATTCAACATATCTCTGTTAGCTTTTTTTGAAGAGCCTTTGTCGTGTGGTTTATGTTAACTAATTGAGTTCGTTGATATGCTTAATAATATTTATATCATGGCAATGCTTCCTCTTTTTGTCTGTGGGTTCTTTTAGTATGAATTGTGTTTGTGACACTTCCTTTGGCATTACCTTTTGTGCACGCTCCTAATTCTGAACCCCCCAGTTCAAATTATTATAGTTTATTGTTCTAGCATGCTCGAGTCTAGATGGTCCTATGCAGTATCCTATTGCCCTTATGATTATGTAAACAACAAATTTCTTTAATAATATGAACTCATGGTTGTGCTTCATTGAATTAAATCATATTTGAGCCCACCTGCTTTTACAGGAGATGACATTGGAAGAATATGAGAAAGTATTGGAGGAGAAAAGGAAAGCTTTACTTGGACTGAAGTCTGAAGAGAGAAAGGTTGAGGTGGACAAGGAGTTGCAGTCCATGCAACAGCTGTCAGTGAAAAAGGGTGCCGATGAAATTTTCATCAAGCTGGTAGAAACAATCTATCACACTGCTCTTTGCACATAATCTACGGATTGCTCCTTTTTTGACAGAGTGTAGCTCATTTGACTATACGGCGGCAGGGTTCTGACAAGGATAAGAAGAAAGATAACTCAGAAAGGGATGAACGTGCCAAGAAGGTCTGTATAACATTCAAAGCTTTTTTTCCCCCCTCCAAACTAAGTCTCATGAAACTCTTCCTTTGGCCCCAGTTCCAAGTCATTTACGTTCGTTTTCTTTTCTTCTCATGCAGTCTGTCAGTATCAATGAATTCCTGAAGCCAGCTGAGGGTGAAAGGTACAACAGCCCTGGTGGCCGGGGTCGTGGTCGTGGCAGAGGCCGTGGTGACCGCGGGGGTTTCCGTGGTGGGTACAGCCCTCGGGAGTTCGCTGCTGCGCCAGCACCGGCGATTCAAGATCAATCGCAGTTTCCCTCACTTGGTGGGAAGTGAAGGCTCCCAAGCTGCTATGAACTCATTGCATATGAACTCATCATTGCTTAAAAGTTAAAACAACTCGTGTTCTTGCACCTATCCGACGCATTAGTATTGTACTGCCGCTCTATATCAGAGCCAGGTGTTTGTCACACAGTTAAGCTTATGTTTTCCTTTTAATTTTCAATAGGATGCCTGCATGTCCTTGATACCATTGTCGGTTAATAGATTTTGCTCAGCATGAGTCTAGCTCGTTCTTGTCTGGTGATCTTTATTTTAAAAAAACAACCGTGCATCGCTTTCCAGTTTGCAATTTAAGATGTAGTGGAGTGAAACGATTTGTTTATATTTCCTAACGCGATAGTCCGACTTAGGACCTTTTCTTTCTTTTTTTTTAACTAGTTGCGTGTTTATTTGGGAATAGGCTAGGCAGCCATTTATACGCAAAAGAGGTATGTGCCGTTGTAATTTGCTTCCAAATGTTCCTTGGGCCGAGTCCAGTACAATTGGGTTCGCATGAAACTTGCCGTTGTAATTTGCTGCCAGATATTTCATTTAGGCTTTCTAAAAAAAAGGGATATTTCATGTAGAGAATTTCTCCAGTATACCTTCTCATTTTTTTATTATAGTATAATATAAATACTACTTCTGTCCTAAAAAATAAACAGCTTGTTCGCTTGATCGTATTTGGTTTATAAGCCATGGTTTATCAACCAACGAACAGTATTTTTCTCTCATTCTAAACCAACCAACAATACTTTCAGCCATGCCTTATAAGCCAAACCAGCCCAAACGAACAGACGAAAGAAATTCTAGGTGTAGCGTAAGTTAGACTGTCATAAGTTTTATGCAAATGTATTTTGACTTAGTTTATAAAAATTTAGTGTTAACATTTGTGACTCCAAATAGATATATTATGAAAATATATTCCATAGTGGATACAATAGTATTTATTTTGCATCATAAATATTGTATCATTTTGTATAAATTTACTCAAATTTAAAATGATTCATTTAAAGATGAAGTTAGAATTGTATTATTTTCAAGATTGATAGTATTGGTCAATGTGATGAGCACAAGTCCTTTCCACATATCTTTCCGAAGAGCACCGGTGGAAAATAAGTTAGTGGCTTGGCATGATTCCTTAACTGATAGTGATGCCAATATACATGATTGGATTATACGAAGACTCGAAATTCCTCTAAACTTCAATTTCTACGCAATGGTGTCATTCTCACCAACGGTAACTTAATAAATAAATAAGATGGCAAGGTAGCAACAATGGCCCTGTTCGCTTTGCTGAAAAACTATGGCTAAAAATATTGTTCGCTGATTTATTGTGAGAGAAAAACTATTGTTCATTCGTTGAAATAGTACGGCTCATAAGAGAAGCGAACATGGCCGATGTTGTTTTTGTTGTCCTGTGGATGAGATAATCTAGCATTGGTTCTTTGAATGTCCTTGCACAAAGTTTCTTTGGAGATATGTTATAACTAATTTTGTTTTACATCCTCCTAGTTTTGTTGCACGCATGTTTGATTCTTGGCTAGAGTAAACAAAAAATAATAAACACCAAAGATTGGGATATTCTATTTCATTATTAAACCAAAGATGCTTATGACCATAATAATATTATTACATAATTGCACCCACAGCGAAACCAAACCAATAATTCTTACAAAACAAAAGTGCTTAATAAAAGATCATCTCTCCTTTAGCAAATTTGGTTGCTAAACCCCCTATCATGCCTTGTGAAGATCTCCATAGTTGTGTTTCTTGGATGCTAGGCATTCCCAACACTCAAGATCTTGATCCCCTCCTTTTGCAAATTAAAAGCAACTAAAATCCCGTCCAATGTATGGCTGTTAATAACACATGCATATAAGATCGAATATTTTGTTTATCAAATACAATATTGTTTTGACTGAGCCATATATATCAACCAACAACCAACGTAGAGCACTAACTCCACAAAGATTTGGAACTTGGTTTTTCGGTTCGCTCTAGGTAGCGAATCATTGTGCTGGATCCCAAAAGTTGAAGATAGTCTCAGAGAGCAATATCCAAATAATACATGCAAGTTATCACATCAGAGAAATCAAATATCCAACATAAAAAAGACTCATACTGTGTTGGGTAACCATCCGTTGCTGAAACAGTCAAACAACTTTTTTTTTCTTTTGTCACCAAAGTTTTCTTTTTAGCCTGGCCAAGTATTTACATTGCCAAAATGTTCAAATAAATTGTCCATCTTCCTCATGAGTTTAAGCTTTTGTGTTAAATTGGTTGCCATACGTCAAATGGAGGGTTCAGGAGGGGGCCCGACCCACCCTAGCCAGCCACGCAATGGCCAGCCACGCCACCCAGAGGGGGGTGCACGCGCCCAGCGAGGGCGGCCTCAGCCTATGGCCCCATTCGGCTTACTCGGCTTCTTTTTTCAACCGGCTTGTTCGGCTTCTTTTTTCAACCGGAACAGTGTTTTTCTCTCACAACAATTCAGCCAGAACAATATTTTTCAGCCAGTTTCAACCAAAATTCAGCAAGCCGAACGGGGCCATGTCACCAACACCCGTATCCGGAGGATCCCAAATAGAGAAAAGGAAATAAATAAAATAGGAATAGAGTCGGTTTAGATTGGATAGGATTTAGAGGAATCCAAATCTATAAGGACTTTCCTCGTTAGATTACTTAAAATATAAATTTACCCGGGACTATAAATATAGAGGCATTGTAATCATCTGGGATTAAGAAAGAATAACTTCATGCTTACCCTCCTGCCCCCCCTCTCTCTCTCTCTCTCTCTCTCTCTCTCACTCTGCGCCTACCCCTTCTCCTTCCCCTACCGCCGCCCCTACCTCTACGCCTACCCGACGCCTACAACCCCTCCCCTGCCCTAGCCGCCGCCCAAGCTACCCCTACCCCCCCGAGGAGCCATAGCCGCCACCCCCTTCCCCCAAGTGATGTGTTACAATGGTAGATACATGCAATTTAATAGAGCTAGAGGTCTTCAAATCTTAAAAAGCTCGTTTTGAAAAATAATTATTATCGGCTCCTATTCTACGTCTGAGGTCCGAGTGAGCCTTTAGATGGTTGGAAGTATTTATTGAAATATAACAAGAAAATGTCCACTTTTCTTATCAGGATAAGCTTTTGATTTGAATTGGCGCGCGCCTAATACTCAGTACAAAATCGTTGGTACTATGATCGGCGGTGGCATCCCATAGAAGAGACCCTAATCCTATCCTATCTTGTAGCAGGTCATCTTAGCACAGCAGTAGCACATCCCCGGCCCACGGGCGAGGACAGCTGGACCGCGGTCCGTCCAAACGGCCAGTTGTGGCTCTGCAACCACCGGGTCAACAGCCAGCCCAGGCACCCCCTGTTCCTCCATGAACGATGAACGAATCAGAACGATGATGCCCCTGCTTGCCTGCGCTGCGCCACCGTGCACGGACCACAACGCCGCAGCACAGTGACAGTGGCATCTTGCTCGCAGTCGCAGCCACAGCCAGCCACTCCGTAGCTAGCTCTAGTTGGAGCATTACGAGTTGCTACAAGCCGGCGTACGCACGGTGGCTCCTGGCCGTCGTCGCGTCTGGCGCGGCGCACAGGAACGCAGCGCAGGCAATGATGAGCGCTGCTCTGGCCACTGGGCTCTGGCTGTCTGGCAGCCGCTGACATGCAGTTGATGCCGGGACGTGATAGATGTGTCCACGGCTCCACGCGACGCGACGCCGGCCTGGACGTGTCGCGCGCGGGCTCGCGGCGGGGCGAGCGCTCCAGCAGAAACAGAACACGCAGAGCAGCAGCCGTCCCGTGCATCGGGCTCTCTCTCGGGCCAGCATCTTTTCGCCGTTTGCAGCAGGTGCGGGGAGGCCCTCTGCCTGCCGCCTGTCGCCAGACGCGCTGCAGGCCTGCCGCCGTTACAGTGTGGCACTGTATAGGGTACGGGTAGGGCGCCACCGCGCCATGGCTGGCTGCGGCTGGTTTGAGACTGCTACTTCGAGAGGATTGCACATTGCAGTGCAGTGTTTCGGGTGCACACTAGTATGGAATTGGATGGTAAATCCCATGATGGCACTGGGCTTTAGAGAATTTTAGTTTATGCGACTAAGGGGGTGATTTGATCCAGTAACTAAAGTTTAGGAGATGTCACATGAGGTTGTCGCATGGGGTGTTCGGATACTAATAAAAAAAAAAAAATTACAGAATCCGTTAGCAATCAGCGAGATGAATTTATTAAGGCTAATTAATCCGTCATTAGCTCATTGTTTACTGTAGCACCACATTGTTAAATCATGAACTAATTAGGCTTAAAAATTTCGTCACGCAAAATAGTTTCAATATGTGCATTAAATTTCGTAATTAATCTATATTTAATACTCCGTGCATATGTTAAACATCCGATAAGACAGCGATTAAAGTGCAGAAGGTGAAACCAAACGCCCTGACTCGGGCCCTGTCGTGGATGGCAACCACTCATGTGGAATTATTGCACAATACCAGCTACGTTACCTGTAGCGCAACAAAGCGTGGAGATACCACCAGTTCTGTATGTCAGTATGCGCACCTGCGCTACTTTTGCAGAAAGTGTGCGCGCGCAACAGTATAACAATCACATCCAGATCCAAACCCCAAAGTAATCAGGCCTCGAGTCTCATGTGACCATAACAAAGAGGAAAGACCATATTGCCTGTGTACGATCAAGTTACTGAGATTCCAAGCATAACTATGGCCACTTGTGGTCGCATTTCCTCAAATCATACACAAAATATGAGCTCACTTGCAGCTCAATATACTTGTAAACCTATTACCATTTCTACTATACACCAGGACAATGTATCAGCAAAAGCTTTCAGCCTACAAATTGCTAGTAAGTGAAGACAGAAGAACCCAAAAAACTGAGGCCGGGAGGTAGGGCGAGGGAATAATACAGGATTGGGCAATCTCAGCTTCACTTGCATTATGAGGGACACAGCACTAGTATCTGTTGGAGATACTCTGCTTGTCTCGGTCCCAAGAGGCCCTCAAAGCACTGTAGGAGCGTTTCCCCTCGCCTGCCCTTTGCGATTCTTGTTGAGCCGGGCTACTACTGTGCTCCTGGTAATGTTGTTGTTCGTTCAGCATTCTCCAGCTTCTGCTCCCAGAATCACTACTACTGCCAGTAACAGAACCAGATTCCACGACCATGTCACCCTCAAGAATGCGAAGAACCTTTATTCACAAGACACATGGGTAAGCATAAATGCAATCTAGCTTTTATCACTGGATGTAAAAAGTTTAGTTTTATCACTAACATGGGACATGCGAGGCCTTGAATGTGGGTCACGTCTTATGCACAGGTTTGCCGCGTGCAGCATGCAGTACACCTCATTTTCAGAGTAGCGCTCTCCGAGTCGTGGGTCTATGAGCTCGTCAATTGCATACTCCTCCAAGAATGGGCGTGCCTGTACAATCCAAATCTTGCAAGTTCAACACACAAATTGTAGCTATGTAAAACAGAAAATTTATCTGCTACCAGAGTGGAGTTCCACAATCCCTATGGATCTTTACTGTGAAGCAAAATGTGTAGGCTCTTAGCCATCCAAAAAATAGGCTTGCCTAGGGAGAAATGTGGATCGAATATGCAACTCACCCATTCAGTTAGAAACTGCTGACCCTTTGGTCGGTTAATGTCAACAGCCTTCCTCCCAGTGACAAGTTCCACTAACACAACCCCAAAAGAGTATACATCAGCCTTCTCTGTTATTTGCCCACTCTGCGCATATTCAGGTGCCATATAACTGCAAGACAGTAATAACATTCTCTTGTTAGCTGCACTCAAAAGCTGAAATTGCCTATGATGAAAATATTCATAGACTAAAGTCATAAAACCCACCCAAATGTGCCAATAACTCTTGTTTCAACACCCATGTCTCCATCAGGTTGCCATCGCGCCAGGCCAAAATCTCCAACCTGTCGGGCAATCATTATGGAGCTTACAATCATAACATGAAATTAAGAGTTCAACAGGAAACACAAAAAATATTGTATGGTTGGCAGAGTTCAGCAGACAATAGATGCATCGCTCCATACAAAATCTGCATTTGGATAAGGCCATCCTATCATGCAGATAATTGTAATAGCGAAGAATATAATAGATTGACCTCCCTAAGCAAGACTCCAAACATCATCAGAAAAGTTTAATGGCAACAATAGTCTATCACCAGTCAATATGAAGAATAATTGCCTGATGATTGCATCAGATGCAGAAACTTTAACCTATATGGATAGGTGCCTAATGCCAAAGACACAAGAACAAATGGTCAACTTTACACCACAATCAGCAAAATAGGACTATACCAGTGGTTCGAAATCATGTGTGACAAGGATGTTGTTTGGTCTCATGTCACGATGGATTATGCAGCCAACCCTGCATTCCTCGTGGAGGTACCGCAGCCCACGAGCAGCACCAACTGCAATCTTTTGCCGTGCAGTCCACTCCAATGTTTCTCTATTACGGCCTGAACGATATTTCAAGAATAGTTTAACAGGTCAGATATATGTCAACATCACTAGGTTTGCAGGACTCTTGGCGCCAAAAAAAAAAAAAAAAAAAAAAAAAAAAAAAGTGAAACAGAGAGGGGAGCAGAATTAGGAACACAAAAGTTGTTAGGTGCATCATGAACTTGGAGACAGCAAATACCATAACCAAACTAATGGTTTTATGTACATAAATGTTACCGAGAAAACGATCTTACCATAGAGATGTGAATCCAAAGATCTGTTGCAGATGTACTCGTAAACCAATAAACGCCTTCTGTCCTCAACACAAAAACCAATCAGCATTACAACATTTCGGTGTTGTGCACAACTAAGAACTTCCACCTCTGAGCAGAACTCAACATCACCCTGGGAACTAGCAAGCTTGTGTTGCTTAACAGCAATAGCCTGCCCATCAGGAAGGACACCTCGATGAACAGACCCAAATCCACCTTCAGCTAAGAAATTTGCTTGGGAGAAACCACCAGTTGCAAGTTCCAGTTCAGCGTAACTAAACCACCGAGGAGGCTTTCCGAAAACAGGTGCCTTGTGCTGACATATTGAACAAAGCGGAGGTGGTCCAGGAGGTGCATTCCTTGCCAACGAGACAGCATCCCTAACATCTCCTCGGAAGTTTAAGTCTGACCTGCTTCTCATAGCACTAATTTCATTCAGGAGATCCAGCTTGGAAATCTTTTCCAGCAAAACATCTGCAGTTGCAGTACGCGTTTTTCGTGGAACTTTACTAAGTGATCTTGAGGATGCTCCCTGTAGAATATCAGACATCCATGGCTGAAGTGAGAAATTTGCTGGAGGGCTCAATGTTTCACTGTCTGAATCAGAAATATTGGCATCTGAATGCTGAATTTTATCCTTTGTTGCTTGCACCTCCTTCAGAGAACCATTTGTTTCAGAAGCAGAAAATGGAGACGTCGCAGGGTCCGAACTTGAGACAGAGGAAGTTCCCGCTTCAGTACTTCCGAAAGGTGTCTCCAGGTCTGGGCTGCTATTTGGGGTTACAGCAGGTCCTCGAATTGAACTCCGTGCCTCCTTAACATCAGCTGCAGTTTTACCAGTAGAACCATCCAACACAGGTGGAACTGCACATGTTGCTTTAGACTCTTTATCAGGAGATCCCACAAGATTAAGTCGAAGGACTTTAGGCTGAGAACGCTTCATAACAACAATGTTGCACTGAAGCTCCTCCACACAACGCTTCTCCTCATGCTTCAAATCCCTGAGCAGCAGCAACATACAATTTATTAAGCCAAAAGAACAATGAAAGAATGTAGGCTGTATTCAAGAAACTACTGTTTTAGGAGTTGATCATTACTTGTCTAGCACAACCCAGCTTGCCTGTGCTTGCTTACACTCGGCAGCAACAACACCAGAAGGAGAGCCAGAAACAAGCTTATACTTCACATTTATCTACAGAAACAGCAATAAATTAAGCACATAAGTATATGACAATTTTATTAAACATGTAAACGAGCATTAGCCCCAGCTCCAAACCTTGTCTATATCATACTCATGAAGTTTCTTCAACATTTGAGAACACAACTCTGATAAATCACACTTCTGATCCATCATAGACTTATGGCCACTTGCACAGTCTCCGGCGAACAGCGGAAGGCCCCAGAACTTTCTGCCTGAAATGGACAAGTGTGCAGATATTTTCAGGCAACTACTGCAAAGCCGGAGAAACATTGACAACTCTATGGAATAAAAACCATGGAATTAGGTGATCATTGTAACTGAAGTGGATATGATTAGTAGTACAATCAAACGTGTACATGAGACTCATTGATATCCTGATTGATGTAGTAAACAGGAAAGCCAAAACCGGAAACAATACCAGAGCTCTGTGCCGGGATGACGACGAGGAGTATGATGCTTCCGCCGGGCTGGACAACATGCGTGAGCGCCCAGACGATGGCGTTCTTGGAGATCTCCCTGGTGGCTGCCCTCACCGCGACCACCACCTTCTCTGCCGCCACGGTCGCGGCGGCTGCACCCTTGCCAGCCACGGACTTGCCCTTCCTCTGCAGCAGCAGCTGCTGGGAAGAGCCCGCCATCATCGCCTTCCTCTAGACAACCAGCAATGCCTACAAATCCAGAAGCTCTAAGCCAGAAGCCCAACTGCCTGAGCAAATAACTCAACAACCCAAGACAAGACCCAAGAAGAAGCAGCCAAAGCAACTAAGCGAACTGGAAGTGATGCCCGCCTAGTACAAACAACACAACAACCGCGCCGGGGGCTTTAATGGCAACGTGGAGGGGGAGACGAGGGAGCGAGCGAGCGAGTACCACGCCGCTGGCAGTTGCCACCAGAGTTGGACGCCGGACCTGCTTGGCAGCAGGCGGGGCGGAACCAAAAAGGCGAGCAACACGCCCGGTAGAGATGACTGCGTTAAAAAAGGAGAGTTCAAGTGTTGGGCTGGGTCCCGACCCGATGCCCCGGATTGAGAGAAAGATCGCAGCCTTTATGGGTGGCCGCAGATGGGAGCGGGGCACCACCGCTGTGCTGCTGTGAGTGTACGTGCCGCCACTGTAGCCAGGAAAGGTGACCCCACCCCCCTCGGCTTCGCTGCTGGTCAGATTGCACAGTGCAATCTCGTCCTCCGCCCGCCCGCCCACACGATTCCAGGCACGCCGCAGGAATCGCCGTCACAGACTATTCGCGTCCTCGCAGATCTCGCCGCGCTTCGCGCCTCAGAATTGGCCTCTCCATGTGGGAGGAATCAAAACTGGAATCGAAATTTCTCCAGACAAGGAAATCCCCGCCCCCAAAAATGCAGCGCTGGTAACGTAGGCGACGAGGGATTCGACTCGCATTTCCTTTCCTTAATTAAATGAATGAATGATATACCAACTGCAAAAACAGGGGAGACAAAACCGTCCAATTTCTGCAGCTCCCCATCCGAGCGGACGAACTCGCAACCCCCCTCAAACGAAGACGGAACCGGAAACCAGAGGCCCCGAAGGGGAAGAAGAGACGCACCGGGGACGCGATAGCAACGAACGAGCTCCGGCCTCCAACCGCCGCCGCCGACGGCGGCGCACCCCTCTCCTCCTCCTTGCCGAGCGGACGCGACGCGGGCACACCCTAGCCCTCACTGCGAACGCGTGGGAACTGGGCCGGAGGCGTTGGAAGAAGTGGCCATTAAAGAGACAAGCGCACCGAAGCAATTAAAACCTCCATTGCTCCGCGCTAGCCTCTCAGCTACCACTACCTCTTCCACTTCCTGACTTCCACGACCTCCACAGCACCGCCCCGATCGCTGTCGACCGTGCAATTACCCTCTTCGCCCTTGCATCTTTCCCAGTATTACTAGCTATACCACTCTCTGGATGGGGAAACGCATTTAAAAACCGGTAGATGGGCCCAGAGGGGCCCTTCCCGTCGGTTTCCAATCGGACGGCCGGGGAACGCCCTAGAGTAAATGCTGCCCAGGGTGCCCTCGTGGGCCGAGCAGGCTGTCCTAGCTGGGGCCACCTGGCAGGATCAGAGAGGACTCGTGGCGGGTGTGCGGTCCCGCGCGCGGAGGGGCCTGTGTCTGTGTGTGTGCAGTGGACAGTGACATGGTCCTCGTGGACGTGGTCCACCAAGAGCTTAGGCTCCAGTGCGAGCTGGAGCTGCTTGTGTTTGCTGCAGCCGCTGCCACCGCAGGATCCCAGGGTTGATCTGGTCTCTGTTGCCGCTTGCCACTGCTTCTGGGTTCACCCAGTGCTGCTTGCCAAAGAAAAAATTTGTCTGAACTTTTTACAGACTTTTTCGCTCGATGCAGTGGAGGTGTCCGTGTGTGCGGCGTCTTATCCGCTTTTGCGGTCACGTGTACTTTTGTTTTGTGTGTGGCCACCTGACCTCACTCCTGAAAGAAGATGATCCTACATTCCTACTCCCTAGCATTGTTCGTGATGGAGTATTGCAACTGCGGTGTCCTTGAAGGTAGTTCAAACCCAACAAAATAAGAGTTCGTTTGGCTACGCTAAAATCCACCAAATTCAGATAGGTTAGAATGGATTAGAATAAAAATAAATTAATTTTCTGGCTTGAGATCGATGTTGTTACGTATGAATGAAGGTGACCTCAAGCAATCCATGTCACCCTTCACACCGATGAACTCTGCTGCACATAATTTTTTTATTTTTAACACTTTTTTAAAATTAATTTTAAATCTAACACTGTTTTTTTTTCAAAACTAACACTTTTGGCCGCGCTTATTGTCATGCATGGTGGCGCGGCAGGAGGATGACGTGGCGACAACCGGGGCTGTTGACAGGTGACGTGGCAGGGTCTGCCGCGCCACCGATCTTGGCGCGGCAGTGACGCGCCACGGCGCATGGCGCGGCAGTACCTGGACGTAGACAGAAGATCGGCTGCTGTCGGTGAGGATCGGCAGCGACGCGACCATGGACCCTGGCTTCCTCAACCCTCGTCGCTGGGCTCCGACCAGGTGCTCTAGTCCGACATGAAGTCGCGCAGCACGGTCAACTACTACGCATCTAACCAGGGTGCCTTCTTCGGCGATTTCATGGCGGCGATGACCAAGCTCGGGAGGATCGGGGTCAAGACGTCGGCCACCGGCGTCGAGATACGCCGGGACTGCCGGTTCCCGAATTATTTGCTACTTAATCTCGCCGGCAATGTTGCTGCTCTTTACACCAAAATTTAAAAGAAGAGTTGCAGGGACTCGAAAGCTCCCAAAATCATGTCGTCAAGGAATCAATTGCGTGCAGATCGGAACCAGCTGATTCGGATGCCAAAAACTAGAATCGGCTTTCTCCGGATATCGCCAACGGATAACGACGAAGGCTACGATTCGGCGCAAGGACGAAACATGTAGGACTATGCAAAAGGGAAAGATTAGAGTCTAAGTTATCTTAAATTAGGAATATTTTCTTTAGAGTCAAAATTTATGATGAGTCATGCTTAGATAGGAGTCGTGCGCAGGTCTCGGGTATAAATACCAAACACCGCTATTGTAAAAAAATAATCAATCAATTCAATACACAAATTATTTACTTTTTCGGCTCCGGACACCCCTTAGGAGTAGGAGTAGAGTAGATCTCGACGAGTTCTTCAGCAAGTACGGCTGCATCGATCCGGTCGACCTCCACTACTTGTCTGTAAGTACCGTCATGGTTTATACCTCTGTTCGCATGGCTGCATCGATCCGGTCGACCCCCACTGCGGCTCTGGTATAAGCTAGTTATCGACTCTTGTTTAATTCAAGTATGGCCTGTGTGATTCTACTCACACCCCACTACTTGAATTAAATCAAGGTCAAGTTATCGGCTCTACCTTAGAATGGCAGTCTTTGGTAGATTTATTAAGTTACCGATATTGCTTATTGTTTCATTATTTATCTAATTACAGTAATATCACTCTGCCCGATTGAGATTGATTTATATCGGCCTTATATCTTATTTGACCCATCGTTTACTAACCTAAAACTGATCTAATCTATACCTTAAACGATGAGTTATATTTTCTTGACTGTTTTACATCAATCTTAATCGTGCATAACGTGCGGTTAAGGCATGTTGCGTCTTGAGTAGATCTATTGACTAGCGAGAACCGTTCCACTGCCCGTTATAATGGCCTGTGTGATTCTGCCTCACACCCCACTGTTAGCACCGTGGAGTGGAGATCGTTATTTAGTAGACCTATTCTTGGTAAGGTATGACTTTAACTGTGCATTATGCGTGAATCGGCTGTTTTAGCCGATATCGAACGCTTTCACGAACAGTTCGCATCACGAGACCGTTGAAGTAAAGATAGGTTGAAAGATATGTTAGCCCATGATCTTATTATTGTATTACGGCCTACATGATTCTGTCTCATGCCCCACTGATATTAGTAATAAGTTAGGGTCATCGAGTCTATTGTTATTTTTACGGCCTACATGATTCTGCCTCATGCCCCACTAGTCATGATGATAGATGAGATCTAACCTGTTCATTAGATTTATCTTTATTAAATGGTTAAGTGGTGTTGAATTGTCTCTTCATATAAAAAGGGGTTCGGTTACTTATAATCATTGGCTCAGCACAAATCGATCATTGTTGATATCTTATTGCCATTGATTAATATCTGTTCGATTAATGATATTTATCCTGAATGATAACCGATTCTTCTTATATAACCCCATGAGCTTTAACTGATTTATTCTCATGAATACACTGGAATCGGCTATTTAGTCGATCTCCTTTCATATCGGCTCTCATAGCCGCACATTCGAGACTGTCTGGCAACATCGGCAAGTTCCGCCCTTAATTACTGATGAATTTTCTCTCCTTATCAATTGCAGGGTTAAATTGACTGGCATGTCTCGGGAGGATCACGCAGGATCGACTATCTCTGCGCTGAAGCTAGGCGGATCTGCTCCATCGAGCGAACCCTTCTAGCTTGCTGCGTGAGTCCTCGACACTGGACGAAAATTCTGTGTCGACACACGTTTCTGGCACGCCCGGTGGGACCCCATAATCGTCATGGCGGTTCACAACAACGACGACATCCTTATGCTATATTATGAAGATCTACCTGATAGAGACAATGGTATCATCAGCAAAGCTATAGAAGAGTTTCAGAACAAATGTTTGTTGTCCTACAACAAAACACGTGACAACGCAATTGTTCAGAAATTTCCACTACCAAGAGTTCTGTTACACGGGCAGGCGGACACAGTTAAAGCTAAAGACAGATGTTTCTTTAAAGAAGTTGTGGACAACTCTATTCGTGATGCCATGTCGAGCCATAACGAAGCTTTCGTGGACGTATTCCATAACACCATGAAAGAGATGATTCATGGATTTTCAATTGGTCAAGGCGGACCAGCTTATTACAACATTCCAGATCCGTCGACCCAAGGAACCAATCAAGTCGGTACCAGCCATCAAGAAGCAGCACCAGTTGGTAGTAGTGATGTCCAGACAGTTCAGGGTTTATCTGAACAAACTCAAGAAACTACTACAAATCAAACACAATACCATCCTGGACCACCAGTACAGCATGTGCCACGGCCGACGGGGCAAAATTAGAACCAGGTGATCAATTTTGGCACATCAGGCCACATACCGTCGTCGGCTCAAAAAATAGCACCATCAATTCAAATGATTCGTAGAGATATAGATCCTTACATCTATAATAAGAGACTTCAAGCAGCAAGCCAGCAAATGACCCAGCAGATTGAGATTCCACAAGGGTATCACTATGGCACAGATTATAACACCATCCACATGATGCCAAATCTAGGATATCAAGGCACACGAGATTTCAATCCACAAATGGATCAGCAGGTACAAAGGATCCAAATCCATAAGCTGATGAATTGTTGCTGATGGTGACTGAGATGATGAAGAATCGGTTCGATCTGAAGCCAAAAGGGCTGACCTTTTCGTACAAACGTCTATATCCAGAATGGTATGATTTGGTCACTCTTCCAACAAATTACAGGTTCCCAAAATTCGCTAAGTTCACTGGCCAAGACAGTACAAGCACGATAGACTATGTCAGTCGGTATCTTACACAATTGAGCGAAGCGTCAGTTGAGGATGTCCATCGAGTTTGTTTCTTCTCTCTGTCCTTATCAGGGCCAGCCTTCACTTGGTTTTCATCATTATCGGTCAATTCCATTGTCAATTGGGCCGACCTGAAGAAAAAATTTCATACATATTTTTACACTAGGACCGGAGAAAAGAAGATTACCGATCTGACAACTATAAGACTGAAGACTAATGAATCGGGCACTGAATTTCTTCAGATGTTCCGAGAAACCAGAAACTTGTGGTTCTCCTTAAACTTGGCCGATGATCAACTAGTTGCTTTAGCTGTTCAAGGAATGCTGCCGATGTGGAAAGAAAAACTACTGGGACAAGAATTCAATAACTTGGGACAATTGGCTCAACGAGTAGCAATGCTTAATAGCTAATTTCAGAGTATGCACAGAGATACTCAGTTTCAGAAGAGTACCTCAGTAGCCGAAGCTTATGATCCATACTCAGTCGATGATGGCTATGAAGATGAAGAAGAAGAGGTTGCTGCAGCTAAATGGAATTGGGGCAAGAAGACAGTGATGGTGTCAAATCCTTGGGGAAGAGGAGTCAAGGAGAGCTATGACTTTGATGTCACCAAATCAGATAAGCTCTTTGATTTCTTGCTTGAGAAAGGGTAGATCAAGTTGCCCGATGGTCATGTCATGTTGCCCTCTGATCAGCTGAAGAATAAAAAGTTCTACAAGTTCCATAATGCTACTTCTTATTCCACTAATGAATGTAGAATCTTCAGGCAGCATATACAGAGAGCTATTCATCAGGGGAGGCTCAAATTTGATACGCCTCGAAAAATGAAAGTCGATGATAATCCTTTCCTAGGAGATCAAAACATGGTTGATGCTGGGCTATTTAAAGGAAAAACCAAGGTCCTAACATCAACCAAATCAAAAGAAGCTGGAGCAGTCGATCCTAAGATGCAAATATCGAATGACGAGTACAGAGAGGTTAGAAACGTCGTGCCGAGTAGAAGAGTCGATATGAGCACGGGAGGACGTCAAAAGCAGAGACGACAAAGCCGCGGGTCACATCTCGGATTCTGTTGAATAAGTGGCAGCGACAGAAGAAAAATGATTATCAACGTTGGTTAAAAGATCAAGCGTACCAGCATCAATTGAAGCAAGAGAGATATGAAAGGGAACAAGCCGAATTACATTGGAATTGTTCTTTCTTCAGACATTGCTGGAATGAAGGTTTGAAATTGCCTACCAGACATGACTGTTTAGAATGCAGCAATCGATATCGGGGGTATAGGCAGTCTAAAACCAACCGCCGATCTATCCATGCTCAAGATGCATATCATCCTAATAACATGGATCGGCACTTAAAAAATAAAAGTGTTCATGATTGGCTTGAAGAAAGAGTCATTGATCAGGACTGGGCTGATCATGAAGAAGAAGGCACTAAAAGAAGATATGTGTGGCAGGAAAGCCAATGGTGCCTAGGAGGTTTAACAAGAAGCCAGAAGAGAAGGGTGCAACGCCTAAGGAATAAAGAGATGGAACAGGCTCAAGCATCCGGTAAAATTCAAGTGTGGCATACCAAACAAATAGCCGATAGGAAGCAACCATCGGCTAATATCCAAATGGCTTTTCTGTTGCCATCAGAGTTCAGAGTCAATGGTGAAAACCAACAGCCGATCCAAGCAGTCGGCTTTGAAAATCTGTATTAATGGATAATCCAATAGATGGTACAGAAGGGAAACTAGGACATGGCTTCACATCGGCCGATGAATTAGAAGAAGTAGATATTGATCCTGGAGATAGACTTAGGCCGACGTACGTAAGTGTTAAGTTGGATCCGGAGTATAAGCAGGAATTAATTGACTTATTAAAGGAATTTAATGATTGCTTTGCTTGAGAATACTATGAGATGCCTGGGTTAGACCGGTCAATTGTTGAACATCGACTGCCAATCAAACCTAGATATCGGCCATTTAAACAAGCTCCGAGGAGATTCAACCCGAACGTGCTTGATGATATCAAAAAGGAGACTGAAAGATTAGTGGAAGCAAAATTTATCCGACCGTGCCGATATGCAAAGTGGATATCGAATGTTGTCCCTATATATAAGAAGAATGGAAAATTGAAAGTTTGCATTGATTTCAGGGATCTGAACAAAGCCACACCTATGGACGGTTATCCGATGCCGATAGCTCATATGTTAGTAGATGCAGCAGTCGGGCACAAGGTTATTAGCTTCATGGATGGTAATGCAGGATACCACCAAATTTTCATTGCTAAAGAAGACATAGCAAAGACCGCTTTCAGGTGCCCCGGCACAATCGGTCTATTCGAGTGGGTTGTGATGACCTTTGGACTGAAGAATACCGGTGCAACTTATCAAAGGGCGATGAATTACATTTTCCATAAGTTGATCGGCAGGATTGTTGAGATCTACATCAATGACGTGATGATAAAATCAAAAGGGTACAAAGAGCACCTGGCTGACTTGCGTGAAACTCTGGAATGCACGAGGAAGCATGGTTTGAAGATGAATCCTAATAAGTGTGCTTTTGAAGTATCAGCCGGACAATTTTTAGGGTTCATGGTCCACGAGAGAGGAATCGAAGTTGGTCAGAAAAGCGTGAAAGCAATTGATGAAGCGGTTCCCCCGACTACCAAAACAGAGTTGTAATCTCTGCTCGGTAAGATTAATTTCATTAGAAGATTCATTTCAACTTTGTCAGAAAGGATCCTGCCGTTTTCTCCCTTGCTGAAGTTGAAAAATGATCAAAAATTCAAGTGGGGTGATATACAAGAAAAGGCGTTCGAAGAAATAAAAGAATATATGAAGTGTCCACCAGTGCTGGTCCCTCCTCAGCAAGGTAAGCCATTTAAACTATACATATCGGCTGATGACAAGACAATTGGATTGGCCCTGATGCAAGAATTTGAAGGAAAAGAGAGTTGTTTTCTATCTAAGTAGAAGACTACTGGATCTAGAAACGAGATATTCTCCCACCAAAAAATTATGTTTGTGTTTATATTTCTCTTGCACTAAATTACGACACTACTTATTATTGGCCGAGTGTATAGTTGTTTCCAAGGCTGATGTGGTTAAGCACATGTTATCAATGCCAATACTGAATGGGAGAGTGGGAAAGTGGATTCTTGCGTTATCAGAATTCGACTTGAAGTACGAATCGGCTAAAGCAGTCAAAAGACAAGTAATGGCCGATTTTATCACCCAACATCACAAGCTAAGCATTAGTTATGTAGAGCCGATGCCGTGGATGCTGTTCTTCGATGGGTCATCATGCAAGCAGGGTGGTGATATCGGTATTGTTATTATTTTGTCTCGGGGGGCAAGTTTTGAGTTTGCTCTTTCAACTGAGCCAATGATTACTAACAATCAAGCGGAATACGAAGTTATTCTCAAGGAACTTCAACTTCTTCATGAAGTAAAGGCCAAAGCAATTGAAGTATTTGGAGATTCACAGTTAATTATTAATCAATTGATCGACCTATATGAGTGCAAAGAAGAGACTTTGAAAGGATACTACGATGAGTGCCAAAAGTTACTCAAGGGATTTCTGCATATCTCTTTTCAACATATTCCGAGGGCACAAAACCAAGAAACTAACCGTCTAACTCAAAGTGCATTAGGATATCGAGTGTTTCAAGAAGTCTTGAGTTGTGAAACCTCATGTGATGATTGGAGAGTTGAAATAGCCAATTGCCTTAGAGATCCATCTTGGAAAGTTAGCAGGAAGCTAAGGTATAAATCGGCTAAGTATGTTTTGTTAGATGATCAGTTATATTATAAAACAGTCGATGGGGTATTGCTCAAGTTCTTGAACCAAGAAGAAGCTAAGGTGTTGATGGGTGAGGTGCATGAAGGGATATGTGGAGCCCATCAATCGGCTTATAAGATGAAATAGATTATTCGTAGAACTGGATATTTCTAGCCAACGATACTGGAAGATTGTTTTGAATATTACAAGGGGTGTCAGGACTGTCAACGTTTTGGTAATGTTCAGAGATCGCCCGCATCGGCCATGAATCCAATAATCAAACTATGGCCGTTCCGGGGTTGGGGAATTGATTTAATTGGCCAGATTTTCCGCCTTCAAGCAAGGGACATAAGTTCATATTGGTAGCAACAGATTACTTCACTAAATGGGTTGAGGCAATTCTTTTGAAAATGGTAACCTCAAAGAACATGATTGCTTTTGTCAAGGAACACATTGTGTATCGTTTTGGGATTCCTCAAACTATAACTACCGATCAAGGGACAATGTTCACATCAAAAGAGTTTGGGGATTTTGCTGCCAGTATGGGGATTAAGCTATTGAATTCCTCCCCTTACTATGCCTAGGCTAATGGTCAAGCAGAAGCGTCCAACTAGATTATGATTAAGCTAATCAAGAAAAAGATCGAGGAACAACCAAGGTAGTGGCATTCGACGCTAAATGAAGCACTATGGGCATATAGGATGGCCTGCCATGGATCAATTAAAATGTCACCTTACGAACTTGTGCATGGCCATAATGTAGTTCTTCCTTGGGAAGTTCAAACTGGATCAAGGCGCGTTACACTACAGAATGATTTATCAGCTGAGGTTTACAAGAATCTTATGATAGATAATTTGGAAGACTTGAGTTGCCTTCGACTGTGTGCTCTTGAGAATATCGAAGCCAATAAACTGAGGGTTGCGAAATATTATAATAAAAGGGTCAAGATTAAGCAATTCTCCGAAGTAGACTTGGTCTGGAAAGTGAAATTACCGATCAGATCAAAGGACAATAAATTCGGCAAGTGGTCACCTAACTGGGAAGGACCCTATCGGATCAAACGTTGTGCGCCTGGTAATGCTTATATTTTGGAAACATTAAAAGGAGAGGAAGAGTTTGGCCGCGCAATCAATGGGAAATATTTAAAGAAATATTATCCTAGCGTTTGGATCAATACTTAATAAACGATCTGTTCGATCGACAGCTTTAATAGCCGATATTGAAAAGATATCGCCTCTAGTGCAAAAGATGAACCCAAAGGAGTAAAAGTCGATACGATGTGTATCGCCTATAGAAGCAAAGCAAACACAAAGAAAATGATGGGTATGAAGCACGAAACAATGGGAAACCACTCAAGGCGAGGAAGTTATTTGCTAGACATCACCTATTACAAGCTATGGGCCAGAAAACACTTTGCCTACTATATCGTCGGCTAGAGTGTTGAAAGCTACAGAGTCGGCGGCATTCATAAAATCTTCAACCAAGCACTCATGTTCCCCAGGGTGCACTGCGTCTGGAAAACCATGAGGAAGAAGTCAAAGATTATGGCCCGAACGGGCTTATGCAGCAGCCAACGCCATGGCAGCGCCATGACGAACACCATGAAAGGCGACCTCCCTGACACGATTCGGGATGTCATGCAAGCGAACCACCAGAATGGTGCCCCTAGCATTGACAAATCCTGCCGCATGATCCGCGGCTGATCGAAGACTCTCCAACGGAGCAGTTAGATCTAAAATATTCAAGAAAAGAGTAATTAGAAATCTTGAGGGTAAAATCAAGAAGAAATAGAGAAATAATGGCAGACATCTCACCCATGATTCTAACTTCAGCCCTGGCCAATCTTTCCCTCACCAGGCCGACCTCGGGGGGAGATCGGTCTTCAATCATGGCCAAAGCCGATTCTGCCAAGGAGAGGCAGTTGGCTAGATGCTGGTCGGTCCAATCGATGGTGGCTAGCAGATCGTCATTACTGATCTGTTGCCTCGGGTGACGAGGAAGCTGGCGGTGGATTGGTGCTAAAGACGACCCCGAGGGCTGGGTGGAGTTGGCCCTTCGATCCAAAGTGATGGGAGCACCCCAAGATGCGTCCTCTTGACGACAAGGGCGTTGGCATGATGATGTGGATCCGTTGAGGGCTTCTTCAGCAGACCTCTTGTTGTTCTCCATGACCTCGAACCTACGGAAAGGCAGAGGATGTACTGAAGACGAAGAGGGGTTGAGACGAAGAGGGTTGTTTCTTGATTCACGGCCATAGCTCGTATATATAGCCCGGGAAAGCGAGAAGATAGGTTTCGATGGAGGTGTGAAATTGAAATCGGAAACGAAACGGATCAACACTCCGAAATTCAGAGGACGGATAACGAAGAGATAACGGATTCGAATTTATTACTTCCCCATATTACAAAATATCGTGGGTTGGATACATTGACCAGAGATTAACCCACCAGAATTTCTTTGGATTGGAGGGAGGCCAGATTTCCACAAGGCCGAAACTCATGGTGAACCAAATCGTATCGGCCCATTAATAAAATTATACCAGAAAAGAATAAAAGTCGCCCGTTTAACATATGCTCAACAGATTTCTCAATAAATTGAGGAACTATGGGAAAGAAGCCTGAGGCTTTCCCGGTGGGCGTTTAGAGGAGTAACAAGGGGAAGGTGATCACACATTCTAGCCCTCACAAACACTAGAACAGCTTTGTGAGCATGGAGAGAAGACTCAGGTGATATCACAAGAATTCTTCTAACCGTAATGGCTGGTCTTCTTGCTCAACGAGGCGCTAAGATAAGTGACACAATCACCCTATGCACAAGGATTCTTCTAACCGCTTGAGATCTTCATAAGATAGACCATGGAGGGTCCAGCGGAGCCGGGAGCACTCGAGGGAGCAGATGGAAGGGAAACATGGCTGAATTGTTAAGTTGCTCTCGCTAGGGTCGGATAGGCATTTTATAGCCGGCTCGGGAAAATGAATCCAAGTGCCCGTGAAGCGGTGATGCTTTTGTAAAAAGTTTTGAGGCATAGGCTCATGAGTGGACGCAAGCGGCGACAAACAGTGGACCCCAGATCAAGGTTCTCTACCCGTGACTGTGGACTAATCAGGGATACAGACATGATAATTTTGAAATAAAATTACTTTTATCCCAAAATTGGGGGGCATGTGTTTACACCAAAATTTGGAAGAAGAGTTGCAGGGACTCGAAAGCTCCCAAAATCATGTCGTCAAGGAATCAATTGCGTGTAGATCAGAACCAGCTGATTCGGATGCCAAAAACTGGAATCGGCTTTCTCCGGATATCGCTAACGGATAACGACGAAGGCTACGATTCGGCGCCAGGACGAAACATGTAGGACTCTGCAAAAGGGAAAGATTAGCGTCCAAGTTATCTTAAATTAGGAATGTTTTCTTTAGAGTCAAAATTTGTGATGAGTCGTGCTTAGATATGAGTCGTGCGCAGGTCCCAGGTATAAATACCAAACCCCAGCTATTGTAAAAAAAACAATCAATCAATCCAATACACAAGTTATTTATTTTTTCGGCTCCGGCCACCCCTTAGGAGTAGGAGTAGAGTAGATCTCGGCGAGTTCTTCTGTAAGTACGGCTGCATCGATTTGGTCGACCTCCACTGCTTGTCTGTAAGTACCGTCATGGTTTATACCTCTATTCGTATGGCTGCATCGATCCGGTCGACCCCCACTGCGGCTCTGGTATAAGCTAGTTATCGACTCTTGTTTAATTCAAGTATGGCCTGTGTGATTCTGCCTCACACCCCACTGTTTGAATTAAATCAAGGTCAAGTTATCGGCTCTATCTTAGAATGACAGTCTTTGGTAGATTTATTAAGTTATCGATATTGCTTATTGCTTTCATTATTTATCTAATTACAGCAATCTCACTCTGCCCGATTCAGATTGATTTAGATCGGTCTTATATCTTATTTGTCCCATTGTTTGCTAACCTAAAACTGATCTAATCTACACCTTAAATGATGAGTTTTGTTTTATCGGCTGTTTTACATCAATCTTAATCATGCATAACGTGCGGTTAAGGCATGTTGCGTCTTGAGTAGATCTATTGCCTAGCGAGAACCGTTCCACGGCCCGTGTGATTCTGCCTCACACCCCACTGTTAGCACCATGGAGTGGAGATCGTTATTTAGTATATCTATTCTAGGTAAGGCATGACTTTAACTGTGCGTTATGCCTGAATCGGCTGTTTTAGCCGATATCGAGTGCTTTCACGAACAGTTCGCATCACGAGACCATTGAAGTAAAGATAGGCTGAAAGATATGTTATCCCCATGATCTTATTATTGTATTACGGCCAACATGATTCTGCCTCATGCCCCACTGGCCACTGATATTAGTAATGAGTTAGGGTCGTCGAGTCTATTGTTATTTCTACGGCCTGCATGATTCTTCCTCATTCTCCACTGGTCATGATGATAGATGAGATCTAACATGTTCATTAGATTTATCTTTATTAAACGGTTAAGTGGTGTTGAATTATCTCTTCATATAAAAAGGGGTTCGGTTACTTATAATCATTGGCTCAGCATAAACCGATCATTGTTGACATCTTATTGCCATTGATTAATATCTGTTCGATTAATGATATTTATCCTGAATGGTAACCGATTCTTCTTACATAACCCCATGAGCTTTAACTGATTTATTCTCATGAATATATTGGAATCGACTATTTAGTCGATCTCCTTTCATATCGGCTCTCATAGCCGCATATTCGGGACTGTCTGGCAACACCGGCAAGTTCCGCCCTTAATTACTGATGAACTTTTTCTCCTTGTCAATTGCAGGGTCAAATTGACTGGCATGTCTCGGGAGGATCGCGCAGGATCGACCATCCCTGCGTTGAAGCTAGGCGGATCTGCTCCATCGAGCGGACCCATCTGGCTTGCTGCGTGTGTCCTCGACACGGGACGAAAATTCTGTGTCGATAGCTGCGTCGTATTGAAACGAATATGAAGCAAATAAATGAAGTCAGTGCATAAGTTGACAAGCTGCCACATAACATTTTTATTAGTTTGACATAAGTTCCACATAACATAACCAACTAAGCCTGCAAGTTTTGGACGCCAATATTCATTCGACCAAACAAACTAAGACCCAGGAGTGTAAGAATCCCTCGGACGCCTCTGTCTCTTCGGATTTGTTGGCAACACATTGGGAGTGTAGCCAACATCGGTGTGATCGCGTTGCCGGTGCATACGGCTCGTACCCTGCAAGTATACGATATGCACGATTACTTATAATCTTTATGATCGTTAGTTCATGGAGCCTACGTATTTAAAGAAACTACCTTTGTTAGTACCTATGAGGCTCCTTGGGTACCAAGCGGGACAACACCTAGCTGAGACATGTCGATCTCGTCCTGCGGCCAATCGTCCCACTAGTCGTGTTGTTTGCAGAAGCCCAGGGGGTCATCGTCGTCGTCATCGCCGTCCTCAGTTGCAGGGTCCTTTCCAACGCTATGATGTGGTGGTGTATGCACTGCGGAAGTGGCACCTGTCATAGACTGAGAAGAGCTAGCTGGTGTCCTCAAAGAGCCTGAAGACGTGCCACCCGATCACGCCGGGAGTGGCGGTTCCACCCAAGGAGTGTCCATGCAGCTCAGCTTCTGAGCTAGCTTCCTGCAGCTCTTCTTCATCTTCTGCATAAATAGACGTTAAAGTTAGTGTATTTCCCAAACGCATATACACTAAAGAAACATTTTTGTAATGAACAAGTTTATGTTTACCTCCACAAAAGCCTCGAGAACGTCTGGCCCCTGCCCTTTAGACTCGTGAAGCCGGAACGCTGCTTCGTTGGACATCCTTGACAATTGTGTCGCCTGGGTACAGAAACGTGGTTGGATAGTTTTAGTACACATACTTAATATCAAATGGATAACAAATTGTACCATTCAAGTATCTTACCACGTATCTTTGAAGCGGGGCTCTCTGTAGCTGTGTGTCCTCCCTAGTGGCAACGTCGTACACATTTTTGATCACATCTTCCTCCGAGTCCTCGTCAATCGCCTCCTCAGTGTACGGGGGCTTGATATGTGTCCTCGTGGACCTGTGAAGCCACCGTAGGTACTCGTCGAAGGTGTGCTGGTCATGTGGAGGACCCGCATGGACCAGCTATCATTTCTTGTTCTAACACAAGTGGATGTGCGTGTTGTGTGTCACGCGTCAATCCTTGGTCCTATACCTCTTCCTGCGGTCATACCTGCAACAAAACGATGTTAGTTGTACCACACACACCTCTAAATTGTAGCTTTGTTATTAATCGATAACGCACCCGTGCAATTCTTGGTTGGTGGAGTAAAGCGGTGGTGGGCAGCTTGTCATTCTTCCAAACTGTCTGCAGACCCTGATGGGCAAGTGAATCTCGACCACATGGAAGAAAATAAAAGGGACATTACAACGATACTCGTCTAACTCGTCCCTAGTGACAGGACTCAGATAGTACTTGAGCTCCAGAGCATCCCAAGGACACCAATGCACCTAAACATTTCGTAATTGAGTTAGGTTGTGATATAGTATACATCGAACAAGACACATGTATGATAGTAAAGAGAGCGTAACCTAGTGCTGTGTCAGGACATCGAGACCGTCCGTGTACTCCATGTACTTGCGCCTCGCATTCCCTCTATCTAACTCGGCTTCCGTCTAGATATACATAATTGTAGGGAGTGTATCCTGCTCATTCCATTACTGCATTGAACACAATAATGAATTAGCCATTAATAATTTCATCATATGTAACTGCCTCGAAGAATATAGTGAACCGATGTACTTACCGGTAAACCAGTATTAAGGGGCCTCCCAACGGGCCATCGTTACCAACACCAAACCTGAAGTAGGTAGGAGCAACCCCCAAGGTTCGCATACCCTGAGGTGCGACGCCAGGCAACGCATAGCTGTCGATACGTCCATGCCAGGGCTGCGCTGTCCTAGTTGTACGCCGCCATGTTCTCCCACAGCTGGCGTAGTATGTTAAGGAAGATCCAGCTGATGGTGTTGCCCGAGGCGTCTGGGAAGAGGAAAGCACCAAGAAAGTGCCAGAGCCACACTCTAGCGAATCTGTCGATCTGAGCCTCCTCAGCCTGTGGGTCTAAGTAATCAAAGCGCTCTGTGATCCAGGACGACAAAACACCAGATCTTTTCCTGAAATTCACCAAAGAAAATGAGACCCGATGGCTGTAGGAAAGCAATGCAGGTATTAAATAGGCTTGAATTGCTCACTTATTTTTCTTTGAAACATCGTCGTCCGGTGGAAGAAAGCCAGTGAACTGAGCCACCAGCTCCCTCTAGTGATCGTTGTCAACAATACCCGTCACTGGAAGTCCTCCCAACCGAAGGCCAAAGATAGCCTTCACGTCCTGCATGGTCAAGGTCATCTCGCCGCAAGGTAGGTGGAACGTGTGGGTCTCATGCCTCAACCTATTATAAGAATAGAACGACTGTTAGTTGACTCAAATTTGTTATAAGAATATTTACGTACAAAAAAGGCACTCGCACCTGTCTACAGCTGCAGTAAGTAGTGCTGGGTCAAGGGGCGGAAGACCATAGTTGACAACATGGACAAGCTCGAGGAAGCCGGCACGCCGTATATACGGCGCGTAACGCTCGTCCCACTGGCGCCCCCCTGGTGTGCGTGCGGGGCCTCAAAGGAGGCAAGGCCACCTCTACGTCGGTGTCACTCAAGATGTGTGCTCGGTGCTGGTCGTCGTACTCCACCTCAAGAATGGGATACAACGGGTGCTGTGTGGGAGGGGCTATCCTGTTACAAATTGATAAATAAAGGGTTAGAGTATTCAAATTAATAATATTCAAATTAACATTATGTAGCATTGCAAAATTTAAACTACTTGTTATGCAATACGAACACAATATAAAAGCACATGTATATATTCAAAATAGCATTAACAGACATATTAAACAACTTCACTAGAAAAATAAGCATTTGACGAAACCTCATAAGTCATCCAAATCGACATATCACGCACTACTAATTACCGACACTTAAAAACTAGTATCTATACCCAAAATCCCTAACTAAATAACTAACTATAAATTAAATAATAAATACCTAATCAATCTCTAAACCCAAAATCCTAACTAACAGTAACATAAACCCTAACTACCTAACCAAATCTTAACTATACTACAACACACAACCTCAAACCTAAAAACTACCTACCTAAACAAACAAATTCATTAACCTAACTATCCTAAATCACTAACCCTAACTATCCTAAATCACTAACAATCATAAAACCCTAACTATCATAAATCACTAACTATCCTAAATCACTAACAATCATAAAACCCTAACTATCCTAAATCACTAACTATCCTAAATCACTAACCTAACTATCATAAATCACTAACTATCTTAAATCAATAACAATTATAATAACATGAAATCGAGAGGGAGGTAACTTGATATGAGCGGGCGGCCGTGATGCGTCGGCGTTCGTGGCGCGGCTGGCGCGGGAGTGGGCGAGCGTGGCGGGCGTGTGCGGGCGCTGCGGCGGGGCGCTACGCGGCGGCGGGCGTGCGGGCGGGCGAGCTCGCTCGCGATACTTATTTGGTCCTGCTGCGCCATGCGCCGTGGTGCGTCACTGTCGCGCCAAGATCGGTGGTGCGGTAGACCCTGCCACGTTACCGGTCAGCAGCCCCGGTCGTCGCCACGTCATCCTCCTGCTGCGCCACCATGCATGGCGCGGCACAGGCGTTTCGCCACGCCATGGTAATAGGCGCGGCCAAAAGTGTTAGTTTTAAAGAAGAAAAAACAGTGTTAAATTTAAAATTAGTTTACAAAAAAAATATTAAAAAAAATCGCTGCACACACCCGAAGTAGCTAGTATTGGTTGTACATCTCTATATATGCCACGGCATCACCATGGCCCGTTCGCTCGGCTGAAATTGGTTAAAAACATAAGTTAAAGTTGAAATGTTGTGAGAAAAAAATACTGTTTCGACTAAAAAAAAGCCGAATAAACCGGCTTTCAAGGTAAGCCGAACGGGGCGCGTCAATGTATCGGAATACATCCTCCATGTATCGGAAAACATCCTCCTGTCATTGGTTTTAAGTCCTTACATAAAAAAGTACGTCAGATATCACATTGCACTAGCTCGTACCTACTACATGAGAGTGACCATACGTGCGTACAGTACAACACCACATGTCTTCTCTCGTACGTAGTGGTAGACAATGAAAAAGGACGAGAAAAACACAAGGATTGCGCACTTTATTAACCGACCGTGTAAGCTAAAAGACTCATGATATACCAATGAGATTAATGGTAACGTAGGGGATGGATAGGGCCCGGTACGTACGTGCCACCAACCTGTATAATTATTATATATCTACTACTCATCCTAACCACCTACCTCCCTGTACCTTGTACAGCGACAACATATACATACATGATGAGCTCCCCTTGTCGTGAATGTACCCAAGCCATGATGCCCCCGCCTCGGCAAGTTGTATGCCACCAACCAACCTCTGAATGCTGTACACCGGCCATCGTTTTGTACTTTTGTTCGTGCAAAACCGTCAATTTTGTGAACCGTGCATGGTCGGTTTATTGTGCGTCCCATTGCCTCTGCTACGGCAGAAGGATATATAAATAATTACAGTAGATGCAAGTAAATACTACTCCATAGAGGAGATCGCTCCGTCCGCAAAAGAATACAACTATAGAATTTATCGGTTTATGATTAGTTTAAGTTTGACAAAAGTTATAATAATTAGAATTAATATTTGTGTTTTCAATAAAATCTACTATAACAATCTATTTAATAATTAATCTAATGATATTTATTATGTATCATAAATTTTAGTATTTTTAAAATAATTTATTTTAATTTCAAATTATTTAACTACTTGAAAAGGGAGGTCACATCTTTTTTATAAACAGAGGAAGTATAACATAGTGTCATCCATCTTTGAGTACAGTACTCTCTTGAATACAATATACTAGCGTCATCCATCTTTGAGGGATACTACTACCACTCGTTGCTGATGCCAAAGCGGTGCAGGTATGTTCATGGTAGAAAGAAGACTAGAAGTCGTTATGGAAAAAAAGAAAGAAAGAAGACTAGAAGAGTAATGATATAGATGCACGTAAATTGTGACAATTTTAGTGTTAGTAGAAATACAAATACGATGCGTGGTAGGTAGTAAAACGTACTACAGCGATTAATTACCCGATTTCAATACAAGCAGAAGCTTGTCATCGGAGAGTCGGAGTACGGAGTTCATTTTGGTCGATATCTAGCGTTCATTTACGGCGAATGCAAGCAAATTAGGTATGACCTGCCGAAGCGTTTGCTCATTGCAACACCGCCCGTAGACGGTACACGGTACACGTTGAGGGCGGTAAAAAAAAAATGCATGGGGTAGCAGTGGCTAAAATCACCTTGTTCGATTCATCGTATCAGCTATATTTATCAGTCATGATATGATATTTTTCTCTTACATTAAAATAGCATCTACCGGTTTATAAGTCACTAGTCGATGAAGCGAACAGCGTGCGTGCTGCCCTCCGGTACACGTAGCTGCCTGCTCCTTGGCTGGAAGAAGATGGAAGTGAGCACTAGCGAGCACTGAGCATGTACTCCTACGAGACGAGAGTGCATGGGAAGTTGGGAACGAAAAGCGACACAGAAAGGGTGTTTGTTTATTTAGTCGTTCCTAAAATTCATGTCATATTAAATATTTAGATACTAATAAAAAGTATTAAATATAGATTAATTATAAAATCAATTACATAGATGAGCCTAATTTGCGAGATGATTTTTTAAGCCTAATTAACCTGTCATTAGCACATGTTTACTGTAGCATCATCATTTGTCAAATCATGGACTAATTAGGCTTAAAAGATTCGTCTCGTAAATTAGTCGTAAGTTGTATAATTAATTTCATAATTAGTCTATATCTAATACTCTATGCATTTATCTAAATATTCGATGTAATAGAAATTTTAGGAGCGCACGCATAAACCAAACAGGACAGAAGAGCAAGGGACAAGAAGATGAACCAAAACCTGTCCGAAAGAGTACGTACCGGCCTGACTTTTGCTTGGCAGTCAGTCACAGTTACAACTGCCGGGCTGCGGCTGCTGTCCGGCCGCCTCCTTTTTTTGCTGGGATTGAGAGAGACTGCGCAGGGTGCATGGACATGGGCGGGCAGCGTGGGCACGCCCCGTCCTGCTGTGCTGCTGGCAGCTCAGTCCCAGTCTCCCAGGCCTGGCCCGGTGCGCCATCCGCCATCATCGCCGTCGCTGGGGCTCCTCGCCTCCTCGTGGGCTGGGCGGTGGGCGCGCCTGCCAGGCTGCCTCTCCTGCGGGCGTGCATGCCGTCCGCGCTCGTGACGGACATGGATCCAAAACGGAGGCAGAGGCCACAGGGATCGCCTCTCCCGATCTGGGTGGCGCAATGTGGCAGAGTCCTCGTCGTGGTTCGATTTTTTGCTTCAAAATCCGCGATTCAAACTAAGAAGAAGAGGTGTTTGCTCGTGGTCCGATTTGCTTTGTTTGGAAACGTTTGTTCCCATATTCGTCAGGGGTGACGATAGCTCTGCATACGATTTTGCCGCGTGCTACCATGCTGATGATGCCCGCGGTGCAGTCCGAGGCTCGGAGCAATTAAAAAACTGCAGGAGTGGAGCGCTACACCTACCGATGACTAAACACCATTCATTTATTATTCAAATAAAAATATACTAGCGCTAGTACATGGAAACTGGGCAGAAACCAATGGCAAAGCGTGCGTAAACTGTGCACCCATGACCATGAGGTTCCCTGCGTCGGCCTGCCTCAATTAAAAACCTGCTTCTCACCTTCGCGCGGAGGGGCCAGGCAAGCGCAACGGCAAAGTGGCACTCCAGTAAATAGCCCCGCAACGCGTGGGCTCTCTCATCTAGTCATCTGTTCGACGAAGGGGCCCACGCACGCAGGTCCCAACGACCAGGGCCGGGGCGCACGCCACGCCGTTGAGCTGTGCCGTCCCCGTCGCACGGTCGGGCGTCGCGGCGCGTCATGTCCCGGTCAGCCATAACTGCCGTCGCCGTCGGCGTCCGGTTCCGGACAAGCCCGGAGAGGAAAACGAACACGAACTTACGAAATATCTAGAATTTTGGAAACAAATCAATTCGAATTATTACGCTTATGTCGAACACGTTGTATATGAAATTTTCGAAAAATCAATTCCTCATCCCCTAGTATTAAACAAATGACGACAAATACATAGTCAATAAATGCAAATCTCTAATTGAATGGTTCATAGCACATAGCATTAAAAAATGCACCACCAAATACATAATATAAAGAGATGAGAGTTTCATGTCGTTTATACAGAGAAATGTTACCACCAATATCGTCGTCAACGCATCAAACACGGTGCAAATTGATTGCGATACTGGCCGAATTAAACAAGAATATTTAAATTAAAAAGTAATTAAAAAACCCTGCTTCTCACCTTCGCGCGCAGGGCCAGGCAAGCAATTCGGCAAATATGGCACTAGGTTTCGGTTCAGTAAATAGCCCCGCAACGCGTGGGCTCTCTCATCTAGTCATCTGTTCGATCGAAGGGGGCCCACGCAGGCAGGTCCCAACGACCAGGGCTGCTTCCGGGGCGCACGCCACGCCGTTGAGCTGTGCCGTCCCTTTTGTCGCACGGTCGGGCGTCGCGGCTTTGTCATGATGCCCCGCGCGCGTCTTGTAACTGCCGTCGCCGTCCGGCGTCCGGTTTCCGACCTAGGATAGCTGGGTCAGCCATTTAGACGGCGTGAGGGCTGCGTGGTGCGCGCCTGCCCCAGTGCCCCCAGACCCAGAGCCAGCGGGCTCAGCCTGGCGCGGATCTTGTTCCGGAGGGCTGCGAGATTGGAGAGCGTGGGAGTGGGAACAGCCCGCTGAATTCGAGGGGTTCTGCTTCTGCTTCGCAAGCCGGAGCCATTTTGGATTATGAGGAGGCTTTGCCGAATTATTGCTGCTTTTGTCTTTTGTTTGTAGTTCCACCTCGGAGGCTGGGACTAAGCTCTTGGATTGGGAGCTGATGCACTGCCGCGCGAGCGTCTTGTTCCCCATGCCCAAAACAAGCTCCGGATTCTATATTTTTCCCAAAGTTGTTTCCGACCTAGGATAGCTGGGTCATCGACTTATGCTCCATGTGTCCGTAAATAAATAGATTTCTAGTTTAAGAATTTATCTATAAATAAATCAAATCTCTAAGAGGTTGAATGGTTCACTAGCTCATTTATTTTTCTCGAAGTCTCCCACCTTCTCCTATTCCCAATATAGTGTTGAGTTTCTGCGGTTGAATATGTGTAGGAAATGCTATAATTAATGTGTTATTGAAACAATCACGATTAGTGTGTAACTACTTCAGTTAATGAAGGATTGTATGGTTTTTCCCTGTCATACTATTTGGCCTAAACTTGCTATGAATCTATTTATTTAAAAACAAAGAGAGTAACTAGGAGTACAATAGTAAGATCTAACTTTGAGTGCAAGGGTAATAATACAATTTGCTGTTGGCTCATTAATAAATCAAAAGGGAGGTAGTCAACAAAGTCATAGAGAATTTTGAGAATATTAAAAACTATAAATGTGAGAATATCACAACGATTTGTGGCGACTCCTGACCTTGTCGTTGCGTTTCCAAAGCTTTGTTTTAGATAATACGAAGAAAATGCATATGCCTTATATAACTTGTGATGAAAGGATGTGATTTGATATATTTTGTTGTGAGAAACAAATCCCTTATCCTAGATCACTCTCTAAAGCTATTTTCTAGTGTTGTTCTGAGTACTAAATGACTAATATCTAAGTTTTTTTATTTACATGGAATGGAACTCACAAAGAGAGAGGGGAGATATAATGTTGATACAAATTAGACTCGGTACCTAAGGCCAGATAACCATATACAAGTTTTGGACTCGTTGTTGTATATACAGATACAACAATGGCAACAATTAACTGATTTGAGGTTCCTTATAAGTAGCATCGTACTTCTATGGGCCTGTTCGCTTGTCTGAATTCTGGAGGAATCTGGATGGTTTGGAGGAATGCTGGAGGAATTTGTAGAGAAAAACACTGTTTCGGATAAAAAAATAAGCGGATCAAGCGGATTTAAGAGCACGCGAACGGAGCCTATGTATTCGTATGATATGATGACTTCGAAAAGAGTAGAATGCAAGAGGCGGAAGCCAGAAAAGCAAAAAAAAAACGAATGGAGTGATGGGAAATGTCTAGCGATGGGGCGCAGATTCCACGAAAAGAAAACGGATCTTGTATTTTTCGTAAAATGTCAAAGAGTTGGCCCTGTTTAAGCTGTAGGAATTTGGATTTTAGGACTACTGTAGCATGTTCGTTTTTATTTGGCAAATAGTATTCAAACATGGACTAATTAGGCTCAAAACGTTAATGTGATCGGCACATGGCAACTTGGCATGTTCACCTACTTGCAATTTCCCACAAACTGCGGGCAATTAGTTTTTTTTTTTCGTCACATTTAATGTTCCATGCATGGGTGTGTCAAAATAAGCATTTTTGATGTGAGCAGTTGTGTAGCAACTTTTTAGAAGTTGAGGTGGAACTAAACAAGGGCTTGAGGTTGATGATTCATCCAATCATTCATCTAATCATCATTCAGAAACAAAAAAAAAAACCAGGACTGTATCTAGTCCAGTCAAAGAGGCAGACCGGAGCACCGTACCAGCTGCGAATCCTTCCCGAGAGCCGAACGGCACGCTTCGCGGCTTGTGCACCGGCGCAAATCTCACACGCCAAGTCGTCGTGGATGTGGATGTACTACCCCTACGCACACGTACTAGTGCTAGATTTCTGGGTTGAGGTTGGGGCGGCATCGACGGAAAGGACAAGAAATCGCAGCAATTAATTAGCCTCTGAACGCGACTCGTCACCACTCACCAATCGCAGCAATTAATTGAGCATTTTTCCAGAGCAGCACAGCAGACCGCTCATCTCGTCTCGTCTCGTCATCACCTTCTCCGAGACGCCTCCGCGCGCTAATTAATCAGCTGGTCCCGTCCCGTCCACGACTAATTAATCAGTTCACGGCGGCGAGGGGCCCTGTCTGGTCCGGCTGCCGGCGAGTAGCGACGGGCGCGCACGCGCGCGCTGTTTTGTCCTGCTCCGGCCGTGCCCGGCGGCTTTGCCGACCTAGCCGGCCGCACGCAGCAACGGTGCCGCTTCTCGGCTCGTACTCGTAGAAACGGCCCGTGTTTAAAAAAAAATATACATAACCCCTAACTATCCAGTGTCGACTACTTCACCCTCTTAAATTATAAAACCAGATATTTTGTCCCTTGAATTTTTCAAAACCGGCCAAACAACCCTCCAGACGGTTTTCGGTGGTGGTTTTGCCACCATGGCTGTTAACACGGATGACGACTGGTGATGACCCACATGTTAGCCACCCCTCTCTCTTCTCTCCCCTCTCCTCTCCCCCACTCTCCCGTGCCTCCCTCTTAATCTCCCTCCAAGGGTGATTTAAATGTTTCATTGATATCTGGAGGCTTCATGCGGTGCGCCATGTCATGTTTATAGGATGGGGAGCTTGCTGTGGATTTGGGACAACTAAACGGCTGGTGGCTTTGTTAATTCTGGCCATGAGTGCTATCTTGTTAAAGGCGGCGCCTGCTCTCTGCCTCCACCGGGGTGGCTCCTTCACCGTCGTCCCTCTCAAGCACCGCCACCGACCGCTTTCGCTGAGTCAGCAAGCCACATGTATGGTTGCTTCACCTCCGGCGTGGCTCCAATCTCTATTGCTTGGGAGCAATGCTTCGCGCTCAATCTCTGTGCTCTCGCGCCTCCTGCTCTTAGCTTCTCTGCGTCTTCGTTTTTGTGCTGTTTTGTCTTGTTGCTTGATCGGAGTCGTGCTCTTGTTGTCGGTTCCCCCATGCCATTGTTCGCCATCAGCGTGCCAATCTCCTCACACCGTGGTTAGCTCTCTCCGTGAATGTCTCGCCTCTCGCTCTTTAGTTTTGGTTTCGTCTCGATTCCGTGTTGCTCATAGGCTTGTCGGTTTGGTGGCGAGCTGATGATGTGGATCTTACGCACGATTTCCCACTATTAATTTTGGATTCGAGAACCTTTTCCGGGAGCCTCGACATGCCTTTCACCACTCACCACCACCATTTTCCAGGCTCAAGGCCACTGCCTCTCCACCCTCAGCAGCGGCCCTTTCTTCGCTTCCGTCGTCCATCCGCCTCACCATGTAGTCGAGCAGCAGTCGCGGTGAGCTACCGCTTCTGTTTGGTCTAACCTCTTAATTCCCTAGCTAGGTCTTTAGCTGCAACTGAAAAATAGCAAGATGCCACCACACTCCTGTATTGACATGGGCACAGAGGACAGAGGAGAGGAGAGGAGAGGAGAAAAGAGAGATGGGTGGCTGAAATGTGGGCCATCGCCACATCGTCATCCATGTCAGCAGCCACGGTGGCAAAACTACCATCGAAAACCGCTTGGGGGTTATTTGAACGGTTTTGAAAAGTTTATGGGGCAGAACATTTGATTTTATAGTTTAGGAGTGGAGTAGTCGACCCTGGATAGTTTGGTGTTTCGTAGAATTTTTCCGTGTTTTTTTACTGGGCGTGCCGGCGTGGGCGATCTCCGGCGGATGCACGCCAGTCGGCCGGTATCTGCGGTCGAGTCGAGCCGCCGAGCCCTAGAGTCCCAGCTGGTTTTGTGTGTTTAACAGCGTGGGCGTGGGCCCAGGCGTGCCGGGGTTTGGGGTGGCCTTCTTCTGTGGTGTTTTTCTCCGAGGTCGTCCGCCCACCTGCCCGCCCGGCCTGTTTTGGGTGCGATTTTTTTTTGAAAGATCAGTAGGGGCAAGGAGCCCCTACTGTAAAGACATATATATAAATAAAACAGCAAGGTTCAGATACAAATAAATGAAAAAAATAAAGCAGGGCAAGAAGGAGGGAGGAGATTATGGAACTAGGAAGGGAAAACTAAAAAAGAGCAGGGCCCAGATCAGTGGCCTCCAGATTACATTAGGTTGTCCATCCATTCTTGAATCTTGGGGAAGTATCTTCTCTTTGCTCTACATAGCAGCCAGAGGAACTCAGATTTGAAAATTCTTTTGCAACCCTGAACTGAAGGTGACATCTCCCTGAAGATGAAGTTATTTCTGCTCATCCAGATTGCCCAACAGAAGAGGATTTTGGGTGCGATTTCAGTGTCTGGATTTGTCCGCACATCACGAGTACCCCTCCTGGCCTCCTAGCTCACTGCGTCGTGCGTGCATGGATTCTTGCCTGGCCTGGTTTTGTCTGTTAGCATTACGCCACTACTGCTAGTAGTGAGTACTGAGTAGTGACAAATCCATGGTCCTTTTTTTTTTACAATTTTACTCTACGCGTGGGGTCGGAGGAGAAAGAAAAGGGCTACCTTTTTGTGTTTGATTTGAGGTCATCTGCTTTGCTCGTGTAAAGTTGTAATTGTAACTATATATTATCGATTACTATCCTAGAAATACTCCGCTGCTTCTCCTGCATGAGTACAATACAGGACTACATGTGCTGGTTGGAGAATTGGAGAAGTTGCTCTTTGCTGCGGCAAAATGCAGCAGATCGCACTATCGCACTGGACAACTACGAACGGCTCCATGGATCAGAATATTCAGCGAGACGTTGTCACGTCGGTTCTCTAACTAGTACTGCTGCTGATTATATATATATATATATATATATATATATATATATATATATATATATATATATATATAGAGAGAGAGAGAGAGAGAGAGAGAGAGAGAGAGAGAGAGAGAGAGAGAGAGAGAGTAGTAGTTCCGACAGCACACCATTCAAACTCAAGGGAAACGTGGCGCCCTCGATTCGATTGTCATGCACTCCTCCTGCTCGTAGTCGTAGCTGTGACAAACAACCAGTGCCATGGCTGATTGCCCGAATATTGCCGTACTCCTAGTTTGGCGGGTGCACATTTTTCGGCTGTGTACGCTGTGCTGCACCTAACTCTGTGTGCGCGAACCAGATCTGGTCTGGACTCAACTCTGGAGTAGAAAATTACTATACCGGGTTGCTCATGTATGATCGGCATATGGCAACTTGGCATGTACATACGGACAAATTAGAAGCACAGCGCCGAGTTCTGTAGCAGTTGACTAATCCTTCGCGGACGAATTAAACCTTCAGGCCCTGTTTGGCAGAGCTGGTAGAGCTGATTCTGTGCTGAATCCAGAAGGAGATCTGTCAAACAGTTTTTTAGAGAGAAGTGATTTTATGTTGATTTCGTGAAGTGATTCTCTGAAATAAACTGAGAGGATGAGAGCTTAAAAAATAGCTTCTCCTGATTCTGTGAAGTGAGCTTCTCCTGATTCTGTGAAGTGATTCTCTATCATGATTTCAAGAGTTTATGCTAAAGAATCAAAGAGAATTATTTTCAGCCACAAAATCATTTCTCTCATAGAATCAGCTTCCATAGAGAATTAGAATCAGATGAAGCTCTACCAAACGTGCCCTCGGCCTCTCAAAAGCCATCGAGAAGCATCATTTCGCTCCGTTAGTTGTAGGAGTACAGCACTTTACAATCATCAGTCTACACACACGGGCACACCCAAGAAGAAGAAGAGGAGGAGGAAATCTAGCGGTAGAAGTAAAAAAACGGGCATGGCCTAATAGTTTGAGCAGGCGGCCAAACTGCCGAAGCCACCACCCGTGAGAATCACTTGGAGTGGCGCACATAAACCCCGGGCGGCCCCAGATCGAGGGAGCCGGGCGGGCGAACTGGAAATTAAAGTGGAAACTGCTCATACTCAGACTCATAATGAGCGCCAGCCAAATTAGCCATGCATGGTCCATCGTGGCTCCGTCTGCGCTGCGTAACTGCGGCGTTGCGTGCTGGGCGGCCAAGCTCTCTCGCTCGTAGTACTAGGCGTGTACTGTTGCTGTCTGCCCAGTGGCAGATGCTGCTGCGTAGATACGTACGTATTTTCCTGGTCCAGCGTACATGCTACTGCGTGACATGAGTACGTAGCACGTGGTCCGTATTATCCATGCATGGTCCATGCCGGCCCGTATGGCGTATGCCGTGCGTGTCCACGGGACGACCGGGCCGGGAGGGACCATGCATGCTCCATGCATCGTGGCGTCGTGCATGGGCGCGAATCTGATGAGGCTAGCTATTATCAGAGCAGAGAGGCACAGCATGCAAAGCAACAAATATGCATGCATGGAATGGATGGGAGATGCGTTTCATCTGCAATTCTGCATCGCACGGCCTAACAACCGGGACTTGGCCGTTGGGATCCGCTTGCCCTCATTATACAGATGCAGCTGGGGCTGCTGGGCCTAGAGAGGCGCTATAGCTGGGATAGCTACAGTGCCTCATCCATAACTCGTGTCTCCTGGTCGATGGATCGGTTCAATCAGGGTACAGTTCTCTCAGGCGAGGCACGAGGTGAACCTATCATTGGTGGCTGGTGTACATCACTTCACCCTCCAGCCTTCAGCTGCCATTTGAATGTGCCACGCTGCTCCTTTTTCCTCGACTTCGCTCGTGTTTAGCTGGGTGAAAGTTGGAAATTTGGCTACTGTAGCATTTTCGTTTTTATTTAGCAATTAGTGTTCAATCATGGACTAATTAGGCTCAAAACGTTCGTCTCGCAATTTCCAACCAAACTGTGCAATTAGTTTTTTTTTCGTCTACATTTAATGTTCTATACACGTATCGCAAGATTCGATGTGATGGCTATTGTAGCACTTTTTAGAAAAAGTTTTCGCGAACTAAACAAGGGCTTCTTCTTCGAGTAGTAACTATGTGGACCAACAACACCGGAGAGACAGATGACTAGGCATATTCAGTCCATATGGAGCATCTATCTTGAGTCATGGCTTCCTTGAGTTTTTCAGCACTACTTTTCAGCGAAAGAACAATGTTTTTCTCTCAATAAATCAACATCAACAGCATCAACAGCCAAATTTCAGCAAACCAAACATGGCCAATATAAAATGGCTGCAGCTGCAACTGCGACTGCCCCAGCTTATCAGGTGAACTGTCACAGCCGCAGCCGCAGCCATTTTAAGCTGCAGCGAACAAGCTAACAAG
Organism: Miscanthus lutarioriparius; assembly: GCA_904845875.1. Lineage (NCBI taxonomy): Eukaryota > Viridiplantae > Streptophyta > Magnoliopsida > Poales > Poaceae > Miscanthus > Miscanthus lutarioriparius. The sequence continues at coordinate 47,036,021 of CAJGYO010000006.1, forward strand.
CTAAAATCAATTTGTTTGTTCCCACGGATCTCCACGCCCTTCAAAATATGAGAAAGTTAGTTAGGCCGCGTTTAGTTCGCTGCCTGATTCGGCGCCGTCTGGAAAATGGACAATTTGTAGCATTTTGTTCCCACGGATCTAATTAGGAAACTTAAAACGTTACGCCCTTCAAAATATTAGTTTTTGATTTCATCAACATTTAAGACTCAATGCATGAGTTAGTTACACCAGTATATATGGATTGGCTTTTGGGACAACTAAACATGATTCACCAGTCATGGATTGGCCAGTGGATTCTCATCAGCCATGCTATCTTCATTTCCGTTTCCATTAGATCTAGATAACGAACAAACCCTGTTCATTTATTTGCTGATGATGAAACGTTACAAGGGATTGGCTGCCGTATTAATTGGGACAAAGATCCAACAAACAAGTTAGACCTCATAGGGTCGTTCCTGTTGTCCTCAGTCCAGTGTACTGAAATGATACATTGGGCCGAAGATATCGTCCAGTATAGAATAGAGTTTATGGCCCAAACTCATAATCTAGACTAGTATAGGTGGCCCTGGTCCAAACAGAGATTTGAAACTTATTTATTTACTTTTTTCCTTCCACTAAAAAAGAATTATTTACTTTTTTCTTTTTGCAATGGTTACTGTTAAGAGAGGCGGCCCGCGGCTCCACTACGTTTTTTTTATCTGGTATAACTTGGGACGCATACAACCCACACACTCCACACTCACACCGCATATATATACGCGTGCACGTCCGTACACATGCAATGAAGAGATTGGGAGGCACGTCGCCTCCCGTGCGAGGAAAACGCACACTACCACCGAACGCGCACGCGTGCGTGTACCTTAAAATTTTCCGAAAAAAATCCAGAAAAAGGTGCGATCACCAGGGTTTGAACCCTAATGGATAGCGTCCTACTGGACAGCCCTACTACTGAACCACAGGCCCATTCGCGGCTCCCCTACTGGCGTGGTGCAACTAATAAATTTTATTTGTTAAAAAAACTGATAAATTCCATCAGAATTATCTACTCGGTGAAAATCCTCTTCCGCGCCTCTTTTTCTTTCCCATTATTAATCCTTTTTTCGAGAACTTTTCTCTCGCACACATTTGGGTGGAAACTTTTCTGCCACATTTCAATTTTAGTTTTTTATTTTCATGTAATTGAGAATAAAACTAAGATTTAGGTGAAAATCTTCTCTCTCACACACTCCAATTTTAGTTAATACCAACTTATGCCGGATTTACATACACTAAACTTGTAGTACAGAGTTACAATGATTATTTGTTGTAATTTCTAGGCGTAATTGGTGTATATAGAAATTCAGGTGTGGACAAGTAATATTTTCACCTAATTGTTACAACACTTTAATCTGGGTGTAGAACTCCTCTAAAGAACCCTAATTCATAACATGATGACAAATTCAAATTTTGGGTGTAGGAGGGAAGTTCTTTTTTTCACCTGAGATAATATTGCAAAATTGGTTTTATTTTTTTCCTTCTCAAGCAAAGTTTGTTCGCCGTGTTTTAGGTTTTGTTGTAGCTCCATTTTGTTCTAACTAAATATGTTCCAATTTTTTTGTTCTCACCCTTTTAGATCTGTTCCACACTTATTAACTATGTCCTAACGTTTATTAATTTTTTGTTCTAGACACTTAGCCTTTTCTGTTCCACTAATTAATTTTTTGTCCTAAATTATTTTACAAGAAGACGTAAATAATATTTACAAGAGGATAACCCGGGGGGGGGTGGTGGAGAAGACAGAAAATAAAAAAAGAACGACAGGAAAAAAAAAGAAAAGCAACATTCTCACAAATGTGCTGCAAAATTTCTTGGTGGGTCGTCCATTAGTCCTTAGTAGGCTAACTCGATCTATGACCCGTCAATCGTTCCCAGAAAATGACTTCCATTCCTTGTGCAAGCAATAGCACACCATATAGGGTGTGTTTGGTTCCCTTCTTCGATCCTGGCCTGGTTAGGAAATAAGGCAAGGTAGTCTCAGCCAGGCTTGTCCAAGTAGGAACCCTTTGTTTGGTTGTTGTGTACTCCCTCCGGTTCTCTAAAGCAAGTCGTTTTGGACATCGACACGGTCTTTAAGAAACGACTTTGACTACAACTTTTTGCTATAAAATATAGTCAATATATACTTTTATGAAACTACATTTCGAGATGAATCTACTTACATCATTTTCATATTTTCAAACTCAACCCAAAAGAAGTTATTTGTAGTCCAAGTTTAAAATGTTTGACTTAAGACAACATCAAAACGACTTGCTTTAGAGAACCGGAGGGAGTACTAGGTAAGCCTGGCTTGGTAGATTTTTGTTTGGTTTTCAGGCTCGATATGGTAGAATCACCCATTTTTTGCTAGGGTGATTTTTAGCACCTAGGGGTCGCCACCGACCACCGCGCCTGCCCCTCCATTGCTTGCGCCGCCGCCAGGGTAGAGGCACCGGTGGTCTTCGGGGAAGTCCGGCGACGGGCGGTGGAGTACGGGGGAGCCGAGAGAACTCGTGGGCATGGTCCAGGCGTGAAGCGGGAACCACGTGAACACGGTCTGGTTCAACGTCGGCAAGCCCAGCCCGAGGATGCCCTTCTCCATAACATGCTCAGTCTTGTGCACCTCCGTCGGATCTCCTCCACCTCCGCCCAGTGCATAGGCCGCCGAAATAGTTTCGCATCTGTCGAGCTCGAGCGACTTCATCGGCCGCCGCACGTCCACCATTTGGCGAGTGAAGCACTGCTCCTCGGGCACGCAGGACGCGGCCACGACTGCGGCGAGCACCTTCCACAGGTACGCGGACACCGCCTAGACGCGGGAGGGAAGCTGGAGCTCGGTGGGCGTGGTCCGGCGGGAACCACGTCGGCGGAAGCAGGCGAGCAGAGGCGTAGAGCGCGACAGAGCGGGCGGTGACGAGACCTCATCCGTGACTTAGCCAAGCCTAACCACGAAACACGGATCCCCATCTTGTTTTTTCAGAGCCTGGCTAAGGCCTCTAAAGTGGCTAAGTTGGGCCTGGCTATGGGCTATTTACAGGCAACCAAACAATTGAAAGTTGGCTTCCTGAAGCCTGGTTAGGGGTTAGCCACCCAACCAACACAGGCCAATAATCACTCCCCTCCCTGACCGTACTAGTGGGACTGTTGATTTACCTTTGACTCTGACTGATGGCCATGCTAGCCTCGAGAGGAAGGGAGGACCACATATCGCATTTGTTAGGATGGGTCACGCCTCAATAGGTGTTTCTTGGATTGGATCTCTTGGATTTTGTATGTGCTTTCCCACGTAGGTGCGGAGTTAGGCTTGTTTTGTAGGGGTTGACTGATATCCTATAAAATCTTGTTAATCCTGTAGAAATTGAAGATATTTACCTATATGGCTTTAGAAAAAATGCCTCTTCCTTGTATGGTCCGATTTTTTTGAACTTACATGTATGGCCCCAAAATGAAAATCTTCCTTATATGGCCTTCCGTCCGTTTTTAGCACTTGATGGTGTTAAGTCAAGGGTAAAATGACCATTTTACCCCTGGCAAAAAAATAAAATGCAGAATTTTGTTTGTCTGTTGTATATTTGGAGTAATACACATATTTGCGTAATATTACATAGCAGTACACACATACTATGTATTGTTATGTGTGAACTTATTTTGCGTAATATTGTTATGTGTAAAGGCCATAGAAGGAAGATAATTTTGTTTTAGGGTCATACAGGTAAGTTCAAAAAAAAAAATCGGGCCATACAAGGAAGATGCATTTTTTCAGGGCCATACAGGTAAATATCTTTAGAAATTTTTGTTTGTCACTAGTAATGACCCCACACTAATACAACATAGATGGCCCCAATGAACTTTACACCTGGCTTTGCCCATGTTCCAATGTAGATAAGTTCCTAGGTTGATGCTATGGGTCGAGGAAATTGAGCGATCCATGCAGTTGGATGTCTCTGCAGTCCATATAGTTGATGCTATGTGCCACATGGAAGTGGTTTCCTCTAGACCTAGGATTGGTTTCTGGGTCCTTGGAGGAGCTGATTATTAGTGCCTTTTGTTTGCTGTGATTCGACTATTTACGGGTGTAACAATAACCTTGTTCATAAAATGTGGTTATGGGAATGCAGCGATACGACATTGCTCGCATTCTACCCTTTTTAGACAATGGTTCTAGGTCAAAGGTCAGGATGTTTTATGCACAAGGATGTTTTATGCACAAGTGTGTCTCTGGCCTGTTCATAGGATCTTCATTCTTGTCTATAGCGACGGGAAACTATTGCACCTCAATTGAAACTTTGTGTGATTGTGCTCTTGGTCTCTAGTTATTGCTGACATTTCCTTCTAGCTTTGACACATGAAGACTTTGGCATGCATTGAGGGCTAGGGTTATCTATTTGTAATTTCTATCCTTGTTGGTGATATGTGCAAGTTGGGTGGTACATGTGGTCTATCTATACCCTTTCAGCTTAGGTGACCACAACGACGATGTTTGGAGACACATATTGACTTTGCTAATCATTGAGGCCTAGGGTTGTCTATTTGTAATTTCTTACCTTGTTAGGGTTTAGGTGTGCAAGTTAGGTGGTACATGTATCCTTCCACCTTCGGCGACCATGACAACAAATAAAGTTAGGCGACACATGATGAGTTTGGTATGCATTGACGAAGTCTAGGGTCTACTTGTAATTTCTAACCTTGTTAGGGTCTATGTGCAAGTTGGGTGGTACATATATCCTTTATGCATGGCTATGTGCTTATAAGTGTGACTAACATGTTTGCCATTAGATACAAATGCATATGGTTCAAATAAATAATAAAACATGAAAAGAGATTCCATGACGTGGAACATTGAAAGACTAGGACATGCAAGTATTTGTGTAACACCCTGATGACTGAGTAGCCCTGACACTTCTTCCCTTCAACACCTCTCTCTAGAGTCTAGACGGCCCCACAAAGAACACGGGCGGATGGCCACGCTGGGCAGCCACGCCATCGCCAGGCGAGTGGGTGACCGGCCTCGCGGGACCAGCCACGCTGCTGCCGCGCGAGCGTGGGCGAGCAGCCACACTGCAATTGGACGATGCCCTTCAAAAGCCATATGCATGTATCAACCTCCCTTTCACCAATGTAGGGCCGCCACTGTACGACACATCAAGATTCAAGAGCGCCATAGTGATCGCCACGATATAGCTCTCACACCCATTGCAGTGCATCTCTAGGGCGCTCAGGCCAGTTAGAGCAGTCCATAGCCACTGTAAACTGATGATTGGTCTTTTATTACATGAGATAGATTCCCGTTGAGCATACTTTCGAAATACTCGGGTAACAAGTAAGTTGGGCTGAATAGGACTTATTTTTTTTTTACCTGTTCTTATTCTTTTTCCATATTATTATCCATTTGTTTGCGTTTCCTTCTTTTCCCGATCCATTCCTTTTTCTTTTTCCGTATCTTCTTTGCGGATCCATCTCTTTATCCGTTTTGTTCCTTTTTTTTTATATTTGTGTCTTTTTTTGTTTCATTCTTTCTTGGTCTCTCCGAAAGTAGAGGAACAATAAAGAAAAAAGAGAATCAAATTCATAACCTAGCTTTGGACAAATAGATTTCACTACCAAACTACTAATTGTTGTGTTAGTTTTCTTTGCACAACTCATCGTATTTAAACGTTAGTATGCGGTTCAACCTGCCTAATAATCAAACAATTCAAACCTTTAATCAATAAATTAAGTGTTTTTCCCTATATACTATGTGTTATGCTATCCCTACCAAGAATTGCGTTGTGAAGAATAGAGACATTTAGTCGTCTTATACAAGCATGCAAGTAGAAGAGAGGCACATATTAATGGTTAAGTTTTGTTTGTCAAATCTCCACTTTCGAGTGTAGAACGAAAGTGCCTTGGGTAACTTTTCAAATATGAACTATACTGTCCAAAAAAGTAGTATTATATACTAATAAAGTATGTAGCTTTTTTTATCATTTGCTCTCTCCTGTACTTTTACAAGAGCAGCGTGTCCAAATATACGGTGGGGAGTCCAATCCCAAGTTAAATTGAAATACATTACCCTATAATTGGATAAATCTACAAACATCCTAAGTTTATACGAGTTCGTGTATAGCGCGTCTGGATATGTTATAGAGTTTGATTCCAAGATAAATGAAAATGTATAATGTGATTCAGTGATTGTTGAATAAATCTCCGAGTTGCATGTTGTCCAGGTAACTCGACTACAGATTGTACGTTCCGTAGTAACATACGGACATTTTCGCTAATTAATGTCGAGGGAAAGATATACATTAGTTAATTCAAAGACATGAACATACCAAAGGTGAAGCCATATACCACACTCGCGGATCACTGCTCTTTATGTAAACACACTTTTTTTAAAACGATAGATGTAGATTACAATATTCAAAATCACAACATTAAGTAAGGAGCAACGAAACGGGCAGCTGATTCTGATATCAGCTCCTGGTATCCATTTTTCTTGTTAAAGAAGCCAAGCCAACAGCTGCGTGCACGTAGACCCAGTCATACAATGTATCATAGAACGTGAAGCAAACAATTCTCCATTTCGTCTTGAACAAGAGAATGCAGAAGACTGTCCAGAGCCCTATCACAAATCCGGAGCTCATGCCGAGGAGAAGGAAAACATTATCGCTTCCATCCTTGTGGTCTTCTGGAGCAGCAGGGATCAAGTTAGTTTCAGGACATGTCTTTGTGAGAGGACCTAGAGTATCGCCTTTAGAACAAAAAATAACAATAAGAGACATAGGATTAAAAGTGACATTCAAACAGTAGATTGTTTACTTATAACTTATAAGACCCTAGATATAATCTATAGTCCTAAGAAAACATTGTTTACAACATCTTGTGCATGGATGGTCACTGTGATAGCCTCGGTAGCATTAGTGAAGTCTCCATCAGGTCAACTTGATCTTCTAGCCGATTAGTGTCCGGAAAACCAGGTTTCAGGTGACGGAGCTCGTGCCCTAAACATAGTTGTGCTACAACAAGAGCGGCACCAGCACCATAGCGGATGCCATGAGTTACCACTTCTCTGGCATGAACCGGAATATCCTGCAGGCGATCTTCCAGAGAAACACCCCTGGCGTTGACTGTCGCAACTGCGCCAAATGCTACACGTTGGAGGGTCTGGTGGTGATTCTCTAGGTTGATCTCCCGGTGATGAGCCTCCTCGATCTTGTGACGAGAAGCAGCCAATTGTTCCTCAAGATCTAATAAAAATAAAGGGTTACCGGATAAAGTCATGAATATAAAAGCAAAGACTCTTCATGAGATGTCCATCGCTCAGTGCGGGGATAAACCTACAGTCATCGCTAAAATTTGGCTTATGCCAATGTTTATGTTGATTTATTGTGAGACAAAAACACTGTTCGTTCGCTAAAAAGTACTGCTGAAGTAGTGCTTAACAATAGGGCCAAGGTTTTTGTCATCATAATTGTAGTTGCTGATAGATCCTTATTATTGTACGCCTGGTGAATGAAAAGTGTAACAGAGTTAATAAAAAAAGAACGTCTTTTGTTGATTTTGAACACTTCACTGTGATGCTAGTGGAGTGTTGCTTTGTATGTGAAAACCGTCATATGGTACGGCTTTGTAATCGCGTCCATTGTTATTGTAGAAATCAGTACCTTTATTATGCAACATCAGCTGACGAATTTTGTCATGTTAGCGTCCATTGTTATTGTAAAAAGTATGCTGTGTGTTCAGCACGTTACTAAGGCCTAGTTGAATTAGTATTAGCATTGTACAATTTTGTCACCATCGAATATAAGCGTCGTTGAAAAAATTGTATCACCGCCGATAGCCTTCACCATCGATATCGTCAAAATTTGCAAGCCAGCGCGAGACTCCCATGCATTTTTATAATTTTTGGCGCGTTTGTAGTTAGCTTACAAAGACCGCTACCCACCTAGCCGCCACCCCTGTCCGTCTCCTCCTCAAGTGCTGCTATCGGCGTGCAAGCCTCACTGACATGCCCGCACAGATCCACCTGTGACCAGGCTGGTACTCATCACCACCGTGGCCGCTCGACCTCACTGTCACAAGATCCAAAGACAAGGGTAATGCTTTCTCGTACTTCCCTTATCCATGTTTCTTGGCTTTTTATTCTTATTCCTCTCTTATCTCATCTGAGTACGAATCAAGCTTCCATCTGATCATTAAGGAGCTCACGAGCACATCCCCACAGGTGCTCCTACTCTGATTCAGACGATAGTGCTGTCGCTTCCATCGCCGGCTCCACTCCACCACATCCTAGTCAAGATGGAGGAGGAGGCCACCAACAAGAGGAACGAAGTAGACATCCTCATAGAAGATGTCTTGGTCCTTATCCTTCGCCACCTCACCGTCCACACCTTGTGCAGATGCAAGTGTGTGTGTCGCTCCTAGTACCGCCTCATCTCCAAATCTGAGCACCGTAAAGAGCTGCCCCAATTTGTCGCCGGATTCATGTATGGCAACTAGAAAGGCAAACGCCAATTCGCTAGCTTCATCGGTGAATACCCCTCCTTTTCCTTCTTGTCCTTCCCCATTCAGTATTTAGTCATCTTAGATTGCTGCAGAGGCCTCTTTCTCTGCTGGTGTGTTGGGCTTCGCTATGTTGTATGCAATCTGGTGACTAGAAAATTAGTGGTACTATCACATAGCAACCTTTGTTATGGTTCAGCTCGCTTAGGGTTCGATCTCACAATCTCCTCACACTTCCATGTGGTAGAACTTGGGTAAGGTCACCTGGGGTGTTAGTTATCAGCATCTACTCATCCAAAACTGGAGCATGGATGTGTAAAGAATCTGAATGGGAAGAGGATATTCTAGTATGCAAATTTTTAGGAACTGTGTTTCTTAATGGTTTTGTGCACATGCTAGAGATGTCCCACATAGTTGCTATTGATATGGAGGGAAAGACATAGAGAGAAATTCTTAGGCCACCAGGTCCTGCAATGTCCATCCTTGGAGATCAGGGTCAGTTGTGTCTATGTATTGCTGATGTTTTCAATACGTCTGACCTTTCAATCTGGATCCTTGAAGACTATGGTACTAGTAAATGGACATTGAAGCATACGGTCAACACGCTGTAGCTATTTGGACTGAACAATATTGGACTCTGTTCCGAGGCTGCCAATGCGTACTATAGAGTGATTGCAGTTCACCTAGAATGGAATTTGATTTTCCTTGTTAGGGAGGATAGAACACTGATGGCATATGACATGAGCCACAGAAAAGTTCATGTCCTCCCTGCTTGGGTCATCCGCTATCCTAAAAGTACCTAGAGTATTTATTTGAACAGACATCACTATCTACCTTATGTTCCCTTGTTCATAGAGTCATTAGCATAGCAGTAAAGGTGCATATGCTTTATTTTATTGTTAGGACATGTCTTTATTCAGGTAGGGAGTTATTTTAAGTCTATATATAGTCCAATTTTGGCTTGCTAACTAAACCAATGGTATGTTGAATATTATTAATTCTGCTGCTTTGCATTGTGCAGGTTTTAGAGTCTCTGTGCTTTTGAATGATTTTCCTGCAATGGCTATGGGAGGAAGAAGAGGGGTTCCATGCTGCATTGGTTGTCAAGCTGATCAAGGAGTGCCAACCTGAAGGAGTGGAGCATATCTACCTTGTTTTAGTTATGTAAGTTTGTAGGGAGCAGAACCTTTATTATGCTATCTATATACCACTTGTGTTAATTCATCAGTTGACTCAGTTGTTATGTTAGTGTCGAGCATTGTTATTATAACAAGTACTTTTCGTTGTGGACATCATAAATGATGTGCAATGATTATATCTGTATGGTGTGTGTGTTCAGTAAGTTATTAAGGCCTAGCTGAATTTAGTAAATACATTGTGAAAATCGGATACAATTCTATCACCGTTGGATGTAAGGGCCATTGGTTGTTTTGTCATCACCACTGTACCACTCGCTTTTGGTGAAGCATACGGCCATCACCACCGCTATTCGTCTAATGCGGTAGGGGTCAATAGTGCGTCACCACCAAATTGTTTAGTATCCTGACACCGACTAAAGGATCATCACGGGTGGATCATACTACAACGCGACGGTGACCATGCCCTATGACCAGACAGTTCATACGCTGAAGCGACGGTGATGTTCACCTTGACACAGGCGGGTCACGCTCCAATGCGACAAAATAAGGATTTGATCATGGACGGATCATAAGCCATGTGGCGGTGTTAGTGCATACCCACATACACGGTCGTGCTCCAATACAATGGAAGTAAGGACCTTATCATGGACGGATGATAAGCCAATACGGCAGTGTAGTGTACACCCCTAGTCAGTCCTAGATACCGATAGTGATGGCTATGTGTATCACTACCGACAACTTACTGTCGAGACCAAAATTAGACTACGATGTGGGTTACGACGCGGCTGTGAAAGGTGCGAATATAGTAGTGCAATAGAGAATTATGTTGACTTGTACTACTCGGTTGAGAAATTTAAAGTTGCATATAGTCAGCTTATTCCTGCTATGCCAGACAAGTCTTAGTGGCCTGAATCTAACCATGAATTTTTCATGCACCCACCTTCATTGACACCTGTTGCTGGTAGGCCTAAAACTGAAAGGCACAAAGGTACCGGTGATAAGAAAAAAAGAAAAGGACAGCACCAATGCCCTATTTGTATGGACTATGGACATCATTGGCATAATTGCAAGAGGGGTCGACCAGAAGACATTGAAGCTATGAAAGCAATCAGGTAATAACGTGTCTAGTCTTCTTTACCATTTGTGTTTTTCCTTTGTAAAGTACATGCTATTGATTTTGTTCTTATTTTAGGGGAGAACCAAAGAAGAGGGCAAGGAACACCAAATCTGTCCAAAGTTCCATTGTGTCTTTGGAGGAAGATGCACCAGCAGCATCCATGTCTTTTCCCCCAAGGTTTGGTATTTCTTCCTTTCTCACATGGTTACTTCACACTTCTGACAGATTCTAAGTACCAACTTTGTCACCGTAGTCAAAACCTGGAAACAACATCTACTAAAAAGAGGAAACGTGATGATTGTACACCTGAACCACTAAAAGGTAATTTAAATATTGCTAGAATCTCTCTATCATGACATCTTGCTTTGAAAACTAAATTATTTGCTGTCGCAGAACCGACCAATTTATAAGAGCACAAGTACAATGGCAGCCCGCAAGCGGTCGCACTGTCATACTTGAGCCCATATAAATCCGGTAGTCTGTCGAGTACCACGACGGGTCTCGATAAACGATCCACAAACAACCAAGATCGTACATGATTCAACATACATGTCACATATTACATAAAGTTCATAGATACATTTCCATCATCAGAGTATGAAATAAAGTTATTACAAACCAAGTTTGATAGATAATAGCGGAAGCAAATTAAGTTTGAAAGTAGCATTTCCAACATGGTTCAAATATAGTGCCAGCATAAGATCACAATCCACAAAAGCATATAGAGGAACTAATAAAGATGCTTGCCCGAGGCTTACTCCTCATCCACAGCGGGATAGAAGCAACTCTTGCAATATACATGATATACTATGTCATCTACAACAATGGGAATGAAACCCTGAGTACGAGAAGGTACTCAGCTAGACTTACCCATCATAACCCAGAAATAAATTGACTCCAAGGAGTATGCAAGGCTGTATAAGTGGAGGTGGCTTGACAACATTTTGTGTAAAAAGCGATTATCTCAGTTATACAATTATACTTGGTCATCAAATTAATTATAGCTATTCATCTCTAGATTAGCAACTATCCTGTGCCAAACATGTGGTATATCATTTTAGAGCATACAATAGTAACCATAGCTGGTATAGTAATTCCATGTTTATCCGAACCATCACATTCCATAATACAAGTACTATGATGTTGGTACTAGCCAAGTTTCTCAGTATCCGGGAGAGACGGCGATTCGAATTGATTTCAACCAGCTGAGAATTTATTCCTAACACAAACCCACACTTCCCCCATCGGGGCTGCGTCAGGTCACCTTTGGTACAACTTAGGTACACATTTTCTGGGTTCGTACAGCGCCGCACAATCAGGGACTGACGGTAGCTAGGTCGCTCAAGCCATGCCTGCCCACGGTCTTGGACCAGGTTGCTCAGGTCATGCTTGCCCATGGTCTATTGATCCGCTCCCCATAGAGGGCACACAATAGAACAAGGCACGGCCTGAGTTGAGCTACTCGGCTTTGCGGTCGGAACGAGTTATCTGGTCAGCTAAGTGATAGGCATGCATTCAATCTTGTCAAACAACGCCAACAACGGTACGGTCCTTAATCGACACAAACGGGGATAGATCCACACCCAAGACCTCCATGTCTTGTTGCTTCTCTATCGACATCCCGCTCGGTCTCCATTTACATTACCCCATGGTTATTTTCCACGATAGCAAATATAGCCAACCGTGCTTCGGTATCCACATATATCTCACAGGTGACAGGAAATCACCTGACTTCTACCGGTCTAAGCATGGCTAAGCAGATATTCGATCCTAGACCTACACAGGGTTAAAGGTATATGTATCTGGACAAGGTAGTTCAATGCATCAAGTGTTTCTAGTCAACTCTTATAACCTAATGCATCAAACATAAAGGACTCAAGTTATATTTTGTAAAATACTGGGAGACTTAGAATGCTCCGGGGCTTGCCTTTGAGAAAAGGTGATCTGGGCACTCGGGGAGCTCTTCTAGAGTCTACTCCTCTTCTTCGGGAGCTACGGCGTGAGGAATCTCTTGCTGGCCCCCTTCCTCTTCTTCGTTGAATTCTAGCAACGTTATCTCCTCGGTCGATCCTATATGCATGAATATGGCATAAGATATCGCGAATACATGTATGATGACAAGTACCATATGGTAAAATGTGATGAATGCATCCTTGTAAGTATTTTCAACAGCATGGTGTAAAGGTAACATCAAGTGCATCCTATTTTACTGAGTAGGTGCATATCTCTTCTTGATTACTTAATCAAACACTTATGCAATTCATTTACTAAACTACAAAACAACAGCTACTTGTTTTACCCATAACTGGAGTTATATACATCAAAATCATATGATTGTGGACATTCTGGAAATCTTATTAAATTTTCTACAACTTTATTTTAATACTCACAAGGTGATTCAACAGTTATCTAGGTCAAACAAATCAGTCAATCAAATCTATCCAGAAAGTGAACATTTCAGACAGCAAATTTGTAACAGCTACAACTCTTAAACCTTATGGCCTATGACTGTGAAAATTTAACACAAGGTACATTAGTAAGTTATCTACAACTTTATTATTAACAAGTTTTACAGCAAAGAAAATTATCCACATGAAATCATCCACACAATCAAAACTATACATGCAACCATCTTTTTGAGTTACAAAGTAACAATTAATTAATTGCATACAACCAATGGCTTCTAAGCCTTACTATGAACATCAACAGTTACTAGGCATCACAAGCATCATAGAAAACATCATGGTCAACCCCAATTTAATTCCTTAAATGCCTTTATCAATTTAATTAAATAATTAGGGTAAATAACAAACATGCACCAAATGTGCACAATAAATTCTCATAAAATTATAGTGGCTTCCTAATGGTCATAATGGACTACTGTGAAAATTTCATACCATTTGGACATGTATAACATCTTATGCGAAAATGACAAGCTAGCAAGTATTATTTTAGTGAAAATGGTAAACCCTACAGAAGAGTGTCAAACAACAGATTATATATTTTTCCTAGCTTCATATTAGTTCCATACTACTGTACAAAAATTTGCATAGCAATATGCTATATGTTTTTATCCCTACAATTTTCCTTAGAAAATACCATTTATTAATAGATAAATAGAAAGACCATATTTTAATCAAGTTTATAGCAAGTTTCATATTTTTCCTAGCTAGAGAATGTCAACACAAGATTAACAAAATTGGAATCACAATTTTATCACATTTCTAGCTCACGATATCTATTTTACAATATTACTATCATTCAAAAAGCTAAAAATACCAGAAACTGTACATATCATATTTTTACAAAATACTACACTTCAAGAGGAACACAACAAAATTTGGTTCGCCAGAAATGGACATCTATAACTCCACTTATCATTTTTCAAAGTTTGCATCAAATGAAAAAACAAATGAACTATCCTTCTCAAGCTGAGTCGCTGACAGCTGGGGCCCTCGGGTCAGTCGGACCCACGTGTCAGCGACACAAAATAGGGGAGCGGCATGGAATCAACCGGAGTTCACCAACGGCGACCCTCTCCGGCGACGGAACCGACACAACCGTGATCCCCATGACCTCCCGCACCTATTGAGCAAACAAGCTGGACCTATTGCCGGAGCTAAGCACGGCGGCGGAACACCGGTGAGGACCGCGCACGGCACGGAAGCTTACCGTGCACTTTTAGATAGCAAGGCAGGTGCGGTGGGACGGTGGGAGCACAACAGAGCTGATGCGGTGGTGGAGGAGCAAAGTGGCGCAGCGCAAAGCGAGCGGGGTGGACGGCAATGGCGACGGCGGCGCTATCCTCTGCTGTGGCTGCTGCGGGTGGGCGAAGGAGGAGGCAGAGAGCAAAATGAGATCACAGGGAGGGAGCGGGCGACTTCGGGGCGCGATGTAGTGTGCTGTGGCTCATCGTGGCCTGGCTCGATCAGACCAGCGGCGACAGCGTGGCCTCATCGCCTCCATGCGGCAGCCAAGTGCTGGCGTCGATCGGCCACTGAAGGCCGAGCGAGTTGGCCATCAGAGCCCCGAGTCCGAGCCTGACGACGCGAATTGGAGGCGATCAAACACTTAATCGGTGAAGTATTAGCGCAAACAATCTAAATAAAAGTTGTAGCCCTTCATACCGTCTACAATTTCTATTAAAGGATCGAGTTCTAATTCTCAACCAATACGGAGTGAAATCATCACCAATGCAGCTCGACGAAACTATAAACCAAATAGGACTTAGAAAAATTTCTAAGTTATGAAAATTGTGTTTTCTCTGATTTTTGGGAGCTCAAAAAGACCAAGCTATGCACTGAATTAGCTCATGACCCAAAAATAAAAGTTGTTGATCTACTCAAACACTACAACTTTGCTTTAGTGAACACATCCATGCAAGGTCTCTATGACATAGTTCAAACTAGGTCAAACATGCCACTTTCAAATGATGACTTACACTTAAGCTATGACTTAGTGACCAAACTAGCCCAAGGCATGAATACCAAAGTTGTTCATAATGACATTCTAAACCTGTTTAAGCTATTCCTAAGGTCACACAATCATTTCATACATTGGGTACATAAATTATTTTCTAGGTCAACATGCATATCATCACTTAGGAGCTTAATCATGCAAGGTGATCTACATGAACAATGTTCCATTAGTCATCCTAAGTGTAGCTAAGGTGTTTTAGTGACTAACATTACCCACTTGCACTCATTCACACATGATCATATGCATACACACAAGGAACATAAAATAACAAGCATGTTTCATATGTTTCAATCATATGTTTCATGTATAAAAGCTCATATATGAATGCTTGATGCTTGTGTTCATGCAATGCAAGTCCAATTGTGCAAGCCTAACACCTAGGGTGTTACATTTGACTACCATGATAGCCAAAGCCTAGAGGTTTCAAGTAAGAAAAAGGGAAACCGCACTAACTCCAACTCTGGTCGTTCAAAATTGTACGTTTTTTAATTTTGAATTTTAGTTACATTCATCCAATTTTTTCCTCTTACCTAAACCATTGTCAAGGTATAACATTTGTTGGTCAAGAAGTGGGACAAATCAGCCCAAGCACATTCTATTGCTTCATGCGAAGATCGACCTGCTCAAGTTAAAAGGAAGCGGACACCCATGAAGAAGAAGTTAGGCCTTCTAAAGAAAAAGGTGTAGACATTCCGAAGGTGCTACTTGACATCCCATTTATGGGTACAAGAAGCAAGACAGTACTTCATAGCAGCCCTGCCATGAGCACACGAAGCAAAAGAAGGCTCACTCTTTGATTTGTGATATGCCTATTAAATTTGCTAGTTGTATTGAGACCAATGTATGTTTGAATTCGCACTTTTGTGTGACCTTATTTATGTGAGACCTTATTTATGTGAGACTGAAACTGTGGTGGATTTATGTGAGACCTATGGTTATTTGCAATGCATCTGTGAAAATTTTTAGAGCACATAATGTACCGTTATGTGTCCTATTTGCTTAATATTACTCGAAATATGTATTGTTATGTGTACTTGATTAAATACTCCAAATATGCCCTATTGTTATGTGTGAATTTATTTGCTTAATATTACTCCAAATATACAACAAACAAACAAAACTCTGCAATTTATTTTTTTGCTAAGGGTAAAATGGTCTTTTTACCATTGACTTAACACCGTCAAGTGGCAAAAATGGACGGAAGGCCATAGAAGGAATGAAATTTTGTTTCAGGGTCATATAGGTAAGTTCAAAAAAAGGACCATACAAGGAAGAGCCATTTTTTCCAGGGCCATACAGGTAAAATGCTGTTATAATAAATATGGTCCAACTGCAAGCTCAGATCCTTCCAGATTAAGCAATTGCATACAAAATGAGAACAAATCACTAATTATTTTTCACTTTTTGTTTCATTCATCAGTAGTATAGCCATCCAGTATAGTAGAGAGTAGAAGAATTCATCAGTAAGAAGTGATTCTAATTTTTTAATGAAATACATTTGGTTACATATGGCTGACGAGGAAGATTCTTCTTTTGAAGGAGAAAAGTCTAGACAAAGGGATGAGTTGGGGTTGCAGTCTTTTAATGATGATGTAAGAAGTGTGTTTGGCAATTTCTTTCTTAGTTTTGTTTAGTTGAAGTAGCAATCAGATAAGTTTGTTTCACGCATATGTTTATTAGTTAGTGTGCTAATTGAGTTCTTTTATTTAGGAATCTCGTTCTTCTGGTACTGGTGATGATAATAACAATGATTAGGATGGGAGTGATAGTGGTGAGAGCACAAGAACTGAATCCTTAGTCAGTGTTGTTTTGGTCTATTCATAGTTATTTCTTGTTTGTTTTTTGCCAAATGGATTAAGTAGCACCTTGTACTTATTTGCAGACATAACTTGTATGTATGAAGTTGTTTGGTCAAGTTTTGTTTACACGTTAGTATGTTCAAGTTGACTGTTATAACTTGTGTATTCAACTTTCACACATAACTTGTATGGTTTAGTTGTGTTGTGCAAGTTATTATGTTGAACTTGTTGAGTAAGCTTTTGTTTGCAAGTTAGTATGTTCAACTTGGATGTTTATGTTTCTGCTCATAACTTGTAAGACACATAATTTGTATTGTTTAGTTGTGTTCTACAAGTTATTAAGTTAGTATGTTCAACTTGTATGTTCAATTTTGCACACATAACTTGTGTGGTTTATTTTTGTTCTGCTCATAATTCGTTGTAGATTAGTTTTGTTTGGAAGTTTTTAAATTAGTAAGGCAAGATGAACTTAGAATTTTTTTTCTTATTTCTCTGATTTGTGTGGTTGAACCAACCATTTATTTTAAAACTCTGGTGCTTTGATTTGTTTTTGGAGCCACAAAGTTCAGCTGCAGTGATTTGTTTTTGGAGCCACAATGTTTCTTTCAGCGCCACATGAGTGTCTGTGTGTCAATTAGATAATCATTGTCCTGTTTGTGTTGATAAACACTTGATTCATAGTACGAATGGTACAGGCATGCTTAGACATCGCACTGTGCTGTCTGTGACTATACGTCAGTGCTGTCCTATTTGTTCTAATTTTTTAGTTTTTTTCCTTTGGTGATAATATTAATTAGTAAGCTAAGATGAAAATACTAACTAGTCTTTCTTTTATTTTTTCAGACATTCCAAACTCAATTTTCAATGATAAAGTTGTCGAAACTGATATGTGCTCTTACCAATATTCTAAATAGCATGATTTAGCCCCCACTATAGCGCTATTTAGCCTTTGGGGAGCTCCACAGCTAAGCTACGCCACTTTTGACGCTAAATGGAATTTGCCGCTAATAGCGGTTAATAGCCGGTGAAATAGTGCTGAAATGGAGGCACCTTAGCGCCGCTATCAAGCCAGACTGAGCATGGGCTTTCAACACCTTGCAGCCCAAATCACACAGCAGCCCAAATCGAGTCAATACACGCATTGGAGACTGGTAACCCTAGCCATAGACCACAGCCACCCATTCGTCTCGTGTTTCTTCAGACGGCGGCGGCAGCGGCGGCGGCTGTTGTTGCTTCGACTGGCGGCGGCGGTCTCGACGCGAGGAGTTGCTTCGACCGGCGGTGGCTGTTGCTGTTGCTTCGACCAGCGGCGGGCTTCTTCTCAACTCTCGATTAGAGTAGTTCTCACGGCCGCTGTTGTTGGCCGACAAGTAGCTGTGAGTTCTCGTGACCGGTGGTAGCAGCTGTTGTTGTTGGCCGACAAGCAGCTGTAAGTTCGATCTACAAGCGGCCGTGTTCGAAATGCAGCTGCAGGGCGACGAGCAACTTCGATTGGGGAGCGGCAAGCTAGTGACCATGTCCCAACCAGAGCAGACATCCAAGTTCCTTCCTTTCCCGCTTAAATGCTTTACTAATTTGCTACTACTGCTGTTGAATGGTTTACTCTTTATTGTACATAAATTGACAATTATCCCATGAAGCAAGTAGAGTATCATATCTATTCTAGGTTGGTGCACTTAGCTGACATTTTTATCTCATATTAATTTTTGTTGCTTAGGTGGTACTACATCTAAATCAGTAGAACAATCAGCTTCAACCAAAGTTGTTATCAACTCAAATGACCCTGCATGGAGTCATTGTTATTGCCTAGACCCAAAGAAGAAGCATTCAATAGTGTGCAACTATTGTAAGAAGTAGATAAACGCTGGAATTACAAGAGTGAAGTACCATCTTGCTCGTCTTGGTGGCCACAATGTCAATAAGTGTGACAAGGTTTTGACCGATGTGAAGGAAGAGATGCTAGCTTTGGTTGCCAAGAAAACTAGTGAAAAGGAACAAAAGCAGAAGGAAAAGCAAAGGGCTAGAGATGAAATTGATCTGGATCGCTCAGATGGTGAAATGTGCAGTGAAGACTCTGACCATAGGAACAAAGTTGTTGTGCTAAAGTCAACAAAAGGACCTAGTTGTAGTGCTGTTGGTTCATCGGGTAGTGGCTCTATCGAGAAGTTCTACAAGCCAGCTTCTATAGAAGAGGCTGTTCAGAAGAACCAAAAAGGAGCTAACGTTAGCCAAAAGGTTCTGAAGGACACGAGGACGCCTAAGAGGGGGGGGGTGAATTAGGCAACTTAAAAACTAACTCTAAACTATGGCCTCTTTTTCTACTTCTAGCAAAACCTATGCAAAAGATAATCTATCTAGATGTGCAACTACGGTTTTGCTAGTGTGTTGCTATCTCTACCGCAAATGATAATAATATGATCAATGTAAATGCGGAAGCTTAAAGAGCAAGGTAGAGATATGCAAACTCCCGTCGACGACTCAGATTATTTTTACCGAGGTATCGAGAAGCAGCAAGCTTCCCCTAGTCCTCGTTGGAGCCCCTCGCAAGAATCCCTCGCAGAGGGCCAAGCTCCCGGTCGGGTAACTCCGTGGATAGCCTCGGCCCTTCCCCACGCCAAGCAAGTGGGTCTCCGATGTGCCTTCCGGCAAGCCTCTCCCGGATGCTCCCGCCGTCTTCACTATCAAGCTTTGGGTGAATAATGAATTTTGTTCCCTCCGGTACATAGGTGGCGGCCACACCGCAAAACTTGGTGTGATCTCGCAAGACTTCAAGCCCCTTCGATGTACAACACTTGTGCTCACAAGCACGGGGTGGCAAGAGGTATGCAAACCTCACTTAAACACTAGGCAAACACCTAGAGCAAGCGCATAGCGATGGTCTAATCAACCTAAGCACTTAAAAGCACTTATGCTAATCACCTAATAAAACACTAAGCACTATGCATGTGGAAATCACTCAAATGGTGTATCAACACTCTTGATATGTTTCCTCGGCTCCACACACCTCAAATGGCGGTTGGGGTTGTATTTATAAGCCCCAAATCGAAAGTAGCCGTTGGGGTCGAACTCCCGCATTTCGCTTTCGGACCGGACGCCGAATCATCCTGACCGACGCGCGTCCCGTCGTCCCGATCTCCGCGAACTGGATCGGACATTGCCAGCGGTCGTCGGCTTGAACACAGACGCTGTCAGGCCGCAATTGCAAGTGCTGGAACCTCAAGATTTCGATCGACGCTGCTGCGTTCTGCCACGTCCGGTTGCCGCCTCCGGTCCTTGCGTCCGGTCGCTTGATAAAAGGTGGGCCCGGTCATTCGTCGTCGGTCAAGCGCTTCCAGAGTCCACTACACTTGTCCGCCGCCTCTATGGCTCGTTTCTTTTTGCGATCTTGCGCTTGGTTCCTATCTTCATGCTTGGACTTTGCTTGACATCTTGGGTCTTTTCTTGTGCTTCTAAGGTCTTGCTTGAGGTGTTGATCATCGGATCATCACGTCGCCTTCGTCAAGTCAATTCGTCTTGCACCCTATTGGACTACAAAACAAACACTTGCAAATTCATTAGTCCAATTTGGTTGTGTTGGTCATCAAACACCAAAATCCAAAGTAAATGGGTCAAGGGTCCATTTTCCTTACAGGTTCAAACAAAGTTAACAACTCAGAAAAGAGAAGAGAGTAGGGATAGAGCTTGTGAGTATATATGTCAGTTCTTTTATGAAGCTAGCATTGCACACAATACAGTCCTTCCTAGCTTTGCCAATATGGTTGAGGCCAATTGTAGCCTTTGGTAGAGGTTTGAGAGGGCCTAGTCCCTATGAGATGAGTGGACCATTTTTGCAAAAAAGGAAACATAAGGTGTTGGATGGATTCAAGAGCCATGAAGAATCATGGAAAACCTTAGGTTGTACACTTATGACAGATGCATGGACAGATAAGAAGGGCAGGGGAATAATGAATTTAGTCGTGCATAGTGCTCATGGGGTCCTTTTTTAGATTCTGTGGACTGCTCTGGTGTCTAGAAAAATGGTAAATACATCTTTGACCTTGTGGATAGATGCATTGAAGACATAGGAGAGGAAAATGTTGTCCAAGTGGTCACTGACAATGCTAGTGTTAATGTAGCAGCAGCAAGTCTTCTAGTAGCAAAGAGACCCAAAATATTTTGGAATGGATGTGCAGCTCACTGCCTGGATCTCATGTTGCAGGACATTGGGAGGCTTGAACCAGTTCAGGAAACAATTGAAAGTGCAAGACAAGTAATGAGACAAGCTACAAACCTTTTTGGGAAATAATTGATAAAAGGTGGGACAGCAAGTTGAAGAGTCCACTACACTTGGCTGGGTACTATTTGAACCCTTATTATTACTACCCAAACAAGTCAGAGATTGAGCAGGATGGATCATTTAGAGCTGCTATAATTAAATGTGTTACAACACTGATTGATGATGAAGAAATTCAAGATAATACCATTGAAGACCTAAACAAATATAAGGAATAGCAAGGGTCATTTGGACATGACATTGCCACAAGGCAGAGGAGAAATAAGAACTTCAACCCAGGTGAAAATTGTGAAACTAATGTGATTGATGAATTATTCGATATAATCCTTTTTGCTATTACAAGAGTTTAACTCTTTGCTTGTTCATGCAGCAACATGGTGGCTGAATCATGGCTCAACTTGATGAGGACATCACTCCTTCGGATGTACCCGCTGATCCTCCAACCGTTATGCAAGGTCCAATGACCCGAGCTCGAATGCGTCAACTCAATTTAGAGGTGAGCTCGTTCTTAAGCGATCCTTTTTATACTTTTGAGAACAGACTACTACCTAATGATGTTATCTTTCTTAGGAACATAGGAGAGGGTCATGACGAGGACATCACTCCGTCACATACAAGCCAAGGAGAGGAGGAGGTCCAGCATGAGCGTCCAATTCATCTTTCTCATGGTGGAGGCCCAGTCCAACTGAAGTTGGAGCCCATCAACTGGTCACATGGGCGCATCCGGGCTCCATTTTCACCAATCCACATATGGATGGAAAGCTAATTAGATAAGAAAGCTAATGGAAGTGATCTCACATCAAAAGCCCTTTGGAATCAATAGCAATTGTCGAAACAAGTCAGCGTCCAGAATCTGCCAGGGTATTGCGACACCGTCTTTTGGTCCGTTGGATCGTGTATCGTGTTTGGGCCCATTAGGGGGCATGTCCAGGGGTCTTTGCATGACCCTAGAGTCTTCATAAACAGCCACCACCCCTCCATTAGTGTTTGGGGTTTCGCTTAGATTAATCTGCCAAGAACAGTTTCGCCGTTCATAGCCTTTGCATATTTCAGTTTCAGAGTCTGTCGTGTTGAGTTTGTGTCCTGGTCGAGGTCTTGTTGCTGGTTAGGTCATTTAAGAGTCCAGTGTGTTTTTTCCCCATCATTTTCATCAAATCCTTGCTACCGTGACCAATTTTACGTGTATTGTTCCCGTTTTATCCTCTAATTCGGAGTTAGTTCTCAAAACTGGTATAGTTTTTGCATACGAACTTGGCTTTCGACGTTCCATATATCAAAATCGATCAGAAATTTTTTTTGGATCCGTTCGTCCCCGCTGTTGTCGGGGTCAGAAAATTTTATTTTGTCCAAAAACTGGTCACAAGATTCTTTTTTCGTGGTCACAAGCTTTTTATCAATTTTGAGCACGTATTCTAAATTTTCCACAGGCCACGCCTTTCACTTGTTTAAGCTCATATTTTCTGTTGTTACTTCTTTTGTGCTCCTAAGTGAAAAAAATATCAAAAAAATTAAAAGAAAAAGTCAAAGTTTTCCAAAAAACAACGACAGCCCAAAAAATAGAAAAAAGAGGGGCAAAAGAGGAACAATATCTAAAGGAGCACATAGAGAAGGCCAAAGTGAGCTGTGTTAGCGTGTGTTGTCTGGTGCCTTGTTCGTGTTGCTCTTGCTATCCACCATACTTGTTTGTCACACACCTAGCACTTGGAACATTTTAGACCAACAACGAGAACAAGTACTTTGGACTATAATTCAGCATTACTTTTTGTTACTGACTTGTGTGCCAAATATACATATTATTCTTTGTGTGCCTTCTAAGCTCCACAAACTCTTCAGATTAGTATAGAAAAAGGCCCTTGCAATCTTGGTGCCACTGCCTCATAGGTATCACGAACCAGCCACCGGTTGTACCGCCCACTACTTGCATTGGTAAAAACTTTCTAAGAGCTTGGTAAGACGCTTTCACTTGCTGTGAAAAGTGACACCACTGCAACCACGTAGTCATTTGGTAGGGATAACTTTCACCGTTTGTTCCTATTTTTGTGTTTATAATGGCAGGAGATGATCAGACTGGAGATAACAATTCTAAGGATTTCAACGAGTGTCAGCCAAGAGTAATTGCAAGCTGCTGTAGAGAATGCCCAAAAAAGGATGAATGAGGCCGTCAGGAAGGCCGTCACTGACGCACTCATTGAACTCAACATTGGCAATGACATGGAGAGATTGGACAAACGAATTTCCATGCTAACCGACAAGGTTACTGAGTTGGAAACCTTTGTGGCGGTCAACAACGACGTCTCCGGCAGCAATACCGATTGTCTCTTGCCAGAAGACATGGTGTATGATGCCAATGAGAACATAGATCGAGCAGCCTTCTAACAAGCAAGATTACGACAACGTCTTCGCCGCAATACGACAGGTATGGGTGGTGTCCACCACCATCAAGGTAATAATCATCGTGTGCCCGATGATCCTTATGCTAAGATTAAGTTCACAATACCATCTTTTTTGGGTCATTATGATGCTGAGGGATATCTTGATTAGGAGATGACGGTAGAACAAAAGTTTAGTGCCCACCTTGTGCCTAAGCAACATAGAGTTCGATAAGCTACTAGTGATTTTAAGGACTTTGTCATTATTTGGTGGAATGGGCTAGCTGCACAGAATGCTTTACCTAGTATGTGGGAAGAACTTAAGATGGCTATGCGTGATTGTTTTGTTCCTCCTTCTTATCATAGAGACTTGCATAAGAAATTGATGCATTTAGAACAAGGAGAGAAATATGTACAGGATTACTATGATGAGCTCCAAAAGGGATTGATGCGGTGTAGTGTTGTGGAGGGGAACGAAGATTCCATTTATCATTTTTATTTGGGTTTGAGGCATGAGATTCAGGACATTGTTGATTATAAAGAATTTCACACTATCAACCAGTTGTTTCAGTTCGCTATACTTGCAGAAAAGGAATTGCAGGGGCGTGAACAGTAGAGCAAGAGCAAGGTCAGCACCACATACACGCCACGCTCAGCACCATCCTCGGGGCTGACCAAGCCAACCACATTTCGGGCACCTCCACCAGCGAGCAAGCGATCAGCAGCCTCTGGAGTTACCGCTACACCTTAGACACCTCCCGCACGACCTTCAGATTCAGGTAAAAATTCTTTGCAGGTGCCTGCCAAGAGTGCCTAATCCGTTGCATCGATGGGATGCACTTCAGGCATTCAGTGCCACTGCTGCCATGGAATTGGCCATGTGCAGAAGGACTGCCCAAGTCAGTGGCCATACATTGCTACAAAAGATGGTTACATCAGTACCTCTAACATTGAAGATGAAGAAGACGAAGATACAGATGAGGAGGGCGGCGAAGTCCTTGGTGATGAGGCCACGACGGCCTATAGGAGCATCATTGTACAGCGGGTGCCCAGCTCACAAGTACAGCAACCTGAGAAGCTACAATGCCATAACTTGTTCTAGATTTTCTTCGTCATCAGCAACCGTTGAGCACGTGTCATTATTGATGGAGGTAGCTGCAATAATTTGATGAGTTCTGATTTGGTCAAGAAGCTTGGCTTGACCACACGCCCGCACCCACATCCATACCATATTCAGTGGATAAATGATTCTAGAAAAGCAAAGGTAACACAAACTTGCAGAGTTTCATTTTCCATTGGTTCTTATGCCGATTCTGTTGATTGTGATGTGGTACCTATGCAAGCCTGTTCACTCTTATTGGGTCATCCTTGGGAACATGACAATGATGCTACACACCATGATAGAAGTAATAAATACACTTTTGTGCATAAAGGAAAGAAAATTACTTTGGTACCTTTGACCCCTGCTCAAATTATACAAGCTGATAGAGAACGCGCTGCTAGTTTGAATGATGTTCAATCTGAAAATCAGCAAGTTGCTAATTCTATTCTCCCACCTAAAAAGGATAAGTCTACATCTATATCTAAGGCCGAGGGGATTAAATTGAAGGGTGGTGTTATGCTTGCAACAAAATGTGACTTTGCTGAAATTTCTGATGATGATATTTGCTATGCTTTGGTATGCAAACAAGCTATGTTTTCGCTTGATGATATTGTTAGTTTGGTGCCTCCTGCTGTCACTAACCTTTTGTAGGAGTATGAGGAAAATTTTCTAGCTGAGATACCCCTAGGGCTGCCACCTATGCGAGGGATAGAACATCAAATCGATTTGATTTCGAGAGCAACCTTGCCCAACCATGCTGCCTATCAAACCAATCCTAAGGAGACTAAGAAAATTCAGCGGCAAGTCCAAGATCTTTTGGACCGTGGGTATGTACGTGAAAGCCTTAGTCCTTCTGCCGTTCCTGTACTTTTGGTTCCTAAGAAAGATGGAACTTGGCGTATGTGTGTTGATTGTAGAGCCATCAATAATATTACTATTCGGTATCGTCATCCTATTCCTAGGCTAGATGACATGCTTGATGAGTTGTGTGGCTCTATAATTTTCACCAAGATTTACTTGCGAAGTGGCTACCACCAAATTAGAATGAAACTTGGAGATGAATGGAAAACCGCGTTTAAAACCAAATTCGGGTTGTATGAGTGGTTAGTAATGCCTTTTGGTTTGACAAATGCACCTAGCACTTTCATGCACTTAATGAATGAGGTTTTAAGAGCTTTTATTGGTCGTTTTGTGGTAGTTTACTTTGATGATATATTGATTTACAGCAAGTCTTTTGTTGAACATATGGATCACTTATGTGCTGTTTTTAATGCTTTACGTGATGCACGATTATTTGGTAACCTTGAGAAGTGCATCTTTTGTACGGATTGAGTTTCTTTTTCTGGCTATGTTGTAACTCCATAGGGAATTGAGGTGGACGAGATGAAAATTGAAGCCATAAAGAGCTGGCCGGTTCCCCAAATTGTCACACAGGTGAGGAGTTTTCTTGGTCTTGTAGGATTCTACCGCCGCTTCATCAAAGATTTCATCACCATTGCTGCCCCATTGAGTTGACAAAGAAAGGGGTGGTGTTTCATTGGGGAAAGGCACATGAGGAGTCCTTTGACACTTTGAAGGACAAGCTCACACACGCACCATTGCTGCAACTTTCAAACTTTGGTAAGACTTTTGAGCTAGAATGTGTGCTAGTGGAGTTGGCATTGGGGGTGTTTTGATGCAAGATGGTAAACCCATTGCTTACTTTAATAAAAAATTGCATGGCCCTATTCTGAATTATTCCACGTATGATAAGGAATTGTATGCGCTTGTCCGTTCTTTAGAGACGTGGCATCATTATTTGTGGCCTAAATAATTTGTTATTCATTCTGATCATGAATTGCTTAAGTATCTTCGCTCTCAACATAATCTGAATTGTAGGCATGCTAAATAGGTTGAATTTATTGAATCTTTTCCTTATATTATCAAACACAACAAAGAGAAGGATAATGTGATTGCTGATGCTTTGTCTAGACGATATACCTTGCTGTCCCAACTTGATTGTCGGATTTTTGGGCTTGAATCAATAAAAGAATGTGTTGCTGAATTGTAGAGAGGG
Source organism: Miscanthus lutarioriparius (assembly GCA_904845875.1). Classification (NCBI taxonomy): domain Eukaryota; kingdom Viridiplantae; phylum Streptophyta; class Magnoliopsida; order Poales; family Poaceae; genus Miscanthus; species Miscanthus lutarioriparius. Next base: position 47,062,851 of record CAJGYO010000006.1, read on the forward strand.
ACGTACATGGAATAAGTTTATGATCAATGATGGGTTTTTGTTTAGAGCTAACCGCCTATGCATTCCAGTTGGCTCTGTTCGTCTTTTGTTGTTGCAAGAGACACATGGAGGCGGATTGATGGGACATTTTGGTACCAAGAAGACGGAGGAGGTGCTGTCCACATTTCTTTTTTGGCCAAGGATGAGGCGAGATGTAGAACGGTACGTGGCTCGGTGCGCCACATGTCAAAAAGCTAAGTCACGGTTGAACCCACATGGTTTGTATATGCCTTTTCCTGTTCCTTCTACTCCTTGGGCTGATATATCTATGGATTTTTTTGTTGGGTTTGCCAAGGACTAAGAGGGAGAGGGATAGTATTTTTGTGGTGGTTGATCGTTTTTCTAAGATAGCATATTTTATTTCTTGTCATAAGAGCAATGATGCTGTTCATATTGCTGACCTTTTCTTTCAAGAAATCGTTCGCTTGCATGGTATGCCTTCTACTATTGTTTCAGATCGTGATGCAAAATTCTTGAGTCATTTTTGGTGCACTTTGTGGAATAAATTGGGGACCAAGCTGCTGTTTTCTACAACATGTCATCCCCAAACTGATGGGCAAACTGAGGTAGTAAATCAAACATTGTCCACCATGTTGAGAGCAATTTTCAAGCACAATTTGAAGATGTGGGAAGAGTGTTTACCGTATGTGGAGTTTGCATATAACACGGCGAAACATTCCACCACCAAGGTAAATCCCTTTCAGGTAGTGTATGGTTTTAACCCCCGTGCTCCTATTGGTCTTTTGCCTTTACCTACCACTGAGAGAACACATAGTGATGCTAGAGAGCATGTTGATTTCATTTGTAAATTGCACGAAACAACTAAAGTAAATATTGAATGAATGAATGAATGAAAAGTATAGAATTGCTCGTTAGTAAAGGTAGAAAAGAAATTAAACTTGAACTGGGTGATTTAGTTTGGTTACATTTGAGAAAAGATAGATTTCCTGAGCTGCGTAAGTCTAAATTAATGCCAAGAGTAGCTGGTCCTTATAAGATAATTGAGAAAATAAATGATAATGCCTACAAACTTGAGTTGCCACCCGAGTTCGGGGTTAGTCCCACCTTTAACATTGCAGATTTGAAACCTTATTTGGGTGAAGAAGATGAGCTTGAGTCGAGGAAGGATGATGACATCACTCCTTCGGATGTACCTATTGATCCTCCAACCATTATGTAAGGTCCAATGACCCGAGCTCAAATACGTCAACTCAATTTAGAGGTGAGCTCGTTCTTAAGCAATCCTTTTCATACTTTTGAGAATAGACTACTACCTAATGATGTTATCTTGCTTAGGAAGATAGGAGAGGGTCATGACAAGGACATCACTCCATCACATACAAGCCAAGGAGAGGAGGAGGTCCAGCATGGGCGTCCAATTCATCTTTCTCATAGTGGAGGCCTAGTCCAACTGAAGTTGGAGCCCATCTTGGGTTCCAGTACCAGTCTGTCATAAAACTGGTCACACGGGTGCGTCCGGGCTCCATTTTTGATGATCCACATATGGATGGAAAGCTAATTAGATAAGGAAGCCAATGCAAATGGTCTCACATCAAAAGCCCTTCGTAATCAATGGCAATCGTCGAAACAAGTCAGCATCCAGAATCTGCCAGGGTGCTGCAACACCGTCTTTTGGTCCGTTGGACCGTGTATCATGTTTGGGCCCATTAGGGGGTGCGTCCAGGGGTCTTTGCATGACCCTAGAGTCTTCATAAACAGCTGCCACCCGTCCATTAGGGTTTGGGGTTTTGCTTAGATTAATCTATCAAGAACAGTTTCACCGTTCATCGGTTTGTGAGACCCCAATATTGTGAGATTAATCATCCATCTGCAATTTGGTTGTTTTCTTTCTTGCTCTTGCTTGTGTTCTTCATTGCGCAGGCAGGGGTTAGCCTTCTTGGCGAGGTCAACCGGAACCGAGTCTCGGTTGATAACCAGAGGAGTTGTGGTGTTAAGATTGCAGGGTTCGATCTTTCGATCTGATGCCGGATCGGTGTGTCATTCTCCGCCACAACGATAGTTACCTCTACCTGACGGAAGATCGGGATCCCCGTCCCCATTATAGCTACACCTAATTTGAGGCTATTAGCGATAAAGATTCTAAGTTTGACATGTAGCTCCTCTGGTTGTGAGAGGAGTTGGTCAGTATTTGAACAGGGTAATAAAAATTATTGTACTTCCACAACTCACCTACATGAATATATTTTTGCATCGTTATTCATTCCTTGAATTTTATTCACCTAAACAAAACTAGGTGCACACAAAAAAGTGCAATAGATTACTTCATGAGAGGATGAGAGACCTTGTATTTGTCAAATTTAACTCCAAACTAAGGCATAAGAAAGAGAACAAGAGTAGAGATCCCATAGAGAAGGAAATAAATGATGTGCTAGAGGATGACAACAATGAGTTCATTACTGGATTAGAACTAAATGCAAATCAAAGTCAAGAAGATCAGGGATGTGCAGAAACAGGAGCAAAAGCACAAGAAGGAGCATCACATGGAGCATCAACATCACAAGCAAAAGCCAAAAGGAAAAGGCCTGTGCGCCCTAGGAAGAAATTCAGGACCGTGGCATCTCTGACGAAGCCTCGGTCTGCAGCCTCTACTTCTGAATAAGAGGAAAATCAAGATGCTATGGAATCTATTGATATTGAAGATGATTAGATGAGTACAACAAACTATTCAGATGCTGAAATGCATGTGTGATGTACTGATATATATCAGACTATGGCCTATGCCTCCATGCCTTATGTTTGTTTGTCTATCTGTCATTGTTTAGTTGGTATGCAGGGTAATGTCTGTCAACCTTGTTTGAACTTTGAACTCATGTGTGTATGTGTCTATGTGATGTATCATGTATGAACTATGAAGCTGTGATCTGATGTGTTAGTAACACTTTGAACTATCTGTCCCTAGTTACTTGATAATTGGTATCTGTAATGTCTTCATCTTCTATGTTTATTATGCGTAAAATTACCTGATTTTTGACATATTTTTTGTTCAGACGCTAAATGGCTTAGCCCGCTATAGCCTTTCTTAGTCTTTGGGAGAGGCAGCCGCTAAGGGGCACTATTTAAAACATTGGCTCTTACCGAACCTCAGAAAAAGTTGATTGATCAATGTGGGTTTGGTTCCATACTTAAGCTGAAATGCAGTTATATGCCTTATAAGAAGCTCATTGTCTCGTTGGCAAGGTGCTATGATGAGAAGACACAGTGTATCAAAATTCTAGGACTGGTGCATTCAAGATTGATGCTTCGACAGTCAATTGGATTCTTAGAATTCCTCGTGGTGGAGCTAAGATAAAATCAAGAGCTTCTCAAGAGGTCAAGTCTGTTATTGCTACTGATGCAACTCCAGGACCGTTAGCTCCAAAGATTCAAGATCTTATTAGCATGATTACTCCTGAGCTTGTGGGGGACAGATTTGTTAGGATCTTCATGTTAGTAGTCCTCTCTATATATTTCTATGCCTGACCAGTTCGACCAGAGCCAGCTGTCATTACTATGAGGGAATCTGTTCAATGAAAAAGATCAAGACTTATGACTGGCGTGATGCAGTGATCAGTTGTTTGAATTCTGGGCTTTGTAAATTCCAAAATTCTGTGGGTAAAGGGACTACTTGTGACAAATCGACTTTGTCTGGTTGCATTTTTGTCCTATTTGTAAGTATTTCTTTTTATTGATCACCCATACCTTTTATTTTCTAGTTAAATTGTGCACTGTTTGCTAGTAAATTGTTCTGTCCATGTCTGCGCTATAATGTTTTTTTTTTTTGCTTTTCAGCCCTATTAACTAAAAAACCAGATCTGTGTTATAACTAGAAACATATGGAGAACTTCACAAGCTTTCCAAAATGTTAAAGAACATAGTTTTCTGTGATCTAGTAAAGACTTTTCTTTTTGGCTTCATGATCTCTTATTTTGGCCCCACATCTCACTACATGTGGAGCCAGAACCTGCTTGTTTGTAATATTGCAATGGTGTGCCTTTAGCTTGGGGTACAACATGTAAGTCTCAAGCGTGGAACATGCACCACCGTCTCTCCTCCCTGATGAGGTGTAACTACTGCTTTATGTTAAATCAATTAGTTGGTGGATATCAAGTTGTCATGTGCCCTTGCTGTATCTAGAATGTTCTTGATATAAATTGTTCAGTGTTAATCATGTTTAGTATGCTGCTCATGTACGGGGCCATCTCAACAATTTCAAGGGCCCTTGGGCAAGTAAGACGGTAAAAGGGCCAGCAATGTAACTTTTCATTATAACAATTAAAGTATATAGTACCACTATTCTACTAATACTAGTTCACTTGTGGCATATATATACTTCATAAAATTAGAACACCCTATCACCGTAACAGGGAATGATGGAAATTTAAAACAAATTACCTGCTGCTGCCTACAGGCCTAAGCACTCGGCATTCCCCTGTTCCTGTGCCCTCAACCGCTCCCTCACTGGATGATTGGATCAACTATGGATGCAAAACCGCTGCTCTCTTGATGCCTGAAACTGAAATCAAGAAACGCTTACCGTCTCCTCCATCCTGTTTGGCTGTTCCTTTTCGACTTTCCGCAGCGCCACAGCGGCAGCCGCTGATGGAGAAAGACGAGATGTCGAGAGTCGACGACAACGACCACAGCAGATCACGTGAAGTTCCAAATACGAAGCGCCGCAGGCGCCGTGCGGTAACAAAGGGTCGTGGAGTGAACCTGGACTTCTGAACTGATCGAAGAATACCTAGACCTTGTTGTGCTAAGTGCGCCAAATACAAATACTATACATACATATACTCATGGGCCCTCTGGCGTCATGGCCCCCGGCCGTCGCCCCCCCCTAAGACGGGCCTGCTCATGTACTTAATAATAGGGGCTACTCATATTGGTGATACTATGCAGATGTGTTCTCAGCTGTTTAAGTAATAGGGAAAAAAGCTGCAACTAATGACTGGGAATGTTTCGTTAGTTTACGTATTGCCATGCTTTTGATAATAGGATTGTATGAACGCAACTAAGTTCTACTTTCATAGTATGCATGTTTGATCGGAGGTAATCTATGTGTGCCTTTTGTGCTACTATTTATATATATCCCTTGCAAATGGCTTAGAAGTAATGAGTTAATGTCCTGCTTGCTAGTTCTAATTTATATAGATGGTAGACCGTGTTGGTTAGTTTGTAAAAGGCACCGAGGACTTCCTGTAAACATAAGTCTTTTAGTAAATATATAGTCCTCTTGTGTTGCCTAGAATAATCATGTATAGCTGTGGGTAGATACATCTCTCTAGGTATGTAAAAGCATGAACCGATTAAATCCCTTGTGCTTGTTTGAGACCACAATTCACTTGTATGACTGGAGTGTTTTGGGGCTGTGTGACTAAATGTATGTGCTTTTGGTATAGAACCAAGTACAATATGTGAAAAGCATTTGACATATGTGCTGATATTTTTTCTGCTTGTACAATTCTAGTGAAGAAAACATTTGGTGTATGTAAATGACCTTTTTGTGAAAGTTGGTAATACAAAAATTGTAGAGAAATTATATACCTTTCTTGTCCTAAAATTTCATTATTTTATCCCATCATGTTTGGGACATATGATTTTTAGAAATTCACTGCCAGGACATGTGAAAGTTGGGACATATTATTTTATCCCGTCATTTTTAGAAATTCACTGTGCAGTTCTGGACTTTTGTCTTTTCCGGCCATGTTAACTTCAAAACTAGCACCTGTTGATAACTAGGAAGTTGTAACGTTTTTCTTAAGCTCTCCAAATTGCTAAAGAACTATATTTTTGGTTCTCTACAACTCGAGATATGAATTTCTGAAGTTTCCTGTCAGGTTTTGTCCATGTTGTGCAGTAATGCTTCTTTGTGCTTTTCATCCCTGTTAACTTAGAAACCAGGCCTGTGTTATAACTAGAAACATATGGAGAACTTCACAAGCTTTTCCAAAATGTTAAATAACATAGTTTTCTGTGATCTAGAACTCTGGCTATGATTTATTATTTCGACTGTACTGCTGCTGTCCTGAAACTTCAGATCTTGTAATTGCATTATTTGCCTATTTGTATACCTTCAATAGAGCACAGTCCTCTCTGTGACACATGGACAAAACTTTGTTATTATTTGCATGCAGACTGCCTACTTTGATTATTTGGGTTCAGAGATGAAGATTGTTCCGCAGACAATGCCTCGTCTTGATGCTTGGACTGATGATTCTATTGATAAGTATATGGTACTTTACCCAAAATTTAGAAACATGCAAGTAATGTAATAATGCAAATGTTCACTTTCAAGTTACCTTTTTTTGTGAGACATTTCTGGAGTTTTAGTTTAATTATGTACTGTTGATCTTTATTAGAGATATAAATAGATATGTATAGCCTGACTTGTATTGTACTTCATATACTTGTACTCCAAACCTTCTCGACTATATATATGAAAGGCCACCCCCCCTTATTGGGTGTGCGGTGCATTTTCTCTCTACATGGTATCATAGACCGGGCCGATTAGGGTTCCTTTCTTCCGCTGCCCTACCTCTCCCGGCGCCGCCGCCCTAGCCCGGCGCGCCGCCCTCTCACTGTTATGGCCACCGATGGATCCCCCTCGACCGCGACCTCTGGGATCTCTAGATCCCCATCCATGCCGGCCTTGACAGATGCCCCTGCTCCTGTGATCTTCTCCTACGCGACCATCAACGTGCGCCAGCACGTGCCGATCACCCTTGATCTCAAGCTGCCGAACTACACCAAGTGGTCTGCCTTCTTCACCGCTATGTGCGGCAAGTTCAGTCTACTTGGCCACATCGATGGCTCCATCCCGGCACGTCCTACTGATCGCACCTGGTCACAGCCAGACGCTTGTGTCCGGAGTTGGATGTATGGCTGCATCGATGACAGCATCCTCGACCTTGCCATGGAACCTGAGCAGACTGCCCGTGATCTCTTTGTTGCCATTACTGATCTGTTTCAGGCAAACCAGGAGACACGCGTCGTCGTCCTAGGTCAAGAGTTCCACTCTATGACCCAGGGTGATATGTCCATCGACGCCTATGCCCAGCGCATGAAGCACACGGCCGACGCTCTCCGCGACGTTGGCCACACCATCTCCGAGCCCTAGCTGGTCCTCAACCTTCTTCGCGGCCTCAATCCGCGCTTCGCCAACACAGCGGACATCATCGCCAATGCGGCGGTCCTTCCGTCGTTCATCTCCGCACACAACACCCTTCGGCTCAAGGAGATCCGCCTCGCCAACAACGCCAAGGTCTCCTCCGACACCGCCCTTACTGCTGTCACCCCATCCACGACTTCAGCGACCACAGCCTGCACCTCCCCTTCCTGTCGCTCCTCATCCTCCGGCACCAACCCCAACCATAGTGGGGGGCAGTGACAAGGGCAAGGGCAAGGGCAAGGGCGGCTATGGTGCGCGTGGAGGCAACAACGGCGGTGGCAGCCGCCACCAGCAGCCACCCGCGGCGTCCTCGGGCCTCCTGGGCGGGCGTCCCGGCCTCGGCGTCCAGCCGACTGGTCCTTGGGTCTGCATGAACTGGTGGGCTGGTCCTTCTCCGTGGGCTCCTCAGCCGCAGTGGCATCCCCCAATGGCGCCCCTGCCTCAGGCCCACACGTCCTTCGCACCGCCTTCTACATCCGATGGCTGGGATCAGGGCGCACTCTCATCGCCTCCCTCAACCAGATGGCACTGCAGGGAGGCGCCAGCCCCTGGGTCCTCGACACAGGAGCTACATCTCATATGTCCCCCCACAACGGTATACTTCTTTCCCGTCTACCTCATTCGCCGTCCTTCATCACAGTTGGCAATGGGGCCTCCATTCCTATTTCTAGTTGTGGCACTTCCATTATTCCTATAGCTGATCATATTTTTCAACTCAATAATGTTCTTGTCGCTCCACATCTTGTTCGCAATTTGTTATCTGTTTGTCAGTTTACTCGCGACAATAACTGCTCCACTGAGTTTGATGCTTTTGGTTTCTCTGTTAAGGATCTGCAGACCAAGACCGAGATTCTGTGTTGCAATAGTGGCCGGGAGCTCTACACCCTTCCACATTCCAGTCAGCCTGCTGCAGCCTGCCATGTCACCGCCATCTCCTCCTCATTGTGGCATTCTCATCTTGGTCATCCTGCACCTGCAGCCATAGCTACCCTTAATAAACTTTTAGCTATCTCTTGTAATAATGCAGCCCGTGGTATTTGTCACGCCTGTCAACTTGGCAAACACACACGGCTGCCTTTTACTAGTTCATCGTCTCGCTGCTCAGCACCTTTTCAACTTGTTCATTGTGATGTCTGAACGTCTCCAGATCTTAGCGTGTCTAGATTTAAATATTATCTTGTGCTTGTTGATGATTATAGTCATTATTGCTGCACGTTTCCTTTTCGGCATAAATCAGAGGTTCATGCACATATTGTTGATTTTGCTAATTATGCTTACACCCAATTCAGCCTACCTGTCCAGTGTTTTTAGGCAGATAACGGCACTGAGTTCATCAACAATGCCACGTCTACCTTCCTTGCTAGCCGCGGCATTCTTCTTCGCACCTCTTGCCCTTACACATCTGCTCAAAATAGGAAAGTTGAGCAGATGTTGCGCACGCTAAACAATATCATTCGCACCCTCTTGATTCATGCCGCCATGCCTTCAGCTTACTGGGCCGAAGCCTTAGCCACCGTCGTTCTTCTACTCAATTGGCGACCGTCTTCCTCCATCAATAATGGTATTCCCTATCACCTCCTCTATCACAAGATGCCTGACTACTCCTTGCTTCGAGTCTTTGGTTGCTTATGCTACCCAAATATTAGTGCCACGACACCTCATAAATTGGCTCCTCGCTCATCAGCTTGCATGTTCATCGGGTATCCCTCTTCACAAAAGGGTTATCATTGTCTCGATCTCTCCACTCGCAAAGTGATCGTCTCCCATCGCGTGATTTTTTATGAGACTCACTTTCTGTTTGCGGTTGCCAAACCACCTACGGAGTCACTTGATTTTTTATTACAGGATAGTCTTCCTGCACCTGTGCCAGCTCCTCCTGCTAGCGCTCCGGGCCAGCTCTCTACTTGGCCGACCTTTGACGACGACGACACCCTAGAACTGGACCCAGCCATCCTCTGGCATGGTCTGGTCCTTCAGGGTCCTGCTGCCCCTACACCAGCTCCTCTTGGCACGTCCTCTGCTGCTGACGTCCTGCCTGCTGCTCAGGGAGCAGCACATCTATCGGCTTTTGCTGCATCACGCCCACCGGTGTTCTTCCAGTACAGCCGACGTCCTCGACCGTCATCTGTGCCCCAGGCACAGGTCGCGCCTCCTCCACCGGTGCCTCAGTCGGCTCACGCACCTGAGTCGGTCGCTGCTGCTCCATCGCGCCGTGTGACATGGCAACAGACCGGAACGCTCCCGCCTCCGCCGGACTGCCTGACTTACTCCGCCATGCATGCCTCGCCGCTTCCTGCCAATTATCGCAGCGCCCTTGCTGATCCAAATTGGCGTGCCGCAATGGTGGACGAATACAAGGCACTTGTTGACAATGGCACTTGGCGACTCGTACCACGACCTCCTCGTGCCAACGTTGTCTCCGGCAAGTGGATTTTCAAGCATAAGTATCACTCTGATGGCTCTCTTGCTCGTCACAAAGCTCGGTGGGTTGTTCGAGGATTTTCTCAGCAGCATAGCATCGACTACGAAGAGACTTTCAGTCTAGTTGTTAAGCCAGCAATGATTCGGGTTGTTCTCAGCATTGCTGCATCTCGTGCCTGGCCAATTCATCAGTTGGATGTCAAAAACACCTTTCTTCATGGTCATCTGAATGAGACTGTTTACTGCCAGCAGCCACCTGGATTCATCGACCCGGCTGCACCTGACCATGTCTGCTTGTTACAGAAGTCTTTGTATGGGCTCAAGCAGGCACCTCGGGCATGGCACCAGCGATTCGCTACCTTCATTCAGACCTTGGGCTTCGTCGCTTTAGTGTCAGATACTTCTCTTTTTGTGTTCAAGGAGGGCACCAGTGTTGCTTACCTGTTGCTTTACGTCGACGACATTGTCCTCACAGCATCCTCTCCTGCTCTTCTTCGACATATTATTGAGCGCCTTAACTCAGAGTTCGCCATGACTAATCTCGGGGACCTTCATCACTTCCTCAGGATTTCTGTCACTCGTTCTGCTGACGGCCTTTTCCTGTCACAGCGGCAGTATGCAGTTGATCTTCTCCAGCGGGCTGGTAGGATTGAGTGTCACTCTACAGCCACCCCAGTCGATGCACGCGCCAAACTGTCTGCCACCGATGGCTCACCAGTTGCCGATTCAACACAATATCGGAGTCTCGTCGGCGCTTTACAGTATCTCACATTGAGTCATCCTGACATTGCCTATGCAGTTCAGCAGGTCTGTCTCTTTATGCATGCTCCGCGTGAGCTTCATCTGGCGCTGCTCAAGCGGATTTTGCGATACGTCAAGGGCACACTGTCTATAGTTCTTCACCTCGGTACCGGGTCTCTTGACACTCTCACCGCATACTCGGATGCTGATTGGGCTGGCTGTCCTAATTCCCGGCGGTCTACGTCTGGATACTATGTCTTTCTTGGTGACAATCTGGTGTCTTGGTCCTCCAAACGGCAGACTATAGTTTCTCGTTCCAGCGCGGAAGCTGAATACCGTGCTGTCGCCCATGCTGTTGCCGAGACTTGTTGGCTTCGTCAGCTACTTCAGGAGCTTCACACTCCATTTCTTCAGCGACGATTGTATACTGTGACAATGTCAGTGCAGTCTACATGACGGGTAACCCTTTTCATCATCGCCGCACGAAGCATATAGAGATTGACATTCATTTTGTTCGCGACAAGATTGCTCTAGGACAAGTTCAAGTACTCCATGTCCCTTCATCCCACCAGTTCACGGACATTATGACCAAAAGCTTGCCTGTACAGTTGTTTACTAATTTTAGGTCCAGTCTTTGCGTCCGAGATCATCCCGCTGCGACTGCGGGCGGGTATTAGAGATATAAATATATATGTATAGCCTGACTTGTATTGTACTTCATATACTTGTACTACAAGCCTTCTAATATATATATATGAAAACCACCCCCCGCCTTATTGGGTGTGCGGTGCATTGTCTCTCTACAATCTTGTAGATTAAAAAATTTGAATGTACTATTTTTGGGAAGACTCGTTTCAATCAAAGAAGTAAGAGAGGTTCCTGTTTTGATGCTTCAAATGAGTCACCTTCATGTGCAGCAAATTTTGCTGGGCCTTCTTCACAGCATAAGACCTCTAAGAAATTGAAACAGGTAGATTGGCCATCTTTTAACTATTTCATGAATTGGTCAATGAATTGCTGACATTTTTGCTTCTATTGTGCAGAGCAGAAAGGGTCCTTCACATACACTTCTTCATGAAAATGTGGAAATTGATAGGGATTCTGCTTTTCGTGTTTTCCGTGGAGAGGAGTTGCATCCTAATGTTAAGTTCATTCGTTTTATTGCTGGGACTGATTGTAGCAATGAGGTAGTTTTTTTATTGTTGAAGCTGTGTTTAGGCTATTTGCTTAATTGCCGGCAACAAACCATTGTTGTCTCATGTTTCTGGCTAACTGACTGTAGTCTACCTTTTGCTGTATGTTTAGTTGGTTGGGTGCATGTTTGGTAGGATGCTGTTGTTTAGGCTGTTGTTCCTATTGGTGTCTATAAGATAAACTACTAGATGATCTGTAGTGTAAATGATCTGTTGTTTATCTTGCTTTTCCAACTTTTTGTTGTCTATATATAATTTAATATTACTAAATGTTTGGGAAGCTGCTGTTGGTTAGCATTCAGGAGTACCAGCTGCAGTTGCGTCAAGTTACAATACCACTTGTATCAGTTGCAATTTCTAAAAGTTATGGTTGGCAGTCATGAGTTATTTCTTATTTGTATATTATGCTAGCATGGTAGTGGGAAACGTCATGAGTTATTTCTTATATTTGTAATGTTGAAGTTGCGTTCAAGCTACTTGCTTAATTGTGCTTTATACACTTGGATACTAGTTTGTGTTTAATGTCACGATTTGAGCATCGTTTGGGGTATGTTTGGGGTGTACACAGTGATCCCTCCTACTTTTTGTAAAACATTTTGCAGATCACTATGGTAGGTCGCTGCCATATGTTGCACTTGTTGTATTTTAGCAATGACCATTTACCATTTAGAGATTTAGCTTGGAGAACTGTATATCATATAATATGATTATATTGTGTGAAACCTGGGATGTGATTGTCTATATGTCAGCTCCATATGCCACAAGGTTAATATGTCACAAGTTTAGTGCAGGTTGTTGCAAACCTTGTTTTATGAATATATGATTATTACTCGTCTTTGAAATTCTTGTTGTTGGCTATCACATCGGAAAATATTTAGAATTGTTCATTCATGGTCTCTTGTAATCCATTCAAACAAGATATTTGACCTTTGTTGTGTTTCTCCATGTTTAACCTTAATTAAATGTTGTAATTCTTTTGGCATAACCTTAAGTCTATTTGTGTTTATATGGTTATACATGGCTTCATTTATGTTCTAGCTGAATGTATTGTATTTTTTTAAATAGTTGATGCTAATGTATTGTATTTGTTCTTCAATTACTTAAATCTTATGATGGCCAGACTCACATTTATTTCAAAGAGGTAATACTTTGTGCTAAATGTATTAAAACTAGTTATTATACTCTGAATTTTTTTTGTTTGTCAAGTTCTATTTTAAAACTGTGATCATTTGATTAGGACTGTTGGGAAATAGTTCCCACCTTGGGAGCTCAGGTGGCCTTCGCTCAGGCGAAGGTGGTGGTCAAAGGAAAACTCAGAGGTGGGACTCAAGACTCATTTGGGGTTTTATTTACTCATTCTTCTCCTCCTTTACATTGGGTTTGCCTCCCCCTTTTATAGGTCACTGCATATAAGGGAGCTATTTTACAACTTTACCCTATAATCCGTCAGGCATATTCTAGGGATATGCCCGTACTAGGTCTAGTCTCTGGGGGCATCTTAGGTCTTCTCCCTCTGCGCCACCTTTCCCATGCATGGGCCTTAACAATGAGCCTGGAAGAGGACCATTTGTCCCTTGTCACGTGCCTTCTTTCAGAGCTCCTCACATGAAGGGCGGATGCCTGGCCTTCACCGGTTCCTCCCGTCTTCCAAGTCAACTCACCGTCTTCCCTTCGCCGTGCTTTCCCATGCCCGACCTTCGGTTTAGCCACGGGTCTTCGACGGCAAGTCTTCGCCGGCCCTGAGCCTTCGCAGAGCCACGCCACCATGGCCTAAGGCTTCCACATGATCCCTTTCCAAAAATGAGAACTGTGATAATAGCTTTCAATTTTATACAAAGGCATAACGGTGGAGCTATAGTAAGGGGATTTTGTCTTCGCGACCAAAATATTTGTCTCCCAACAAGGACATATTGCCTACATCTTCGGATTAGTTGACAAGATGTTTTCTAAATTTTTATGTCATGTAGAGCATGTAAAGCCTATTCGTAAGGCATTGACATACTATTTGTGCACCCATGAGGAGAATCGATTCTTGTTACTTACAATACGTGACATAGCTGAGCAACATGTAAGATTTCATATTTGTACCTATGATTTTGTGTTCGATGGAATCCTTATATTTGCTCCTTCTTAAACTTGTTGGGGTATAAAGCTTTTAAATTCTACATCAACAAGGTATAACAAGTATGATTTTCTACTTAATTTATTACATTCATTGTTATTAAAATAGTTTCGTCTATTTTTATGAGATTGTTCAATCAATGGTGCTTCTTAATTTGCTCTATACATTTGTTTTGTATAGTTTTTTGGTGCTATGTTAAATAACAAAGTTATTTAACTGTTTTTTGTTTTCATGTCTATGCTACCTAACTTAGTCGATTAACTTATTCTACAGAGTTATGTCTAACTTGTGTTTTTATGTGTATGCTACCTAATTGAGTCGATTAACTTATTCTATAGAGTTATGTATGTAACTTGTGTTTTTATGTGTATGCTACCTAGGGATGAAAATGGTATAGATATTTTTCGACCGTATTTGAGACCGAATCCGTTTAGAGAGGTTTAGATCTATCCGTATCGGAGTCCGGATATTCAACATCCGATACCATATTCATATCCAAATATTCAAATCACATATTTATGATGTCGATATCCAATTGTATCATATCCGGCATGGTTGACACTATTTGTATTTGAATCCGAATCTGGACAGAAATATGAATACAAATGTAATAACAGTGATATCTGTCCGTATCCGATCCGTTTTCATCCCTAATGCTACCTAACTGAGTCAATTAACTTATTTTACAGAGTTATGTATCTAACTTGTGTTTTTATGTGTATACTACCTCACTTAATTGATTAAGTTACTTTACAGAATTATGTGTCTAACATGTATTTTTATGTGTATGCTACCTAACTTATTTGATTAACTTACTGTTAAAAGTTATGTATTTAACTTGTGTTTTCATGTGTATGCTACCTAAGTTATTTGATTAACTTACGGTTAAGTGTTATGTACATAGTCATCTTACTTTTCCTATTAACCTATGTTTTTTTTTGTTGTCAACTTTTATTTTTTATTTGTTATTTTAAATATTAAAATATTTTGCAGATCATTCAATTGAAGAAACAGATATGCTCAATGTCATAATTACAGAGATGCTGAGACTATCATAGTTGCAGAAGTTATGAAAGTTAATATTTATCTGGTTTTGGAAGTTTGCATCATACTATAGAATTTGTTGTGTAGTATAGGTTGTAAAAGTTACTTTTATTTTGCTCCTCCACCCTTCTTAAAACCTTTTCCCATGTTGCCCAATGATTAGTTTTTGAAAAGAAAAAAATGCTGATGAAACCTACAGAGAATGTTATTCGCGTAGCTATTTTCAAAATATAAATTTTGCGCTAAAAGAAACGGTAATATTATATAACTTAGCACCGTTAAGTTATTCGTCGAAGTTATGTTGTGTAACTTAGTTATCTAAGTTATGCACGTGCGCTTCTAAAAAAATATGGGAGCACGTGAGACCCACCACGTATGCGAAAAGATAAAGAAACGTCTGCACGCCCACCACGTCCGTCCAAAAACTAAATAAGAAAGAGATGCGCCGCACAATCCATAAAAGAAAGCGGCGGGAATTATTTTTTCCTAAAAAGGAAAGTCTGGGCTGTCGGAGAATCGTTCGCTGCATTCCGCTAGAGTGAGCGTTCGTCATTTAGTGGCGTCTTCTTTTTTTCAATTTTCATGTTTCCTTTTTCCGTGACTGTTTGAGGTTTCAGTTCCATTGCGTCCCGTCCCGTCCGAATCCCATTCCTCTTTATCTTTCGTGTCCTCTTTTTGGTGTTTTTTATGAAATGTCCATTAGTGGTCCTCAAAAAGGAAGAGAACACTTTTATATATCTTGAATTCAAATCATAGTAATTAATCATACAATAATAAATATATAGAGTAATCTTGTGATGATAAATATTAATTAAAAATAAAAAATTTGTTAGTTAGCATTACCCACCCTTATTAACACTAATTTTGCGATAATGCACCACCGTGGGCATCCGTCCCGCATCTGTCCATCCGAACGCTCATAGCTGGGTCTGCACGGCATACATGGTTTCTTAAAAAAAAAGAGCGACACTTTTCCCCATTTTGCATCGGCCACCGTGGCGTTCCCATCCCTGATCGGCGTGGCTGCCGGACCGCCGCTCGCCCATGGAGAGGGAGGCTGCAGCCGCCTCCACCACATGGACCAGACGCCTGGTCGGCGGTGTAACAGAACCGACCAATTATACGAGATTAAGTAAGAAAATCTTCCGCCGAAGCAGATAATTTAGCAAACTTAAACCCGTATAACCCGGTAGTCCGTGAAACCACGAAGGATTTCAAACCAATCGACATACAAACCAAGATCGTACAAGTTTAGCAAGTACCGTCACACGTTACATAAAGTTCGCAACGACAGTTGATACATCAGAGTTTGGAACATAAAGTTATTACATACCAAGTTTGAACTGAAATAGCGAAAGCAAATAGTTTTAAAGCCACACACACACTTTTGATTCAGATACAGTGCCTGCAGGTAGTCATCTCCAATAAAAGCATCAGATGAGAAATACGGAGTGACCATTTGCCCTTGGTCCTAGTTGTCACCCATCGCCGGATACAGGCAGTTAACACAATAGTCGTAGTACATTTGACCATCTGCAACAACAATGGGAACAACGCCCTGAGTACGAGAAGGTACTCAGCTAGACTTACCCGTCTTAAACCAAAATAAAATGACACCAAGGATTATGCAAGGCTTTCTTTAGTGGGCTAGCTGACTCTTTTGCAAAAGCACAAGTTATCATGAATAAACCATTTTAAGTACTTTGCATCATCTTTATTATAACCTATCCATCTAGGTAAGCACCTGTACTATAGCAATCACATGATTAACCAATAACATCCGGTTACCAATTTAGCTTAGCATAACTCACATCATCCAGATAACCATCATTGTTTCATAATAATTACTACGATGCCGTAGCTCAAGTCAAGTGCTCACTATCCAGGAGCGATGGTGATTCGAATCGATTCCTAACCAGCTGGTGATTTATTCCTCACACAAACCATGCTTCCCCTGCTGAGGTAGCTTAGATCACAAATGATACTTTTCAGGTAGCCGCGGGATAATCTAGAGCCGTAGTACCCAGGGACCGCCCGACTGCCAGGAATCAGGTCACACCTGCCCTTGGGCTCACTCTTCGCGCCCCTGTCATACCCCCATCAGCACCAATACGCGCACTCGTGTAGATCCCGGCCCGAATAGTGCCACTAGCTTCGCGGTCGAAAGGTACTTTATTCGGCCAGCTAAATGTGAGGCATGCGTTCAACATGACAAGAGGGACGAGCAACGATCGGTCCTTAATCGACATAGACGGAAACTAACAGCACCCCAGAACCCTGTCTGGTTGCCTCCAACTATTCCGTCCGGTCTCCAATTCTCCATCACATATGGTTAATTCCAGGATATGATTCTTTTCATAGCCAATCTCTTCCAGTAACCACCTATAATGTAGGTGACTGGGTATCACCGATCGTTACCGGTCTAAGCAATGCTAAGTAGTTATTCGATCCTGACCTAACAGGGTAAAAGGTAATAAGGTAGGCAAGGATAGTAATAAATGCATCAACGGTTTCAATCAACTCCTACAACTTAATGCAACAATATATAAACTCATATATATAGAAAGAATTGCTTTTATAAAGTAGGAGACTTAGAATGCTCCGGGGCTTGCCTCGTTCGAACAAACTAGGTTGGTGATCCACGTACTCCGGCAAGTCCTCTCCTTGCTCCTCTTCCTCTGGCACCTCCTGTGCCTGGACTTCTTGTGGATCTGTCCCAGTCTGCTCTTCCTAAACTGCTACTAGCAACTCCTCCTGCGATCCTGTATGATGCAGATGTATAAGTGCTAATGCATAGGTGCATTGGAGAGATGACATGTAATGATCCTGATGCATGAAATGTAGATGACCATGTTTAACTTCATTGGACATAGTAGTAGCAAAGCTCTTCTACAAGGTAGTCAACATCATCTAAGAACATGTACTACTATCTACTACGACAACCACTGTACTAACATGCCAAATCACCACAGCAAACTAAGATGCTACAAAGATACACCAAAGAGAACATTATTAACTAAACTCGCATTAAAGAAGATCATTTGATTTCATTTTAAACTAGGGCTACACAGCAACGTATATTTTTGGTGTTCATAAAAATCTGAGAAAATTACAGTAGCATAGTACTGCTCTAAGTAGACTACCATAAAATTTTCATGGCAATTGGATAAGTATAACAGCCTACACAAAAATGACAAGCTATGGTAGATAATTGAGCATGAAAATACTTTGTACTACGAAAAGTGTCAAACAACAGATTTGGTATTTTTCCTATGTTCTACACAGTAAACAATCACTGCACAAAAATTATCATACACATGTTTTATACAATTTTTGCTCTCTATCAAAATAACAAAAATCATCAATTAAAGGCACTTGAACTACACATCAATATTTCTCTACAGAACATGCATGACATATATTTTTCCTACAAAGTACATCACTAAAGGAGATTAACAAAACTAGAACCACATTTTTCTGATGTATATTCTATTTACTAGACATTTTCTAAGAAATCAGCATTTATTCAATTTAAATAAAGCTACACAGAAAAGTATCACAAATTTGACATGCAATATTTTTAACAGATAGATCTAGTCACAAGAAACCTAGCAAAACTTGTTTCAACAAATTTGGAGCCATTTTGAGCAAGTTATAATTTTCCAAAGCCTTTAAATAGAAATCTGAAAATCATTTTTTAATTTCTTTTCTGAAAATCTTGGTTCAAAAATGCTAGATCCACCCGGATCTCTACCCAGGCTTGCACCCTAGCGGCTGACAGTGGGCCCCTAGCCCCACCAGTCAGTCACTAAGGCAGGGGAGGCGCTCTGCCGCGGCGGTTCTCGCCGCCGGTGAACCTGCCGGCGGTGAGGTCACCACCGGAGGCTTCCCCGAGACAAGGCGGACCTAACGGTACCCCTACCGCGGCTAGTGGAGCTCGGGAGCAAGCTCACCGGCATCCATGGCGGCGCGGTGGCGTGGCTCAACGTCGGCCGGCCAGCTCCAGCCGAGAGGTGGCGCGGGGAGTGGCTTGAGAGCTGCCCCGTGTTCGTGCGGTGCTCGTGCGCGCAAAAGGAGGCGAGAAGGAGGACGGAGGGGTGAGGTCCACGGAGCGACGCATCTCCGGTGAACTGGACCTAGCTCCGGTGAGCGATTACCGGTGACTCAATGCTTACCACGGTGATAATGTGCTAGCACGAGATGCACGAGGTGGAGGAGGAGCTCGAGGCTAGATGGGGGCGATCGACGGCGAGCTGGAGCGGCGGAAACGACCCAACTCCGGTGAGGCGCCAAAAGCGGGCGGTGGTGGCGGAGGCGAAGGCGCGTCTTGCGCTGCTTCTTTGCTTGCTCGAGCGAAATGAGATGGAGGAGAGGGAGGCGGACGGGCGCACGGCGGTGTAGGCACGACAGGGAGCGCGCGGGGCCACCGGTGTCCACGCTGGTGAGCGACGACGACGACGTCAGACGGACACGCGCCGAGCCGAGCTCTGGGCCGGTCGGCGGCGCCGGGTGTGGCGCTTGGTGGACGGGGGGCGGCGAGGCAGGCCGGGCCGGCTGTGTCTTTCTTGGGCCAAAAAAAGGAGGAGGCGGCCCAAGAAGAAAATAAAATGATTTTCTTTTTATTTCTTAAATAAACAGAACTAAAATTCCATTTTTGAGCCATTTAAAAGCATTTTTACAAGTCGGTGTAAAAATGAAAGTTGTTCCATTTTTCAAGATCTACAACTTTGCTTTTATGACCAAAGTCAAATTCCAAATAGATTTTGAATTACAAAATAAAATCAATATTAATTCAAAACCCTAATTTTGAAGAATTTTTTTTAAAAGCAAAATTTGGCAAAACTTTGAATATAAACTTTGCTCCAAATTGCATCTTAGCTACTTCTAATTGGTCTAAGTGATCAACCAAGGTACACACATGGCAAAACAAACATAGCATGGCATTTCACATTATTTCAAACATAATGAATCTCAATCAATTTAAGTACCACATGAAATGATACTTCACTTCTTTCGAAATGAGATGCACGAATGATGCTTATGCATGAGGTGATGATGATTATGCTCATGGGATGAAATGTTAATGCATGCTTAACACCGAGGTGTTACAACCCTCCCCACTTATAAGAATCTCGTCCCGAGATTTTGAGTTACGAACCATTTGTTATAAAAATCCTTATAAGCGTTTTGAAGATACTCTCCTGTTTCCCACGTCGCATCACCATCATCATGATGACTCCACTGTATCTTATATGTTCTCACCACTTTATTCTGAGTGACTCTGTCCTTAGTGTCCAAAACTCGAACCGGTTGCTCATGGTATTCCAAGTCTGATTTGAGCTGAATGCTCTGAGGTTCTATTCTCTCTTCCGGAATACGCAAGCACTTCTTCAACTGTGATACATGGAAGACTGGGAAGATTGAACCCATTGCTTCTGGTAACTGTAACTTATAAACCACGGGACCCTTCTTTTCTACGATCTTGTACGGTCCTACAAACCTAGGAGCAAGTTTTCTCTTTACTCCAAACCTTTGTACCTTCTTCATTGGAGTAACCTTCAGATAAACGTAGTCACCTACTTCAAACTCAAGAGGTCTCCTCCTCTTATCGGCATAGCTCTTCTGGCGGGATTGTGCCACTTTCATGTTTTGTTGGATAATATGGACCTTTTTCTCAGCCTCGTCAACAAAATCAATTCCGTAAAACCTTCTCTCTCCAGGCTCAACCCAATTCAATGGTGTCCTACATTTCCTGCCATACAATGCTTCAAATGGAGCCATCTTGATACTTTCTTGATAACTGTTGTTGTAAGCAAACTCTACCAAAGGTAACCATGATTCCCATGAACCCTTAGACGATAACACACAAGCTCTAAGCATATCTTCAAGAACAGCATTAACTCGCTCTATCTGCCCATCTGTCTGTGGGTGGTAAGCTGTACTTCGAATCAAGCTAGTACCCAACCCTTTATGAAGATGCTCCCAAAATGAGCGGTAAATTGGGACCCACGGTCAGACACGATAGTCTTTGGTATACCATGTAATCGGACAATCTCTACAATATACTTCTCAGCATACTGAGGTGGTCGGAAAGTTGTTTTGACTAGTAAAAAGTGAGCTGATTTGGTAAGGCGATCTACGATTACCCAAATCGAATCATTCCCCTTTGGTGTGGTAGGGAATCCAATGATAAAATCCATACTTATATCATCCCATTTCCAATCTGGTATTAACAAGGGTTGCAACATTCCTGTGGGTCTCATGTGAAGAGCTTTTACTCTACAACACGTGTCGCAACGAGCAACATAAGCTGCAATCTCCTTCTTCATTTTTGTCCACCAATAACGAGGTCTCAATTCTTGGTACATTTTGTTACTTCCAGGATGGATAGATAACTTAGAGTGATGAGCTTCATCCATCAATTTGTTCTTAAGCTCTCGATCTTTAGGTACAACTAGACGGTCCTTAAACCATAGCACTCCGTGCTCATCCACTCTAAATTGCTTAGTCGGTTCTTTCTTCATTTTCTCCTTGATATGGAATATTCCCTTATCTGTTTTCTGACCCTCAATGATCTTGCTCTCCAAGGTATAGCTAACCTGGATATTATGCAACACAGCAGGATGCAACAAATTGAACCCATCCTCAAACAATGGTTGCACAGCAAGAGAATGTGACTTCCTACTTAAGGCATCCGCTACTACATTTGCCTTTCCCGGATGATAGTGCACATTCAGATTATAATCCTTTATCAGCTCTAACCATCTTCTCTGTCGCATATTCAACTCAGACTGAGTAAATATGTACTTGAGACTCTTATGATCTGTGAAGATATTGCACACATTCCCAAGCAAGTAGTGTCTCCAAATCTTTAGAGCATGCACAACAGCTGTAAGCTCTAAATCGTGCGTAGGATAGTTAACCTCATGCTTCCTCAACTGACGCGAAGCATAAGCAATAACTCGTCCATCTTGCATCAGGACACATCCTAAACCATTCTTTGATGGATCGCAAAACACATCAAATGGCTTCTCTATATCTGGTTGCGCCAGAATAGGAGCAGTGGTTAGCAATTTCCGCAAGGTGCAGAAAGCTGCCTCACACTCCTCTGTCCAAATGAACCTATGATCCTTTTGTAATAAACTTGTCATCGGCTTGGCAATCTTCGAGAAGTCCGGTATAAAACGACGATAGTAACCGGCTAATCCAAGAAAACTCCGAACCTCATGAACTATACTTGGTGCCTTCCAGTCCATAACCTCTTGTATTTTACCAGGATCCACTGAGATTCCATTCTCAGATAACACATGGCCGAGAAAAGGAATTGTCTTCAGCCAGAACTCACATTTACTAAACTTAGCATACAACTGGTGGTCTCTGAGTCTAGTCAAGACAACCCTTAGGTGCTCGGCATGATCATGTTCA
This sequence comes from Miscanthus lutarioriparius, assembly GCA_904845875.1. NCBI lineage: Eukaryota > Viridiplantae > Streptophyta > Magnoliopsida > Poales > Poaceae > Miscanthus > Miscanthus lutarioriparius. The sequence continues at coordinate 47,085,004 of CAJGYO010000006.1, forward strand.
TTCTCAGAGTATATCAGAATGTCATCAATGAACACAATCACGAACTGATCCAATTCCGGCATAAAGACCAAATTTATCAGATACATAAAGTATGCAGGAGCATTTGTCAAACCAAAGGACATGACAAGATACTCGTACAAACCATATCTGGTGGAAAACACGGTTTTGGGTATATCTTGTGGTCTAATCTTGATCTGATGGTACCCTGATCTCAAATCTATCTTGGAGAACACTTTGGCTTTTGATAATTGATCAAACAAGATATCAATCCGAGGTAAAGGATACTTATTTTTAATTGTCACCGCATTCAGTGGCCGGTAGTCCACGCACATCCGTAAGGAGTTATCCTTCTTCTTCACAAACAGTGCGGGACATCCCCATTTCGATGAACTTGGCCAAATTAAACCCTTAGTCAACAGATCCTAGAGTTGTTTCTTCAACTCGGCTAATTCATTTGGAGGCATCCGATAAGGCCTTCTTGAGATCGGTGGTGTTCCAGGGATTAACTCAATGGCAAACTCAACATCCCTATCCGGTGGAAGACCGGGTAACTCATCTGGAAACACGTCCGGAAACTCACACACTACTAGAATCTTGGCGAGAAGAGTAGTTTGGACTGCACAAGTTGTACTGGCCAGATCTATTCTCCGAGGTAAGGTTACTTGAAATGTTTCTTCCACCAACATCAATTACTACACCCATCTTAGCCATCCAGTTCATTCCTATAATCACGTCCAGAACTAGTCCTGGCATAACTATCAAGTTAAGCTTATACTGCCTGTTTGCTATGCACAGGGTTACTCCTCGGATTATCTGATTAGTTAATAGATCAGCCCTGGTTGAACTGATCCGATAAGCACATTCCAATTCAACAATCTTTTGCTCATACTTTCTTGCAAATGCTTGACTTATGAATGAATGAGATGATCCAGAATCAAACAAAATGACTGCAGGATGATTGTTGATAGAAAACATACCGGCTGTCACGGGTTCTCCTTCCGAGATGTCATCAATGGTGGTGTGGTGCACACGAGCTTGGTACTGATTCTGCGGCTTCTTAGGATATGGGCAAAACTTCGCAAAGTGCCTAGATTGATTGCAGTTGTAACATGGTCCTCTTAATTGAGTAGCAGCTCCTGATGAACTGCCTTGTCCGGTCTTGGCTTGTGGCACCGCCATCTTGAATGGCTTCTGATTCCTCTGAGGTTGCTGGGCATTCTGATTCCTCCGTTGGGTGGCCTAAACCTTGCACAAGGGGCAGGCGAACGATACGCAGAATGGTTTGCCATCGGGGCCCTTTGTTGGGACGGACCTGACTCAAAAGCCCTTTTGTGAGTCTTGGATGTAGCATATACATTGTTGTTCTTTTCTTGCTTTAAGCAATCACTAACAAAGTCATTGAACCCAGTCCTTGTGTTAGTACCCACGTGCTTCATCATCTTGGGATTTAGACCTCTTTTGAAACTAGCGATCTTTTTGGCATCAGTATTCACCATGTCAGAGGCATAGCGACTTAGATTGTTGAATGCATGTAGATATTGTGTCACAGTCTTGGTACCTTGGGTTAGTGCGAGAAACTCTCCAAACTTCATTTCTGTCAACCTAGGGGGAATGTATGTTCCACGAAAAGCCTCCGTGAATTCCCTCCAAGTAATGTGGGCATTGGGGGGGAAGTGGTGCGGTGGTGCTTCCACCACATTCCTGCAGGGCCTTGTAGCTGATGAGCTGCATACTCAGTTTTCAATACTTCTGTCATCCTGAGAACACGAAACTTATCTTCCATGGTGTTTATCCACTCTTCTGCATCCAATGGCTCTGTAGCTTCTTTGAAAATTGGTGGTCTGGTGTCCATAAAGTCCTTGAAACTACTATGCTGATTTGCTTTATGTCCACCTAGGTTTAACCCACGGTGGGTGTTGTCAGCAATATGGCGCAATGCAGCTTCCATATTCTGCTGCATGCCCTCCATGTTGCGTTGACTTCCAAGGAACTGTGCGAAGAACTGTTCCGCGGTGTACGGTGGAGGAGGAGGTGGCGGTGGTTCACGGTTCTCATTCCCAGCTGCACTGCCACCTGCCTCAGCAGCATCATACATGGTACGGCGAGTGTTCGGCATCTGTATATTTCAGCAACAGTAATTATTAGGCGATGTTGTAGAGATCGCAAGCGAATGAAAAATTATGCCGTACTGAATTCACTGGAGAGAATAAATTCATACAATAAAACAGGGGCACAATAAGTCATTCCAAATAACCCAACATCACTAATTAGATTACTTAAGCGCACACATCGCGTCCATTACAACCAAACTGCCAGCATACATACACTGGACTTTTATGCGTTCAGATATCGCATTACTAGCCAAGTTCCAATCACATGCCAAGCCTCAGAAGTTCGAGGCGAGATACATTAGGTTACATGCCAACAAAAGAAAAGTCATTGCGACAGGACCTAAACACTAGCGCAAGGCAACTAGCCTACTCCTCGGGGCTGTCGTCGGGGTCGGAGACGTCACCATCGCCCCCAGGTGAAACTACAGGCTCGTCCTCGTCGTCGATGTCCATGCCAGCGGCGTCTAGAGGAGCATATGGGCCAACCCCATTGTAGAGCACGTGAAACTCCTCGTGCAGGTTAACGTTGTACTCCTCTAGCTCATCGACCCTCTGCGGCAGCAGGTCCCTCGCGTTCCAGGCTTCATTCCTTTCCTGAACCAACTGTCCAATCATGCAGTCTGCATTGTTGTTGGCCTGAGTCAACGTATGCACCCGCTGCATAGCTCTATCACCTCTCTCTACCGCCTGGTCCCGCTGTAAGCTCATATCAGCCAACTGCTCCTGCAAACTAGCTATAGCACGTGCCTGTTGCTTCTTCTGCTTTCTTGCCTTGAGCTTATCATCACCACGCAAGCCAGTCAAAGTCCAGTAGGTACACTCAAGACCCTGATACGCTCTGATAGCGGCAAACATAGCACTCATAGCATGGTTGTCGCTAGCCTGTCCCTCAGCTGGATCTCTGACCAAAGCACTTCCCTGAAGCTGAACCCAAATAGCATCACAAGGATCATCCCTAGGAAAGGTGCCAGCTAGAGCTGCTGCAAGCTCACTGGAAAATCTGCTCATGATGTCCCTGATGACGCGAAAGGCTGCTCCCTCTGCACCCTCACCAGGAGTGCGACCTTCAAACTCTAAGTGCCAGCCGTCCCACTCTGGAGCATCACCAAGAGCAGGAACGGTGATCTCTACCACTGCGAGTCCATCCTCTGCTAACTGGCTCTCATTCCAAGAGTACACCGGCTCTTGACCCTCTAGGCACCCCACATCATGGAGCACTCTCCAAAGCAAGGTCGGCATGCCAAACTCGCTCAAGAAGGTGTCTGTGGTGCGGTGCTCCCTTAGGGCCAACTGACGTCGAGGTGCCCTTCCTCCGGTGGACTTACGGGCAGTCTGCTTCGTGCGAGCCATCTGTAGCAAATTGTTGTTTTATTACCCACGTGAGAACAAGGTTAAGTTGTCATTTTTATCAAAATGAGATAATCAACTTATAAGGGGAGGAACAATGCCATGAATGATATGTAACAACATGATGCATGCACGTTCCGTACGTTCTCACAAACTTAGGAAAAATAACAATTGCTAGCGGCATAGACGGTGGCATACGACGATCTCTCATAACGTAGCTAATACGTACTACACGATAGCGTTGTTATGTACCTGCAAAAGATCCACTTCAGCCCAACCCTTGACAGTATGAAAATTATGCATGAAAGCAGTAAAGTAATCTACTTGCTCTACACGCATCCCCAGATACGCGTACAACGGTAGCAACTACTCGAACCATCGTTCGATCGACGGCATTGTCACCACAGGATGGAATTTCCCACACATTGGATACCTTCATACAAACACGCGTATGGCATGTAAATAATCCGGCATCATACAAGCACTTCCCTAGATCGGGAGTGTATCCGATCATGCTCTCACAACTCTCACTTACCGAGGCGTCGAGGCAATGGATCCATACATTACCACTCAAGTGAATGGCACTTATACAATAGCACACCGTATGAGCGATGAAATAGAAACATGATGCAAAGGCCCCCAAGTTAGTACTTAAATAAGCCACCTAGAGTCCTTAACTGGGCATAAAGGATATGACCACTGGCACACTAGTAATTTTTAAATTAGAGGTTGAAACACCTATATGCTATAAGTTCGTAATTAGTTTTGTAACACAAAACCCGTTTGTTTTAAATACACGCATGAACAATAATCTGCTAAACCTTGCTCTGATGCCAGCTGTAATAGAACCGACCAATTATACGAGATTAAGTACGAAAATCTTCCGCCGAAGCAGATAATTTAGCAAACTTAAACCCGTATAACCCGGTAGTCCGTGAAACCACGAAGGATTTCAAACCAATCGACATACAAACCAAGATCGTACAAGTTTAGCAAGTACCGTCACACCTAACATAAAGTTCGCAACGACAGTTGATACATTAGAGTTTGGAACATAAAGTTATTACATACCAAGTTTGAACTGAAATAGTGGAAGCAAATAGTTTTAAAGCCACACACACACTTTTGATTCAGATACAGTGCCAGCAGGTAGTCATCTCCAACAAAAGCATCAGATGAGAAATACGGAGTGACCATTTGCCCTTGGTCCTAGTTGTCACCCATTGCCGGATACAGGCAGTTAACGCAATAGCCGTAGTACATTTGACCACCTGCAACAACAATAGAAACAAGGCCCTGAGTACGAGAAGGTACTCAGCTAGACTTACCCGTCTTAAACCAAAATAAAAAGACACCAAGGATTATGCAAGGCTTTCTTTAGTGGGCTAGCTGACTCTTTTGCAAAAGCACAAGTTATCATGAATAAACCATTTTAAGTACTTTGCATCATCTTTATTATAACCTATCCATCTAGGTAAGCACCTGTACTATAGCAATCACATGATTAACCAATAACATCCAGTTACCAATTTAGCTTAGCATAACTCACATCATCCAGATAACCATCATTGTTTCATAATAATTACTACGATGCCGTAGCTCAAGTCAAGTGCTCACTATCCAGGAGCGATGGCGATTCGAATCGATTCCTAACCAGCTGGTGATTTATTCCTCACACAAACCATGATTCCCCTGCCGAGGTAGCTTAGATCACAAATGACACTTTTCAGGTAGCCGCGGGATAATCTGGAGCCCAGCATGCCGTGGACCGCCTGATTGCCGAGAATCAGGTCACACCTGCCTTTGGGCTCACTCTTCGCGCCCTGTCATACCCCCCATCAAGACTGTACGCGCACTTTCGTGTAGATCCCGGCCCGAATAGTGCCACTAGCTTCACGGTCGAAAGGTACTTTATTCGGCTAGCTAAATGTGAGGCATGCGTTCAACATGACAAGAGGGACGAGCAACGATCGGTCCTTAATCGACACAGATGGAAACTAATAGCACCCCAGAACCCTATCTGGTTGCCTCCAACTATTCCGTCCGGTCTCCAATTCTCCATCACATATGGTTAATTCCAGGATATCATTCTTTCCATAGCCAATCTCTTCCAGTAACCACCTATAATGTAGGTGACCGGGTATCACCGATCGCTACCGGTCTAAGCAAGGCTAAGCAGTTATTCGATCCTGACCTAACAGGGTAAAAGGTAATAAGGTAGGCAAGGATAGTAATAAATGCATCAACGGTTTCAATCAACTCCTACAACTTAATGCAACAATATATAAACTCATATATATATAAAGAATTACTTTTATAAAGTAGGAGACTTAGAATGCTCCGGGCTTGCCTCGTTCGAGCGAACTAGGTTGGTGATCCACGCACTGCAAGTCAAGTCCTCTCCTTGCTCCTCTTCCTCCGCACCTCCTGTGCTTGGACTTCTTATGGATGTCTCGTCCGCTTCTTCCCGAATCAAGCTACTAGCAACTCCTCCTGTGATCCTGATGATGTAGATGTATAAGTGCTAATGTATAGGTGCATTGGAGAGATGACATGTAATGATCCTGATGCATGAAATGTAGATGACCATGTTTAACTTCATTGGACATAGTAGTAGCAAAGCTCATCTACAAGGTAGTCAACATCATCCAAGAACATGTACTACTATCTACTACGACAACCACTGTACTAACATGCCAAATCACCACAGCAAACTAAGATGCTACAAAGATACACCAAAGAGAACATTATTAACTAAACTCGCATTAAAGAAGATCATTTGATTTCATTTTAAACTAGGGCTACACAGCAACGTATATTTCTGGTGTTCATAAAAATTTGAGAAAATTACAGTATCATAGTACTACTATAAGTAGACTACCATAAAATTTTCATGGCAGTTGGATAAGTATAACAGCATACACAAAAATGACAAGCTATGGTAGATAATTGAGCATGAAAATACTTTGTACTACGAAAAGTGTCAAACAATAGATTTGGTATTTTTCCTATGTTCTACACAGTAAACAATCACTGCACAAAAATTATCATACACATGTTTTATACAATTTTTGCTCTCTATCAAAATAACAAAAATCATCAATTAAAGGCACTTGAACTACACATCAATATTTCTCTACAGAACATGCATGACATATATTTTTCCTACAAAGTACATCACTAAAGGAGATTAACAAAACTAGAACCACATTTTTCTTATGTATATTCTATTTACTAGACATTTTCTAAGAAATCAGCATTTATTCAATTTAAATAAAGCTACACAGAAAAGTATCACAAATTTGACATGCAATATTTTTAACAGATAGATCTAGTCACAAGAAACCTAGCAAAACTTGTTTCAACAAATTTGGAGCCATTTTGAGCAAGTTATAATTTTCCAAAGCCTTTAAATAGAAATCTGAAAATCATTTCTTAATTTCTTTTCTGAAAATCTCGATTCAAAAATGCTAGATCCACCTGGATCTCTACATAGGCTTGCACCCCAGCGGCTGACAGTGGGCCCCTAGCCCCACCGGTCAGTCACTAAGGCAGGGGAGGCGCTCGGCCGCGGCGGTTCTCACCGCCGGTGAACCTGCCGGCGATGAGGTCACCACCGGAGGCTTCCCCGAGACAAGGCGGACCTAACGGTACCCCTACCGCGGCCAGTGGAGCTCGGGAGCAAGCTCACCGGCATCCATGGCGGCGCGGTGGCACGGCTCAACGTCGGCCGGCCAGCTCCGGCCGAGAGGTGGCGCGGGGAGTGGCTTGAGAGCTGCCCCGTGTTCATGCGGTGCTCGTGCGCAAAAAGGAGGCGAGAAGGAGGACGGAGGGGCGAGGTCCACGGAGCGACGCATCTCCGGTGAACTGGACCTAGCTCCGGTGAGCGATTACCGGCGACTCAATGCTTACCACGGTGATAATGTGCTAGCACGAGATGCACGAGGTGGAGGAGGAGCTCAGGGCTAGATGGGGCGGTCGACGGCGAGCTGGAGCGGCCGGAACGGCCAACTCCGGCGAGGCGCTGGTGCGGGCGGTGGCGGAGGCGAGCGCGTGCGCTGCTGCTGCTGTGTGAGCGAAATGAGATGGAGGAGAGGGAGGCAGACATGGCGCGGCGGGTGTAGGTGCGACAGGAGGGGCGCGGGGGCCACCGGTGTCCACGCGGTGAGCGACGACGACGACGCGTCTGGACACGCGTGCCCCCGAGAGCTCTGCTGACCGATCGGGCTGCGGCAGGCCTGGCCAGGCGCTGCGAGGAGTGGACGGGCGGTAGCGAGGGCAGGCAGCCGGCTGGCTTGTCTTCTTGGCCAAAAAAGGCGGGCGGCCCAAGAAGAAAAAAAAAAATGATTTTCTTTTTATTTCTTAAATAAACAGAACTAAAATTCCATTTTTGAGCCATTTAAAAGCATTTTTACAAGTCGGTGTAAAAATGAAAGTTGTTCCATTTTTCAAGATCTACAACTTTGCTTTTATGACCAAAGTCAAATTCCAAATAGATTTTGAATTACAAAATAAAAATCAATATTAATTCAAAACCCTAATTTTGAAGAATTTTTTTTAAAAGCAAAATTTGGCAAAACTTTGAATATAAACTTTGCTCCAAATTGCATCTTAGCTACTTCTAATTGGTCTAAGTGATCAACCAAGGTACACACATGGCAAAACAAACATAGCATGGCATTTCACATTATTTCAAACATAATGAATTTCAATCAATTTAAGTACCACATGAAATGATACTTCACTTCTTTCGAAATGAGATGCACGAATGATGCTTATGCATGAGGTGATGATGATTATGCTCATGGGATGAAATGTTAATGCATGCTTAACATCGAGGTGTTACAGGCGGCGAGGAAGACCTTCGACACGCTGTGGCCCAGCGTCCGCACCCGTGGCCACCTCGGGCTCACGGCCATCACCGGGAGCACCCCGCCCGCCCGCCCTATCGTCGAGGCCATCGCAGTTCCCACTCCAACGCCTTTGCCAGGGCGGCCTTCATCCGCTCCTGTCCTTCTCGCCGATCTACCACAGTTCCCCACTAGGTAGGTCGTGGTCGCACGGCAAACACTGTGTTTTAAGTGTTTCATGCGTTTGAGACTCTTGTTTCAAGTGTTTCATCAGGATGTTACAAAAGTAGCTGGATGTTGCATATGTTTTCAAGTATTTCATGCGTTTCAGACTTTTTGTTTCAAGTGTTTTATTTGGATGTTGCAAAAGTAGATCTGAATGTTGCATATGTTGCAATGACAAAATACATATGTTGCAAGCCTAAGTTTCAAGTATTTCAGGTGTTTCAGATGTATGTTGCAAATGTTCTATCTGGTTGTTTCAAAAGTAGATCTTGGTGCTGTACATGTTGCGAATGTCTATACATACATATTTAAGTGTTTCATCTGTCTTCATACGTATGTTGCAAATACTTCATCTAGATATTTTAAAAATAGATCGGTTGTTGCATATGCTGCAATAATGGTGCCGATGGCTGGTGAACAGCGGCCTACGCAGGGCTTCGCCTCCTACCTCGTGCAGCGCGACGCGCCTCGCCTGTCCTCTCCTCTCCCTCTCCTCGCTTACCTTCCCTCCATCTTGCCGTGGCAGTTCGAGCTCGATCGACGAGCGCATGAAGTTGCGGATGTCGGGTAGGCACAGCAGCAGACGCGGGGCAGGTAGGCAGGCACATCGCAGGCACGAGCAGGCATAGTAGCTTGTGCAGGAGACGGGGCAGGCGCGAGCGTCCGGACGGGGACTAGCTTCCGGACTTCCAGTTGCTGGAAAAAATCAGATGCAAACGGTATCTACCGTGGTTCCGTGTATACATGCCATGGATACTTGCCATCTGTCCGATCAGCACGATCCAACCACGCATGGTGGAGATGAAAAAGCAGCGGGCGTGGAAACCACCGATGCTGCATGTGGAGCCTACGAGGAAATCTCCTAGACACACGGTTAGATCGTGTTGACTGAACACGTGACAACTATTCATGGCATATATACACGGAGGCACGGTGGATACATGATGCATCCAATTTTTTTCCGTTTGTAGCCATACCGTTAATTTTGCCATCATAATTACTAAGGACCAAAAGCTGCTTGTGTAGACGCTTAAAGAGGAGAATGGTACAAATCTTATTCTACAATGGTAAAAATCAATCTTATGATGTTTAAATAATGTTGCAAGGTTAGAATCTACTTAAGCATCATATAAACCAGCACGTACTATTGCTAACGTCATTTTTTTTTTCTTAAAACGAGTCACAGCTTTTGGTTTCCATACCAATACCAACCACTGTTCCATTAGTTATCAAATAAGAACACTGTTCCATTGTGATAAAAAAAAAAAGCACTGTTCCATTCGATCTGGTTTCCATACCAATACCACCAGTAACCACCCGATCCGAGACACAAGAGGGAAGAGGCAAGCCTGGAGCCTGTCGGCATGATCTGGTCTTTTGCTCCAGGTCAACTCAAGGTGATTCTGGGAATCTGAAATCGAAGCATCCATCTCGTGATACGTAGTACCATAGTTTTTGTTTATGCCAGGCCTCCCAATCCAAACGCGAGTGCGTACCCACGACCACGAGGCCAGGATCCGCCCTTTCTCAATACACCGGACCCAGAAGCAAACCAAGCAGAAGCAGCAGAGCAAACTACAGCAAAGTGCAGACTATACTGCTGCTACCCACCGCACCTACCATTACCAAGAAGTGGAGGAGAGGAATAGAGCCAAGAAACAAGCCCGGAACGATGGCCGGCGGCGGCGTGGTGAAGCACATCCTGCTGGCACGCTTCAAGGAGGACGTGACGCAGGAGCGCCTGGACGAGCTCATCCGCGGATACGCCGCGCTCGTCGCCGCCGTCCCCTCCATGAAGGCCTTCCACTGGTAACGACCTCTCCACTGCTAGTCCTCGATAGGACTCGATTCCGTACCGACTGGTGGGTATGCCTCCCTGCCTCTGCCTGTTGGCTCCCCCGGCCACCAGGATCCTGACGCACCCCAGGTGCTCGACTAGGTGCCTGGTTTAGTTCAGTTTTGTTTGAGACTCTCCGATCCCCATGCAGCCATGCGCCATCACTGATTGTCAAATTTTTATTGTTAGCCGTGTGATTTTGCTTTTGCTCTCTTGGATCCAGAGATCCAGTGCCGTTTTCTTGGAACTAATATAGTCAACGCTGTACTAGGTACCGACTCCTCTATTTCTTTTGTGTTGCTTCTATGCTGAGAATCCTAGGGAAGTCAGGGCACCGAAAGAATCCTAGTACAAGACAATGACCAAAGCATTCCCAGTGCTGTTATAACTTTGTTTCCAAACCTTAGGAAAACTGTGCGGTGTAATGTTCTTAGATGGAGTAATTTGGTTCCACCTTCCATGAGAGTTGTACTGTTGATATTGTCAACACACAGTGTCCCCTTGTATCACAATATAAGGCATACAATTCTTGCTCCAAAATATAAAGCATACACATAAATAGTTCATATTCTGTTTGCGTTTTAACCTTGATCGTTTTCCACCTCACTTGATTAAATTAAATAAACATGCTAACTATTCTCTCTCAAGACATTATTCCATCATGCCAATTATGAGCATTTTTTTCACTTTACAGTTCTTGCAAACATGGATTATGCTGTCATGTTGGAGGTATCTGGCTTCAGATGCACCAGACTTGCAACATCTTCTTGTTTGTGATAAAATGTGTACATGGGACTTTTTCTCGAATACGCAAAAGATTTGCGTATCATTGCATTAAGAATAAAAAGTTTAAACATGCAGACAACGCACTTCTATCGAACGCCGAAGGAGGTCGACCTAAAACAGACGTAGCCGACGCAGCGGTGTGACCTAGGAGGTGGCCTTGCACCTTCGCGGCTGCCTGGACGAGCCCTTTCCACCGTCCAGGAAGAGCGCTTTCAGTGCTTCGGCGTTGGACGCAGTCAGGTTGCCGTCCAAAATCTTGTCAAAGGCCTCCAACTCCGACACGGATGGCGCTGATAGACCCTTGGTGTAGCCCATACGCTATATGATCAACACCTCACCTCGCTTGGAAGCAGGTACTCGAGAGAGGCTCTGAGCCGCCAACCGCCTGCTCCGCCACGGCAGCACCGGCTTAGCAGGACGTTGCTTGGGAGGCTCTGTGTACATGGGATTCAAATGATTTATATATTATCAAACAAATACAATGAACAGATCATCCAAACATTCTTTGGAAACTTCACTAGAATCACTTCTACCTGGTTCTTTTACGAAACTATTTGTTCTCGAGCGCGTCGATTTGCCAAATCTTAGCAATCACCAGTGTGTCCATTTGTCACATCCTAGCAATTTTGAGCGCATCCTTGCGATCTTGTCGTGTGGGACAGTCAAAAGGTCTTAGTAGCTCTCTCATTTCTTTGATGCAAGGTTATTGTATTGTTTCAAACTATCAGATTCCTCATGTGCCCTTTAATTTGTAGGGGAACTGATGTGAGCATAGAAAACCTGCATCAAGGGTTCACGCACGTCTTTGAGTCCACATTTGAAAGCACGGAAGGAATCAAGGAGTACATTGAGCACCCTGCACATGTTGAATTCGCAAATGTGTTCTTGCCTGTGTTGGACAAGGTCATCGTGATCGACTATAAACCAACTTCGGTCAACTAGTGGTGGACCCTGAAGAACCAGGAAGAGCTTTTTCGCAGTTATCATTATCTATATATAATGATCCTCTGTACTGTTCGAAGGAGGGTTTCATATGATTCTACACTTTATGCTGAATAAATAAACTTGTTCTGCTTTGTTCCTAGTTAAGAATGAACTTTGAGTTTTCTGTAACTGCACTTGTTGTAACTTCACATGTTTCTTATCCACATATCGGAATTACGTTCCTAAAGACAGCTTTGCTGTTTGTGTCAGCTCCAACCTCGCCGCTGCCGGAGGTAGCTGCCATAGTCCTGCAGGACTGGCAAGGATGGTGGCGGCTGGGTCTCGGTCCCAGCTCAGGCGCCTCGAGCTGGGACTGGCTTGCCGCTGAAAAGGGTTGTGGGCAGCTGCGCCAGCGAGGTACAGGGAAGCACGACGACGTTCGCTGCGGCTAGCGCGAGGTCGCAACTAGAGAGAGGCTGTGGCGGCGTGGCGCTGAGGGTAGTACAGGCGGACACCCTGCGACTCTAAGCTGAGGTGGTCCTCAGCGATATACATGGCCAACCGGGCCGCTCGGCATGGCACGGCACTAGCACGAGCACGGTTAGGCACGGCACGGCTGGCATGGCACTATGCAGCACGGTGGCTTAACCGTGCCGTGCCTAATAGTGCCGCCGTGCCGAGACCTTGGCCCAGGCACGGCCCTATGGGCGGTGAACCGTGCGTGCCGTGCTGTCGAGCACGGCAGCCTGGCGTGCCCGCGCCGCCGCCTGTGCTCGCCCGCCAGCGTGGGGCCGCGTCGACGCCAGCGCTCGCCCTCGCGGGGCCGCGCCACCTCCTGTGCTCGCTCGCCGGCGTGGTGCGCGCCGCCGCCTGAGCTCACCCTCGCCGGGGCCGCGCCGCCACACTCGATGCCGCAGAGAAGGCCGGATCCAGGAGGAGGGTGTCGGATCTGGGCCATGGCAGCGTCGGATCCGCCCGCCATCGCCTGAGCTCACCCGCCGGCGTGGGGCCGCGCCACCGCCAGCGCTCGCCCGCAGGAGGGCCGCGCATCCGCCTGCTGCAGATGCGCCGGCGCACCACCGCCCTGAGGCCCTCGGGGCATGGCCCCGCGACTGCGGGCACCGCGCGCCCCCTCCTGTCTTCGCGTCGGCGGCTCGGCGCTGCTGAGGAAATGAGTGGGGGGGAGAGAGAGGAGGAAGTTAGGGTTTAGGTGAGGGAGGGATGCTTATATACTGGTATCCAACGGCTCTGGTTCATCTGCTGCTCATCAACGGTGAAGAATAAACGGGTCATGTCGTGCCGGCCCATCATCCGTGCCGTGCCTGGGCCGGCACTGCGGGCCGACATGACGGCCTAGGCACAGCACTACGACCGGGCCGTGCCAGGCACGGGCACGAAGCGAGCCGAGCCGGGCCGTGCCTGGGCCGTGCTTCTCAGTGCCGTGCCTGGGCCGGCCCATAGTGCTCGGGCCAAATGGCCAAATATACTCAGCGAGCAGAAGTCACCGTGGCATTCGCCATTCGGCCTCCCCGAGAACAACCCCTGCCACTGCTCGCGGGCGTGGCGGCTTGCTTGATAAGCAACCTAACGAAAAAGGATGTGGTGCAGAGGCTGACAACAAGCAGACGAGGACGCAGTCGTCCGTGAGCGCACTGAGTCGGTCGTCCAGACGGATGATGCCATGAAGCTGATGAGTTCTCTCGCGATGCGTCGAGCATTATCCCACGCAGTCCATGCCATGAGGTGGCTTGAATTGGAAGTGCAGATGATTGGTGGTGCTCTGGTTGCCTCTTGGAAGCAGCAGACTGCTTGAATTTGGAGGATTGGACGCTGTTTTGTGTCTGGCTTCCGTGCGTCTCCGGATGCCACGCGCCACACCTCGCCTCGCTGCTTCCGCTCGTGCTGCTCGCTCCTGCCTGCAACGCGTGCCTTGCCCGCGACAGTTGCTCCCTCCCGTCACTTGCCCCGCCCGTCGTGCGCCCGGTCCAGGCGGATTCGACCCCCGCATCGCGCAGCTAGCCCGTCGTGTGGCCCGCCCACCACGGCCATCCCTCGCCGTATTGCGCGCTGCCTCTTGTCTCCCCATCTCTCGCTCTCTATCTCGCGTCCATTGATAGCAGAGCGCCTCCCCAGCCTCTTTCCCAACCCCCAACGCCGGGTTGTCTCCGGCTGAGCCTAGGGCACCCACAAGCACGGCAAGATGTTGGTGGTGGTCGTGCACCGCAGGATCCTAGCCCGACAGCCCAAATCGACCGGCCTAGGCCTCCCCACCCCTATGTTTAAAATGCATATTTCAAGTGTTTCAAACGTTTCATAGGTATGCTGCAATTATTTCATATGGATATTGCAAAAGTAGATCAGGGATGTTTGCACATGTTACATATGTTGCAAGTGTTTCAGAGGCACGCTGCAAGAGTTTGTTTAAAATGTTTCATCTATTGCAGACATATGTTGCAAGCATTCTGATGTGAATGCTGCATATATTTGACATATATGCTACAACATAATGTTTCAAATGCTTCAGTTGTTTTTGTCTTATTATGTTGCAATAAGTGTTTTCATGATGCAAGTTGCAAGTATTTAATATGGATGTTGAATATATTTTTAACACATATATTGCATGTATATGTTCCAAATGTTTCATCTCCTTCAGGCGTATGTTGCATTCAAGTGTTTTCATGTCACAAATGTTTCATATTTCAGAGATACACCCAGAGAGTCATGGGAGCACGGCTCGAGCGCCAGCGGATGGGGCACAGCGAGCCGGGGAGCCTGAGGACGGAGCGCGCTGGGTCGAGAGATAAGGCGTGCGATGCCCTGGGGGCTGCGGACGGGGCGTGTGGCGTGCTGGGGGTTGCGGACGGGGCGGGCTGGAGATGGCACACAACGTGCTTGTGGGCAGGAGCGCTGTGGGGAAGGCGAGCCGCTTGCTGTGGGAAGGCTGGAACGAGTCGCTCGTACCGAACGAGCTCCTATAGATTGTATCGTATGGTTGGGGTGCTGCGTCCGGACGTGATGCTGGGGCCAGACGTCCAAGCGCTAGTGCCTCCCTTCTTGCTTGAGAAATAGGAAATATGTCTATGTCCTAAGAGAAAAAGGAGGATTCGACGGTCCTCGCTAGTTTGGCCCAAAATTAGCTATTCTTCTTTAGGTAGGCACGATAAGAGCATCTTCAACAGACTATCTAAACTCACTACCTATCCTATATCTAGGTAATGGAGCCAAAAAAAAGTCTCCACCAGGCTACTTATGAGACTACCCGTTAGTCAGCCTATTCACTTGTTGTTTTCAGCCAGGGCTTATCAGCCAACCAATAGTATTTTTCTCTCATAACAAACCAATATCAGCCCAGCTTATCGCCCCTAAAACAACAAGCGAACATGCCGAGTATAACAAATTTCTCCACCCACTGCCTACGTCTGTTGGCCAACGCTACCTATTTCTCCCAACCCCACGCGCCTCTCTCTCTCTCCGCGCTCGCCGGTAGGCGCTCATCCATCTCCGGCGTCGCTACTCCCTCCCGTGTCCGCACCGGCGGCGCTCTTCTCCGCGGGCGGCGAGCGGCCCTTGCCGGCGGCGCTGCTCCACCGCAGGCGGACCTCGCCAGCGGGATCCTCCCTCCCCTGCCCGACGCCGCCTGCCCCTCTCCCTCCGGTGTCCACGACGGCGACCGTAGCCCCTACTCCCTCTGGCGTCCACGACGGCAGCTGCAGCCCCTCCCCTACCCTGCCCGGCGCCACCTGCCCCTTCACCCTCCGACGGCGACCTCAACCCCTCCCCCGCTCCCTCCGATGGCTGCCGCAGCCCCTCCCCTGCCCGATGCCGCCTACCCCTACTCCCTCCGATGTCAGCCGGGCGGATCTAGACTCCACGACGGCAGCCGCGCCCCCCCGACCTCCATCGGCCCCACCCCTGCTCCCCTCCTCTAGCGACGACTTCATCTGTGGAGAAGAAGATAGAAGAGAGAATGACATGTGGGACATGTCTGTCATTCTCTATTAGGATGAGTTTGGGTAGCCTGCTGAAGTTGAGAGTAAAATTTGAGTAGTAGAAGAATAGGTGGCTATTTAGGTAGGTAGCAGCGCCGGAGATGGCGCTCTAACTATTCTTTGCTGGGTTACTCGTAGACGATATAGCTTTCTTTATCGTATATATGCGTGGTAGTTTTATTTCTCAGATGCAATCACAAACTCGGCCCAGCCTGGTTGCAAAGTAGGTAGAGTGGGCTTCGCATGCAGCACCTACGAGTGTTGTTTCGATAATATTTTGATATATGTGTGTTTTAGCACTTTTAGTGTGGCACAATCTTTACATGAACGTATATCATCTACTAGAAGAATTCTAAAATTCAAAAGTATATAAACCATGTAATCGCGGAATTTGACTAATTTGTATTTTGAATTTTGGAGAACTACTAGTACAAAAAATATTTATGGAGCCAGGCAGGACCAAACATCATTGTTAATCGCCATTTATAGAGGCAGCTGGAATACATGCCTATAAAAATTGACAAACGAACGATTAATGGTTTCTAGAAAATAAAAAATTTATGTCCTTTCCAGAATTAGAACCAGCGACGTATAACTATAACTTTGCACTAACACGTCCTAACCAGCACCACACAATCACTTATGATAAGATTCTATGTTTTTACAAGTATTTTGTAATCTTATATTGAATATTTTGACTAATAAATAAAAATCAAATAAAAAGTTTGAACTACAAAGTTTTAAATCTTTTCAAGCACCACAACTTCAAAAATTGTTTAAAAAAAATAAAAATTCAATCTCAAAATATATGATTTTAAAATAAATATTTGAGACACTAAACAACTTTAAATTAAAAACATATCAGTAGAAAAAATGTAAATAAGGTCAACTACCACAACTTTGGTATTAACTATGTGAACTTTTAAGGTCATTTATAAATTCTAAATTTTAAATCTCAAAATATATGAACTTATAACATATACTTGGGACTCTAAATGATTTCAAACAAAACCTTTTCAAATACAAAGTTGTAGATAGTATTGAGAACTACAACTTTGATTTAGACCATGTCAACATTATAGGTTGTTTGAAATTTTTAAAATTTTTAATTTCAAAATCCATGAATTTGAAATAATATTTTAGGACTCTAAACAGTTTCAAATAAAAAACTTATCAAATATAAAATTCTAGATCATGTCGTGGCTAAAATTTTGATATAAATTTTGTTTTCAGCTGAGCTACAATTTTGATATAAATTTTGTCTTCATCTGAGCTCATATGGAAAGTTCCGCCTCTAAAGATCGATTTACGTACTTAAGACGACTGCCCCTGTTAATCCATAATTTTTAGAGACGGGATCGTCTTAGGACATCCGTCTTTGTAAGAGAAACTCCAGGGGTGCTTATCAGTGCACGAAGATCGGCCAAACAAGCTAGCATGGCACTTTGATCCGAAGGGTCAATTCAGCGTTAGGAGTGCTTACAAAGTTTGACAGGCTGAAATTAGGCGGGAAAGAATGAGGTGCATCGGACAGAGTAGTGATGGCACAAATCAAGACAAGTTCTAGACAGAGCTATGGAATCTGCAATGCCCAAATAAAATCAAGCATTTTCTCTGGAGTTTTGCTTTAAAAATAGCCATTCCTTTTTTTTAAGGGATAAATTGATCCCCTGAGAAAGAACTTGGTGCAAAGGAAGGTGAAAATTGATCCCCACTTGTCCAGTCTGTGGCAGATATGATGAAGACGGGGGACACTTGTTTTTTAAATGCAAAGCCATCAAGGAGATGCGGGGTCTGCTCAACCTGAAAGGGGAACGTGAGGTAATGGCAGGTATGAACTCAGCGAGAGAAGTTATCAGGTACATGCTGTCGATAAAATCAGAGAAGAGAATGATAATGCTGGTTTCACTTTGGATGTGGTGGGCGGAAAGAAATATTAATATTAGAACGGGCGGGAAGCAAAGATGCGCAGCTGTCAGTCCGGTGGAGAAGGGAGTGCTCCAAAACAAAAGGTGAAAGAACGTTGGGCAAAGCCTCCAGCTGGTAAACTGAAAGTTAACTGCGATGCTTCCTTTTCTCCGGCTTCTCGAGCTGATGGATGGGGATATGTCATCAGATACTCTGATGGTGATGCGGTGAAAGCGGGATGTGGAAGAGTGGATTTCCTTCTTAATGCTTTTCAGGCTGAAGTCATCACTTGTATGCATGGAGTGCAAGCGGCCATTAATCTTGGGATTGCCAACCTTTTAGTAGAGACAGATGTTTTGGTGAAGCAAGCTCTTCACGGAGGTGGCTATGGAGGATCGCTGGTAGGAAGTTTTGTAGAGCAGCTGCAGTCTATGGTGTATGCAAATCTTAGCTCTTTTGCTTGTCTGTCAATTGTAGCCATAGGGTGCGAGACTGCGAGTGTGTGGAAGGATTGGAGACGTCTATGACCTTCCTTCCTGAACACATCTTCTGAGTAATGCAAAGTTCCCTTTAAAAAAAATCGAGGAGAGTCTTTATATAATTTATAGGGATAGAGATTTTGGTGAAAAAATATCTTTCAGCGGTCTCTTTAAATGGGTCATCAAATATAGACATCATCTATTCTGGATCTCTCGCCAGGTAAAGATGGAGAAGAGGGGTGACTCTCTAAAATACGAATAAGATATAGAAAAGTTCTTGAGTGGACAAAGATATAGAAAGTGATTAAATACCTCTTATACAACATCATCTATTCTGAATCTCTCGCTAAGTAAAGATGGAGAAGGGGGGTAACTCTCTAAAATACGAATAAAATATAGAAAAGTTATTGGAGTGGACAAAGATATAGAAAGTGATTAAATACCTCTTATACAACATCATCTATTCTAGATCTCTCGCTAGGTAAAGATGGAGAAGGGGTGACTCTCTAAAATACGAATAAGATATAGAAAAGTTATTGGAGTGGACAAAGATATAGAAAATGATTAAATACCTCTTATACAATATCATATATTCTGGATCTCTTGCTAGGTAAAGATGGAGAAGGGGGGTGACTCTCTAAAATACGAATAAGATATAGAAAAGTTATTGGAGTGAACAAAGATATATAAAGTGATTAAATACCTCTTATACAAGTTTTAGGGTGGTTAGAATAAACGTGAACCATCCATTGATTCAGATCCGACAGTGAAAAAAATATGAAGTACTAAGAAAAAAGTACCGGAAAGTACTAGGAAAATACCAATACACGCGGGACCCGTACCAAAACATGCGGGACTGGTATCTATATTTTTTTAAAAAAATAGTTATATTTAAAAACAAAGGGTATTCCAGTAATTTCACCTTCTCACAGATACAGCACCGCCGGCGCCGCAGGCCCGCAGCAGAGCCGCCGCCGTAGGAGCAGGAACCACGTGGCCGAAGTCTGCCGACTCGTGGATGAGCATCACAAGGCAAGCACCGCGCATGGCGAGGAGGTCTGTTCTTGTGGAGACGGCTTCTAAATATGTCCGTCACTGTTAATTATATAGGCTGTTTTTTTAAACCTTTTTTAGTGAACAAATAGGCTGTGTGTTTAGATCGAAGTGAGTACTTCAAGACGACAATTCTATACATGACGTAGTTTATTTCGCAAAATTCAAACTTCAGAACTATTTTATTTGCCTCGAAATCGCATATTCCAGGCCGGAACCACCGAACAAGATGAAGTAGAGCCGCGCCCACGCAGAAAGGCCAGTGTCACGTGCCGGTGCCGCCTCGTCTCCCTCCGACCGCTTCTGCCCGAAAAGCACCGCCGTGTCCATGTAGTAGCACTGCAACCTCCTCGACGCCGACGCGTGACGACGACACAGCCCCCAGCCCCCACCGTGTCGAGCCGCGCGATCGACACCGGAGACCGGACCTTAGAAACGTCCCATGCGCCATCATATCACCGCCGAAAACGTACGCAGGCGGCTGCCGCCATTTAAAGAACCGCATGCGTGTTTGTGCCCGTCACTCGATCACTGCATGTGATGCGCGCGGCATCAGGCAGTTGATATCGTAAAAGATTCATCGGTCGTCGGTCCTTGATTCTTCGAGCGCGACACGCCGACACCCCGTTTCCTCCGGCCGGGATTCTGGGGGACGCGACGGGATGGACGGCAAGCATGGGTGGTACAGCGGCAGTAGGTGCCGGCCGCCGGCGATCAACGACGTGCAGCAACTCAAGGACAGCTTTGGAGGCAAGGAGGCAGCCACGGCGCCGTGGTCCGACCTGTGGAACGGCGGCCTCGTCTGCGCCTTCGAGTTCGTTCGTCGCCGCCATGGCTTCGCCAGCCCGCACGACCTCTCCCGGAGCAACTCCACGCATTCCAAGGACCTTCCGGTCATCACGGATTCCGGTACAGATACTGCTTGTCTCCTCTTCGTGATCGTGTCATCGTCGCATCTATAACAAGTTTCTTGATCAATAGTAATAGTATATTTTGTAATCGTCAGGTTCTTCCACCGACGGCGACGAGCCGAGGCCAGCGTGCAGGCACGGGAGGGCGGCGCCGGGCGAGAGCTACTGGTCTCCCATCTGGTGGACGAGGATCGCCGAGCTGGTGGCCATGTCGACGGGGACGACACGGCGTGGGACGACGGGCAGGGGATCGGCCTCACGGACGCCGATGCCAACGGCCAGCACTGCTGTGACGACATCACCGTCGCCGACGTCGCCGTGCCGTACTGGCAGCGACCGGCGGGTCCGACATGGTGGTGCCACGTCGCAGCGGGGCACCCGGCCGTGGACGCGTGGCTGGCTACCAGCGCGCGGTGGCTGCACCCGGCAATCTGCGTCGCGCTCAGGGATGAGACCATGCTCATCAGTGAGAAGATGAAGCATCTGCTCTATGAGGTTCCTGTTAGAGTTTCAGGAGGCTTGCTTTTCGAGCTATTAGGCCAGTCGGTAGGCGATCAGACTCAGGATGAAGACGACATTCCTATTGTGATCCGTGCTTGGCAAGCTCAAAATTTTCTGATAACAGCTCTCCATGTGAAAGGTTCAGCACCAAACGTCAACGTTATAGGAGTTACGGAGGTCCAGGTAATGACCATCACTCCATCAATCAACAGTTACACTGAAGAGATCACCTTTGTTTCCTAACCATTTTTTCCTGATCCTCGCTCAAATATTAGGTACAGTACATTTTTAACCTCTAAGTTACACCTCAATGGCCAACCACCAACTGTCGAAACGGTCCTAGGACTGGTTCCATATATTGCTTTCTATCTAGTATTTACTAAATTGATAAAAAATCTAGTTTTATCTCTAAAAATTTACAGTTAATTTATTTTCAATCAGGAAAATATGAAACTAGTGCCAACTATTTTTCTAGAAATGTTATCTACGTATAGTTATTTAGAATAAATAAGATCCTACCACACGAGTGACATGTTTATGATCTGAGTACCAACTATTTGGATGTAGTTTATTTTCTGTTCTATTAAATTCTATTTCTTGAAGTCATGCTCATTATTTATTTAAAACAAATAAGATCCAAATAACTCTTAAGTAGAGCACCAACAAATATATAACATTTTAAGAAGGAAATCGGAACTAATTTCATATATTTTTTATTTATTTAGAATAAATTAATCATGATTTTTTAGAAATCAAAATAGATTTTTATTGTTTTTAGAAAATATAAAATCACCCTTGGAACTCTGACAAAACCGGCGACCAAATTTTTCCAATTTTGACATTTGAATGATGTCTGTTATCCGTTTTCAGAGTTAGAAATTGGATTGACGTGCAAACTGGACTATTGGAGGTTGAAAATTGTAGTTTAGTCTCCAATATTTCTTCTATTTTTTGTTCAGGAGCTTCTTTCTACCTGTGGAAGCACAGTTCCCAAGAGTATTCATGAAGTTATAGCACATTTTGCTTCCCGACTTGCTCGATGGGATGACAGGTGGATCTGATGGTGTGCTATTTAATATGCTAATATGCATAAAACTCTAATTTTGTATCATTGGTACTTACTTTGTGTTTGAGGCATTATTTTTACATATGTAGACTATGGCGGAAATACGTATTCGGTGCAGCTGACGAAATTGAACTTAAATTTGTAAACAGGTAAGTTACACTCCCATGTTCAACTTCTCTGAATTGGTTTTTCTCTGTACTTAGAATTCTATATGGGCATTCTCAGGCGAAACGAAGAAAACCTGAACCTGCTATGTATAATCTTCAACCAAGACATTAGAAGGTTGGCCACCCAGGTAGTAAATCTTCCTTTTGAATTAAAACAGGATTAAAATTAAAATAAATGCTGGCCTAGTATTTTTTTAGTGAAAACCATGCCCAAAAATTACTCAACTAGAGGGGGTGCGCCCGCACCATCCTCACAACTTCAGTACAACGACCAACCAACTAACCTCTCAACTCCACTATTCGCTCGAGAACAACTTGGTTGAACAGAACACAACTAACAACTTGACTGAACAAATTAGCCCACGGTAAACCCAAGAAAGACCCTTCATGAGCACTAGCACAATTAAACGACTCTGTTACAACAGCATCTAACTCTGCATGCAAATTGCCAAATATAAATATATCATTTTGACACTTCGACAATGTACTTAATTACTAGGTTATCAGAGTGAAATGGTCACTACATGCTAGAGAGGAGATAATATTTGAACTCCTAAAGTATCTAGGGGGAAGCACCACACAATCCTTGCTTGAGGATGTAAAGAAAGACGCAAGGAAAATGATTGAAGAGCAAGAGGCTGTCCGCGGCCGGCTGTTCACCATTCAGGATGTGATGCAGAGCACTGTCCGTGCTTGGTTGCAGGTAAGCACATGCTACAATTTCTGGTGTGGTGAAAAGGGATTCTGAACCCAAGAATTTCTTTGTGCCTATTACATCCTTCTGATACTGGATAACTGAAATATCGATTATGTAACCTGAACGCTATCGTTTTTGGTATTTTCAGGACAAAAGCCTTCGCATTACACATAACCTGACAATATTCGGTGGGTGCGGCCTCATTCTGTCCATCATCACAGGACTGTTTGGTATCAGTGTCGACGGGATACCTGGGTGCTTAGAACACTCAATATGCTTTTGCATTGTTCACTGGTCTTCTGTTCTTAGTACGACTCCTGTTGATCGTCGCCGGGAATATCTATTTTGGGCTGCAAAATCCGATCAGCGATCAACAGGTTCAGGTGAGAAAACTGGAGCTCCAGCAGCTAGTCTCAATGTTCCAGCACGACGCCGAGACACATGCCAAGGTTAGGGAAGGGGTCTTAATAAGGAATGACTTGCCTCCGAGAGCCGCTGATCTCATATATGACCAAGGTGATTACTATTTCAATGATTCAGCGATGGAAGTTAAAATTCATTGTTCGTGAAAAGGTTTTACTATGGGTATACTGAACAAATGGCCTAGTTACCAAAGTGTAAGCCTTTGTTATACTATAAGCACACAATATAATAGCTATGCACAACTTTAGTAGCATCTTCAGGATCCATTTTATTTGCACTTAAAAAAATCGGTCAGGGAAGTACTTCTGTTAGGAATAAAAGAAAAAAATGTACATAATACTACTATGTCCAGAACGAACTGTACCTTTTTTCTGAATGATTGACTGCATCCAGCTATGTAAAATGACCTGGAAGTTGATGCTAGAAACTTTGGCATTTAATTTGTCAGTTAAGAAACTGGGAAGATACTTCTCACTTGAAGCTAAAAACGAGCCATCCCTCCACGGTTACCACCTGGTTTCTCTTTGCACCATGTAGTAGCAAACTCAAAATGTAAGGTTAGCAAAGCAAACCCATCTCATCAAGACTCATCATCTCGACATCTCACTACCACACAAGTCACAAGTGGCATTGCTGATCTCCCTTGATCCATGCAGCCAAAGAGCGAGCAGATGCAGCAGCCTGGTGGCACCATGCCCACCTCTGAAGAAACTCCCCAGGGCGTCATTCCTTTTAGCTATCATTTTCATCGTCAGGTGCCGTTCACATGGGCAGAGAGGTGATTGCAGTTGTAAGTTTCTCTTGTCATTCACGTGACTGTTGAGATCGATGTAGTAATTGTAAGAACTCCCCAAGTGCCACAAGTTGCAACAAGTCAGGAAATGTGATTGTTAGGCTTCTATAGTGGCCATTTCTGCCCAAGTGGATATGTAGTCTCTTCCCTTCTTCAGGCAGAGACAATTTCAGTCTCAGACTACTCGTTCAGTGTCAGACAATAAATTTACCCCCTGCTCGCTTGAGCTATTCAGAACCACTTTTCAACCATGGAACAATGTTTTCCTTTCATAACATTTCAGCATAAGCTAAATTTCAGCATCAGCGAACAGGGTGTTAGTTTCGGTCTTTTGGATGCATGGGTTTTGAGTTTTATGTAGTAGATCTTTTCCACAGGTCTTCACGTGAATTTGCCTCCAATTGTCGTTGTCAGCATCAGCTACGCTTGCAACCTATTTTTTGCTGAAAGTTGCAGTTGGTGCCTAACTTTTGAGATCGGTAGTTTTTCTGGTCCTTGGGACCAAAGTAGTACCTAAGATAGCATGGAAAGGGATCAGATAACGTCTGCTACCTGTTGTTTGATTTAGGACGTGCTCACTGAACTCTGCAGCACTTCGTCACAAATTGACAACTCCGACTTGATCGAATGATCGTCAGAACAATCATGTACAGTATGCATAAATAAAGGGCATGTTCGCTTGGAGGAATTCTGGAGGAATTTGGATGGTTTGGAGGAATTTGGAGGAATTTGTGAGAAAAACATTGTTCCGGATAAAAAAAAAAGCGGATAAAGCTGGTTTGAAGGGCACGCGAACAGGACCAAAGACAAAAACTTTACAGCATATTTTATTGATCAGGTCCACAACATGCATACAAATACACTACTGGTACAATCTCTGACCCCAAGCTCCCTTCATAAATACTGGTACACCCTGCAGTACATACGAATACGTATGTCTACGGTACACGCACGCAAGCATGCCCTCGCTCACTTGCCGGGGACGAAGTTGGTTGCGTAGGCCCAGGCGTTGTTGTTGACAGGGTCGGCGAGGTGGTCGGCGAGGTTCTCGAGGGGACCCTTGCCGGTGACGATGGCCTGCACGAAGAAGCCCAACATGGAGAACATGGCGAGGCGGCCGTTCTTGATCTCCTTCACCTTCAGCTCCGCGAACGCGTCCGGGTCATCGGCGAGCCCGAGCGGGTCGAAGCTGCCGCCAGGGTACAGCGGGTCAACCACCTCCCCGAGCGGACCACCGGCGATGCGGTACCCCTCGACGGCACCCATGAGCACCACCTGGCACGCCCAGATGGCCAGGATGCTCTGCGCGTGGATCAGGCTCGGGTTGCCGAGGTAGTCCAGCCCGCCCTCGCTGAAGATCTGTGACCCGGCCTTGAACCACACGGCCTCGCCGAACTTGACGCCGTTGCGGGCGAGCAGCTCCGGGAACACGCACCCGAGCGCGCCGAGCATGGCCCAGCGGGAGTGGATCACCTCCAGCTCGCGGTTCTTGGCGAAGGTCTCGGGGTCCGCGGACAGCCCCGCGGTGTCCCAGCCGTAGTCACCGGGGAACTCGCCGGTCAGGTAGCTTGGGGGCTCGCCGGACAGCGGGCCGAGGTACAGGACGCGGTCGGCCCCGTACCAGGGGCTGCCGGACGCCGTTGGCTTGGGCTTGGCAGCAGTCTTGCGCATGGTGATGCGGCCCTCGCCGAAGATGTCCCTGGTGCTGGCCGCCGGCTTGCTGACGAGCGCGCAGGAGGTGAGAGCCATGGTGGCGGCGGCCATGTTGATCAGATCACAGCTTCTTCTGTCTGATGCTTAGCTCTGTTTTGTGTATGCGTGTGATGGCTGTGTCAGAACAGAACACAGCAGCTGCTTTTATACAGTTGGGATTGGATAGCAGGTCATCTTTTGCCGGGCTGGGATTGGCCGGTTGGTCCTGCCGGGATGATGGCTTGGCATCTGATGTGACACCTGGTAGGCCCCAGTGGCCCATCACACAAGAATCTTGGGGTGTGCCACGTAGGAACGGCCAGAGCTAATCAGGAGCTGCCACTTGCCATTGTGGGAAAGGAGTGGATGAGATAGGTTTGGTTTTGTTGTCACGTGCTTCTTGCTAATTGTCAAATGCATAATCAATAGAGAGCTTTGGTGTTGATTGATCGCAATGGACTGTTAGCTTGATCTCCATCAAGTTGGCCCAACGGTCAATTGGCCTCTTGATCCGTGCCCTGATCGGGGGCGTCCAGCCATTCATCTGGCTGATAACCCTCCGTCGCGCAGCGCAATAAATAGGAGGTGGGGCTGGGACTCGAGGTACGAGGTTCACTGTAGCCTCCAGCGCCTCACCGAGGTTCCTAGCCCTAGTCCGATCTAGAAGAGCGCGCTGTGAGCCACGGGAAGCACCACTGCCTTCACCGTCGCCTCTGCACAGCGCCGGATGTCCACATCGCCGCCGGAACGCCACTAGAGCGCTACCCCGTCGCCGACCTTATCACCAACACATCGCGGCCACCTTGTTGGCGGTGCCACCGCCGTGACTGCCTTTTGGTGAGGTATATCAGCAAGTCCTCTTATCTAAGTTATGTTTTTACCCACTGATCTACGCTTAGATGGTCCTAGAAACCTATCAATGGTATCAGAGCCATAGTTGCTAGTGGGTAGATCCAGTTTTGGGTAGAAAACAGAAAAGAAATTAAGAAAGAACTGATCCAAATCGGATCAGAAACCCTAACCCTAGATCACCATCGCCGGCCATCACCTCGACGCCACGCGGGAAGCGCACCCCGAGCTGCCGCGGGCACAAGAAGAATCCACCTAACCCTAACCCTAGATCAGGGAAACGGACGGAGAAGGGGAAAAGAACCTACCTGGTCTCCTTACCGTTGTCATCACCGTCGTCGCGCGGGAAGAGATCCGCTGTTGCGCGGGGCCCTAAAGGGCACCACCGCAGTGCCGCTCGACGACGTCACGCTCGGCTCTGGCCGCACGCATGCGCCGGCAAGGGGTGCCACGGCGGCGCCATCTCCTTCGTCGCGCCTGTTCCGGAGTAGTCTACTGCGGCGGTCGTGGTGTGCAGCACGACGAAGAGAGAGAAGCAGAGGAAAGAATGAGCTCTAGGGTTTCGGGGAGCCGCGCACATGCACTCAGGGCGCCATCGCTAGACCGCTCGATGGCGGCACGCTCACCCTACTGTGGGCGCGCGCACCGGCGAGGGGACCGGCGGCGCCACCACCACCTCCGACCGTCGTGGTTTTGAGAAGTGCAGAGAAAGCTGGGTGCCGCGGCTGAGGAGAGCAGACGGGAGAGGAAAGGAAGAAATGAAATTAGAGTTTCGGTGACGCGCCACGGTGGGTGGTTTTGATCTCGCGAGAACGACGGACATCCGTCAGATCAGGATCAACGGCTCCGGGCGCTCGGGCTTCTTTCAGCCTAGGCGGTTTGAGGAAATCTTGGTCCAGGCCTAGGTTGTGACCTGGGACGCGGGGAGCGCAGCGCGAGCCGCCACCGACAGCAGTGCGCGGGAGCAGGCTAGGCCGAGCGCGCTAGCGAGCGGACGAGATAAGCAGGTTGTTGGGCCGACGTACGCCGCTGGGCCACGCGCGCGGGCGAGCTAGCGAGCTGGGCCGCGTATCGGATTTTCATGTTTTCGACCTAGATGAACAGTAAATACTGAGGTTTTGTTTTACTATTTTTAGAAGCAAATTTTTGATGTTTTTGTCAGTTTAAATCTCTTTCAAAATTTGAATCAACGGGATAATTTTTTCAGAGAGCAGATGAGTACAGTAAAATGCTTCTGAAAAGTAGATAAATTATTTTTTTATGTTTTCGCTGCAAAATTTAATGTTTATTATCTTCTAATTAAATTCGAACCAACGAAAAAATTTAATTTAAAGAGCAGTTATATTTAGTAAATTATGATTATGTTTATCCTCTAATTAAATTGAAACCAACGGGAAAATTTAAATTAAAGGAGTAGTCCGCTTTGTTTAAGTCAGATTATTGTATTGTTATTTTCTAACCAACGTTGATGATGATAATATTATAATTTGTTCAAGTTTGAGGTTTAAATCTCTGATAAATTTTACATCAATGTGGTCAATTTTTTAGAGAGTAGGTAAAGAGCAAGAAATACTCCTAAACTAATAGAATGTATTTTATTATCGTGTTTCGCTATAATGATGTTGATTATCTTTTAATTAAATTTGAACCAACGGAAGAATTTAATTTTGAAAAGTAGTTATATGTCTTTTAAGTTAATTTATGAGTTTTATGCATTAATTCTATTTTCTGTCCAACGGTGATGTAGAATTGATGCAGAAGCATCTTATAAGTTTTATTTTTTAACCGATGAGATCACTCGGCTGCATGCCAACAGGCTGCAATGCTGGGATATGTGAATGAAAAGGTTTGAGTCAAGCTAGTTCAGGACAGTTTTTTGTTAGTTTACTAATTTTCTGATTAAATTAGAATCAACGGGAAGATTTAATTAAAAAATA
This sequence comes from Miscanthus lutarioriparius, assembly GCA_904845875.1. Lineage (NCBI taxonomy): Eukaryota > Viridiplantae > Streptophyta > Magnoliopsida > Poales > Poaceae > Miscanthus > Miscanthus lutarioriparius. The sequence continues at coordinate 47,113,549 of CAJGYO010000006.1, forward strand.
AAGTATAAGTGAATGTTTTAGTCATCATGACTAAATTTTTCGTTACGGTAATTTGTATATAGATATATCCCGCATGGGGAGAAGTTTGGTATAATATTTATGGTAGTCAATCCTGCATGGTGGAAAAAGTTTTGTGATGACTCATATGTTTTTGTATGAAGTCCAAGTATTGACCGTGGCACAATAGAAATACATCGTCATGGTCAATACTAACCAAAAGATGAGAAAAGATGCAAGCGTGACTTGCAAAAGAACTGCTAATGAAAGACCTCGTTGAGTTCTTGAAGTGAAATAAGGAAAGTGTACTACTAAACGGATCAAGAAATAATTTTGTTTATATGACATAATCATGTGAATGAAGTAAATTATAAGTGTCTCCTCGTTCACAGGTTTTCTGAATAGTTCTTGAAATTATGGCAGTAAAGTTCATGCCATATTTTGAGGGGGAAAATATTAAGATCAATTAAGAAAAATACTCTTCATTAAGAGTGAGATAAAGATCAATTAAAAAAGATACTCTTCATTAAGAGTGAGATAAAGATTAATTAAGATGAATGAGACCGTTGGAGGAGTACAACGGTCACAACAATGATACCCCTAAGCAGAGAAATAGCTAAATTCCTGGACCTTTTAAAGTTCCGACAGGAAGATAGTGTAGTCACCTCAAAGATGTTAAGGCGGTGCTTAAAGCGCCATATGAGGTTTTAACAGATTAAACTCAAACAAGCAATTTGAAGGTACATTATCTTTTTTAGAAGATGGAATGATTTGGGGGAGCATGGTATGTAGAGATCTATGACTTGAAGAGAAGCGAGACTGTGTGCCCACTTTAGTGATTCAAAAAAAAAAAAGTTTCTCAATACCTGTTGATGTTGTATGACTAATACAACACCTGTTGTTAGCTCTTTGAAGAAGATGAATAATATAAACAAAGATCTTGTAATACATGAACCTGTATAATCAATTGTCTCTTGACAATGAAGAGCAACAACAGCCCCATATGAAAGTGTCAGTAGCTGAGGGCCCAGAAGGTCTCAAAGAATTAGTAAGCCAGTTTTTTCTGATGACTATGAAGTCTATGTTAGTGAAGAAATTCAAATGAAGGGTGATCCCACCCCATTTGAAAAAGTCATGAGAAGCGTTTACTCGTTTAAATGGCAAGAAGATATGAGAGTTGAAATGAATTCGATGAATATCAACGATGTTTAGGACTTAGAAGAAATTCCTAATTGAGCCAAAATAGTAGGCTGTAAAAGGGTCTACAACACAAAACGTGACTCCAAAGGGAATGTAGAAAGATATAAAAGCACGACTTTTAGCAAAATGCTTTACGCAAAGAGAATGAATAGATTATGATGAGAGTTTTCTCTCCAGTCTCATGCAAGGATTCTTTTAGAATCATAATGGTATTATTGACACATTATGATTTAGAGTTACATCAGATGGATGTAAAGACGATATTCCTCAACGGGGATTTATATAAAAACGTTAACATGGCACAACCCAAAGGTTTTATCGTAGAAGAAAAAAAATGTATGGGATGCCGCTTGTAGAAATCCATTTATGGGTTAAAAGTAAGTCTCTAGGCAGTAGTATTTGAAGTTGATGAAAACAATAAGAAAGTTTGGGTTTTAAAGAAAATAAGAAGGACAATAGCGTTTATGTGAAGTTCAAGAATAGAAAATTCATTTTCCATATCCTATGAATAGATGATATTCTACTCACTAGTAGTGATGTTAATCTGTCATTGGAGAAGAAGAAGTTTTGTCCTCAAGTTTCAATGTGAATGATCTTGGTGAAGCGTCATTGGTTCTAGGAATCGAAATTCACCGAGATAGAAGAAAATAGGGTATTAGGACTATCGCAAAGACATACTTAGAAAAGATTCTAAAGAAATAAAGTATGCATGTGAGGAAACCTACGTCTGCTCCTATAGTCAAGGGTAATAGATTTGGAAACTTTAAGTGTTCCAGGAACTGATATGAGATCGATCAAATGAACATGGTTCCATATACTACAGCTGTTGGAAGCTTAATGAGTGTACAAGTACAAGTAAGAACTTACCATAACGTAGTTTACGTATCCGGGATATTTTGGCAGAAGTCTAGTCCAGATATAGATCACTGAAATGGAGTTGAGAATGTCTTGCAATTTTGCAAAGTATAGGCCTCATGCTGAGTAAGAAAGAACAAGTAAGCTCAAATAGTTGAGGGTATAAATGTTAAGTCTTGGCGAGATGTGAAAGTGCATCTAGCCCTTTAGTGGGTTTTGGATGATTGAATGACAATGTGATTAAAGGTCTAACCCATTTGCTAAGTGTGGACAAGTAATAGATTATCTCATAGGTATTTGATGAAAGCCAAAATGATGTATTGTTGGAAACAATCTAGTTCAAACACAAGACAACAATGCAAATGGAATTCATGCAAAGGCTTATTTATTATGGGATTTTCATGTACTATGTGAAAGCAAGCACGGTAAGAATTAATTAATGAGACATGAGGGATTGCATATAGAGTGGTCTCATATTTTAAGCTTGCTAAATTGAAATGAAAAAGATAACAATACAAATGAATGGATGATTCAACAAAGATGTGACTTGATGGCTTGAGATGGTGAAGATAGCAAGAAAAGGTTTCGAGGTACTAAGCAAGGGTGAAGGACAAGCGATGGCTTGGCGGCCGAAGAACCTAGCTAGGGTGAAGAAGAAAGTACTTGCATTTAGTTGAGGTACTAATAAAGCTAAGATGGTCATATTGATGTGGAGGATCAAATCTATATTGGACAAAGTGTTGGAAGTGACTTGATGCATTTGGAGTTATTCATATTTGATGAATGGAATCAAGTCACATGCTCAAGATGGCTATGCTCAAGTGAAAAGATCAATATCAACATGTTGGCACCCTTACTTGATGAAGATTGAAAGAGACGGCATCAATTCAAAAGAGATCAACTCAAGCGGTATAAATTCGTTTTTCCTTTGATCTTGAGTTTAATAGGTATGTCGTACTATTAAGAGGGATGCATCATGTTGATAGATAATTATTCATAAGTGCTCATGCCAACACATGTGAGTTTTGAGTGTTTGAGAGACGAAAGAGCTAACTTGTTTTTTGCTGGTCTGGCAATACCGGACGTGTCCGGTATTTGTCCAGCCACGGTAAAATACTTGGTGTTCTCGGGTTGGTTCGTCAGGAGTTTCGACAATTGTTGGAAGTTCCGACGTCTCGCGCTTAACTGACTTGGAGAGTTGACTGTCTAGTCACACCGGACGTGTCCGGTATTCTACCGGACGTGTTCGGTATAGTAGACCAGAGCTCAACGGCTAGTTTTCAAATAAGTTGAGGGTCGGGAGTTCCAACGTGAGTCAGAGTTTCGACGGTCGAGGGTTCCACCATTCGTCGGGAGTTCCAACACCTCACATACTGTAACTCAGTTATCGTTGGCGTAGTGCAAGTCATACCGGACGTGTCTGGTATTGCCCAACGGCTACATAACGGCTAGTTTTTCAAAGAGGCTATAAATACCCCTTAGCCTCCACCTTTGGAGGCTGCTGATTCTGCTGGTCACAATACACATTTTTGAGCTTTGCTAACTCTCCTAAACCCTCTCTTAGTGAGTGTGTGATCCAAATTGCCAAATCCATTAGTGGGTTGAGAGAAATTCAAAAAGAGAGCAATCCAACCACTTGAGCACTTGTGCATATTGTCTATTTCGTGATTCGCATTTGTTACTCTTGGACTCTTCGGTCCTAGATGGTTAGACGTCACCGGAGAGCACCCGAGAGATTGTGGCGTGTCTCAAAAAGTTTGTAACGATCGATTCCGTCGCCTCAGAATCAACTAGTGAAAGGAGGAAAAGGAGTTGGAAAAGACTTCGGCTAGAGTAACCTTCGTGGTACCCTCTAGGGCTAACATTCGCTGGGTCGCCCGCAGCCCCCTCAACGGAGAGTAGGACTCGAACGAGTCCGAACTTTGGTAAAACAAATATCGTGTCTTAATTTGCATTTCTTTCGATATTTGTGTTGCTCTAGCTCTTGTGCAGATTCTCTGTGTATCTTGTCATCTCTAGTAGGTACTTGCAATTTGTTTTGAAGATAGAAATCGAAAGGAGCAAGTTTGGAGCTATTCCACTAAAACCGTGTATACCAGGCACCTACCAGATACGTCCGGTATTGATTCCTGTGCCAAACTTAATTGCATTTTGATTTAACTTTTTGGTTGCAGGTGTTTGGCTCCCTAAACTTATTTAGTATCCTTTATATACTCTATGGCTAACTTATGAAGGGGTTGTTCTGCAGAACACGTGTATACCGGACACATCCGATATTAGAGCTCAGTGCCAAATTTATTTGATTCGTGTTCTAACTCTTGTGTTGCAGGTTCTAGGCTCCTAGGATTATTTAATATTGTTTATTTGTTTGTTGGCTAACTTGTGAGGGGTTGTATTACTATTAATTTGGAGTTTCCATTACTAAATCGTTTCCGTATTTAAAGGGGCTAATTTTCAGAAATGCCTATTCACCCCGCCCCTAGGCGGCATCCTAGGTCCTTTCAAGATGTGTAGTAAAATCCATAGTAGTTGCTAACACTCACAGCTAGAGTATTATTGTGGAAAAGCTCCAAAGAAACAATTGTGGTGTCATCGGTGATGCATATTATCGGTGCGAAATGTGGCCAACAAGTAAATATTTATAGTTTTGCCATGCGTTGTGATCGGATGTGACCTAGCACTCAATGACACAGGATTTATACTGGTTCAGACAACATGCCCTACATCCAGTTGAGGTCGGTCGGTGACTTTATTCCTGAGCCCAGGTGCTCGAAGTTTGTTGTGGGGTTACAAACGAGTAAGGAATGAGAAGGGGGTGTTAGAGGCCCGGTCGGACTCTAAACTGAGTGGCAAAGAGTGACAGATGCTCAAACGTGCGCTAAGTATTGGAGCGTATGCTCTGTGTGTCCGAGCTTATCAGCTGTTGAGAGCATGTAGACTGTGTAGCTATCAAGCTCTAGAGTTGTTGTGCTGTTGTCCTCGAGTCCTCGAGTCTTCGATCCTTCTGGTAGGAGAGAGCGCATCCCCTTTTATAGTTGAAGGGGATGGCCTTACAAGTCAGAGAGAAAGAGAGAGTGCATACGGGCGCTGCCAAGTCTTCTTGCCCACACCATCGGGTACAGGATGGTCGCCATCGCCTACCTTACTTGCTCATGCTCACAGATCCGGCAGGCTATGAGGTTCGCCGGCACGCCAACGCAGGCACCCATAATATCTTATGCTTATGCTCATACGCTGCCTAGCGTGCTCTATCGTGTTCGCCTGGTATGGCAAACGACAGCGCCCACAATATTGTTTATGCTCTGACGTGTCTGGCAGGTTCTACCGTGTTCACCTGACATGCCCCGATGGCACCATCTTGCAGGTGCGCATGGCATGGCAGGGTACGGTCCTCGGTATTATGGTTGACTTGAGTGCCTTACCTTATCTGCTCCACTTGCTCCCCGAGCCCACACCGAGCGGGCGTCCCCGGTCGATCGTTCCCAGTCGGCCCCGACCGTGTCGGTCGGGAAAGAGCAGCGAGCAAAGGTCCTGGCATATTCTCGGTCGAAGAAAGGGGGTCGAGTCAGATTGCGGTCCCACCACGGCCAGGCCTTCCGGTCGCACCTCCGATCAGATCTTCTGGCTGGAGGTGTCGGTCGGGGACCGGATCGTGGTCTTGGCCTGTCATTGTGTATGTGGGCCGGCCTAGGCATGTGCTATCGCTGCGCCGCCTGCTGGGCCGAGTTTTATATGGAAGCGGGTCCATTGGGGACCCCGGGTATATGAACTCGACACATACCATAGTATAGCTTGACATGATGCTTAAGGAACAGGCAAAATGAGGATATGGGAATTTGTACCCGAATTTAATAATGGTAGTCAACAGCAATAACCATTTAAAGTAAGTTAACTCCTAAGACAACAGGTCAAGTGTGCTGCCAAACACACTGGCACTAAGTTATATGTTGTAAAAGAGAAAATCCAGAATCATTTTGAAAGTATTGAGCACATAAGTATCGAGTAAGTACTTGCGAATCCGCTTATCAAAGTCTTACCACCCAGTGCGTTCAGAGAACACACAGTCGACATGGATTTACGGAAAAGCCTATGATTTCTAGATACTAAGGGCCTAATTGAGTATCTGTTTCAAAACATAGAGGTGCATTGTACCTGTTAAATCTAATGGTAACTGACCGTGACGATGAGGCACGCTCTATGCACTGATCTATGATAGAATGAGAAAAAGATAAAGTAAATTAAGTTTAAGTTATAAGATGAGATCAAGGGGAGAATGTTATGTTGATCTCCACCAAGTTGGCCCAACGGCCAATTGGGCCCTTGATCCGCGCCCTGATCGGGGGCGCCCAACCGTTTTCTGGGCTGATGGGCCCCCGTCGCGCTGCGCAATAAATAGGAGGTGGGGTTGGGGCTCGAGGTACGAGGTTCACCGCAGCCGCCAGTGCCCCACCGAGGTTCCTAGCCCTAATCCGATCTAGAAGGGCGCGCTATGAGCGACGGAAAGCACCACTGCCTTCACCGCCGTCTCTGCACAGCGCTAGATGTCCACACCGCCACCGGGACACCACTGGAGCGCTACCCCGCCGCCAACCTTATCACCGACACGTCGCGGCCATCTTGTTGGCGGCACCACCGCCGCGACTGCCTTTTGGTGAGATATATCAGCAAGTCCCCTTATCTAAGTTATGTTTTTACCCATGGATCTATATCTAGATGGTCCTAGAAACCTATCATGGATGACATGTGTGTACCTTTCTGGTCTATAACCAGCAGGCGCATGAACTGGCTGACATTTCTTTTTTTTCAAATATGCATACGTATTATTAAGAAGGGTATTTTAAATTTTTCTCGCACAAGCAAAAACAGTATTGTCACTTAGCAACTTAAGAACCAAAAGAGAAAACTATCTAGACTTTTGGTCTTCTTCCAATTAGTGTGTAGATTGTGCGTAAGGGGTGATGTGAGTACAGAGTCTGTGGAGGTGGAGTGTTGTTGTTTCTGCAGAATATTACAATTTCTTAGGTATTTTTTTGCGAAGATAAAAGGCAAATATAAAAAGAATCCTTTTGCAATATGGACTGTTGGAGCTGGGCCACTGAACAGTTGACGAATGAGAGTTACGGAGGCACTCCCGTGCAAGCTGTCCAGCCCAGTCCAACCCGTCAATCACATGTCTGAACTCCAACGAGGCCGTTGAGATGATGGGCCTAAAATTGCCCTTTTTGTGCTGCTTCTTCTTCTTTTTTTTCCCTTTATTACTATTTCCTCGGTTTCAAATTACAGTTTACTTTGCCTCATTTTTTTTTCTAATTTTTACTAAATTTATATTATAAAAAATGGCATCCAAATCTACAGCTACCATCAGTTTGTTCATTTCAATGTAAGTAACCCCGTTAACTCACGCTAAGAAGAAATGTGCTGATTGTATGTTGTTTCCGTTGGGAAAAGGTATGTAAACTTGGTAATAGTAATGATGTACTGTTTACTCTCACGTCTAAACCCACTCAACGGTGTATAAATATTCCCTATTAAATTCTCTGTTTTAATTATTAACTCAAGCCAAACAAAAAGTCAAATTCTTATGCTAATTCTCTCCACCTACTTCTAGTCCTAATTTCGATGCCCTTTCGCCATCGTTTGCTGTACATTCCTGGTGATTTTTATTTTTATAAGTGACACTAACATTTACGGAGACGCTCATTCTTCTACACACGCTTGCACACACACTATTTCCTATTGAATTAGATGAGTGATATATGACCACATGTGTAAAGAAAACAAAGTCCCAACTAAAATTAAGAGAAGAAGATAAGCTTCGAGGACCCTTGCTTTATATATAAACCCAGCTTTATTTCTTCTCAACGAGACACGTATCCGACAACCAAATTAATTAACAAAAAAAAAGTGTCCATTTTCGCTAAAATAGAAGATTGTATGCAACCCTTGGTGTCCATTTTCGTTAAAATAGTAATGGTGTTAATCTAATGATACTTATTTTGTATCATAAATGTTAATACTATACTAAAAATCGAGAATTGCATTCTTTACTTGACGGAGAGATGAGCTTGTTCTATACTTTTTTTTAGTCCAGCCGGACAAGTTCCTTCACAAAGCACAGCGCTGAGCGCACCCATCCATCCAACCATCAATCCCATTATTCTTGTGAACCAGTTGAATGCGTTGCTTGGCAGCCGTACATGTCATTTTAGCACAAAATTGTTGCCCTGCACTTATCCTATAAGCATGAGACACGGAGACCACAGATCAACTTTCCGGCCGCCGAAAATCAACACTATGCACGGAAGCTAGCGCACATTGAACGTGTGGCTGCCAATTCGAACCGGCGAAAATAGTCAGTTTAATTGGTCCAACCGTATAGAACAAATTCCGATTATGAACCAAAGTGTATATATATATGCTATAATTAATAATTGATTCATATATATATATATATATATATCTCCAATATATATATTTAATGTTAATTCAAAAATCAAGTATTTCATAACATAAGTTTCGCTTCATACATTAATCTAATTCATACTTCATAGAAATAGTCACGGGCTCATAAATGTTAATATTTAATATATATCAAGTGCAGTCAAAACACAAAAACATTGAATTTTTAAAATCTAAAAATTACGAACACAATCGTAAAACATGATAGCTAGATGGTACTCAATCAAAATTCATGAGCCCATTCATTCGTGGTGCAAAACATAACAAGCACTTGATCCACCAACATCAAATGCCATACCATCAAAATCAAATAGATCTTCATCCCTTTGGGGCCTTTCACAGTCCTGAATTCAAGCAATCAAGCCAGAACCAATGGCATCAGCCTTTTTCTCAAGTTCAAAGACCAATTCTATTTTTTCAACATAGAATGTTAAATAAGCAATGTGAGTTGAATTTATTTCACAATCACATGCATTGTATACTTAGTGCGGATAGTTCATCGAAAGCGAGGTGGACTGTCTTCTAAGATCCAAGCTTCATTTCCCAAAACTTATTGGGTCATAATTTCTAGTTGTTGCCCTGCACTTATCCTATAAGCATGAGACACGGAGAGCACAGATCAACTTTCCGGCCGCCGAAAATCTTCATATGGATGGGCTAGGCATGCCTGACGATGCACGGAAGCTAGCGGCACATTGAACGGCTAGCAGTAATGGAGATGGCTGCCAATGTCGCAAAAGTGCGGGTGACGCGTGATGCAACAAGCAGGTTTGTAACTGGGTCTCTATGCTGTGAATCTGTGATGGACAAGATTCCACAGCTTCCCAGCAAGCACGGCTTTTACAGAACCTAGTGCGACGATTTGTTCCTGCCAGGTATCATGGTAGCTCGGTGGGACTGGATTTGAATAATCTAAAGTTTATTGGAGTTGCTTTAGATGCACTTGAATAGGATCTATTTGGATTTGAATGTCCATAATCGTTTGATCTAACTATTCAAAGGTGTTGGCAAACTCAAGGAGCCCCTGATTTTTTTTCTCTATTAATAAATCCAGAGAAGATCAGTACCTACAACAGAGCCAAAAAAAAGAGCTCGCCAGGAATTCCATTCAGGAGAACAGAAGAGGTTCCAGAGCCCATTATTTTCCTAAACAAAGCAACCATTTATTCCCAGACCTTTATGTTTTAAAATTTCTAGAATTGTTTCAAGTTCAATTGTATTAGATGCCTTCCCAAAATCCAATTTGAGAATAATCAACTCTTTCTCGGAATGATGACATAAATGTAGATATTCCAAAGTCCAGGCTAACAATCTTGTATGGATATGGATTTAATGAAGTCATACTGATTTTGGATTGGATTAGACATTAATCATTTTATGTTAGGGTAGGTTTGGACTTGGATTTTTTTCCTTGGATGTTAACTGGATTCATCCATATGAATTTGGATCCTAAACCATTGCCACCTCGTACCGGTTATCGGTTGAGGTTTTGATACGATTCTTGCTTGCTACTACTACTCCCTCCATTCCAAATTAAAAGGTGGTTTGGCTTTTCTGGATACATAGTTTTGCTATATACTTAGATATACACCATGTCTAGATACATAATTAAATCAATATATCTATAGAAAGCAAAATGTCTTATAATTTAGAATGGAGGGAGCACTTAGATATACACTATATCAGATATATAGGAAAAATAATGTATCTAGAAAAATCAAATCGTCTTATAATTTAGAATAGAGGGAATCCTTGCTAGCATATGTGTCTAGCACTACTGATACGTACTTAAACGTCGCATCAAGCTGAGATTTCCAATCGTAGCCTTGGCAGGAATTGTGGAAAGTGAAAGAGTAACGCGATAGGTAACACAGCGTGGAATTCGCCGATGGCTGAGCGAGCAGGAACTTAAGGAGAAGCTGAGAATTCCAGCTTACTGTAAGGCAATATACTAATATAGCTCATATGGATGGATTATATTTATGCTAATAAAACCAAAAGAAAAAGGAAAGAATCGATGGCGGCAGGGGGCTTTGAGTGGCTGCTACGAATAGTCGAGAAATGGACGGAGTAAGCGGCATATAGTGGAGCACGAGCGAGGGTTTTCCTTGTTGCATATATTACTCTAACTAGGCGGGAGCCAAACAGCAAACACACGGCACCAAGAGTGCAGAGCCACGGCAATGAGCAAATGGCAAAACGCGACACATGTGACTGCTGACCGCGACGCGACGCGCAAACCTAACAAGTCAGCAATCCCCGCCAAGCAGATGGGGCTGTATATAAAGCAGAGGAGAGGAGTCGGTGCGGCAGCGCTCCCCAACACCAACACGCCGCCCACGGCGCGAAATAAGAGCCGCGCAGAGCCCGGGAGTCCTGCCTGTCCTCCTCCCCCCTTGCCATCAATCCGCCGCTCATGGCGCCCGCCCCCGCCGTCGTGGTGGTGGTGTTCGACTTTGACCGGACCATCATCGACTGGGACAGCGACGACTGGGTCATCACCAAGCTCGGTGCCGCCGACGCCTTCCAGCGCCTGCGCCCAACCATGCGCTGGAACCCACTCATGGTAATGTTAATGCGCACGACACGTCTCCTCTCCTCTCCCCTCCTCGTCCGGTAACCTCCCTCCAGGTCCAGGGGTGAAAGACGCGCGCCGAGTCGATTTCGGTTTCTCTTTTCCAGGACAGGATGATGGCGGAGCTGCACGCCAGGGGGACGACGCCGGAGGACATCCGCGACTGCCTCCGGAGCGCGCCGCTCGACGCGCACGTCGTTTCCGCGGTCAAGACGGCGGCGGCGCTCGGGTACGCGCGCACCACCATGCCGACCACGTCCTCACTGTAGCATTTGCGTTTGGGACCGATCTTTGATGCTTGCTGGCGTGCTGCTGCTCCTGTTGGCTGTTGCAGGTGTGACCTGAAGGTGGTGAGCGACGCCAACACCTTCTTCATCGAGACCGTCATGGCGCACTACGGCGTGCTCGGCTGCTTCTCCGAGATCGTCACCAACCCGGCGAGCGTCGACGCGGACGGCAGGCTCAGGATCTCGACGTTCCACGACTCCACGGCCGCGCCGCACGGCTGCAGCCTCTGCCCTGACAACATGTGCAAGGTACTACGATTTACCAACAGTAGGACGGCTGATCGGTTCAGATATTCAATGTCAGCTTCACTCCAACGCTCACCGCACGTGGCCACTGCAGACAAAACAAACAGCCAGATCTATCTATATCAAAAAAAAAAAGAAACAGCATAATTTTATTGCAAGATGTCTGACTGGATGTGCTCTGCAATCTGAAATCTGAATATTCATATTGTACTTTCAACACTTTACTAAGTGCCAGCGTGCTAAAATCTCTGTGCATTGCTCATATCAAGATGCGAAAACTCACTGATAACTCAGCATAAACTAAAAATGTGCTCACCATGTGCAGGGCAAGATAATCGAGAGAATCCAAGCAACAGCCAGTGACAAGAAGCAGCACTTCATCTACATAGGTGACGGCAAGGGAGATTACTGCCCATCCCTCAAGCTGGGGGAAGGGGACTATGTCATGCCAAAGGAGAACTACCCCCTTTGGAATCTCATCTGCAACAACAAGCAGCTTCTCAAGGCTGAGGTTCACCCGTGGAATAGTGGCGAGGAACTGGAAAAGACACTACTTAAGTTGGTCAGCAAAATGATCGCCGCACCTGCACAAGCTTCCCAGTTTGACTACAGCAAATGCGAGATGAGCAATCCAGCAATCCAGCATCCAGCCCTCCGTGTGCCACACTGATTACTGATCAACTCTTAGTTCACAAGTACAGGCATGATTGCCTAGTCATTTTTATATGCCTCGATCGATAAGAGTCCCCATTCTGCATTCAACATGATATGTCCTCAGTCTGCGTTCAAAACACAGCAATTTAGATGGATTATCTATGCTATGCACTATGTCATTCAATAAACTGCAGTGTGGCATGGAAGAACATGAATTGAGAATTAACTGATGCCAAAGTGGGAAACTATAGTCTAACTTTTCAGGCAAATCCAAATTTCCAATACCAGAATTCATTATGTTAATCTTCTTAAGTCACATAATAGCCAAGACAGTAACAGCATAAACTAGATATGCTACAGAACGGGCAATACTTTCAGTGTAATAATTCAGGAGCCTACCTATGCTCTTTTCTCATAAAGTACACAAAACTACCCACATATATGGAACTTCCTTCTGGTCTGATCAATCTTGTCCATAAGGGCACTGTAGAGCCGACAGGTAGCATCAGAGATTGAAGGAACAAAAGGCAATATGAACAGGCAGCAAACATGTCAAGCAAATTTCAGTATTTTGAGCATCGGTCTTGCAACAAGAACATGCATATCTGACCATGCATCACTCCATCTTCTAAAATCCGCAAATAAGTATTGGCAGCAATATGACCTGACCATAGATTCAGCTTCAAGAAGTTTTCCAGCCTTCATCAGAATGTCAACCATGCAACCATAGTGTTCCATTCTAAGGGTAATTCCACAAGACACTACTAGTAACTGTATAAAGTAGTTCATTCATCAAGTAGCCCACACGACTACAAGCTGACAGAAAACCTGCAGAAGAGATCCTATTGGGTTTCTTCCCCAATGTCTATCGTTTGTTGGAAAGCAACCAGTTCCTTGTATGCATGACCAGATTGGAACACCCACAGGTGATCACATTCCATGCAACTTAATCACATTTTGACTGATTGAATAGCATCTCAGGATACGTTATGCTCTCACTTTATATGCATGCCAACTGGAGCAAGCAATGGAAACATTAAATTGTTCCAAACTGATTTGATCACCAACCCATGTAGCTGGAACCTGCAACCTAAGGATGCCAAATCAGAGCAAACACTAAGGAGATTACCAAGCAATATTCATTAGACCGTTTTCTTTCCTTGCAACATTGAACTGAAGCATTCTATTACCTTATACATTCATCAATTTAGCACACCCTGCCATAATCAGTGTCGATGAGAACTCATCTTTTTCATTAATCAAGGAAATATCATTAGTTGACTTGTGAAGCACCCAGATTGAGCTTAAATGTCAACAAGCATTGTTGAAATATCAGTATCTCCTTGCAACCCGCTTTTCAGAACCTTGTCTCCGTATCTCAAGTAGTGCCACATCCAAAATGCCTACATAAGTATATTGTTAGCTGAAAAAGATACAGAAAAGTTGGCTTGAAAACTCTTCAAGCCTTCCTCACAGTATCTTCCAACATAAACTCTACAGATAAGTGTGTTCCAAGAAAATGTCAGCCTGCATAAGGTCAGTGTTGCACCTTGAAGGCTTGAACAGAACCAACTTTCGCATCAAAGAACTATCCGCAACAGCTTCAAGCTCCAGCACCGCTCTAACATTTTCGTTTCAAAAAAAAAAAAAGCGCCTCTCTAACATTTGATGATCACCAGAGCATGAACAGGTTGAATTGAATTCCATGCAACATTTCAGTGTTCAGACTTCAGAATAGTAGGTAAGTTAGTACTCGTACTTGCTTATCTCATCGCCGGATTCCCCACATGCAACATGAAAACGAGCATGAAAATGATGTGTTAACCGTCCCTTTCCAGCATGACCATGACCATGCTGTGTTTCAATCAAGCAACTAATTCTCGTCAGCGTCACTTTCCACTTCCAGCCCCAATGATGCATCAATCACTGCATCAGTTCGCAGCAGCAGGCCAGACGGTTCTGTCAGCAATGTCCACCTCCCAAGTCCCCACAGCATCTGTAAGCCTCGACCAGGCAGGGAGGAACCAAGGCATGGGTCACCCAAAATCCTGCTGCAGGCTTACCCAATGTTTTTGAGGCGCCGCGGCGAGGCGCGGCGCCCGACCCCCTTCACAATGCCTAGGCGTTTGTGGCGGACGCGACGCCATACACACATTGTAAGGCGTTGTAAGCTAGAATTTTATATACTAGTGCAGCACATACATACCTCGTTTGTTGCCAATTCTTGAGCCCATGTTCCTTTCTTTCCTTTGTTGCCATATTCAGAGCAGACAGAGCATAGCATTGCAGAGAGTATACAATATCCAGGGTCAGAGCAGAGCACGAGGGGGCAGAGCAGAGCACGAGATTTGGAAAAGGGCCCGACGGAAGACAAGCAGATAAGCAGAGCAGACAAGCAGATAGCAGAGTGGAGGCAGGGGGCATACCAGGCGGAAGGGCCCGACGGAGGCGCAGTCAAGCGGAGATGCAGGGGCGGAAGGGCCCGACAGGCTCCACGGCAGGGGCGGACGGCCAGGCGGAAGGGCTCGACAGGCTCCACGGCAGGGGCGGACGGCCAGGCGGAAGGGCCTGATAGGCTCCACGGCAGGGGCGGACGGCGAAGCGGAGATGCAGGGCCGGCTCCGCGGCAGGGGCGGCCAGCCGGTGGACACGAGCAGAGTCCGCGCCCAGCGGAGGTCGAGGTCCGTCCGCCGCCTTCTCTCTTCCCCTCTCCTCGCCCGCACTCGCGGTGAATGACTCGTGCGCTCAATTTCCCACGCGACGAAGCTACTTGGGCGCCCGCGCGGTCGATTTCCCACGCCTCCTATTTTTCCCGCGGGCGCGCGGTCGATTTCCCGCGGGGCCACGCTCCTTTTGGCGCCCTTCCCCTACGACCGGCATCCGGCGTCCGTGGCGCGGTTGTAGGCGTCCACCCGACGCCATTCGCACCTAGGCGACGCCTAACCCTATGAGCCGGACGCCATACACGCTGAGGTCGTGGTGACCCCGACGCCCAGGCCCTTGACCATGCCTTGTCGCCTAGGCGACGCCTCAAAAACATTGGGCTTACCACATGACATGGGTACACGACGATGCACCTGCCTCGTGAACTCCAGGCCCAACACCACCGTACAGGCCTGGGGCACCTTGCTGTGATAACCTGCTCGAAGAGGCTCAGAGCCGCGTAGCGACGCGTGACCACCACGGAGGTGCGGGCGACCACATCCCCGTGCGGCATTCCATCAAACGCCCTCCGGTCATCGGCCAGGCGGCCGCACTCGCAGCAACTTTGCCGAGCAGCGCGTCGTGTCGTGAAGGAACTTGTCCGGCTCCGGCTGCAGCTCGCATGGAAGTGGCGGAGCGCGCGGCGGGTAGCGCAGACTTGCAGGGCCGGCGGCGGAGCCCCTCCGACTAGTCGCGGACATGGGCGTCGGCGCAGGGCGCGCATCGGCATGCGTTGGATGAGAGGATCACACCGTGAGGTGATGTGAGCATGAGTGGCGTCTGACGAGTGACGAGAAAGTAGCTGGCGATAAGGGGAGGCCGGCGACCCTGCTGTGGAAAGCGCGTATCGATGAAAACGCACCGTTCCGCAGGACACGCCCCTTCCAGTTGCTTACGTCTGAAAACAACAAAAGGAAGTTCTGGCTTTCAGTTGCTTACGTCTGACAGCTTCACCACATTCGCTCATCATTCACCAAAAGGAAAAGGAAACGGACTTCAAAAAGGAGGTTCCTCGTCATCACAAAAAGCCACGATACACAGGAAAAGTTAAGAGTTCATTACTTCCAACTGGTTCCGTGGGATAACAACAAAGTACCCATCTAGTATTACAGAAGTAACTTGAAGCAAGACTACAGTTTGAGGTCTCTACTATAGCATTATAATAACAAAGAACACGATATAATGCTATAGTAGAGACATCATATGCTCCATGTCAAGTAGGGTCAGCTAACGGTTACTACTATATCCGAAAGCCTAGCTGGAGATGGGCCCTCTTGCACATTATTATCCTAGAACAGGGTACTGCACGACATCATTAAGAAGTGGCATCTGAAACAAGACTGGCCCCAGGCTCCAAAAAGGCGGTTGTCCAAGAAACTCTTCCAAAGTAAGCATTAGCGGGTGATCTCCTTTCTATGCATCAGTCTGATTCTTCCATCTCATCATCTGACTGCGGGTTCTCTACCTCACTGCCACTGCTCATGCCATTAGCTGCTGACAGGTAGTCCTTCACTGAGCTGTCTTCTACCTTGTACTTCACAAACTTCACAGCCGCTGCATCTTCATTTCCGCAGCTCTTCCTCTTCCTTATGCCGTTAGTTACCCCCTTCATTGACTGGGCAGCAGCCATAAAAGCATTGCCTGCAGTCTCCATCTTCTCCACAGCTTCATCCTCACTACCTTTGGCGTCCATAAACTCCCTACCACTCTGTTTATCAACAAAGAAAAGGTCCGCATCTGAATGAATCATGTTCCCATATCCATTCTTGACCTCATCATAAGCAAACCTCCCCATAATCCAAGAACTGTAATCTCCAAACACTTTGAGCCCCTTATCTTCAAGGTCGACAAGCCACTCTGTGAAAAGCAAACATATACAGTTCTGCTTGAGTAAGCATTCCACAAGACATGATAAACAAAAACCAATGATGTCGTTTCATATTTGCACATACTGAGAATAGCTTGGGGTGTATTGGCAATTGGTTTGCTGAGTGCACCAGAACTAGCTTGAGAAGTAGCCCACTTGATGAGAAAAATGGGAACATTTGAGGTTGAGAAAGCGTTGATAAACGACAATGCTCTCCCTTGATCACCTTTCCTCCTGTCAGAAGAAATGAAATGAGAATATGTTTCCACCCCCAGCCAAGTTTTGGTTACAATAACTCTTTATCACCTGGCATCATTGACAGCATCAAGGGTGATAACCAATCTCGACACATATATAGGCAAGAGATCAACTCCAGCACCATTGTTAATGAAAGAATAATCCACCAGGATAAGAGAATCATAAAGGACATCTCTCAACAAGATTTCATCATCAGCACTCTGAATCACCAAGAAACCAAACAACACATAATACATGAGTCAAGAAACTTGATAGTGCCACTGGCAAAACTCAGTCGATACAGGTCTTACTCCTAGTTTGCTATCTGACAGATGATACTTCTAGATTCTAAACAGTGAAAATTGAACAAGTAACCAACTACTCAGGAAAACCAAATAATAAAGTAGAAAAATTCAACCAGACTGGCAATTTTATACTAGAAATAACTCAGAGTGACCAAATACATGAGTACAGTACTACATGGCTTGCAAAAATGAACATATAACCAAGGACAATTGGACATACAACCCCTAGTTTGTCATTTCCACAAAAAAAAAAGCACAATCATGATCTGAAACAAAAGGGCATACTAGGACAAACCACAGTTCAGGCTTCAACCTGTTTGCATATCACAAAGATGAGACACAACTCCATCTTAAGTCATGCTCCTTGCAGATGATGACAGCAAAATGCTATAGTAACACCAGCTTTGCGATACACAATAGTCATATACTGTTCTGTTCTCCTCTTTAGTTTCCACAAATTAAGAAAGATCCCTGATTCCAAGCACAGTTGAAGAACAAGGCAACAAGTTGCACATTTCTTATTTATTTGATAAAGGTAATCCATGCTAAATAACTAGTTTACCGAACAGGTAATGAAAAAGCATGATCATGACTCAGGTTTCTTAATTCATGATTCACGAAATGAGTTTATAAGCTATTTGACATGTTTGTTAATATTCTTATGGTCCATACAGCTACCACATGCCTTATTAATGCTTAATTAATACTCTTATAACTTTGTCAATAAGTAGTGAATGTGAATTCATAATAATACTAGCTTGCTAAGTCATGTTCTCAAATTGCTCATTAGTCAGGAAACACATACCACTAGAGAGTAAACAGGCAGCGGAGAGTTCAAGAGCATGTTCAGCAGGACCCCTGTTAAATCCATGGGCAAAGATGCCGACATAATCTCAAGTCACTACAAGTGATGCTAAAAGGAAGAATAAGAACATGGCCATGATCCACTTACCGAAGAATTGGTGGTTCTGGAAGACCGGGATGGAGCTGACTGCCCAGATCTTGAGCTCCTTCTGCAGCTCAGAGCGAGGCACCCCTGTTGCATTCTGCACCTTGAGGCAGAGCCTGAGGAGGAACGCCTCAGCCAGCACCACCCCAGCGAGGTAGTCAACGCTGCAGCCTTCCTTCATGAGCTCCCGCCTGGCCTCGTCCCCAGCGAGCGGGAACAGCACCTGGAACGGGCACCTCTCCCTCGAGTGCCGCACGCTCCACACCTTGACGAGCTCGCCGAAGGCCGGCAGCAGCCTCACAGCGTCGGCGGTCGCCCCCTCGGCCGAAGAGGGGGCGGGGCGGCTGCTGCAGATGCTGATGTAGCTGAGGACGGCCTCGACGAGGGCCTCGGTCTCCCTGCGCGGCTTGTCGGAGTGGAAGAGCTCGGAGACAACGGGGGCGAGGAGGGCGAGCGGCTTGGCGACGCCTGGCGAGGAGGCGGTGAAGGCGGAAAGGAGCTGGAGCAGGGAGCGGAGGTCGTCGGGGCGGTCGTGGAAGGAGAGAGCGGAGAAGAACCAGACGGCCTCGAGCGGCGGGTCCGGGTAGGCGCTGAGGACGCGCGAGAAGACGCGGTGGAAGTTGGTGAGGTCGGCGGCGCCGGGGGCCGGGGCAGCGGAGACGGCGGCGAGGAAGCCCGAAGCGGAGTCGCGGAGGAGTGACTCGAGGCTGGGGAAGCAGAGGGCGGCGCCCATGGAGGGGAAGTCCACCACGATGGAGCCGGCGGCCATGGCGCGGCGGGGGCCGAGGCGAATTGGTTCGAATCGGGGCGGGAGTGACGAAACCCTAACCCTAGGCTCGACCCGAGAGGAGTGGGGTTTCGGGGAGGTCGAGGGGAGAGGAGGGGTTTGGCCTTGGGTTCAAAATGTCGGGGTGGGGTGGGGCTTGGGAGTTGCGGCCGTGGGTGGTTTTTGAAGACGGGAGAGGCGGGCGGGGTGACACTGACCAATGGAGCCACGTGGTCAGTCAGCGGGCGGGAGAATGGCTTGTTGTTATTGGATTGGGCTTGAGCTGGTTCTGTGGTCCAGTTTCAAAATGGGCTAATCTAAATTAAAAAAAAATAAAAACGGGCTAATCTATGGCCATTGAATTGGGTGATAGGGTGAGTCGGGCCTAGGTTGGGTTCTAAAGAAAGTCTAAGCAAAATACGGTCTGTTAGCGAACCGGAAAATGCTAAGGTCATCTGCACCGGGATTCTTCCGGTCCGATCTGTCGGTAGCGTGCGCTGTGCCGACCAGTGACGGTGACGGGAGAGAGAGCCTGAGCAAACATGGCCCAGTTTGAATTCGTACGAACGCGGCCCAGTTGAGTTCGGAGCGAGCGGCGGCCACACAACGCTCACTAGGCAGGCCAGATAGGATACGTTTCTTTTTTTCTCTCTCTCTTTCCTCGCTATTATTTATTTTTTCTGTTTCTTCTCTCTTTTGTTTTGTGTGGTCTTCTATTATTCTTTTCATTTTAATTTCCTTTTTTTCTTTGTGGAATTTTATTTCAAAATTTCATTTTGTTTATCTTTTTATCTTTCTTTTTATTTTTTTATAATTAATTTTTATATATATGATGTTCGTGAAGTATACATATAGTGTTTTATGATGTGTTTCAGATGTTCTCGTAGTATAAGTGATTATATTTAAATATTCATATAGCACTTGTGAGATGCTCTGTGATATGTTTTTAGGTTGTTCAAGTAATATCCATGTGATGTTCTGTTATTTTCCTCTATTACATCTTTTATTTTCATTATTTCTGTTTCTCCATATTCTTTAGTGTTCACGTAATATATACATGATGTTCCATAGTATATTATGATGATCACTTAGTATAAATGGAATGTTCCACGATCATTTTTTAGTATTCATGTAGTACTCATGAGATGTTCTATGTATATTTTAGGTTGTTTTAGCAGTGTCCAAGTGATATTTAATGTGTTCTTATTACATTCTTTTTATGCTTTGATCTATATATATTCTATATTTTTCTTTCACCTATTTGCATTTCATTACTATTTTCTTTCTATTTCATTTTTTCTTTGATTTCTTATTTTTATTTCTACTGTTATATGGCTTCTTTTTTCTTTGTCTTCTTTTTTCCTTATTTGTTTTTTTCTACTATGTAGTTTTTATTCTTTTAATTCCTATATTTTCGTGAGACACATATGATGTAAGTGTAATGTACATGTGATGTACTATGATATATTTTCGGATGTTCACATATTATAAGATGTTCCATGATTATATTTGAATATTCACATAGTACTTGTGAGATGTTCTATGATAAATTTTATGTTGTTTAAGTAATATCCACGTGATGTTCACATAGTATATATGTGATATTTTATGATGTTCACATAGTATAATGAGACATTCCACATTATCTTTGAGCATTCACGTACTACTGATGCGATGTTCTATGGTATATTTTTGCTATTCTAGTAGTATCCATGTGACATTTTATGTGTTTTTATTATGTTCTTTTTGTGTGTTGTTCCATATATTAGATTTCATTTTCCCTTCGACTTATTTACATTTGATTGTTATTTTCCTTTTCCTTTCTTTCTTTCTTTCGCATGATCACATTTTATTTCCCCTGTTACATAACTTTTTTCAATGTCTTCTCATTTTTTCTTGTTTGTTTTTTTGCTATCATATATATTTTTTTGTCTACAATATTATTCTTGTGAGGTGAAATATTTTACATTAGAGTAAAATGGTTCGATTGGTTTAATAATAAAATATTTTATATTTAACATAAATATCTATCGGTGTAGTTGTAGGCGAATGATTTTGCTAAATTATGTTCGAACTCTAACTCACATTATATTTTGCTTTCTCATATTTTCTATTTCCTTTACTTGAGAAAGCAGTGCAAGCATGAGGAACAACATAGAAGCGGGCCCATATGTGCGAAAGGATATAAAACCTGGTCGGCCCGGCTGCGTGCCGACCTGGTCGACCTATAACACGCCCGTCTACACAAGGTGTTGCCACCCACTATTAGGTGGCAAAATATACTGTGGAAACCACCTTTTGGGTGGAAACATTAACCAATTCAAAACATGTACTTTGGTTTTTTTTGAAACTTGACACATCCATAGTACATACAAGTATGTACTCATACAAAAAAAGTCAAGATGCAAACTCAAACTAGAAAAAATCATACGAAAATGACAAATATGAGGTTCATGTGGACTAAAAGCCACACATGAACCTAAAATTTGTCAGTTTCGTATGAATTTTCAACTGCGTGTTTGAATTCTAACTTTTGCACGTACGTATTAGTATGCACTAAGGATGTGCCAAGTTTCAAAATTTCTTAAATGACCGAAATACATTTTTTACAATATATATTTTGATAACATATTTATTTACCTTTCTCTAGCATCAAACAAGAATATTATAGATATTTTTTATGAACTTTTCTTAAAGTTTTAGGGACAAACCTCTGTGTTACTTTGGGATAAACCCAAACATTCTTCCCCTGTCTCAATTTTATGTTTTCTTTTGAGACTCGCCATCTTTTTCAAAAGACTAGTGATGGTACAGTGAAGGTGAAGGTTATTGGTATACACGCTATAGGGAAGCTTCCGAATAAGATATGGGTCCCAACTCTCAAAATCACTTATAGATCACTACAAGTCCAACCTTGCTTGAGTTCCCAATAAGAGGCTCGTGAATTAGGGGGAGATGAGGCTCATATGGATGCAGTTTGGATGCATCAAGCAGACCTCGACCCCAATGCGGCCTTACCTCTCCGTGCCATCGGTTCCTTTTGTTTTGCAATGAACACCCCAAACATCCACTGCAAAATCAAGCTTCGCTTCACTTGTTTCCTACCCCACCGATCACCACAGACCACTTGAGGCCGGATTGCAATCCGAGACCACGAAGAGAAGGTTTCCTACCCCACGGATCACCCTTTGAGGCCAGATTGCAATCTCAGACCACGAAGTTCCTCTGCCACAACTCTTCTTGGATCTAGACCAAGTTTCTCACTGACACCTCAATTGGAACCCTAATCCTACCTGATCGTTGCCTGGAGAAGACGAGGACAACACAGACCAGAGCTGGTCGTAGAATTCCTCTATGAAAATTAAACAAGTTTGCTTATGACAAAACTAATATGACTTATAATTTGAAACGATAAGAGTTAGCCGATACATTGAGCTATCTGTTCCAAGTAGTGTCGCCACAATATGTGGCATGCAAGAATTGATTCGTCTTAGACAGATGGAAAGCTTCCAAGATGTCAAATAAAAATGAAGGTAAACTAGACGTAAGGTGGCTCAATGCTAAGTAAACGAGTACCCCTATCTCGCGTCCTTGAAAAAAGAAAAGTAAAATGAGCACTCACCAATTTAGGCTCCAGTCCAAGATGAACCTGTGATGAAATGGTACGACAAAGCTGACAAGGACATGTTAACATGTTGCGTTTGCTAAAAGAATATACTTAATACTAACTAAACAACAGTAGAACCACTTCCAGCTATTTTAAAATGTATATACAATAAAAATGACAGAGTATATTACCTATTCTAGGGTTCGCATTAAACATGACGAAGGTCTCGGCATTCCTCGGAAATAAGGTTCCCCATATAAGAGGGGAAAAAAAAGGTCGATCTGTATGTAAGATAAAATTATCGAAAGCTTCAACGGCCACCCTGAAGTTACAAACCCATGCCCAACATGTGAATACAGCGGTGGATCATCGTTATCCCCTTAACATCTACTACAGATGCCCAAATGTTGTCAAACTAGGGCCTTATCTTTAAATCTAAATGAACCTATGGGGGAAAGACAAGCCTTTCCCCACAAAAAAATTAATCTGAATCAAAGCTGCTTCCCGGGAATGATCGAGTCACTTCCTCTTGGACTCTGGACAGCTCTATATGGCACCGAAAAGAACTGCATCCGACTGGCACAAGATACACCATCTCCAGCAACTCCTGGCTTCAATCCACCAGGGGCTAAACGTGTCTTTCTCACCGGGAGCAACCACCAAAAAAACTGTCGCTCTGTTCATTTCGCTTGTTTATGCGTAGTACATGTACAAGCTATTGGCTGCAGCACACGCAATTAGGTTTTCAGATGGGTGCCAAGCCAAATGGAGCAACTTTGTGCTCAGATCATAGGAATTTCCATTGGCATCTATTCCAGTGCTTTCTCCACCTGCATAAGGTTTACAATATTAGTAGCTGCAGTGAAAACTATTCTTTTGCAGCCTAACATGCCAAAGCATGAAGCTAACCTCGTCTAACAGCCCTTGTCAGAGTACTTAGGGATCTGGTAGCTCTAGTGGGATTCTGGAGCTGCCTCCTGTTCACAAGAAAAGATAACACAGATATGATTAGTTCCAACTTCCAAGCTACTACTCCCTCCGTTCCAAATTATAAATCACTCTGACTTTTTTGGTTCATCCATTTTGCTATGTATCTAGACATATTATTATATCTAGATGCATAGCAAAATGCATGTACCAAAAAAAAGTCAAAGCGACTTATAATTTGGAATAGAGGGAGTACATTTGAACGACAAACGCTCATGTATGCTACTCAAACAATTTGGTGTATGGAAATCAATTTACATGAAGAAACAAGACATGCTTAAAGGTCAAATAGTTTTGTTTCCAACATTTTTCTTTAAAAAGTAGCACTACCTTGTAGGGTTTCGAGTTGCTTCAAGTGTTGTTGCCTCACTGCTACCAGTACCGCAACCAAACACACGGAAAATGTTGCTGAAGATGACAAATAGCTAGTTAGTTCCTGTTAATGAGGCCAAGCTGTATTACAACTGAACAAGCATATGAGACTACCTGTAGGAACCAGTTGCTACTCTTAATCCATCACCACTTTGACAACACTCAAATTTGTCAAAAATTGAGTCATTTTCATATAAATCACATAACTGCAGTTTCAAGCAATACATGGATCAGGTTTGCACCAGTGAAAATATGTGCTATTCATTGTCCACAAAGAACCACCAATCATTCATCTTAACATGGAAGAAATTACCTTAGGCCTTAGATACTCATGAACCTGGAATGTTGCAACTGGACCAGAATTCATCTTAACATCCCAAAGCTGTAATAATAGACAAAGTATAATATTGGAAAAACACATGAAACAAATTTTACAGTGATAATTTGTTTGTTTCTGGAGAAAGGTAGCAATAGTATAATGTGGCTAATGGCATTATATCAAGTACAAGCATTACACGTGAAATAGTCTATGCAAGGCAAATATGTACAAGTGTTCATCTCAAGCAGACCCAGAAACCAAGGGTGTGTTTGGTAGGGATCTGGATTCTCCTAGAAACGTTTCAGTTCCAGATTCTCTCTAGAAACGTTTCTCTACTGAATCAGAATCACTTTGTGGAACCGTTTGGGTAGCTCGTTGGATTCTTGAAACTAGAACTAGAATCAAGCCAAACCAGGTTTTGGGTGTTTCTCAAGACTAGTACAAAAACAAGAATCGGTTCCAAGTGATTCTCCCTAAAACGTTTCTCTTTGTGGCATTTGGCAGCGATTCTAGTGATTCTACCGAGAATCTGAAATGTTTCTCGCAGAAGCATACGCAATGAGTGAAAGATCTCCACATTAAATAAGTTAATCAGATGATGTTTTCCATAGATTATTGAAAAAACAGGAACCGTGGTAAAAAACAACAACAAAGGTCTCATCTTTTTGCCATGTCAGCTGCAAATTATTTATATTTAAAGTATCAGAAGTTACATGTACAGACCTTCAGAGTCATGTAATCGCGACTGAGAATATGTCTCCCATCCTTCGAAAACTTTATGTCCGAAATTGAAGCTATAATCTCTGTGAAAAATGATCTTGAACCTGGGGCCTCATGCTGCTCAAAGCTACAAGAAAACATGAACAGGTATAAAAATACAAGGAAACCTTTTTAGGATAATTGATAAGGGCAGCATCCACCTGATATTCTCCAAGTAGAGTATATTGAACATATAGGAAATAAAAAGTGTAAAATAAAACCTCACATTTGGGAATGAGTGTCGCAAAGGGCTGATTGCCGGAGATCAACAAGTCGAATGGAGCCCTTAGAGCTACTATACGCCAATGTATTGCAATGAATAGGATGGAATTCAGCAGATGTTATCACCTCTGCATGTCATAGAACAAAGGCATAACTATCAGCAGCTAACAACAAAGATGCCACCAGTAGAAATTCAGAGATTATGTGATAAAAACAATAAAGGAAAGCTATAATAGACTTGAAACCCCATGTTTGAACCAACTTTATTCGTTCATTCATGACACAACCATTTCAACAAACAAAGAACTAACTTAGTTCAACAATATGTTATTCACATGCAAGGAAATGGGAAGTGTCCTGAGTTTACAAGCTAGGCAGGTAGGTCGCACCTAGCCAGCTTGGGTTCATTTCCTAGCCTTTTCTAGGATGCAGCCAGCGGGATGCCTCTCCCCCTGAACTAGAGTCTCTCTTTATTTGGGAGCAAAAAAATAATGTTGTAATCATATGAAAAGACGTACAAACATGTGCTATGCACATAAAATTTCAGTCAGATTTGGTGAAGTACAAGTCACACTGCTCGCCGATAAGATAAAAAATACAGAAATCAACTTCTTCATTTAAGCATATTTTCTTATTTCACACCTATGACCTATCACACACATGATCAGCACAGTTAAGAAATAGTTTGTAGGTTTGGAACTTGGAAGTTATACCAGTGAGATCTTCCATGTTTGTAGGCTTAACATCAATAATATTGAAACTTTGATTGCTGATTTCCAAATTCCAGAGATTTATCCGCAAATCATCAGCTGATATAAATGTCTCACCATCGCTGTGGAAATAAAGATTACAAAGAATAAATATCACTACCCAAAAAATAAAATGGCAGAGGTTAAGCTACGATACATGAGGTGCAAATCAGCAACATAAAACTAGCTAATTATAAAAAATGTGGGAGATAAGGTGATCAATTAATAATATAGTCAGAATAATGTGGCAAATCAGCAACATCAGCTGATATACCATGCAGTTCAAGCACCAAAAAAAAATCTAAACACAGAATTTTCAGAAGACAGAAAAATGCGGTAAACCAAATTAAAATATGAGTACTCTTAAAATACCATGTGGGGAGTGACTTAATTTTTCCTTAAAATAAATTGTACAAAATATACACTATATTATCATATTAAGAGTAATAAAGGTTTTCACTACACAATTTCAACTAGCAACTATGAGTACTAGTTGAGGGATATCAGAACACCAAGGCACATACCACTTTGCTTAGATGATCACCCTAAACCAAAGAGACCCTAAGGGATGCTCAAAACTTTGGTTTGGCAATGGGAGTGCAAACAATCTACTCATACTCTCGGGTCAAATTTAAGTGGCTTGATTTACAAAACTACTAAATGCATCGGGTCATGTGCAAAGAGAGAGCAAATAGGCTTCATCTTCAGGAAGCAAATATTTTAGAACTAAAAATTTCCATACCCAAATTCAATAGCTGAAAACCTTGAACGTTAGCTACAATACATTCAAATGCATATGTTGATATAAGTGACTGGTGTAGTGATGTGCAGGACCTGTTATTTGATATCGAATTTATATGGTAGTCATGTGCATGAGCATATACTCTTCGGCAGCTCACGGCAAGACTTGTTTCTTGGCTTGTAACCTGTAAACAGGTTAGACTGAGTCAATGTAACAAACTATGAAAAGAAAAGGTAAACATAGACAGGAAAGATGATAGAATCAACTAAAATACATTTTTCAGCTGCACAAATTCCAGGAATTAGCTTAATAGTTATAAATAATTAGAATATGTTTTCACAAGGTGCATAAATGAAACTGAGTTAAGTACAACTACCACAGGCAGGCGAAGCAAAGGAAGCCCGCCAGGTTTTAGAGCATTGCCATTTGAGAGAGATGGGCTCAGATAGCCCACGCCACCAGGACTACCATTTGCAGGAGTAGTTGAACGGTCCAAATTCATCTCAGATACCTTTTTTACCTTCTTTTCTTGGACCTACATATCAAGGATTAATATTCAAACTAACAAAAGATTGATTACGTACAACAATATTTCAATGTCTGGTGCATCTTGCATTCTTATGTGCACACATGAGGAGGGTATAAAAAGCACAGTTCAGCATTCCTTGGGATGAAATGGACAAAATTTGAACATCAGATACTTCAAGAAATATCAATGAGTAGCACATGAAAATGCACTGTGTAGTTTCTAAAGTTTACAATACATACAAAGATGAACAGGGTTTATAAGTTTACCACATGAATACAATTGAAGAAATCTAAGGCATGATTTCGAGAGGGAAAAAAAAGGTTATAAGGTACTTCCTAATTATTTAGTGCTGATGCTTACCTTCCAAAACTTTATTGTTTTGTCATTTGTGGATAGAAGAAACAATGCACCGTTTGCTGCTTGACACCACTTTATTTGGTTAATCTTCTCTTCAATTTCCAAGCTCTTAAGGTAATCAAACTAATTCCATAACAACATCATTTTGTCAAATTTTAAGTAATTCAGAAGACACATAATATCACTTAACAATGCTTGCGAGAATATACCTCTGGTTCGTGGCTTTGAAACTCAGTTTTGTAGCGAAATTCGGGATGCTTGCTGATAGAATAATCAGCTTTCTCAGCATCTTTTCTACAGGCATGCTAAAGGGAAAAAAAACAAAATATGTTTAGCCATCTGAATACAGAAGGAAAAAGTTTGCAGGCTTTGGTGTACAGTTCAATATGCATACATCTTTGACATCGGTCCTTTCAAATAAAACAACTCGTCCACCTCTGTCTCCAGTGGCAAGATGATGTCCTGATTTATTGAACTCTATTGCTGAGATGATGTCAACTGCAGAGAATGAAAGCAAGAAAAGGTTAAGTTAGTTTGCAGACATAATAAATGACAATGGTCTACAATTGAGCATACAAGAAACAGTGGGAAAACATGTACCGTAGCAGGCTACCATCCACTCATAATGGCTTTATTAGATGCACAAAAATAAAATCAGCACTAAAAGCCAAGGCATAAATGAAGAAATGCTAGCATGACTAGCAATGTTTTAATCCGATAGTTCACAGTTGCCAACCAGTTTAACCCGAAGAAGAAATTTTTTTTTAAGAATATAAGGTTCAGCCTAACTGAGATTAAGTGAAGGTTATTAAAGTGAGTGATTCAGATGTGACTCTGAAGACAACAATAACTGAAACCAGGAGTTTCAAAACTATGCGGAGGAATTAGAGTATTCACATGGTTCAAAAATCTTAGTAAATGCAGGCAATGGCCAATGGGCAACAAAGACCTCAATATAAAATTGGATCTACAAAGAATTTGAAGGGGCCATTCTTCAAAAGGAAACTTTAGAACAGAACAATGGTAGACTTGGGAGAAACCATGAACATTTGGCATCATTTAGAACAATTAGCTAAAGCCAAGTTAACATCCATGCAGGTGACGATGAGCAGGACACAAATAGCTAGTACAGGAAGGGACTGATTCAACCACAGAGCGTCGACTCATGCAAATAGATGTACCAGTTACATGGTATCGAGCACAGGAATGAGGAATCAATAAAATAAGTTGGATCAGACCCTTGTAGAGATGTAGAGTTATCCGCAGTTTGGCTTCTTTGGTGCACTAATAGATGCTGCTTGCTGGTATAGCTAGGGACCAATTCAAGCAAAATGACATGCATGAATACAGAGTATCCATTAGATGTTTAATTTATGCCAATAAACCTACCAATAACATGGTACCAAGCACAGGAATCAAAGCAATAAGTGAATTATATGCAGTTTGGCTTCTTGGGTTCAAGAGATAGTGATTTGAGTGCAGTAAGCCCACTAATTAGGGTAGTAGAAAAATAATTGGCTATTGAAATAATACTAAAAGAATCTTCTTCCCCAATATATGTTCATTGTTATCTGAATATTACATAACCTAAGACAACTGCACACCAGCGTATGCTCGACACATCAATAGTGAAATAGCAACATGCATCCCAAAAATGATATTGCCGGTTTATGCATACAAGGCATGAAATCATTTTCCAGAATAATTCGCTAGTCAATTCACATTGACAAAAATTGTCAGATAGTGGCCACGTCCGATGCAGCATTCAATAACCCTACGTGTCACAAGCACGAGCATGTGCAGCATCACCCCATCTCACCGAGTCAGAACTAGATGAACATGGATCCTATTTGTACCACATATATATAATGAAAGCAAGTATGGTCTGTCTAGCCAGCCAAATATGTAATTGCAACAGCATAGTAGCAAGAAATCCCATGTACAGCGCTAAGCATTACTCCTTGGAGTATGCATTCTACCTTTCATCCACCTATGGATGGCCTCAACTGCACCACCGAATGGCACAGAGGTACTGGTACACATCTACCAGTCAAGACTATATTTGCACTGATCCAGAAGGCAGTAAATTCCGCATCCCTAGCACCAAAGCATCGAGATTTAGCGCATCCCATCCAAAGCCAGCACTGATTCCTGGGTCGATCTAAGCAGGACCCCCTCTAACCAACATACCAGCAGCGCCCATTCACGGCCCCTAGCCTCCGACCGAGCTCCGGGGCACAGAAGCACTAAGATCCAGCAGGTAGCAGCAGCAACGAGTGACGCAAAGGCGCAGGACATGGGAGGAGTAGGGAGAAGAGGGATCGATCGGTACCATCCTGGACTTCCTCCCCGGCGCTGCGCTCGCCGAACACCTGCGAGAACCTCCACTCGAGCGGCTGAGTCGGGGAGGGCGGCGGCGGCGCCTGTGCCTGGGCCGCAGGCGGGGGCGAGGCTGAGGGCGAGCGCTCCGGTGCCGCAGCGCCGTTCATCGTCGTCGGGGCGGGATCGGCTGCGGAGCGGGCGGGATCGGGGGGCGGGGGCGGGGGAGATGGCGAGAGGGGCGGGCTACGCGGGCGCTGCTGCGGCGACGGCGATGCCGGCGAGGGTTTGGGGTTTCATGCGGGCGGAATGGCCAATGATATAGGGGCAGGGGGAGGGAGGTGATGGTGGGGGCAGGGCAGCCGCGCCGATACGACAACGGAGAGGGAAGAAACCAAAACGATTTCTTTTCGATGGTTTTACCTGAATGGTCAATGAGATATGGAGAGAGGGAGGCAGCGAGATGGGGGAGGGGCAGGGGGAGAGGGAGGTGATGGTGGGGGCAGGGCAGCCGCGCCGATACGACAACGGAGAGGGAAGAAACCAAAACGATTTCTTTTCGATATCATTATAAAAATTTATAATTACTCATAACTCATTAAAAAGTTTAAACGGTCATAAGTGCCACTGGTCGGAACTCTTTTACCCTCCACATCATTCCGTCGACTATTGTTGCTAACGGTGTCGAATGGAGCTACGTAAAGACAGAAATGCCCTTAGGCTAGAGAAGCTAAATGAAGTTGCATTTGTCTCCTGTGCCACTCATCATCACATAGCTGTTTGCATGTCACCATAAAATAACTTAATAAACACAAAGTAAGTAAATAACTTAGCCTAGAAATTCATAGTCATATAATAATACTCCAACATCACAAAGAGTATTTAAAAGGGGTGTGAAAAAAAGAAGGTGAAACTACAAGCGCGTGGCAAGGTACCCAAGCCGCCATCACGAACCGTCCGAGCTGAGCAATCACGCCCATGAGGCCAATGCCGCCGCCGCCGTAGACCAAGTTGACTCCCCTCCACACCTGCACGTTGTAGTCACAGCAAGGGAAAAGGCACGGACACGACGGTCAGCAACAACCAAGCAAGAACTAAAAGGAAAAAAATACAAGACAACGACGGTGGCAGTGCTCTACTAGGCTACTAGCGCATGGCGGGCGTGATGAGCTCCCTGGGCAACGTCGTCAACGTGCTTGCTTGTATCCAATGAATTAATGGCATTATTATGTTGCATGTATCGGATCGGATCCAAGACGTCGATCATCGTTGCTTCTCGACCCCTTGGCCATATTTTCCATTAGTGGATCGATTTGGATGACAAGCTCGCTCCATCGATCGGCCAAGGTGGAAGCAAGCTCGCAGCAGCAGCAGTAGCAGGCTCCGGTGCTGCCTTGGCGTCCTACAGGTCAAGTGGAAGCCATGGGCGCAGCGCGGCAGCACACGCAGCTGGTCTCCCTCCGCGAACGCCGCCGGGCAGATGGCGCACTCCTCCTTGTCGGTGTCTGTTCTCCTTCCTTTCAGGGAAGAGACGGAGATGGAGACGGTGGGAAACGCCTCGATGGCCGCCTTTCTACAGTCCCCTGGGCGGCTAGGCGGACGATTTGCTGCCAGAGTTGTTGCCGCCGCCACTGCCGTCGGCGCCACCGCCATGACAGAGGTTCCTCCTCCTCTGTGGAAGGCGCCCGGGCGACGAGTGCAAGGCCGACCACGCCGTCACGCAGAGGAGGGACGCCAGGATGACCACCATATCGGAGTCCACGGAGATGGCTTGCTTCGGGGTGCACGTCGTCAAGGTGGTCCCGGCGGCCGTGAGGTCGGGGCTGGGCCGCGCCAACGTGGCGCAACTCGCCGCCGGGCAGGAGTGGCGCATGTATCGAGACTTCGCGGCGGCCATCGAGGAGTGCGGGAGGGCGTCCCAGACGGAGCCGCGAGTCCATCAAGGAGTGTGGGAGGGCGTCCCAGATGCCATCTGGCAAATGGAGCCAGGAGTCGAGCGCGTCCATGGCGGAGCCGGGATCGAAGGCTGCGACAGTGACGGAGAGAGCTGGCGCGGGCGCAGCGCCTCTGTCCGTGTGTGTGAGTGCGAGAGGATAGGGTTAGGACACATGGGCATTTTAGACA
This sequence comes from Miscanthus lutarioriparius, assembly GCA_904845875.1. NCBI lineage: Eukaryota > Viridiplantae > Streptophyta > Magnoliopsida > Poales > Poaceae > Miscanthus > Miscanthus lutarioriparius. The sequence continues at coordinate 47,145,735 of CAJGYO010000006.1, forward strand.
TTTTTACTGGCCGGGTCCACGTGCCACGACTCCCAAACCGTGAAAACTAAACAGAATGCAGAAGGAATGGCGTGGAGGGCAAAAGAGTTCAGACCAGTGACATATGTGACCACTCGAACTTTTTAATGACTTGCAAATAATTACAAACTTTTTATAATGGTACAAATGTAAAAGCATCTTTCCCTTTTTCCTCTCTTCTTATTCTTTCTGCCCTTGTTTGCCTTGTGATGATTCCTTTTCTAGTCATCCTCCGGTGTCATTTCGAGGGACTTCGTTGCTCCGCTACTAGTCTGCGATGCAAATTACGCTACTTTATTTAGACGTAGTATTTTAAAATCAGTATAAATACAAATTTTGAGATAATTTTATAGAGGCTGATGGTTCTATTTTTCCTCTTTTTTTTATAGGAACAGAAGTTCTTATATTTTATAGGACTACAGGACATTGACACATTGTTTCGCTTGCATTGTCGTATCAGTTTGTATAGCAACATAAACATGCTGAAAATGTCTGCACCGTTCATTTTCGATCCAACTGTGATGCATAAACCGTTATAGTTTAGTGGAGGTTGGTAAAGCGATAGTACAGATTAGTTGATATCGTGACAGTAAGTAGGCCCGTGTGTATGGGGGACAACGATATCATGACGTTGGGTTCCTTGTTGTTTGCAGCGAGGAAAGCATTTCGTCATGGCCTTTTGGATAAAGTATTGGCCGTCAATTAATCTATAAGAATGGCTTACAAACCGATTATACAGCTGTCTGCAAAGCAACATCTATCACATCTCTGACGAAAGGAGATAGCAATGTGCATGAGTAGGAAAAATTACCAACAGGATATACATCAATCAATTTTCTATACAGTAGAACGTCAGGTGCCCTTTGCCTGCCCTGCAATGAATCAAAAGGCAGAACGTCAGGTGCCCTTTGCCTGCCCTTCTAGGCCCGATCATTTGAACTTTTCACCGGTTTATCAGCTAATCTATAATATTTTTCTCTCATAACAAAACAGTTTCAGCCGGCTTTAATACTAGTCGAATAGGGCCAGTCTACTGCTTAGACGATAACAGTAGATAACGATATAGTACAGCAAGAAAACAACAATGCAAATAGACCATTCTCCTAAAATCTTTACTGTTATCTTTCTCTCGAGTGACCTTCATCGAGTGTTCCTCCTTCGACACAAAGTTTTTTTTAGCAATTGATGTCAAGGGGACATGAGCGAACTGATCATAGATCAGATGTTTGGTTTCCTTGCGGTGCTATGCTTTCTGTGGTAGGCTACGTCCCATGCTGTGGTGACTTCGTGAATCTCGTGATTTACTGGCTCACTCCTTCGGAAGTGCTCACAGGAGTAGGGTTAGTGTACGTGTGTTCATAGGATGAGTGTGCATGCGTGTTATGAACATCTACGTTGTACTGTGTAATTCTTAAAAAAATGGGATATGATACAAAGAATAAAAGGAAATTAGAATTGACCAAAGGAGAGAGAGTGGTACAAAGCAAAAAAAAAAAAAACAAAAAAGTGAAGAGAGTAAAGTAAGATCGGAAGATTGAAGGGGAGCAAAATTTTCATCTCAAGATGCATCCAGGGGGAGGATATGTTTGTTTATGCATTTGTTTGAGCATTGCATATGGTTGCTTGCATTGCACTTAATTATGTGATAAATGTTTTTTGTCGTGCTTTGCTACAACATGCAAGCGATGAGCATTAGAAAAAAGATGTTAAACCCTTTTATGATCTAACACGCTTTCTAGTGGTGTTCTAGCTTAAATGGTGGTACTAAGGATACATTCACATTTGGGAACGGCCTGGTACCTCCTTTTCTAAAAATGACACGAATCCCAGCCAATTAAAGAAATTAATTATTTTATATTATTTAACAACTGTCCCGCCTGGCCTAGCCCATCCAAGCCCAGCACCGAGTCCAGCTCGTTCGCTCTGCTCAGTTAATCCGTCAGAGACGGCGTCGCGAGCGTCCTCCCCCTCCTCCCCCGTTCCCATTTCGTCATGCTTTGTGGCACGGCGCTTCATTCGGCAGCGCTGTCGTCGCCGTTGAGGAAGAAGATGCCAGGCCACCAGCCGGGGGAGGCGCCCGCGCTCGCCTCGCCGCGCCACCAGCCGTGGGAGGCGATCGCCCACACCCCGCTGTGACAGCGGCCGTAAGAAGCACACGTCCGCGTCACCGGCGGACGGAGCTCCGACGCCTGCTCTTGTCCTCCAATTCGTTGGCTGGAACCATCCCGTCGCGGATTGGGGAGCTCGCACGGCTCCGGGTTCTGGACCTGTCCGAGAACAAGCTCACTGGTGGCGTGCCGCCGCCGCTCCTCCATTGTAGGGTCCTGGTCTGGATTGATCTCGGCGGCAACTTGCTCCACAGCTGGCTGCCCTCAGGCCTCGCGGAGCTCAAGAACATAAAATTTCTCTTCGTTGTCCCGCAACAATTTCAGAGGTGAGATACCTTCCGGTTTGGTCCAGCTGAGGTCCCTGTAATTTCTTAATCTGTTCAACAATTCTCTATCAGGGGAGATTCCTGTAAGTTGATCTTGTGGCACTGCGAAATCACATTGTTTTACTGCTTGACAACAACAAACTATATGGGGAGGAGGAGATAACTGTTGCTGCCACTGACGAGTCCAACTATGGAAAGGTAAATCAATAACAATATCATTGTGTACTAGTAGTCCACCAGAAACACTGATTTGTTCTTCTCATTGTGTACTAGAAAATATCTTGATGAGTCCATAGCAACAATCCTGTCCTGTATATGATAATCATTAATCTTCAATAATTCATGTTGTAACATATAAAGTTAGCGGCCGTAAAAATATCGGAACAAGCCACTTCAATCTCATTTGTGTCTTGTTAAAGGCACTGGCAGTGACTGTTAAGCTCTGCAATCATAATCAGCCTTAGTTTCACGAAGGCGCGATACGCAGTTCTCATAGTGCTCAACCAAGTCAAGTAATGACATATATATGTCCAGGTGCCTGTGAAAACTTCAATTGAGACTTTCACTTCTCTGGTTACTTTTCATATTCAGGAAAAACTTGTCATATCGAAAAGGAGCAGCCCATAGTTTCCTATTCTTGTACATCATTGCAAGTGAATCTCTATTTGTTGTGGTCTGGTACTCGGAAAGAAAGGCATTCCATCTAGCTTTCAAACGTTTCTGAACTAGCATAATACAAAAGTGTGAGGAACCCATCCAAGCAGTCGCTATGCAAATGCTTCAGAATATTTTTTCTCCACATGACATGAACAGATGCAATGACTTACACCAGGAAGCACTTGCCGGATAGCTTTAATCATGGACTAGTCGCCATCAGTAATTACTGACTGTGGTTTCTTCTAACACATTGCTTTTAGAAATGTTTGGAGCACCCATACATACGAATCAACGCGCTCATCACAAATGATGCCACAACCAAAAACCGTTATGTTGCGGTGATGGTTGAGCCCAACGAATAGGACAAATGGCATCTTAATAAGTGTTGTCAAAGACGACCACATCAGCAAATGATTGGTAGTCCATATGAGATTGAGTATCGCACCAAAATAAGCTCATCAGACGATTGCCATCATCAACTTTATAATCAAAATAAAAATCTGGATTACTCTTCTTCCTCTTCAGCATGAGACCTAGAACTATCCTTGCATCACCTCCTGCGATTCTTGACCTCTTGTTCTTTGAACAATAGTTGTAAATATCTTTAGTAACAATGCCAACTTTATCATATCCTCCATATCTGCATTGAAGAACATCTCTTATGACATACTTACGGATTCCAGCAGCTTCGTTGACATGATCTCATATCTATGGAAATCCTTAATCTTTCGGTGATACCATAGGAACTTCATCAGGCATAGCTAGGCGATGGTTATGCTCATCCACATAATTATTCGCATACCATACTCCACGAGATCATCAGTGTAGTCTAATATCAAGTAATACACTGCAATCACATCAAGTTAGGGCTCGTGGTCTACGGCTGTAATACTCATTGTCCAGTCATTTGCCATCTTGCTCCCCTTCTCTACAACACACAAACCGCCTAAACAAAATTGCCCCTGACTGCTTGCTACGTCTCACTTTCTCCTTTCTAACACTGAAGCCCTTGTCCCTCGCATAATTATTATAGAATGTGAAAGCCTCATCTTCACTTGCAAAAGTCTTATTTGCTATGCTCCAGAACTCATCCATTTTTTGTACTGGTCTCCAACATCTGCCGTTCTTCTGAACATTTGCTTGCCATAACCAACATTGCCAGCTTCCTGCAAATGTAAAAGGATAATGTTTTGCTCAATACTTGATATCAAACATTACTAAATTGGACATCATCAGTTCCAGAAAAGTGATATTGTTATTGATTTACCTTTCCATAGTTAGACTCATCACCAGCAGCAGTAGTTGTCTCCTCCTCCCCAGATAGTTTGTTGCTGTCAAGCAGTAAAACAGTGTGGTTTTGCAGTGCCACAAGATCAACGTACAACAACCTCCCCTTATAGAGAATTGTTGGACAAATTAAGAAATTCCAGCAACCTCAGCTAGCCCAAACCGAAAGGTATCTCACTGCTGAAATTGTTGCCGGACAACGAGAGATATTTTATATTCTTGAGCTCCGCGAGGCCTGAGGGCAGCCGGCCGTGGAGCAAGTTGCCACTAAGATCCATCTGGACGAGGCCCCTACAATGGAGGAGCTCCGACGTATGCTGCTGGTCAGCCTGTTCCTGGACAGCTCTAGAACCCGAAGCCACGCGAGCTCCCCAATCCGCAGCGGGATGGTTACAACCAACGAATTAGAGGACAGGCACTTTGTCTGTCGATGGCGTGGATAGGCAGCTACTGTGACCGGTGTCGCGGTGAGGTGTGGGCGGTCGCCTCCCGTGACTAGTGGTGTGGCGGGGCGAGTATGGTCGCCTCCCCAGCCGGTGGCCCACCATCTTCTTCCTCAATGGCGACAGCAGACCCATCGAAGCTCCTTGCCGTAAAGCATGACGAAATGGGATCAGGGAGGAGGGAGAGGAGTAGTGAGCGTCTACTGCTCACGACGCCATCTTCGACGGACTAACGGAGTAGAGCGAATGGGCTGGATCGGGGCTAGGCTTGGACGGGCTGGGCCAAGGTGGGACCCAGTTGTTAAATAATATAAAATAATTAATTTCTTTAATTGGCTGCTTTGCGATTCATGCCATTTTTAGAAAAGGGAGCACCGCAACACTTCCCTTCACATTTATGCATGCGTCAAAGATAATATCTTTCAGAGCCGCCGCCGCCTAGGGTAGAGTCGCCGCCACCTGCCTGCTCCTTGCTCTGCCGTCACCGCCGTCATGCCTAGGGCCCCTCTCCTTCTTTGATAGGCAGCCAATTTGTGGCATTTATCTATAAGGGGAGGAGTGCTTCTAGGAGCCCCCTACAAGGACAACGACTCCAGGTCATCGATCTCATCATCGATGGTCGCGAAGAGGAAATCAAGGTCTCGAGGTGATGATTCTACATCATATGCCATACCCAACAATGCAACTACGATATTCTTTCTTAGATGCATCTTGGACTGATTCCGAAGCGTCAAATCTTGCGATTAAAAGGTCCTAAATGGCTAGATGGGGTGAATAGCCTATAAAAATTTTCTACAAAATACTAGAGCAATTGGTTAGATAACTAAATGGCAATTAAAGCTTTTTGCTCTAGCTCTAATAGGGTTTTAAGCCACCTATCCACAATTCAAGTTAGCTATTGTCTCTAGGCACACAAATGCTATGTCACTACTCTCTATACTAGTTGAGATAGTGACGAGATCCTAACATATAAGTATGTTAAACCTCGGGATCTATGGTTCCCGATCGAAGAGACCCTCCGACCGATCCCCTAGTCGTCTGGGGGCTCAGGGGCTAAACCCATCTGGTACGCTTGCGCGCACCCTCAGACTAAGGAATTTGCCCGAGCCTGAGCATGCCGATGCCTCTACTCAGGGATCGAGGGCTTGCTCGAGCCTTAGGCTCTTGATCGATGGGAAACCTAAACCCAGCCCTCGGTTCTTGCCCGGCCTACGACACCAGCCAAGGCCCGGGCACAAGAAGACACGCCCCGAGCCACCGAGGCTTGGGGGCTCCTTGACGCAGCACTTTGGGCGGGGCCTTGCTAGCCGCTTCTTCGATAAGGTCACGCACGGGACGTGACACAAGAAGACAAGCTTTCCATCGGCCTCCAAGGGCTCCCGGGCCCACGCGTTAGTCCCTAGAGCCGACCTCCTTCACCACCAAGTAGACTCCAGAAGGTCCACCTGGGGGAGGCCGGTCCAAGCCAACATAGCCTGACACGCAGAGTGTCAAAACAGAGTAGCCTAACGACGCCAGGGCTTCTTTGGCTCCACAACATCGCCATGGTCCACTAAAGCACCGCGATAAGACCCTCCTGGACTCTCGACGCATGTAGACCATAGGCTCAACCCCCAAACTGCTATGTACCCGACCTATCTTGATATCCTAGAGGTAAGGTCGGATCCTAGAGGGGAGAGGACGATCCCAGATAAACTATTTCATTCCTCACCATCCATCTGCTCCTGCTCGGCACCAAGAGCAGAGCAACCGAGAGAAGGGGCACCGAGAGCTCCTCGATCGCATCCGTCATCTTCCTCCTCTCCGACTAGGGGAAGGCTCCACCAACGGCGAGGCATCCTCAGGATTAGCACCGAGCTAACTCCCTACCAAATCTCTCTCTTTCTCCTATACACTCTATTGTAACCTCCCAATTTTGGGTGCTCTTGAGTATAAAGATCATCAGCTGCTAGACTAGGACATCGATCGGCCTGAACCAGGATAAACCGTTGTGTTCTCTCTGTGATTCTTGTGTTCTTGAGTCCACTCGAGCCACCGTAGACACGTACTCTGACATCAACTCAAACAACAATGCTTGCTGCGGTCCCGATCCCATGACAGCTAGCATGCTAGGTAGGGGGCAGCGTCAAGTGCGATTCAGGATCTACGGTGGCCGCAACCACCCGCCTCGTAGCCAGACAAGCGACGCTGCCCTAGACGGCGGTGTTCGCTTCCTCAGTGAGTTATTCATCACAGCCGGTGCCTTTGCTCCGGACTAGGTCCTCAACTTTGGGAGCCTGGCCTACATCACCGACTGCTATGGCGAGCTTCGTTCGCTCGATGGGTCCACATCGGTGGGCAACGAGCCCTCGGCATCACCCCACCGCCAGCCTTCTAAGGGAAGATCTTGAGGTCCTAGCCTAGTAGATCCGATGCGGTTTGGGTCCACACCCCACTGTGTCAGACTGCCGTTAGATGTTCTACATGCTGGCCAACGTCCACCACCAGATCGCCATTGACAAGGTTCTCCCACCGCCTGACCGCTTCTGGTACTACCTTCCGAACCTACCTTTTGAGATCTAGAATGCGACATTGTACTTCTAGCTAGAGTGGGCACCTTGTCAGCCACGAGGTGCCATGGAGCACCATCCTCTCCAGCATCATGGGGGACGTCCCCTCAAGGCACACCTACCTCGAGATGCTCTTGGGGAACGGTCCAGAGTATGACTCCGATGACATTGACTGCTATGCCCTGCTGTGCATGTGCTACAACATCGACGGCGAGGTTCCCACCAATGAGGCACCTTAGCTCACGCCGCTGGACCTAAGTCGCCATAGCCATGCAAACTACCTTTAGGAGAAGGTGGATCGCTTGCGAGCTTGGCAGGTTGACCTAGAGGCCACCGAGGTAAAGCTCGAGCGCCAAAGGCAGGAATTTGCATGACACCAAGCTATGGAGCCTCTTATCAACGACGATGACACCTGCACGGGGGCTCCTAGCACCCTACGCTTCCCCTGAGTGGCCTACAACATGGCGGCCACCGCCTGCCGGCTGGAGGACATCTCCGACACATTGGACATGAAGACCAACGAGTGGCTGCACGAGGCAAGGCGGCTTCTTCGTGTCACCCTCGAACAGTAGGCCGAGTGCTCTGCTTCTCGGCATCGCGCCATGCCATCCCAGCTGACAACCACCACCAATGGGGATAGCTCCAATGCGCACGCCCTACCGATGGGTGGAAGCACTGCTGAGTCCTTTGGCAGCAGCTTCGACCGTCTGTGGACCAGGGGCGCCAAGCCCCGGTAGGAGTGAAGGCACGAGCTTTCCCCATGGTGCCCCCGCGTATCACTAGGTCAGAGGTGGTTGCGACATCCGCGGCACCATCGAAGCCATGTGCCACACTCGAGCGTAGTCCTATACTCCAGAGCGAGGGGCAGGGGGCGGTGCCCTAGGTCACTTCGGCCCCTAGGCGTTTGGGGTGGCGATCTAGGTGGCCCCCTACCCTAGGTGGTTCTGGCTGCCTATGCACATCTCCAAGTACGACAACAAGACCAATCCAGACCATTGGCTCGAGGACTACCACCTCGCCATGAAGGCTGGCAGGTTAGATGATGACTTCATCATCCATTACCTTCCCCTGCTTTTGTCGAGCTCGACCAGAGCTTGGCTTGAGCAGCTTGAGCTCGGTAGCATCCGCTGCTGGGGCGACCTTTGCTCCGCCTTCGTCGGTCACTTAGAGGGTACGTACACTCAGCCTGGAGCTCATGGGACCTCTGCAACTATAGGCAAAGGGCCGATGAGACCCTCTGGGAGTACATCCAGCGCTTCTCCAAGAAGCGCAACGAGCTCCCCCAACATCACTGACGCCAACGTGATCAACACCTTCATCTATGGCATGACCTATGAAGCGCTTGTCCACATGCTCGGCCGCGAGACCCCGCGCACAACGTGGGAGCTCCTGGACATCACCACCTAGTACGCCACCGATGAGGAGGCTATCCAGGCCAACTTCAGCGACAAGGCCACGACCGCCGGCCACCTTAGTGGTGGGGTTGGCAGCGACAACCCTACTTCGTCCCAACGTCATCGCGATAAGAGGAACAAGGATTGGAAGCGTCGTGGGGAGAAGATGGTGGCTACGGCCGACCATGCCACTAGGCCTTAGCCCTATAGGCACGTCGCGTGCCCCGAGCACTTCGAGAGGGCACTTGATGCCCCCTGCCCGTTCCACGGGGGGTAGGCAAAGCACCTCCTCAAGGACTACACCACCATCAGGGGCTACATCCGTGGCACCCTCGGGCAGCAGGGCAAGGCCCAGAAGCAAGCCCCAAAGGTTGATGAGCCAGTGAACACTACCTCGGAGGATGATGCCGAGTTCCCTAAGGCCGATCGCTATCTCATGATCTTCGGGGGCTCCCAGGCATATGAATCCCACCGTAGCATCGCATCATCGAGCAGAAGGTGAACGTCGTTCACACCCTCACCGCCTAGACATGGCTCCGATGGTCCTAGGCGATCATCACCTTTGACTAGGGGACCACCCCAATTGTGTCCCTCACCCTAGGCATTACCCGCTCGTGGCCAGCCCAATCGTGGCCACCACGTGTCTCACCAAGGTGCTGATGGACAGGGGCAGCGGCCTCAACATACTCTATGCTAGCACCCTGGACATGATGGGCATCCTGTGGAGTAGCCTGTGTCCCAGCAAGGCACCATTCTATGGGATTCGGCTCAGTGTCACATTCAGCCAGATGGACAACTTCCACAAGGAGCCGCTCACCTTCGAGGTGGTAGACTTCCCCGGCGTCTACCACGCTCTCCTAGGCCAGTCATGCTTCGCTAAGTTCATGGCTGTCTCCAACTACAACTATCTAAAGCTAAAGATGCCCGGCCCCAAGGGAGTCATCACCGTCGAAGGCAGCTTCGAACAAGCCTACTACTGCAAGCAGGACTACATCGCCCAAGCGGCTGCGCTGATCGCCCCCTGTGCTCCTAACGGCCCCTGCGGCGACACAGGAAGGGCACTGTTGATGGTCATTAACACCAATTATAAACCATCAATATAACCTGCATATATACTAAATTCCATCACCAAACATAGTTATAGGGTTTGATTCTAACAAGTTCCATGAATTTTGGTGCTCTCACTTGTCTCATTGGATATTTAATTTTTCACTGAACAAAATTATCTCAAATGGTGAATTGGAGTGCACCATTGTGAAGAGCTTGTCGAGCTGATCGAAACGGATATATTATTTGCTATATTTGGAGCTTAGAATGAAAAGATATAAATTTTGCAAATAAAAGAAAAACTCAACATCATGAGCTGCGGGATTAATTGGGAGATATGGTAGAAAGTTTAGTACCAATGAGGCTAACTAAGAGGGGGAGGGTGTCAGGCACCCTCATATATAGCAGCCCCTACCCTCTTCCTGGAGCCATCCTAAAACCCTATTTCATATCCTCATTCCAGGATCAGGGCATCAAGAGAAGATTAGTCCTTTATAGGATCTAGTCTTGTAAATAAAAATATTGAGTTAGAGAGTGAGGGAAGAGTTTGGAGGAAGTGCCGGCCTGTCGGTGCTACCTCTACGGATTATACTTTGGTGGATCTAGGCTTCTCCAAATCTACATCTAAGATACCTTTGGTAATTGATTTCTATTTAAAGTAAGTTTCGTGCTCTTTTGTTCACGGGTTCACAGTTCTTTTAAGTGCTCTAGTCCTTGTTAGATCTCTGGATTAGAGTAGTAATCATTAGCATAAGCGTGGTGCTTAGGCTATCAGCTACCTATGTTTGCTCCCTGTTTCTTGGTTGTGTGGTAGCAGCGAGAGGTGATAGTCTCATCTATCCTTTGTAGTCCACATCGAATTAAGCAGGTTCTTAAATTAGTGGGACCGTAATCGCGTTGGTAGAGTTATCTATTAGCGGTGCTTTACCGTCTAAGTGGCATCCCAAAGTGAACATTAGAATCATAAGCCTTGCTTTGCATAGGGTCATAACCATAGGAATCCTCTCTACTCATACTTAAACCTTGATTGCTAACCCTGGACAAACCATAAATAGACAACACACACGTTTCCCTATGGATACGATACTCGATAATACTCCGGGTGAAAACTACTTCGATACCCGTGCGCTTGCTGATTTTGTCTCTGTGTGCTACTACATGTGTCAACAAGTTTTCTAGCGCCGTTGCCAGGGAAGCGGTTGCTATGATTTCATCAAATCAGGTTTGTCCTTGTATCTTTTATTTTATTTATCTTTAAACATGGATAACATCACGCCTATCAATCAATTCGCTGCTCCCACGGGCGCACAACTAGAGCCACCAGAATCTTCAAAACCTATGCTTACATCTAGCTATGAGTTGTGTCCGTCTTTGATAAAGTTGTTCCAGGAACAATCATTCTCAGGTGAAGGTAATGAAAACCCATATCCCCACCTACGAGAGTTTGTGCAAACCTATGCATGCTTGCATATCACAGGCATGTCACATGAAACATTAAAGTGGAAGCTATTTCCGTTCTCTTTGATGTGAAGAGCTAAACACTAGTATACCTAAACCATAGGGAGTGTACAAGGAGATTGGGAAGCTCTATGCTCTAGCTTTTGCTTATCTTTCTTTTCCATCTCTAAAGTGGTTAGCCTTCGAATAGAGGTTCTATCTTTTAAACAGAAAGAAAAAGAATCTCTTGTGCGGCATGGGCACGTTTTAATGACCTAATCAATTCTGGCCCTAACCTTGCCATTCAAGACCCTATGCTTTTACAACACTTCTATATGGGTCTTAGTGGGGAGACCGCACAACTTCTTGATACAACTACTGGAGGCGCCTTCTTACACTGCTCTGCTAGTGAAGGGAGTAACATCCTTAGAAAAATCCTAGAAAACACCCCCTACACCAGCGTGCGTGACAATGGCCCATTAGACGTAGTTGAGAAAACTCCTGAGGAAGAACCTTTGATAGTTGAGCCCGAACCTTGAACTACTCCACTTGAAGCCTCAACTATCCTCTAAGTTCTCGAACCACCGAAGGAGGAAGAAATTCCACCTTTGGAAAATATGTTCGAATTCGAGGAAGATCTTTTCTTCGATTTTGGAAACACCTCGAATTATCTTGCAATAAGGAAATCTTTGGCACCATTAGCACCTAACTAGCATCTTTCTGACCCAACCAAAGAGAAGTTCCTTAAAAAGACTATGAAGGAGTTGACAATGATCGTAAGCAATGAGTGGTTGAGAGAATCCAAGCTTTCTCCTGAAGTTATTCATTTAGATTCTCCCTCTACCTCCATTCGTTGTCAGATTCATAAAACCTCCTTCAATGCTTTTTATAATCAGGTTGTAGGAGTAAATCTTATGTCTAAATCTTTTGCACATACCCTTCCTAAAAATATGCAATTAACTCCAACAACCAAAAGTCTTAAAAAGTCTCTTAGGGCAAATCCTTCTTAGTGAAGGAATTTTTCGCCTCATCCCTATCAAAGTAGATGAAACCAAAGTGTAACTTAGTTTTTATGTGTTCGATATTTGGGAGTTTGATCTTTTGATAGGGCATCCAATAAAGAGACTCCTACAAGAAGGAAGAAAAGGGAGTATAAATGTAAGACTTGGGAAAAGCTTGAACCTTTCTATTCCCATCACTCACTCATTACATGCTAAGACAGAGTTGAGTCTCGAGCAAGATCCAATGGAGGAGATTATGGCAGCATCTCTCCTGGAAGCCTTCGATAAAGATCTTGAAGAAGACGCCCAGGATTTGATCCAAGACGAAGAATAACCACGAGATCCTTTCCCTCTAGATGAGACTCAAGAGCCACCGAAACCCCCCATTGTGCTCAAACCCCTTCCTTTAGATTTGAAATATGCTTTTCTAAACAACAATAGGGAGTCTCCTATGATTATTAGTGATAAACTCTCTAAGGACGAGACCCTCGGCTCCTTACTGTTTTAGAAAAGCATCGCTCTGCCTTTGGTTACTCCCTCGAAGACCTCAAGGGGATTAGTCCTGCCCTTTGCACCCATCGCATTCCCATAGATCCAACATATCCACCTTATAGGGAGCCCCAATGTAGGCTTAACAATATGATGAGAGAAGTTGTTAAGAAAGAGGTTTTGAAACTTTTGCATGCAGAGATAATCTATCCCGTGCCTTGTAGTGAGTGGGTAACCCTGGTACAAGTTGTACCAAAGAGAGGGGGCATGACTATGGTAAAAAATGAAAAAGATGAATTAATCCCACGACAAACAATCATAGGATGGCGGATGTGCATTGATTACCAAAAACTTAACAAGGCAACAAAGAAAGATCACTTCCTGTTACCCTTCATCAATGAGATGTTGGAACGGCTTGCAAAGCATTCTTTCTTTTGTTTCCTTGATGAGTATTCTGGCTATCATCAAATCCCGATCCATCTTGATGACCAAAGCAAAACTACTTTTACTTGTCCTATGGAACTTATGCTTATCGCAGGATGTCTTTCGGATTATGCAATGCTCCAGCTTCATTCCAAAGGTGCATGATGTCTATATTTTCTTATATGATAGAAAAAATCATGGAAGTTTTTATAGATGATTTTTTCTGTTTATGGAAAAACTTTCAATGATTGCTTAGAAAATTTAGACAAAGTTTTGCAAAGTTATGAGGAAAAGCACTTGGTCTTAAATTGGGAAAAATGTCATTTCATGGTTAGAGAAGGCATAGTGCTTGGACACTTGGTGTCCGTACATGGGATTGAGGTAGACCAAGCAAAGATAGAAGTAATAGAACAACTACCTCCTCTCGTAAATGTCAAAGGGGTATGAAGTTTCCTTGGTCATGCGAGGTTCTATCACAGTTTTATAAAAGATTTTTCTCATATTGCTAGACCCCTTACAAGTTTGGACGCCTGTCTCAGTTACTCGAACACCCACTTCGATAGCTTGGACGCTCGTTCGAACTGCTTGAACGCTTGCTTCAATAGCTCGGCCCCTATTTGAACTGGTCGAAAGACTGATCCTAATGAGTTGCTGCAAGTTGGACAGCTCGGATGGATGCAAGATGGTGTTGCTCAATGGATGCAAGGTGCTCGGGGACTAGCTATGGGGGTATGACCCCCCGTACCCGCAAGGCTCCATGTGGGCCGAGCCGCTAGGGGAGGTCCAACCCATAGGACTATGCATGGGTCGCGCCACTGGTTGAGGCCCAACTCAAAAGACAACTCCACGTGAAGTATGCCATAGGACGATGTGCTTCATAAGACAACATGAAGATCCTCGGTGATCTATGAAATCTGCTCGGATATGATAGATATTGTATGATCTATAACTTCCTATCTTGTAAACCAATCAGAATGGAAATAACCGATCTGTAACCCTACCCTCCAAGCTATATAAGGCGGGTAGGGATCCCCTTGTTTTCATCTAAACACATGCAATACAATCCACAAAGACATAGGACATAGGGTATTACATCAAGCCGATGGCCCGAACCTATCTAATCATTGTCTCTTTCATTCTGTGTCACCATCTGGTTTCCTCATGAGCACCTCCACCGATTCATCTACTACCGTGGGCATACCCCTCGATAGACTGTCGACCAGGTTTCATCGATAGTGGCGCGCCAGGTAGGGGGCGTGCATGCTGAATCCATGGCAAACTAGATGGTCACCTTCCCAAGCTCCATGGCCCCCTCGAGCCGGGCCAGATCTTCACGATTGGATCCATGACCTAGGTCATCGGCCCCAACAGCAATGGGGAGATCATGGAGGCGGTGCAAGACCACCCTGCGTCGATCGCGCTAACACTAGGAATGACATCTTCGGTCCTGGCACCACATCGCTAGATCAGGAGATCCATCAACAACGATGACCTGATTGCATCCATCGATCGGGTCATAGATCAACTAAGATTCGGTCCTAGATCGATCTAGAGCGAGCGCCGATTTTCCTACGCTCCAAGATCACCAAGCCATAGCGACCTGCTTGGCCACATCGCGCAAGGTAGATAGATTTCGATCTGGTGATCACGGCTACTCCAGAAGGGCGCACGGTGCGGTGCCAACCACTTCCCACCACCGGCCTTCGCTTGGATGACTATGAAGCCCCAATGGAGAACCCATCAAGGCCCTACCCCTTTGGGATGGAGGGTGCAAGATCTACATATCAGAATACCGTCCACCACCTCTTCGCCTACCATGTCGAACGTAATCGCATCATCGACCTCTATGTGATCGACCCAACTGACTCCGGTCATCCTGTGCCCGTGGTCAACATGGTGGCCATTCGTCAGCTCTCAGAGGATTCCCCTCTTCTGACTAAATATCTTCACCATGTCTTGGACGAAAGCCCCAATGATTCTTCCGACGGCTCAACTAGGACCCTGTCGAGCTGCCCTACTTTCCCTCTGGGGTTCGGGGGCATGATTTTCCATGTCAGCCATGATAGTGTTACTAAGGAAGGTGAAACCGCTGAAGAGCACGATGCTCATCTAGCGAAGAATGTCGATCGCCAACGACGCCAAGATGCAAAAGCGGCCCCTGGGGCTGACAAAGATGGTCGTGGCCGTGCCGCCATCAATGCAATCTAGAAGAGGCATTTGACATGGTTGGTGACCAGCTAGTCTATCAGACTCCAAGCGCCAATCTCGCTATCACTTTCAACGAGCTTGACAAACTCCCTCACACTCTAGAGGTCAAGAAGGTCCGTGCACACATCATAGCTGCACAAGTCTAGGTCAACTAGTTCCAAAATGACACGCCATCTTACTCCATCGCGTCGGCTCATAGCCACCGCTCCTGATGCGACGAGGAGGCCAACATCATGGTGCCAATGCCCCCCGACCTTAGGCTAGAGGCCCCAACCTCTATAGAGGATCTAGGGGCAACTTTGAAGCCTATTCATGCCAAGATGACCACCCACCATGTCCCTAGGGAGGTCAGGGCGGCAACTCGCAACTAGGAGGTCAATCAACCCGCTCCTCATGACCTTTGCGATGACCTTAAAACCAGTGTAGATGCCTAGGGCCACAACAAAAATAGTAGGTCCGCATGCTATGAAGCAGAGATGGAGCGTCACCGATGATTTGACACTAAACACGAAGGATTCGCTGCTCACCAAGCACCACTCCCCCGCCAGTGCATCGGGACTTCGTCCCTTTATGGAGAGGCTCCGAGCCATCCAGTGGCCGGTGGGCTTCAAGGTCATTGGTGTCAATACCTATGACTGAAAAGGCTAACCCCACTCAGTGGCTAACTCTATACGAGATCGCTGTAAAAGCTACGGGCGGAGATGAGGACGTCATGGCAAACTACGTTCCTATCATGCTTAACTAGTTTGCAAATAATTTGCTCCTTAGCTTGCAGGAGAACTCCATCCGATCTTGGGATGACCTCAAGAAAGTCTTCACCGACAACTACATGGCTACATGCGAGCACCCCGACACCAAGTATGACTTGGAAAAGCTTCATCAGTCCTCCGGGGAATCTCTGTGTGACTTCATCAGGCGCTTCTCGGAGACAAAAAACTCCATCCCCAACATCACCGATGCCGAGGCCATTGCTGCCTTCACCAAAGGGCTCCAACACGAGCAGCTTCACGACAAGCTATACCACAAGAGGCCCTCCACCATCGGTGAGCTGATACAAACGGTGAATGGATACGCCGATGTCAAAGAGGCGAAAACAAGGTTGCCTGCTCTGCTCATAGCGAAGATAGATGTTATGACGATCACAATAGCCACCGTGGTGGTCATGAGCGTCATGACGACCATGATCACCATCACGATGACCGTGACCCCCGGCCTGACAATCATCCAGAGAGCTCGAGAGGCAAACAAAGCTGCCATCACCGACCTGATACCTCCATCAACACCTATGTCAAGCGTACCTATGATGTGAATTTTGGCAAGCTACTAGACGGCCCATGCCCTATCCACAAGGATGCCAAGCACACCATGCGAGAGTGCAGGGGCCTAAAGACTGTGCTCAAGGGAGAACTATCAAAGAAGCAGTGGCGCATCGATGATGAGACCGAAGATACTCAAGGTGGAGAGCGAGGCAAGAACAAGGGCCCTACATACCAGGATCCCACCAAGACCGTTGCTACCATCTTTGGTGGGAGGGCTATCTCTGAAGACAAGCAAGAGCAGAAGCTTGTAGCCCAACGTGTCATGTCGGTCGCTACATATGATAGCCCCATCTCTAATCTAAAGTATCTTGACTGGTTGGAGCACCCAATCACCTTCTCTAGGGCCGATCAATGGTCGGACATCCCGTACCCAGGGCGTTTCCCACTCGTCCTGGATCCCATAATCAAGGACATGCGCTTCTAGAAGGTCCTCATCGACGGAGGGAGCACCCTCAACATCCTTTTTGCCGGATCTCTAGCGGAGCTAGGCCTCAAGAAGGAAGACCTCACCCCCATGGATTCTCTGTTCTGGGGAATCATTCCTGGGAAGGCATCCCTTCCCTTTGGACAAATTATAATGCCGGTCCTATTCGACACCGCGAAGTACTTTCGTGTTGACTATGTCAACTTCCTCGTCGCTGACTTTGACACAGCATACCACGCCATCCTTGGCTGACTAGCTCTTGTCAAGTTCATGGTTGTGCTGCACTATACATACCTAGTGTTGAAGATGTCGACAGAGCAGGGGTCCTCTCCCTGCGCGCTAACCTCAACGTCGCCTACAACTACGAGAAGGAAAGCTTCGCACTCGCCGAGGCAACTAACATCTCCATCCATATGTAGGACTGCATCATGACTTCATAGGTGATCCCTCCGGAGGACCTGGAGATCCCTACCCTAGAGGCTGCCTGAGCTTCAACCAAGTCCAGGGAGTTCAAGGAAGTGGTCCTCATCCCCGACGACCAGTCCAAGACTGCTCGGATCGGGGCCGACTTCAATCCTAAATGGGAAGACACGCTCGCCAGCTTCCTATGGAAGCATGTCGATGTGTTCGCATGGAAACCTATGGACATGCCCAGCATGCCATGGGAGCTGATCGAGCACTCCTTAAATGTCTCGGCGACCACCAAGCCCATCAAGCAGAAGCTTCGACAATTCGCGCTAGACAAAAAGGAGGCTATTAGGGTAGAGATAACCTGGCTCTTAGCTACTAGTTTCATAAAAGAGGTGTACCATCCAGACTAGCTTGCCAACCTGGTTCTTGTAAGAAAAAAGAACAAAGAATAGAGAATGTGCATTGATTACACCGATCTCAACAAACACTGCCCTAAAGACCCCTTTGGCTTACCTCGCATCGACGAGGTCATAGATTCCACAGCTAGTTGTGAGCTCCTACGCTTTCTAGATTGCTACTCTGGTTATCACTAGATCGTGCTGAAGGAAGAAGACCAGATCAAGACATCGTTCATCACGCCCTTTGGCGCCTACTACTACATGACCATGTCATTTGAACTCAAAAACATGGGCGCGACTTATCAAAGAGCCATCCAGTGCTGTCTTAAGGACCAAATCAGGAAGAATGTCGAGGCCTACATCGATGATGTGGTAGTTGAGTCTAGGACTGCCGACACCCTCATTGCCGACCTCACCAAAGTTTTTAAAGCATTAAACGTGTACTGATGGAAGCTAAATCTCACCAAGTGTATTTTTGGTGTTCCGTCCGATATACTGCTAGGCAACATCATCAGTCGCCGCGTCATCAAAGCCAACCTAGAGAAGATAGCGACAGTGACCAACATGAAGCCACTGACCTACATCAAAGACGTCCGGAAGCTAACAGGGTGCATGGCGGCATTAAGTTGTTTCATATCCCGCTTGGGCGAAAAGGGCCTCCCCTTCTTCAAGCTACTTAAAGCTCAAGAGAAATTAGTCTAGTCGGAGGACGCTGATAAGGCATTCGCTGAGCTCAAGCGATTCCTCACCACACCTCTGATCATGACCACCCCCAAAAAGAATGAGAACCTGCTAATCTACATCACAGCGACCAACCGGGTAGTCAGCACCACCATCGTCGTTGAGCGAGAAGAGGCCAGCTATGCATACAAAATCCAGTGCCTAGTCTACTTCATCAGCGAGGTGTTAAACGAGTCTAAGACTCACTACCCGCAAGTCTAGAAGCTTCTGTATGCCATCCTTGTCACATCCTAGAAGCTCTGCCACTACTCCGATGCCTACCACATAGCGGTAGTCATGGAGTACCTGCTCGGCGACATTCTCTGAAATAAGGAAGCCAGCGGTCGCATCATCAAATGGGCGGTCAAGCTTGGCACCTATGCCATCGATTTTAGGCCCTGCCACACGATCAAGTCACAAGCACTCACCGATTTCATCGCCGAGTGGATGGATATGCAGACTCCTGTCCCGGTCGACCACCCCGAGCACTGGACCATGTATTTCGATGGGTCTCTCAACCTCGATGGTGCTGGGACAGGCATATATTTCATCTCGCCACTAGGGGATAAGCTTTGCTATGTCCTCGGCCTACACTTCCCAGCATCCAACAATATCGCTGAATACGAAGCGGCACTTCACGGTCTCCATATAGCTGTCGAGCTTGGCATTAAATGCCTCTAGGTGTACGGTGAATCCACACTCGTGATCAATCAGCTCAACAAAGACTGGAATTGCACCAACGAGAAGATGGACGCTTACTGTGATAAGAAAGTTAGAAGACAAGTCTATGGCATCGAATACCACCTCATGGTCCAGGCCAATAATCAAGCAGCTAATGAGCTATCAAAGATAGGATCAACCTGGGCCGACGTTCCAACTGGAGTGTTCGTCTAGGACCTTGTGGCTCCTTCCATCAAGCAAGAACAAGAAGCCATTGAAGAAAACCACCTGCCAAGCAGATAGTTGTAGCGGTCCTTACTCCTAGCAGCGATTAGAGACAACCTTTCAGCAGGTATCTAACCATTGCAGACGTCCCAGCTGACAACATAGAGAGAGAACGCCTTACCCACCGTAGTAAGCACTATGTCCTCATTGATAGGAAGTTGTATCACAGAAACGCCAAAGGTGAGCTACTACAGAAGTGTGTCTCCGTGGAAGAAGGCAAGAAGATACTCAACGAGATCCATGCCGGCACCTGTGGTAGCCATGCAACCTCTAGAACACTAGTCGGAAAGGCTTTTTGAGCTAGCTTCTATTGGCCTTCTGCCATGGCCAATGCTGAAGCCCTTGTTCACTGATGTGAGAACTGCCAGTTCTTTGCCAAACAAATCCACGTCCTAGCTCAAGTCTTGCAAACGATCCCCACATCGTGGCCCTTTGCATGATAGGGACTGGATATGATTGGACCATTCAAGCCTACACCAGAAGGTTTCTGCTGGGTCTATGTCTGCATTGACAAATTCTCCAAGTGGATCGAATACAAACCCCTAGTCCAGGCTACAGCAAAGAAAGCAGTCGAGCTGCTTGATGACATCATCCACCGGTTCAGTCTGCTGAACAGCATCATCACCGACCTTGGGTCCACGTTCACCGGTAGTGACTTATGGGATTTTTGCGATGAAAGATGCATCTCAGTCAAGTATGTCTCCATGGCACACCCAAGGGCCAATGGCCAAGTCGAGCGTGCCAACGGCATGATCCTAGATGCATTAAATAAACGACTCTATGAGAAGGAACAAAAGCACCTGAAAAATGGCTCAATGAACTTCTGGCTGTGGTTTGGGGACTAAGGACCCAACCCAGTCATAACACCAGCGTCTCCCTATACTTTATGGTTTTTGGCTCTGAGGCCGTACTGCCTGCTGAAGTCGCCTTCTGAGCTCCCAGGGTGGAGAACTATAATGAGGAGAACTTCGACCAGGCTCCGCTCGTTGAACTGGACATCCTAGAAGAGGAATGTCTGGTCACTTGTGTTCGGACGACAAAATACCTCGATGGCCTACGCAGATACTACAACCACAATGTCAACGATTGATTCTTCATGGTTAGAGATTTAGTACTTCGCAGGAAACAGAAGACAGATGGGATGCATAGGCTCTCCTCACCTTGGGAAGGCCACTTCATCATCAAGGCGGTCACCCGACTAGGTTCCTATAGACTATGCGACATGGATGAGAGAGATGTCCCAAATTCTTGGCACATCGACCTACTTAGACGTTTCTACCCTTGAATCATTCACTCCAAAAGATATGTACCTTTAATATTTGAGTATTCAATAAAGTTTTTTACACTGACATCTCTCCATATTGTTCTCTCCATGCTGAATGCTTCTAATTCTGCGCTTGTCGCACCCAATTTTGCAAAGCAAAACCAAGTACTCATATATGTGCGCCCAGGATGTCCAAACACACACATATATCACAAATTGCAATAGTATCAAAGTAAAGTACTTATTACATCGCATATCTCATCATAAAGTTAAATACAAAGTTTGCTCGAAGGCAATATTATTACAAACACAATGGAATAACTAGCCCAACTACCACAGGGGACTCCAACGGTGAACGCGTCTCCCTAGTAGTCCCTGAACGTCCTCAAAACTCTTCATATCCATTATCTCATTACCCATCCGGGATTTTCATTGGATGAAAAGCAAGTGTAAGCTCACCATGCTTAGCAAGTATAACAAAGGGATCTATGAGGCTCAAATAGGCTTGACATCGCTTGATCATGTTCGCAATTTTAGTTGATCAATTTTTAGCAACCTTGAATTACTAATTTAATGAATGTATCCCAATTCCCAAGTGGTATTAAAGTATCATCAAGCTTTATCTCATAACCCATCCATCCATTATCCACAAGAAACCACTAATCTCGAAGGATCCAGACCGCTCAGATCCGTGAGCACTACCGTTATAATAACGGAGTTAATTATTTCTGCAGAAATTGTACATCTTTACCCACCGAGCCGTGATTCCCAATGCCGGGTTCATGAGACCCACTACACCTCTTCCTAGGAAGTGTGGCGAGAGTTCACTATGAAACCCTTAGCTAGTTGCACTAACAGATCGTAGCTACAAAGGAATGGCACACGTGGGCATCGCAGCACGGTGCACACCCTAACAGAAAAAGGAAAGATACCCTCTTACCCCTTCTTTGGAGCTACAGACGAGCTAGTACAAACTAGATAATAGGTTAAAGTCGAGCCATTTGACACTTTCGGGGTTGTATACGGTCCCTCCCGGGTTGCCGCCTGGGATAAAGTCCTTATGGAGAGGCACTAGAGTACTCAACCACAGACTCCAAATTTCTCTGCTGCTAAAAGTTCCATTTTATCACATTGCATAGTCTTTAAATATGTTTAAAGATTACTTCATGTTAAGCGCTGCAGCATCTATCCAAAATGCCTACCCAATAGACCCAGGTATCAAGGATATGTGGTACAAGGAATCATCTAGGTAAAGTCCTTAAAGGCAATTCAAATTAAACACATGCATGAATGTAAGTGGTAGTAGTTCATAGGTAACAAGGGGCCTTTGGTACACTTGCCTTCCTCAAAGTCGTCCTGGGAGTACTGCTGATCCTGCTGGGGGTCCTCTGCCACCACGAATGGCTCACCCTCTAATCGTGATCCAATCATCAATCAAGCATCATTCCAATCATTACATGCATACAAGATAGAACTCCATTAGAACAGTACACCAAACAGTGAAAACATATGTTGAAAAGCTTACAGATCTATTCTACGCATTGCTACGAACACATGAGCGAAAGAATCACTCAAATCGGACTTAAAACGTGAAAGTTATGCATGAAATAAGATGTAATGGCAATTCTCATCGACACGGTTGACTGGGGTTTGACCTGACGACTGACCGGGGCTGCTGACTCATCGACACGCGGCGGCTGTTCACTGGGCGCGGTGCACCACGCGGGCGTGGGCGCGCTGACGCGGCACGGTGCGCCGGGTCCACGAGTCTACGGTGGACCGGCCACTTAAATCCAACCGGTACCTAATCCTGGCCATCCACGCTAGATCCAACGGCGCAGGGTGAAAACCGGGCGGTGGCTCGACGGGGAAGAAGGAGAGGGCGACGGCGCCATGGCCGGTGCTACTGGACCTTGGGCTACGGCTTCCCAGGGCGCCAAAGCAAGGTCTGAGGGCACGGGAAGACGGAGGGGCTCACCGTGAGTCTCCTGGAGGGAAACGTGGCGTCCGGGAAAGCTCCAAGGCTGGTCGTCGACGGTGGCCGCGAACTGGAGAGAGAAGAGGCGCGCGGGTGAGGGTGTAGCCGGGCAAAACAATGCCAAAACAAGAATCGGGGAGTACCTACGGGCGCGGGGAAGTCCGGCGGTGCTTCGGGTGGCCTTGGCGTCGGCGTTCGCGCTCGGGAGGGGGTTTTCACCGGCGGTGGTGGCTCACGGTAGCGGGCAAGGATGGAGAAGGGCTGAGGGGAGGCTCGGTCTTTATAGGTGGGCGGCTACGGCATGAAAGGAAGGGAAGCAGGGCGGGTTCGGCACCTTCCAAACGGGCGCCGGTGGCTTTCCATCGGTGCCGCGCCATTAACGGGCAGAGAAAGGAAGGGGAGCGCCGGGGAGGGAAGGTGGACGACGCGGCTGACGAGTGGGTCTAGACGCGCAGCGAGTGAACAGCGCAGCGTCGGCGTAAGCAGCAGCCGCAGCGAATAAGTCTTCAAATCACGCCGAAAGGGCCCACAAATGAAGCGGCTAGGTCATTGAGTTTGTAACACCTCGGGTGTTTAAAATACTAAAACCTGACATGTCATCATATGCATTGCAAAGCATTTGACATTTGGTGAAAACTTTGAGATGCATACACTAAAACAAGTTTATATTCATGTGGTATGTGTTGAATTGTATTGTTTGACTTAAATTCAAAGTTTGTTTGGATTTTTGAATTTTTCGAGAAAACCCCGCTTTTCAGCATTCAAATCCTACCCTGAAAATCCATTTCAAAATCTAGACTGAATTAGGAGATGGTTATAGAAGCAAAGTAGTAGAACTTTCGATTTTGAACAACTTTTGTTTTTGGAGATTTTTGAGTTGTTATGAAAATTTGAGAGTAAATTATGAATTTTGGCGTATGGCAATTTTGTAATTTCGTGAATGTTGTTCACCGCCTAAGCTACATTGCCGTCGGACCTTCTTCGGCGTTCCAGGCGCTGTCGTGGCCGTCCTTGATGTCGCACGCACGCGAACGGCTCCGTGGTGGCTTCCTTGAGCTTCTACGCCGCGCTATAAGTACCAAGATGTCGCCATCGCTGCTTTTTTTTCTTCCTTTGTTTTCACCACCGCCGTTGTCATCGCTCCATCAAGCTCGCATCGTCTCCCCAGTATTGTTGCCATCTCGGTAAAGGCCGTCCCTAGTTCCGTCTTTTCCTTGCGAATCCAGCCCATTTAGCATTGATCGCTTTGCAATTGCCGAGAACTCATTGTCCACGCTTTTTTCTTCCTCGAGGTCAACAACTTCACCGCCAAGGGCGTGTCATCGTGGCGAGTCTTTCGGTGAGCCATTGTCTATAATCGCTGTACTACGGTTTCGTTTCGATCTCAGTAGTCCTTAGTCAGTTGTTGTTTATTCATTTTGATCACTGCAGTCGCCGGTTCTCCCTCACCGACGATCTTTGCTCCGTATAGTTCACCGTAGTGGTCGGATAGTTCACCGTAGTGGTCGGATAGTTCACCATAGTGGTCGGATAGTTCACCGTAGTGGTCGGATAGTTTACCGTAGTGGTCGGATAGTTCACCGTAGTGGTCGGATAGTTCACCGTAGTGGTCGGATAGTTCACCGTAGTGGTCGGATAGTTCACCATAGTGGTCGGAGAGTTCACCAAAGTGATCGGTGCTGGTGTGGTCACATCAGTTATGAATGTGGTTTGGTTAGTTTGGTTTGTAACTGTACTGCGAAGGAAAATTGTATCCAATTTATTAATTTTTGCATCCATCATCGAGCATCATGTTTCATATTTCGCATCATGTTAAACATGGCAATGTTACTACATGTAGTAAAAGAAGGTGAACACGTGGTAGTTAATCAAGTTGCGGAGGAGGTTGATCTGTCTATTGAGGTCGGATCGAAGACTTGTGAAGCGTCGCAAGAGCCGGACTTTTCCATCAACGAAGGCAAGCCCCGGATGCATACAACCCTACCTTGTGTTTTACAAATTAATTTCGCTTTTGCTTTCCGTTACTGCATTAAGTGATTAAGAGTTAAGTAAGAGCCTAATTGGTGCATTACCACCCTTGTTATTCCATATTTACCATATTACCAGTTTTAAACTCGTATATGCCTAGTTTTGCTTAACTATGCGTAGACGATGAAAGTCGGGTGATTACCTGCCACCTTCAAGTTTTAAATGGAACATTGGTTAATTATGTTAGCATGTGATATGGGAATGTGGAGTAATAAATCTAGACCCAGGACGGACTCGGTGTGTGTGCCACAAGACATGGAGGTCTTGTGAGCGGGATCTTTCACTTTGTGTCAATTAAAACACGTCCGTTGTTGAATTGCATGAGGTGAGAATTTGTAGTACTAACCACATACTCCGTAAGCCTTGATCTTGGCAATTCTATTACGAGAATGGCTACTCGCAGACCGGGAGTGGAGAGATGGCGGAAATAGCGTGTACCCACGTGGCAATGGGTTGGAATGGTGGAGTATCAGTATTCTCGGGTGGCGCGGACCCGTTCTTGTTTTAGAGGATCCGAGAATAGGTTGGTATATGTGGGTCGTGGACCCGCATATGTCGTGTGGTCTGGAATCCCCAGCTGGGTTTATAATCGGTTCGAATCGTCGTTGCTCCTCGGTTATGGAGACTCAACTCACTGTTCATCATCGTAGTAATTAATAATTGGAACTTGAGAATGGTTGATGAAGGTGTTGGATATGAAGTTTCATGATCTCATTACGGATCGTGTCATCTTTGTATATGATTGTATGAAGTTTAAACTGTTGAAACAAAGAATTTTGTCAAAGAGCTTTTACATAAAATAACTTTGATTATTGCTAAAACCATACCTTGAATCCTCGAGCTGCATTCCCGAGTTATCGCCTTATTTTGGTTAAGTCTTGTTGAGTACTTTTGTACTCGGGTTCCTCCACACGAGTTGGTGCGCGGCACGCGTGGGTGGCAAGTCAAAATTTTGGCAAGCGGTCTTGAACTGTCTTGTCAACAGCGATAGGGCGGCCACCCGGGTGGGCAGCGCAGTGAAGCGAGCAGAAAGGGGGGAGAAGAAGGCCGGGCTGGCTGGGTTGGGCCAGAAGGTGACTTTCTTTTTTTTTTTCAAATCAAATGTTTATCCAATTCTATTTTCTCCATTTTCATTTTTAAGCCAAATTCAAATAAGTTTTGAATGCAAATTTCAAATCATCTAGCCCTACACTCAAACAAAACCCATGTGATTCGGCATGAATGCAACAAACACGTTTCTAAACTTATAGTTTATTTTATTTATTCAATATTTATTATTTGGCCTATGTTAGAAATACCTAGAAAATGTATAAATAGGGCAAGAATTTAATTGCTAATTTGCAGTAGAATTTTGGGTGTTACAGCGCTCAATGTCTTAAAGACGATATGCCACCTACGTTCCACACAAATACCCGAACAAACACGTTGACGCTCAGATGCCTCTAGAGATGACCCTGTCTCCGACCTCTCCCTGCACGTGCATGAGTGTCCGCCCTCTGCGTCATGGGTGGTCGGCAACGGTTCCTTAGTGACGCCCTATTTCTTCCCACACGCACATGGTCCCTATGCCACGCGTTATGGATAACAGGCTAGCTAAGGCTAGGGACTTAGCTATACACTTCTGTTCGGACGGTTTATATCAAATATAAACACAAACATATCGTAACTGCAAGTGTTCAACAAACATCGCCAGATATTCAATAGGAGTTTTTCTAAAAACTCTACCAAGCACTGCTCTCCCACTCACTAAATAGCTCGATATTTTCGGCCAACCTCTTTGTCGGCTCCTCTGTGTCGTCCTCCAGCTTGGTGATCTCATCCGTGTTCATGCCCTACGCATATCCAGTTGGCACCCACTGGACATCCACCAAAGGGTAATGAGACTTCATCTATGCGAGTGCGTGGATGATGGGGCTCCATGGGTCACACTGTGTGCGAACTCCATGAAGTCCATCCATGCTGTTCAGCAACGATCCATGACCGATTGGTGCGGCCCGTCGATGGGCAGTCGTCCTCCCTCGGGCTACTCTGGACCGATGCAGTCCAGCATGGGTTGGATCCCAATGATCATCGTCTCTAGCTTATCATCTTGAGTCTTTACCTGCTCCACGAGCACTTGGAATTGCGCTTGAGATTGATGTCGATACTCTGCAAACGACATAGCTATATGTTAAACGCATACCTAAGGCCACACAAGTTAAAACTGCATGAAAAAACACTCACATCAAAGGTCTTCAATGGCCTTCTTAGCCCTCTCCTCTGCTTTCTCCTTCACCTCCAAAAGCTAGCTAACAGCTTCCTGGGACAGGCCGAACTCCATCTCCAATGCTACGCACAAAAGATAGACATGTCACATCATTGAATAATAGCATAGCAAAATTCCAAGCCAAACCTTTTTCCCGATCAACGCTACGACCAAGCTGCTCGGCCATCGACTGGCCCTCAGCCTCCATTTGCTAATGCTCCTTCTCCAATGCTAGAACCTTCACCTCTAGGTCCTCCCTATGGTGGCGCTCTCGGAGCAGGCACGCCTGGAGGTCATTGACCGATGTTTGCAAACTTTTATTCTCCTCCAGTCCTAGAGTCATCTCCTCTAACTGCCACCGGTGCTGCTCGGACACCTTTATCACATTCCACAGAGGACAAATGGATTAACATACTACGGTCTTCAAGGGACAAAAAAGATCTGTTTAAGCTTACCTCAATACGGCCAATCATTGATGTCAAATCGGCCCTCGGTTTCTTTGTTTCCACGCTCGCCTCCCCCTCCTCCAGCATCTCAAACTCTTCGCCACGCGGAATGACTATGCGGAGAAGTTGGGAAGGTAGGGTGGGCTCCCGCACTATCTCTTTGACCTTAACGGCGGCCACCGGCATAGGCACCCTCCTTGGCTGCTGCCGTGCTTAGACAGGGTGTCCAAGCGCCGCCTTCGCCATCGCCGCCACTTGTTCAGCAACCACAGGTGGGCCTCACGCCGCACTACTAGGTGCATCACCTATGGGCTCTGTACTTGCTTCGACAAGGCCACTTGATGTCGCTGCCACACCCCCACATCTCCTCTGCACCAGGATCGCCCTAGTCGTGCAACTCACCGCCAGACGATGGTAGTCCAGCTGTCGAGGGCTCTCCCATAGTAGGGCCGGTCGGCCCTGCAGCTGTTGATTGTTCTGAGGCAGGGGCAACCAGATCTACTCTTGTCTATGCTGGGTCAGCGAGGGGAGGCACTGGCTCCCCCACACGCCTTTTGTTGCTGGCAGCCGATGGCTACAGTTCCTCTATCGACTCCACGCTTCAACAAGTAATAATACATTAAAGATGCAAACTACCGTACCTAAGCAACATAGCAAGTAAACAAGGTACTTACAACTGTGACTCCTGTTGCGCAGCTTGAAACCGGCACCCCCGCCTGCTACCCGTTGGCCCACCACCCGAACCGCTTGGTGTCTCCACCACCGTCGCCGGAGTCATCCGCACGGTCTCAGGGACTGCGGTGGTCGCCTGCGCTATTACCATAGGGGGTGTAACTATGATATCAAGGGTTTCAATACCTGCCCGGGCTGTTGATGTTAACACCACATGAGTCATCGCCGCTGACGACGCCCGAACACCGCCGGGCGCCGTGGCCATGGCTTGCCACGTCCGTTGCATCTTGTGGGTCTCCACTCTAGCTGGCATGGCCGATGGTGGTGTCGCGTCCGTTGAAGATGGTGGTGCTGCCAACCCATTGTCATCCGACGGGCTTGAAACCACCATTTGCCATCTTTGGGGTGAGCAGGAGCGCCGATGTTCACCGGCCGCTCTTCTTGATAGGAAAATCCCACCGTCTTCCTTCTCTTTGGGGATGGCTCCTCACTAATGGGCGGCTTCCCCCAAAGTTTCTCACGGACATCTGATGTCCGCTCACCTCCATCTTCGTCATTGTTGTCATCCGATCTGTCCCCACCATCCTTTGTGCTGGCTCAATGTTGGGGACTACTCGGCCAGGCATCAACACCCCTCGGCCAGTACATTGACGACATAGCTGAGAAGTATGCTGCTCAGTCCTGCCTATGGATCTTTAAGAGCACGAATGAGTACATCACAACAAAAAGGAATTAGGCCAAACTAATACAAAGACTCTTACCTCTGGTGGGAGGTTTCCAACACTAAACGCCCTCTGTTGGTCGTCACCTTGTGGCGCCCCGTGAGGTTGAACAACACCCCAATCCGTAGCTTGACTTCCTCTTGGTCAATTGGCTCAGGCACCTCTCGGGTCCCGTCAGTATCCCCTCGAAATTCATATGTAGGGTGTGCCCTCTCCTTGCTGGGCTGGCATCGCTAAAAAGTAAAGTTTGTCGCCACTATGACCCCATCTACTATGCTTTGGTCAATTAACGCCAGGAGCTCCCTCACCTACTCCATTCCACTAGCACTAGGTCTCTTCGACCACCTAGCATTACTCATGGGAATCTGATCAATGTCGCACGCCACATAATGTTCCCCCTGTGGCATGTAGAACCATCGCTGTGCCCAATACTTCACTTTTGTGTTCAATGGGATAGCGATATACTGCCCAACCATCCCATCCCATAGCTACAAGTATGAACTTCCCACAACCCTAGATTCAGACCCCACAAGATTTCAAATAGAAAAAGTGGCGGAAGAGATCAAAATATGGGAGAATGCCAAGATAGGCTTCGTAGAAATGGATGAAGACAGAAACATGAAGGAAGGAGTTCGGGCCCAGATTACAAAGACTAATGGTGTAAAACTCAATCAATCCATAGAGGAATGGATGGATCGGAATGCCAAATTTGTGATAGAAATAATCTTCAAACATGACCAATTCATCACCATGGGGTAGGAAAGCTCTCACCGCAAGCAGGACGCCATCCCGCCATCACCCTATCCGTGACAACGTCGTCCACTGCCAACTGGTTGAGCGCCGCCTCGTTGCTAATGGAGCTCACCCATTCCTCCGCATGATTGAGCTCGCTCGATGCCCTGCTCGAGCTGCAGCTTTCTCTTGGGCGCCATCTTGCCGATCTGAGGAATGGTGGGAGATTATGAGCTTGCGGTTGCTAAGATGGTGGAGCAGTTGCCAGATGATGTGGTGCGGGCACAAGGAAGAAGACGAAGAGGTGAGAGTAAGGTGGAGAATGTGCATTGGGGCTGCGACACTTTATAACGGTTCGACCCGCAACTCTTTACCTTCTAGGGATTTTGGGAAACTGTGCCTAACCCGCCGCATTCCCTCTCGAAACCAGCCGCGCGCTGATGGGCCACCAAATGAGCAAGGTGGGCCATGGCGTTAAATCGCGTTGAATGCGAAACGACGAAACGAATCTCTAGACTCAGCGCAGGGTCAACGGAATTCATTATGCATCTATGCCAAGATATTTTTCCTTGACCTTGCTACAAGATTTCTTCATCATCTTTGAGCAAGCTCGGGGACTAAGTCTGTACACTTCATCTTGCGGTGAATATACTGGTTCCCTGATTACTCAATCTTTTGGCAATGATGGGGACTGCATATTTTTCTTTGACCCTACTACAATATTCCTTCATCATCTTCCAGCAGGCTTAGGGACTACATTGTGTACAATGCACCTTGCCGTGCACGTACTTTTTCTTCTTCATGGTGTTTCTACTTCATCAAGTCTCCACCTTTGCTCTGCCCTTTGATGACCACCTCGTCAGGACCATCGCAATTGGCACTTAAGTGTGTACACTTCACTGACCATGACTTCAAAATTTTTACTTGAGCTCCTTACATCCTTATGGCAAACCATGACTTGGAGTGAGTCCGAGCTTCATGCCTAGTTAAACTGGTCGGACGCCTGTCTCAGCTGCTCGGACACCCACTTCGACAGCTCGGACGCTCGTTCGAACTACTTGGACGCTTGCTTCAATAATTCGGCCCCTATTTGAACTGGTCGGAAGATTGATCCTAATGAGTTGCTACAAGTTGGATAGCCCGGATGGACGTAAGATGGTGTTGCTCAGCGGATGCAAGGTGCTCAGGGACTAGCTATGGGGTTATGACCCCCCATACCCGCAAGGCTCCACATGGGCCGAGCCACTAGGGGAGGCCCAACCCACAAGACTATGCATGGGTCACGCCACTAGTCGAGGCCTAGCTCGCAAGACAATGCCACGCGAAGTATGCTACAGGACGACGTGCTTCACAAGGCAACGTGAAGATCCTCAGTGATCTATGAAATGTGCACCTCCACCAATTTATCTACTACCGTGGGCATAACTATCGGTAGACTACCGACCAGGTTTCATCGATAGAATATCAATGCAAGAGATGCCATGCCACTCACCACCAACCTCCAGTTAGAACTCTTTGATGTATGGGGAATCGACTACATGGGACCATTTCCAAAATCCGGCAATGCGAATACATCTTGGTGGAAGTCGACTATGTCTCAAAATTGGTTGAAGCTTTACCATGTCGAGCTGCAGATTCCAATAATGCCAAGAGGATGTTTTTAGAGACCATCTTTCCATGCTTTGGAGTTCCGCACATGGTAATTAGTGATGGAGGTCCTCACTTCATTGATAGAAGGTTCCAATGCTTCTTATCCGATCATGGGGTCTGTCATAACATCGCGACACCACATCATCCTCAAACTAGCAGACAAGTAGAAACATCAAATAAGCAAATCAAGAATATTCTGCAGAAGACTGTCATTGGAAAAACACCTCTTGGAATAGCCTACAAAACACCTCTTGGAATGTCACCATACCAACTTGTCTATGGAAAGACATGTCACCTACCTGTCGACAAGTTACGTGGAGCACTATGGGTTTATAGAATAGCCTACAAAACACCTCTTGGAATGTCACCATACCAACTTGTCTATGGAAAGACATGTCACCTACCTGTCGAGTTGGAATTCAAAGCACATTGGGCCATAAAAAGGTGGAACATGGACTTTGAAGCAGCCGAAAAGAAAAGAAAAATGCAACTCTCTGGGCTAGAGGAATTGCGAGAAAAGTCATATCATAATGCAAAACTCTACAAAGAGAGGACTAAAAGGTGGCATGACAAAAGATTGAAATAGAAGGAATTCAAACCAGGTGACAAGGTGTTGCTTTTCAACTCCAGAGTGGAGTTGTTTAGACATGGGAAACTACTGAAGCAAATGAGAAGGACCTTACAAGGTAATTAGCGCATCGTCTCATGGAGCAGTCACAATTCAAAATGACGAAGGTACGCTTTTCAAGGTAAATGGTCAGCGTTTAAAAGTTTTCCATGACACACAATTGCCAGAAGAAGAATTGGATATAATTAACTTTATAGAATTTAAATAACATTTTCAATTCAGCTCTTCTTCTTTACTCTGTGAAAAAACCCTTAAAAACCATATTTACCTGCTAAAGTATTGCCAGGATCTCCCTAGTCTTTTGTTAGTGCTTGTTTCCACATATTGTTTATGCAAGGTAACAGAATTTAAGTGTGGGGGAGGCAAACCTCCCCAATAGAGCACAACATCAACAAATGCTGAAAGAATGACGACATCAACCACCTTTGGGGGAGTGGCACCCCCGTGTATCCAGGTAAGTTTTTCTTCTCCTTTTGTTTTATTATTATTAGTTTGCTTTTAAAATATATGTGTTAAAAAAAGATGAATAACTAAAGAAGCAAAAATAAATAGTTATCCTTATAATAGTAAAAATGAAAATAAAATAAAAAGAGTGAGTCTAGTTTGCTTTAATTTCTTTTAAGAGCTAAATAAATAATAAAGACTCTGAGGCAAATCTCTTAAAATGAAAATGATGAATAGTTGCTCTATTGTAATTCCTTTCAAGTACCTAGTTTTCAGTCTTGAATTCTCCCGAGTTTTAGATAATATTGTTTTGATATAAGGATTTACTCTAAACTTGAAACTCGTGGGTAGCATATGCTTGATCTAAGTCTAGGTAATTGACGGATATGATATGAGAAGGTCTGAGCTATTGTTTATCTTGTTCTAGGTGACACTAAAGTTCTGGAGATTTCTTTTGAAAAACATAAAAATACTACATGATGAGTTCCTATATGACAAAGCTTGAATTCCCACCAGAGCCATACATGTTATCTAGGCTAGGAAAAACTTCCACATATATGCGGCTTGCTTTGCATTGAGTTTTGTCAAGCTTTGTTGACCCTTATGAGAGGTTTGTCATGCACTTAAAATCAAGATCACATACATGCCATATATACCTGCTGCTCCTACACTGGGAGTACGCAAAAACATGCCTTCCATCTAGATGCACTAAAAAATGTTGTACTCCTACACTAGGGGTGAACAAAAAAACATGCTTGTAAGGTTTTCTAGTCCGCCAAATCAATGCTCCAAGTTCTTGTAAGCTATCTCTCAAAGTTTTGTTGCAGAAAAGAGACATGGGGCTATGCAAAAGTTATTCATAAAAAAAAAAAAAAAAGAGTTGAAAAAATGGACAAGTGTCCGAGATATTGAAAACAATGGGTACTCAGATGCCTACCTAAAAAATAAAAAAAGATAGCCCCTGTTCTCTTGCAAAAATGTTTCCAAGTTTGAAAAGAGAGAAGTTTTCAAGGAGCAAAGTAGAATTAGGTTAGCCACCAAATATATCCATCATACATCCACACACTCAACTCTCTTTGGATCCATTGTTTGACTTTACAATATATGCACTACAAGTATGCTCTAGCTTTCTCCCTACCTATGAACTCCACATAAAGCCTTAGTGGTAGGAAGAGAAAGGCATACCATCATTATTGTCTTGGTGAGGATCCACAAATATCACATATATTGAGAGACTTGAGAGTGTCACAATGAAATCTCTGAGTTTTATTTTGAAAACTTACAAAAACTCTGGAACAATGGTGAAACAAGGAACTTGAGACATAGTGCTTGACTTGATCGTTGTCTTTTAATTGCTCAAGACCCAACTAAATGCTAATAAGCCCCATAGTTGAAGGTAATATGGGTAAGTTTGAAAGTCATATCAATTTATTCTAATCTAGAGGAGAATTCTTGTTTGAACGTATATGTACTTTTGAGGAGTGAAAACATTGATGCAACTCTTGATCTATTGTCCAAGTTTAGCTTTGCTCAGGGACTAGCAAAGGTTAAGTGTGGGGGAGCTTGTTGATGGTCATTAACACCAATTATAAAACCGTCAACATAACCATCATATATACTTAATTCCATCACCAAACATAGTTATAGGGTTTGATTCAAACAAGTTCCACGAGTTTTGGTGCTCTCACTTGTCTCACGGGATATTTAATTTTTCACAGAACAAAATTATCTCAAATGGTGAATTGGAGTGCACCATTGCGAAGAGCTCATCGAGCTGATCGAAACGAATATATTATTTGCTATATTTGGAGCTCGGAATGAAAAGATATAAATTTCATATAAAAAAGAAAAACTCCACATCATGAGCTGCGGGATTAATTATGAGATATGGTGGAAAGTTTAGTATCAATGAGGCTAACTAAGAGGGAGAGGGTGCCAGACACCCCCATATATAGCAGCCTCTACCCACTCCCTAGAGCCATCCTGAAACCCTAATTCATATCCTCATTCCAGGATCAGGACATCAAGAGAAGATTAGTCCTTTGTAGGATCTAGTCTTGTAATAAAATCATTGAGTTAGAGAGTGAGGGAAGAGTTTGGAGGAAGTGTCGGCCTATCGGTGTTAC
The DNA here is from genome assembly GCA_904845875.1 of Miscanthus lutarioriparius. Lineage (NCBI taxonomy): Eukaryota > Viridiplantae > Streptophyta > Magnoliopsida > Poales > Poaceae > Miscanthus > Miscanthus lutarioriparius. Next base: position 47,180,274 of record CAJGYO010000006.1, read on the forward strand.
CTCTACGGCTTGTACTTTGGTAGATCTAGGCTTCTCCAAGTCTATATCTGAGATACCTCTGGTAATTGATTTATGTTCAAAGTAAGTTTCGTGCTCTTTTGTTCACGAGTTCACAGTTCTTTTAAGTGCTCTAGTCCTTGTTAGATCTCTGGATTAGAGTAGTAATCATTAGCATAAGCATGGTGCTTAGGCTATCGGCTACTGTGTTTGCTCCCTGTTTCTTGGTTGTGTGGTAGCAGCGGGAGGTGACAACCCCGTCTATCCTTTGTAGTACACACCGAATTAAGCAGGTTCTTAAATTAGTAGGACCGTAGTCGCGTCGGTAGAGTTATCTATTAGCGGTGCTTAACCGTCTAAGCAGCATCCCGAAGTGAACATTAGAATCATAAGCCTTGCTTTACATAGGGTTATAACCATAGGAATCCTCTCTACTCATGTTTTCCCATGGATACGATACTCGATAATACTTCAGGTGAAAACTACTTCGATACCCGTGCACTTACGAATTTTGTCTCTGTGTGCTACCACAGGTGTTAATAGGCACTAGCAAAGGAAGTAGCCAAGGCAGCGATGGTGCTCGACCAACCAAGCATCGGTGAGATGGCCAAGGTCCCTGGCGGCAGCGATGGCTCGATTGGCCCCTCCATCCAGGCACTCGGCTCGCCTGAAGGGGTAGACCCGATCGAGGTGAGTTCTTACCTTTCCCTGTGAGGGAAGGCCACCGCTAAGCCATCCACCTAGAAGTGCTGTCTCCTGAGCCAGTACCCGCCTGCTGACCTCCTTCGCCGGCCTACCTCTCCAACAACAAAAACCAAGGTAAGTCATGTTCTCCCAACCTTCTTGTTTCACTTGTCGTTACTGTTGTCTCCTTTATCTCGAGCAGCTTCCGTAGTGGCTCGGCTAAGCCAAAGGATTGACTAAACTAACCGCCTATTGGCCTCTTTGAAGGATATCTGCGCCGCAAGCCCCCCCGAGCGAGGCGAGGATGGGACGGATGGAACAGGACGACCGGGCAAGAGATCAGCAAAAGCGCTAACAGAATGGCCCCGACCGCCATGTTATCAGTTATCTCCTCTCTCCCTTCTCTTGTGTCCATTTCGTTCATTTGTAGCTATCTCCCTGTTTCCCAATCCTTCATTAGATTGTGCCTCCTAGCCGCACGGCATAGGGCCCCCTAGAAGGGGAATCGCCGAGCGTTCCAAAGCATCTAAAGGTGCGAGGGACGGTCAAGGTTCGGGCACCAGAGGCCTTAGCCGGGTGCTCAGAAGTGAAACTAGCCAACCTTTGAACGATGTTCGAGTACCGACCTCGAGCCACTCCTGGTGACCCAATGAGGGAGGCAGTGAGCCCTCGAGCATAGATAGATGGGCTCAGGAACTATACGAGTGGCCTAGTCGGGAAGCTGAGGATCTCTCCTTTGGGGGACATGACTAGGGCATGGAACGACCATAAACCTGGGGTTCTCACAGACTCACCCGTTAGCAGCATGGGCACGACAATCTTGGCAACCAATGCCATTGTCGTAATAGCCTGTCGGGGACCAATAGTAGGGTACCCGAAGAGGAGGAGTTGATACCCATCAACGCTAATTCATCAGAGCAATCAAGAACGTGACTACATTTCTCAGTGGGCCTAGCCTCGTCCAAACCATGAAGGTTGTAGGCTCTGTTTCGTACGATCGACCGACCCTCGAGGGTTGGGAATGCCTCAACCTGACGTCTAAGGGCTGGCTCCACCTCGCCCAACTTCTGGGGGCTGGCTCTACCTCGCCCGATGTCTGAGGGGTGGCTCTGCCTTGCCTGACGTCTGAGGGTTGGCTCTGCCTTGCCCGACGTCTGGGGCTAGCTCCACCTCGCCCGATGTCTGAGGGTCGGCTCTGCCTTGCTCGACATCTGGGGGCTGGCTTCACCTCACCCGACATCTGAGGGCCGACTCCACCTCGCCCGATGTCTAGGGGCTCGCTCTGTCTCGCCTGATGTCTGAAGGATGGCTTCACCTCGCTTGATGTCTGAGGATTGGCTCTGCCTCGCCTGACCCCCGAGGGATGGCTCTACCTCGCTCGACCCCCAAGGGGTGGCTCCACCTCACCGACGTCTGCGCGTGACCCCTTCCTAACAACACTCACAGATAAGGCAGGGCACTCAAGTCAATCGTAATACCGAGGACCATACCCTACATACCTATAGGAAAGTACCATCAGGATATGACAAGAAGGGCGCTTTGAGACCTTCCAGGCATGTCAGAGCCCAAACAGTGTTGTAGGCGCTGACATTTATCTTACAGTGTTGTGGGTGCCGCCATATGCCCTCGGGCACGGATCCTGACAGAAGCTCACGACAACCACTACGGTCCAGGAGAAAACTTGTGTCACCTATAGTAACAGACGTACAGTCACTGCGCCGTCTGCTCCCTGTATGGCCGTGGATTAGCACCTTGGTCAGCCGTGCCGCCCACCAGAGCGGGATAGGATGTGATAACTTGCTGACAATGCTAGGACATGGCATCATCAGTGGACAGATGCCTAGCATGACCCTATCAGGATCAGCGAACATGCACCCAATGTGGAGTTATCCCTGGCACCGCCTGCCATGTAACACCCCTGGTGTTTAGCTTTCACATTTGCACTGCATTTCATGAACATGAGCATCATGCATCCCTTTGTGAACTTATAGCACATGAAACATAATTTCGAAACATAGCAACGTGTTGTATATTTCATGTGTGTTGTTCTTTATGAAATGTAAAGTGTCCAACACTTAAGTGCAACCTGTGCCACTCACTTAGTGAAACAAGATTAGTTAATACGATGCAACAAGATCATAAAATATGTGAAACATGACTATGAAACATTTGCAACATTTCTTGTGTTTTTCATCGTTTCAGTGTATACCTTGATTGATTCTTGTGACCAATGCATGGTGTGGCTAGAAATGCTTGTAAGTAACTTAGTTACACTTAGAATGTCATTAGGAACAATGTTCATGTTGATCATTTTGCCTAATTAGGTTTCCAAGTCATGGTTGACCAATTTGGACCCCTAGAGCTCCTGTGTTTGACTGTTTAAAAAGTGTAGCTTAGGATGTTTGCATGTCTGAGCAACCTAAAGCAAAGTTGTAGAGGATTATATGTGGAACAAAAGTTATTTTGTGACCAACTCGTGAAAATGTGCACAACATGCCCAAAAAGGTCCCACAAGTCAGCTTTGAAGGTGGATTCAACACTTAAAAATATTTCTAAGTATGAAAACTGAGTTTCAGTTTCATGTACCCTAGTTGAGAGCTCTGTAGTTTGCAAACCAAACCGAACCAGCTCGAGCTCCAATTGTGAAAGTTGTAGACCACATGTAGATCTCCAACTTTGTTAACTACAACTTACCCTGGATCGCCATGGATTAAGAGATCTTTTGTCGACAAGTTTCACTGTCAGGCTGGTTCAATTGCTCATTGATCGAATCCCGAATCGGCGCTTACAATGCCGACCGTGATGAAGCCGTTGCCACCACAGCGCCGCCACGCGCCTTGCTCGCTTCTCGACCACGCCCATGGCTGGCTAGCTTGAACTGGAGCGCGCCTGTTGCCTCTCCCACTCACCCCGCACGCGCTCTGCCTCCTCTTCGTTTCCTCCGCTCGCCCAAAGCACCGCAGTTAGCTCCGCCTTTGCTCCCGCCGTGCTCGCTCGCCTTTCGCTTTCATGTGTGCACCGTAGCTAGCCAGCTCCCTGCCAATAGCTCCGCCATAGCTTCCTCTAGCTCGTACACCTTCTTTGTTGTGCCGGAGAACCTAAGGTACTGGTCGCATTTGGGCGATCCCGCCACCACCGCCATGAACGCAACCTCACCGGAGTTGTGCTCGTCATGGTCGACCGCCATCGAGCCCTCTCATCCTCTTTTCTTCCTCCCCTTAGCTTTCCCTTGAGTCCTTGAAGCTCATACCGTGCTTGGCCGCGCCCTACATGGCCGGACTTCCGCCACGCCAGCATCGTGCGCCATGGCCGAGCCATGGCGCTCCGAGGCCGGGTACCTAGAGTCCGCTAGAGCTTGGGGTTAGTAGGTCTTTGGACGCGGTAGGTCATGGCAAGCACGGAGGTACCCTTTGCGCCGCAGTGAAGCCGCCACCCGGCCGAGCTACGCCGTCTTCCGCGCCGTCGCAGCCGTGTCCTCTGTTCTGTGTCTATGACACGTGGGCCCAGCTGACCGGTGGACCCCTGTTGTCAGCGGACTGAGTATTAGAAGGATAGCTCAAAAATACAGTTTTGAATGCCGATTTGTGATTTTTGTAACTCCCAATTGGTAGATCCAAATTGAGTACTTCCAATTTTGTTAGACTCACAGTTAGGTCTAGTATTTAAGAAAAATATATCTTGAGCACATTTTGTAGAAATTTTGGATGAATTAAATAGGAACTTAAAAAGTGTTTTTGAGTGCATGCAAACTTGTTTAAATCATATCTTGAGTTTCTGTGATCCAAAAATTGTGAAATTTTGTGGGTAAGCTAGTATTGCTTAGTAGAAGCTCTGGTTAAAATTTGAGAGTCATTGCATGTGTAGTTTTTAAGTTATAGATTTTCCTTTTATCATTGGATGATTCTTGTGGGAATTTTAGTAATTTATTTATGAATCCGTTGACTATGAAATTTGTTGGAGAGTATCCCAGTACCTTAAGAATGCAAGGAAAAATATGAAATCTGTTGCTTGACACTTTTCACTAGGGTTTCCTAATTATGCCATTTTAAGCCATTCTGCCTTACCATTTTTGTGTAGGTTGTAATACTTACTCAAATGGTGTGAAATTTTATGGTAGTCTATTTAGAGCATGTAGTGTCTACTGTAATTTTTGTAGAATTAATGGGGCAGTTTTTCATATATGTTTACTATTTCCCCTAATTAATTAAATAAATTAAGAAAGGTATTAAAAGAAATGTTTTGGTGATGGACACCCTACTTTCTAGTGTTCTTGTGATATGTGTGATATGTCAGTAAAGTTGGTTTTGTCCAATCAAGCGTTTATATCATAAGTTAACAATTATTTGTTGCATTATGTCCCGCTGGACAGATCTGGGGACTTTGGAAAGTTCCCCATGATAATGTGGTTTTCTGTGCTTGTGTTGAATACAAAAGTTGTAGATAACTTATGTATCTAGCTCCTGTCAAAATTTGAGGGCATTTGGCCCAGTAGTTTAGAAACTACAGCTGTTTAAAGTTAGGTTCCTGTTTTGCTTACTCTCTGCCTTGTGAGGACAGAGTTCTGTTGATTTATGAATTCGAGCTGGTAAAGTGTCGAATCATGCTTTGAGGTCTAAAAATGAATTGTAGACAATTTCATAAGCTTTCCAGATTGTCTTGTTTCATGTCATTTGGAATTATACATCTCCAGTTATGGCTAGTTTAATGTACCGCTATATAGTCTTCATTTGCTGAAATACAATGCTTGATTGAATGTGTTGCAATGTAATCGTTGATTGTTTGGGGGTTAGCCTAACTTGAAAATATGCTTAGGTGCAGGTGCTAGGTCATTAACTGAAGATGAGCAATTATACATTAGGTTGTATAGACTTGGTAAGTAAAGTGTTTTGAATAGGGCTTAAGTTGGAATATGCAAACTACAACGAACATGCGCATTCTCCGAGCATCCCTGACAGTCGTTCATGTGCATCCATGATATTTATCTTGAGCATTCATGCAATAGGTGTGCCGGAGGGAGTGACGTTGCTGGAGTTCGAGGAGCCAACCAGAGGAGGAGGAACCCGAGGTGCGGGAAGTCGACGAAGCGATCGCCATGGAGGATCTCGCCTTGAGTGCCACGACCACCACCTTCCTCGTTCTGAAAGGCAAGCCCCGGAGCATATTAAGGCTCCCATGTTTTTGCAAATACTTTGAGTACCTTTTATTGTTGATGATGCATTAAGTATAGAATTGGTTGGAACCAATTGCTGCATTATATATCCTTCCTTGTCCGGATATCGCCTTTGAAATCCTATTTAAGTTCGAGAACGGGTTATATGCTTAGCCATGCTTAGTGCGGTAGAAGTCGGTGATTTCCTGTCACCGTGAGCTTTAGGATGAGGTGGGTCACGGTTGGCTATATTTGCTATCGTGGAAAAGAACCATGTGAATAATGAATTAAGACCCAAGGCGGGGTCTTGTGTAGGTTTGAACATAGTGACTCCGTCTGAGTCGTTTAAGGACCGATCTGTCAGTCGTCCTCATGTCATGTTGAACGCACCTAACACTTAGTTGGGCGGATAAGTCGTTCCGACCATGAAGCCTAGTAGCTCGACTCGGTAGGGGCGCGGCGATGGCGACATTCGGAGGTAGTAAGGATGTGCGGAGAGCCATTGGCATAAGTCCAAAGCGGGTTAGAGTCCCGAACAACCTTGGCGAGTGGTTCTCTGAGAAATGTCGATCTGATCGGACTCGCGACTCTGAATCGTACCAAAAGGTGACTTGTTTGCGACTCCGACGGGAGAAGCGGGGTTTGTGTTTAGGAATACCCCTCCAAATTTGGATAGGAATCGATTCAATCGCCGTCTCTCCGGATAGTGAGAACTTGACCGACGGCAGCAGCGTAACGATTCAATTAATTTAACGATATGGTTAAATGGATGATGATGATAAGGTTGCCAATGAATACCGATATGGTTATTAATGTTTGCACCCTAATAATATGATTGCTTAGTACAAAAGCTAATGTAGTTGTCGTTTAATGGTTAAAAAGTCACTTTGCTAGTCCAGCTAAGATTTGATCATTATTACTTATGCTTTTCTCGCAAAAAGAAAGTGTCAACCAGATCCACTACAATAAGCTTTACATAATCCTTGGTGTCATTTATTTTGGTTTACGGCGGGTAAGTCTAGTGAGTACATTCCCGTGCTTTCGGGGTTTATTCCCTCTTGTTGCAGAGGACCTTCTATATCAAGGATTACTGTAAGTATTGTCTCCACCCGTGGGTGATGAAGACTAGATCATGGGCATGATCTCTGTTCCCTTATCCCGAATGCTTTTAAATTTGTGATCAGCAAACCAAAGATGTATTTGAACTCGAGTGTGTGAGTTAAACTATTTGCTTCCGCATGTTTTACAAGACTTGTTTTGTAATAACGTTGACTCTGAGATGATGTAATCTATTTGCAAACATCTGTGAAATGTTGTAACGTACGATATGTTATGTTGAATTACTGTGATCTTGGTTGTATGCAAGTTGGTTTGAAATCCTTCGAGATTTCAGTTGACTACCGGGTTTATATGGGCTCAAGTTCGAGAATTTGATCGTTTCGGCGATTGTTTTTGTACTTGTGCTCTTATAAATTGGTCGGTTCTGTGACATGCCATGTCAGTGGGGACCGCATAGAGGAAAAGGAAGACCCAACATCTTTGAAGGACCTCCTTTGCCTCTAGTTTTCCTATTTTCTCCCATCTATAATCCCTGCTCTCCCTAGGCCTATAAAAGGGAAGGCAGGGAACCCCACTAAGGGGATCGATTCAATACACCATGCATCACATCACACATAGCTGAGCAATAACCAAGCTCTCAACATCCATTCGACCTTTCCATCAGAGACTTGGGACATGCCCCTCTTTCACCCATTTGTAACCCCTACTATAAACTTTTCAATGCTAATAACATGAGCAGCAATCATGAACTGGACGTAGGGACATTCTGCCCCAACCAGTATAAACCTTGTGTCTTTTTAGCACACCATCCAGGCCAGATGCGCAATAACACAAATTTACTTGTTTGTGTTTACTCAAAACACTGATAGTTGGAGTGCCAGGTAGGGGCCTTTGCGTGTCCCGACATTAACATCAGGCCACGGATGGCTAGTCATGACATCAGCTAGGTCCCGGGCGCACACGTGCACTTCGGGGACCTAGACTTCATCATCATGGTGGAAGGAGAGTTGGCATTGGCTCACGCCGCTATCCAACCTCTCCCCTCCATCGGCCTCGACTATAGGAGGCTTGAGTGCCAGCTTGGCGTCTCCCTAGGACCCCAGCCATCCCAGGAGGACCTACGCTACCTCACCTTCTCTTACGCCAATGACATGGCGTAGCTCACCGGAGGGGAACCCCTCTCTTCAGAACACCTCATCCGAAGCACCCCGACAGTGCTTCCGTTTGGTCTTCGTAACGCCACAGAGACCGTTAGCCACCTTGTGGCACAACGCATGATTCCACCTCCCACAAATGATGAATTTGTGGGGGTGATCAAAAACATTGTGGAATCTTTGCATGACCTCCTCGCAGAGGAGCCAGAGTCGCCCTCTGGCTCTAACTCCAATAGGGGAATCCATCACCCCTCTCGTGAATGCTTCATGTTAGGTACCCCCGAGGGACACGTCAAAAGCACCCATGAGGAGGAGGCAACCCCAACGAATGACCTCGACAATGAGGCCCAGGAGGAGACAACTGCCCCACCTCGCATGCGGGTGGAGCAGCTAAAAGCCAGACACCGAGAGATCAAGGAAGTGCGACTCTAGCTCGAGCAGGAATGCGCGGAGCTCGATCGGGAGATCGAACGCTATGGTTATGGTGGGCGCGCATGCGCCATGGCCCACGACGTGAACTAGAGGATCATCACGGACGATGAAGCCCTCCCTCGCTTTGCTCGGGCAAGCCAGAACATCGCCGCTGCGGTGGGCCTGCTCCATGGTCTTCCAGAGGCTATGTGGCAGAACCTCCTATATTATAGGACCCACATACATTTGTCACTGTCCAAAGACCTTTGACAACAATGCATATGTTCCTGGTAACTTAAGAAGTCTGTCGGGTGTCCTCGGGGAACCCCGAATCATCCACGATTTTCGAGCAGGATCACATTACAGAGTCATTGCAGTATTACAACAGTTTATTCAAATAAATACATCAGAGTAAAAGTAGCGGAAGACTTATAATAACATTGTTTACAAACCATTTGTTTCAAACCCTACAACTAAGTTCGATATTAATACAAACCAAAGTAGTGGAGCGGCATTATAATATAATACAAAACACACAATGAGGCTTGCCCTTACCTTAAAGATCCACACAATTACTTCTCAACGCCATCACAAGGTACAAGCATCATGCGGCACAATCCAAAACAGATCGCTCATGAGGCTCACCCGCAACAAGGGTCAATTTAACCACGAGTACAAAAGTACTCAACAAGACTTAACCAAAATAAGAACGATAACTCGGGAATGCGGCTCGAGGATTCAAGGTATGGTTTTAGCAATAATCAAAGTTATTTTATGTAAAAGCTCTTTGACAAAATTCTTTGTTTCAACAGTTTAAACTTCATACAATCATATACAAAGATGACACGATCCGTAATGAGATCATGAAACTTCATATCCAACACCTTCATCAACCATTCTCAAGTTCCGATTATTAATTACTACGATGATGAGCGGTGAGTTGAGTCTCCATAACCGAGAACAGCGGACGATTGAACCGATTATAAACCCAAATTGGGAATTCCAGACCACCACGACATATGGGTCCCCGACCTACATATACCAACCTATTCTCGGATCCTCTAAAACAAGAACGGGTCCATACCCACCCGAGAATACAAGACTCCACCAATCCAACCCATTGCCATGTGGGTACACGCTATTCCGCCATCTCTCCACTCCCGGTCTGCGCGAGTAGCCATTCTCGTAATAAATTGCCAAGTTCAGGCTTACGGAGTATATGTTTAGTACTACAAATTCTCACCTCATGCAATTCAACAACGGACGTGCCTTAATCGACACACAAGTGGAAAGATCCCACTCACAAGACCTCCATGTCTTGTGGCACACACACACCGAGTCCGCCTTGGGTCTAGATTTATTACTTCACATTCCCATATCACATGCTAACATAATTAACCAATGTTCCATTTAAAACTTGCAGTGGCAGGTAATCACCCGACTTTCATCGTCTACGCATAGTTAAGCAAAACTAGGCATATACGAGTTTAAAACTGGTAATATGGTAAATATGGAATAACAAGGGTGGTAATGCACCAATTAGGCTCTTACTTAACTCTTAATCACTTAATGCGATGCGGAAAGCAAAAGCGAAATTAATTTGTAAAACACAAGGTAGGGTTGTATGCATCCGGGCTTGCCTTCGTTGACGGAAAAAGTCCGGCTCTTGCGACGCTTCACAAGTCTTCGATCCGACCTCAACAGACAGATCAACCTCCTCCGCAACTTGATTAACTACCACGTGTTCACCTTCGTTTACTACACGTAGTAACATTGCCATGTTTAACATGAGGCAGAATATGAAACATGATGCTCGATGATGGATGCAAAAATTAATAAATTGGATACAATTTTCCTTCGCAGTACAGTTACAAACCAAACTAACCAAACCACATTCGTAACTGATGTGACCACACCAGCACCGATCACTTTGCTGAACTCTCCGACCACTATGGTGAACTATCCGACCACTACGGTGAACTATCCAACCACTACGGTGAACTATCCGACCACTACGGTAAACTATCTGACCACTACGGTGAACTATCCGACCACTACGGTGAACTATCCGACCACTACGGTGAACTATCCGACCACTACGGTGAACTATCCGACCACTACGGTGAACTATCCGACCACTACGGTGAACTATCCGACCACTACGGTGAACTATGCGGAGCAAAGATCGTCGGTGAGGGAGAACCGGCGACTGTAGTGATCAGAATGAATAAACAACAACTGACTAAGGACTACAGCATCGAAACAAAACCATAAGTACACTGATTACAGACAACGGCTCACCGAAAGGCTCTGGCCACGATGACACGCCCGCAGCGGTGAAGTTGCTGACCTCGAGGAAGAAAAAACGTGGATGAAGGAGTTCTCGGCAATTGCAGCGATCAATGCTAAATGGCCGGATTCGCAAGGAAAAGACGGAACTAGGACGGCCTTTACCGAGATGGCAACAATATTGGGGGAGACGATCGCGAGCTTGATGGAGCGATGACAACGGCGGTGGTGAAAAAAAAAGGAAGAAAAAGACGATGCGATGACGCGTCTTGGTACTTATAGCGTGGCGCAGAAGCTCAAGGAAGCCACGACGGAGCCGTTTACGTGCGGTAGCGACATCAAGGACGCCCGACGACGCTGGAACGCCAAGAAGGTCCGACGATAATGTAGCTTAAGCGGTGAACACTGCTTCACGAAATTACAAAATTGCCATACGCCAAAATTCACAAATTACTCTCAAATTTTCATAACAACTCAAAAATCTCCAAAAACAAAAGTTGTTCAAAATCGAAAGTTCTACAACTTTGCTTCTATAACCATCTCCTAATTACATCTAGATTTTGAAATGGATTTTCGGGTAGGATTTAAATCTTTGAAAAGCGGGGTTTTCTCGAAAAATTCAAAATCCAAACAAACTTTGAACTAGAGTCAACCAATACAATTCAACACATACCACATGAATATAAACTTGTTTTAGTGTATGCATCTCAAAGTTTTCACCAAATGCCAAATGCTTTGCAATGCATATGATGACATGTCGTGTTTTAGTATTTTAAACACCCGAGGTGTTACAATCCTTCCCCTAAAAGAAATCTCTACTTGAGTTTCAAAGCCATAGAGTAAGTAATGGAAAAGGAAATGTGTCAATCCAAAACATCCAGAACTTTTCCATAAAACAACCGAGGTTCTTTTACAAAACACATTTTGAAGTAACAAGAGCTAAACTAACATTATTCTATTCTATATTGACGCTAGAAACTCGAAACTTTTCTAACAAGTAATCTTCTCGATTCCCGGTAGCTTCCTCTTACGAATGTTGATTCCATTGTATCTTGTAGAACTTTATTGTTCTCCTCCGAGTAACACGATCTTTCCGATCCAACACTTTCGGATAGGATATTCTGAATAAGTCGATCTGGTTCAAGTTCCACTCCTTCAACTTCAACATTCCGCTCGGCACACTCGGAGACACTTCTTTAAGCGAGACACATGGAACACATCATGTACAGCTGATAAATGTTCTGGTAATTTCAAGCGATATGCCACTTTTCCAAACCTCTCCAAAATTTGATATGGTCCAATGTATCGAGGTGCCAACTTTCCTTTAACACCAAAATGGTTAACTCCCTTCATTGGTGATACTTTTAGATATACAAAATCTCCTTTGTTGAATACCAATTGTCTCCGTTGTCTATCCGCATAATTCTTTTGGCGGGACTGAGCTATTTTCAAATTACTTTGTATTTGCCTAACCTTGTCTTTCGTTTCTTTCACAAGGTCAACTCCAAAGAATCTTCTTTCTCCGGGCTCCGACCAACTCAGCAATGTTCTGCACCTACGGCCATAGAGTGCTTCAAATGGAGCCATTCTAATGCTTTCTTGATAACTATTGTTATATGAGAACTCGGCCAAAGGTAAGCATTCGTCCCACTTGTTGGAATAATTAAGGACACAACACCTTAACATATCTTCAAGCACTTGATTGACTCTTTCAGTCTATCCATCAGTGTGCGGATGATAAGCTGTACTATACAGAAGTTTAGTACCCAATGAAGCATGTAAGTGTTTCCAAAAACTGGAGACAAACTGTGTACCCCGATCGGACACTATAGTCTTGGGTACTCCATGCAAACTCATGATTCTTGCTAAGTACATTTTGGCATATTGGATCATAGGATATATTGTCTTGACTGGAAGAAAATGTGCTGACTTAGTGAGTCGATCTACAATAACCCATACTGAGTCAAATCCCTTTGATGTCTTGGGTAGACCAACAATAAAATCCATACTTATGTCCTCCCACTTCCAAGATGGAATAGGCAATGGTTGTAATTCACCAAATGGACCTCAAATGTACAAATTTCACCTTTTGACAAGTATCACACTTTGCTATATATCTAGCAATCTCTATTTTCATTTTAGTCCACCGAATCTTTGCTTCAAGTCATGGTACATCTTGTTACTTCTGGATGGATAGATAACCTAGTAGCATGTGCCTCCTCTAGAATTGATTATCGCAACTCGGGAACCTTTGGTACCACCAGTGATCCTTGAACCACAACACATCTTTATCATCTATCTTTGAAGCATTCTACTTTTCCATTCTCGACTCTTTCCTTGATATGGGCTATACCCTTGTTTTCCTTCTGAGTAGCAATAACTTGATCTCGAATAGTGGCTTCTACAATTATGTTGGTCAAACTTCCTTGTTGAATTACTTCTATATTCAACTTTTTCCATTTCTTGACATAAAGTCAAACCCATTGTTTTCAATGCCAGACAATTACAATAACTTTTATGCGGTGAGAGCATCTCGCAACTACATTTGCTTTACTAGGGTGATAATGTACTTCCAAATCATAATCCTTAATCAGTTCTAACCATCTTCTTTGTCGCATGTTCAACTCTCGTTTGAGTAAAGATATACTTTAAGCTCTTGTGGTGCAGATACATATGGCACGTATTACCAAGCGGTAATGCCGCCAAATCTTTAGAGCATGAATCATAGTCGCTAACTCCAAATCATGAGTAGGATAGTGTTCTTCATGTTGCTTAAGTTGCACGGACGCATAGGCAATGACTCGGCCTTCTTGCATCAACACACATCCAATACCAATACCAAGCATCACAATAAACATCAAACGGCTTCTCAATATCGAGGTTGAGCTAACAACTGATGCGATAGTCAACGACCTTTTTAAAGTCCGGAAAGCCTCTTCACAATCGATGACCGGACAAACTTGACTTGGTTCTTCAACAATTCAGTTATAGGTTTTGATACTTTAGAGAATTCGGAATAAACCGACGGTAATATCCCGCCAATCTAAGAAAACTCCAAACTTGATGAACTGTGGTTGGCGGTTTCCAATCAAGCACATCCCTCACTTTGCGGGATCAACTGCAACTCCTTCTGACAAGACATGTCCAAGAAATTGCACTTCCTTAAGCCAAAAATCACACTTGCTTTGAACTTCGCATACAATTGATGTTCTCTCAAACGAGTCGAACAATTACGAGGTGTTCTCGCATGTTCGCCTTATTCTTGGAATATACTAGTATATCATCTATAAATACCACTACAAACTTGTCTAGCTCGGGCATGAATACTGAGTTCATCAAATACATGAAATGAGCTGGGAGCATTGGTCAAACCAAAAGACATCACCAAGTATTCATATAATCCGTATCTACGTGGTAAATGCCGTTTTGGGAATATCTTGAGGCTTTATCTTGATTTGATGATACCACGATCTCAAATCTATCTTGGAGAAAACTTTGGCTCCGCCAACCGATCAAAAAGCAAATCTATCCGAGGTAATGGATACTTATTCTTGATGGTCACTTCATTCAACAGACGATAGTCAACACATAACCTCGTGGTCTCATCTTTCTTTTTCACAAAAATTGCGGACATCCCCAAGGTGAGGAACTAGGTTGGATAAACCCCTTCTCAATTAATTCTTGTAATCGAGCCTTCAACTTGGCCAATTCCTTAGGTGGCATTCTATAGGCTCTCCGAGAAATCGGAGCTGTTCGAGTTGTAACTCTATGCTAAACTGTACATCCCTATCGGTGGTAGACCGGGTAAATCTTGAAACACATCGGAAATTCACGCACCACCGGGATATCTCTAATCTCTTTGACTAAGCGTTGCACAAACTCGCCCATTGATCTTCTTAAGGATGGAAGTTGGATGAGAAGTTGAGAATTACTATCGAGCAAACTTACTCTTAAAGTCCTATTCAAAGCATCTATAATAGCCTTATCTTTGATACATCCAATTCATTTCCAAGATTACATCTATATCCCGATCCTTAAGGATAATCATGGTAGTGGGAAAAATATGCCCACCTAGGTTTACGGTACCGGTATACCATTTCCTTAGTACACGTATCGCGTCCCCGGCATTGTTGTAAAGAAACTTTCCTTTGTTGCCCCAATTGAAATTTCATGCTTCACGACAAATGTTCTATTGATGAATGAATGCGATCGCGAAATCAAAAAGTATAATCATAGGGGTGATTGGCAGCAGAAACATACCCATCATCACCGGCTCCCCTCCGAATTTCTCCACTTGAATATAGAACACCCATCCTGTCTTCCTCTCATCTTTGCCCTTGAGCATTCTCGATTGTGGTTCTTGTTTGGTGCCCGACCTGTTGTTGATTGGCAGGGGCCTTCTGATAATTTTGATTAGCCTACCTAGGGTATGGACATTCCCTGGAGAAATGACCAGTCCTTCCACAATTATAACACGGATAGTTGTGACCCTGTGACGTTGGAGCATTGCCACGAGGAGCATTGGTTGACTATGAGTTCGGATAGGTTATAACAGGACGGACATTTGACTGTTGCCCGGCTTGAAACTACGGTGGACGATAATGGTTTACTGGATGATAAATCACTCTCTGCCTCTTTTGGTTTCCACCAAAAGATCCGATTTACACATTCTTTTTCTTCTTGAGCTCCTTATCTTTGCCCGATACTTTGCCTCTCGAAGCAATTGCAATATTCTTCGCCTCATGATAAGTGATATTGGTACAGTTTGTCATCATTGTCCGCAGATTTGGTATTCGGACCTCTCATGAACCATTTTTTTTCTTGGCATCCGTATTGACATGTTCGGATGCATCTTTGCGACAGATGATTGAATCTTCCCACATACATTTGCATAACTGTTTGATCCCCTTGCCTCAAAGCAAGGAATTCATCCAGCTTCATAGCCATCACTCCTTCCAGGATATAATGGGCTCTGAAAGCAGTGCGAAATTCTGTCCAAGTTAACGGAACGCTTTGTGGGTTGCATGGCCATCAGATTTGCATACCAAGCACCAACTGCACCTCTAAGTTCTTTGGGCAAGCAAACAAACACCGGTTTACGAAACTCACGTGCGGTGAATAAGATCAAATTTCGCTCCATGGTCCTAAGCCGACCATCGACCTCCAATGGTTCATCCGCCTTGGTAAACACCGGGGTTTTGTATCCGTGAAATCCACATAGGTAGCCTCATGCTCATTATGATTGCGCCCACGGTTTCCATGCATCTGATTCTGATTACTTTGAGCCATCTCATGAAGCAAACGACAATTTTCCATAGTCACATTGACTAATGCAAATGATAGCATCACCCAGATTAATTACGGCATTGGTGGCGGGTTGGGGATATCATCATCATCTTGTGAAGTACCAGGGAATATCACGATCCCGCGTCTGACGCGATCTCTGCTCATAACAAACCAAACTTTATTCACAAGCCTTTATTGGATCTTACAAAAGCTTACTCGGACACATTACATAGGGTTTACTACTATAAACACCGGACCCTATAAGTACCAAAACAAGATACATAGCCTAACCATAATTAACTATTATACAACTCTACTCTTTTCGGTGATTACTTCAAACTTGAGTGCTCGGTATCCATTCCGAATTATTACCGCCTTCATCATCACTTTCATTGATCATTACTAATTCTTTAGGATCTTCTTCTTCTTCCTCTTCCGATTCGCTATCATTGGCAAGGATGACACACAGGTCCATGGCATCGACTTGAGGCTCATGATTCGGGTTTAGTAGATTGCTAAGCCTATGCACTTCCTCATGTAGATAGGTATTATGTTCTTCTAAATCTTCTACATAGAACTCTAGCTCATGAGTTCTAGCTCTAGCTACATTTTCCTCTCTGCTTAAAGCCTCATTTCGTCCCTCCACCGTATGAACTAATATACTTTCCACAGGTTCTCTGTGCGGTGGTGAGATGCCTCAATTGATCCTGTAATTCTCCTACCATATAGCATCCAAAGCCCTATCTCTAGTAGCTTGTGCTAATTCTATAGAAATTCTTTGTATCTCTCTCGCTTGGGGATCGGGCCTAGAATCGCTCTCTTGCTAGCACCATCGTTTCTAGGGGCAAGTTGGTGACGAGGAACTCCTTTGGGTCCAGTGGACTTACTTTAAGCGTCATCTTGGCACGAGCCATCTTGTAGAGAAACCAATTTAATCCAAGTAAGACCACTCACTAGTAGAGAACATACCTTTCATCTGATGCTAAAATGGGCTCTAGTCCCGGTATTTTTTATGCCTGGGACTAGAGAGACTTTAGTCCCGGTTGGTGTCTCCAACCGGGACTAAAGGTCCCCGCTTAACGGCTCTCAAGGCTCTGCCACGAGTGGCGGAGGACCTTTAGTCTGGTTGGAGACACCAACCGGGACTAAAGGTGAACATTACTCCCGTTGGAGCCACCAACCGGGACTAAAATCCTCAACCTTTAGTCCCGGTTGGTAATACCAACCGGGACTAAAAATAGACCCTTTAGTCCCGGTTGCTAACACCAACCTGGGACTAAAGGACCCTTTAGTCCCGTTGGTGTTACCAACCGGGACTAAAGGTCCCCCCGATGGGTTAGTTCAAAGGAAGCATCCCATCCATTGTTAGATGTGTTGTGTAGGTGGGGTGGTAAGCTACGCGCGAGGCAATGCATGGGGTCTTGGGTTCGAATCTCACGGGACGCAGCGGTGGGAGACATTATTTTTTTAAAGCTGGGAGGACCTTTAGTCCCGGTTGGTGTTACCCACCGGGACTAAAGGTCCCTTTAGTCCCGGTTCTTGACCCGTGACTAAAGGACCCCCCCTTTAGTCCCAAATGCTTATTCCCGGGTGGGGAACTGGGACTAGAGGGGGTTCCCCACCGGGAGTAAAGCACTGTTCTCTACCAGTGACTTGATCAAAGTCTAAAGAGCAGCTATGATGGATTACATTCCTCAAACCAGACTCACTACTCAACCCCAGACTAAGAGGTGAAGGAAGTAACGAGTGAATTATTCATGATGCATGAATCGTTCTTACGAACAAAAACATCAAAGTTTATAATGCACATAATCAACATTTATTTTTTTTATATAGGGCATAGTAAGATTACTACTCCACCACACAAGACCCTTTTAATCAAATAAGGAATGGTGAGAAAGAAATAAGACAAGTCAGAAGCAATTTGGACCAAATTAATCAAGTTAAATTTAGTCATCCCAAATCATTTTGAAGTTTTCGTAAACCAATACCATAAAAACTTTGTAACGAATGCTCTGATACCATTCTGTGGCAGAACCTCCTAAATTATAGGACCCACATACATTTGTCACTGTCCAAAGACCTTTGACAACAATGCATATGTTCCTGGTAACTTAAGAAGTCATCGGGTGTCCTCGGGAAACCCCGAATCATCCACGATTTCCGAAAGCGGGATCACATTACGAGTCATTGCGATATTACAACAGTTTATTCAAATAAATACATCGAGTAAAAGTAGCGAAAGACTTACAATTACATAGTTTACAAACCATTTGTTTCAAACCCTACAACTAAGTTCGATATTAATACAAACCAAAGTAGTGGAGCGGCATTATAATATAATACAAAACACACAATGAAAGGCTGCCTCGCCTTAAGGGCCACACAATTACTTCTCAACGCCATCACAAGGTACAATCATCATGCAAAGACGATCCAAAACAGATCTGCTCATGAGGCTCACCTCAAACAAGGGTCAACGAACCACGAGTACAAAAGTACTCAACAAGACTTAACCAAAATAAGAACCGATAACTCGGGAATGCGGTGAGGGATTCAAGGTATGGTTTTAGCAATAATCAAAGTTATTTTATGTAAAAGCTCTTTGACAAAATTCTTTGTTTCAATAGTTTAAACTTCATACAATCATATACAAAGATGACACGATCCGTAATAAGATCATGAAACTTCATATCCAACACCTTCATCAACCATTCTCAAGTTCCAGATTATTAATTACTACGATGATGAACAAGTGAGTTGAGTCTCCATAAGCGAGGAGCAACGACGATTGAACCGATTATAAACCCAATTTGGGAATTCCAGACCACCACGACATATGCGGGTCCACGACCTACATATACCAACCTATTCTCGGATCCTCTAAAACAAGAACGGGTCCGCGCCACCCGAGAATACAATACTCCACCAATCCAGCCCATTGCCACGCGTGGGTACACGCTATTCCCGCCATCTCTCCACTCCCGGTCTTGAGTAGCCATTCTCGTAATAGAATTGCCAAGTTCAGGCTTACGGAGTATGTGGTTAGTACTACAAATTCTCACCTCATGCAATTCAACAACAGGCGTGCCTTAATCGACCAAAGCGGAAGATCCCGCTCACAAGACCTCCATGTCTTGTGGCTCACACACACCGAGTCCGCCTGGGTCTAGATTTATTACTCCACATTCTCATATCACATGCTAACATAATTAACCAATGTTCCATTTAAAACTTGCAGTGGCGGGTAATCACCCGACTTTCATCGTCTCACGATAGTTAAGCAAAACTAGGCATATACTGAGTTTAAAACTGTAATATGGTAAATATGGAATAACAAGGGTGGTAATGCACCAATTAGGCTCTTACTTAACTCTTAATCACTTAATGCGATGAACGGAAAGCAAAAGCGAAATTAATTTGTAAAACACAAGGTAGGGTTGTATGCATCCGGGCTTGCCTTCGTTGACGGAAAAGTCCGGCTCTTGCGACGCTTCACAAGTCTTCGATCCGACCTCAACAGACAGATCAACCTCCTCCGCAACTTGATTAACTACCACGTGTTCACCTTCGTTTACTACACGTAGTAACATTGCCATGTTTAACATGATGCGGAATATGAAACATGATGCTCGATGATGGATGCAAAAATTAATAAATTGGATACAATTTTCCTTCGCAGTACAGTTACAAACCAAACTAACCAAACCACATTCGTAACTGATGTGACCACACTAGCACCGATCACTTTGGTGAACTCTCCGACCACTATGGTGAACTATCCGACCACTACGGTGAACTATCCGACCACTACGGTGAACTATCCGACCACTACGGTGAACTATCCGACCACTACGGTAAACTATCCGACCACTACGGTGAACTATCCGACCACTACGGTGAACTATCCGACCACTACGGTGAACTATGCGGAGCAAAGATCGTCGGTGAGGGAGAACCGGCGACTGCAGTGATCAAAATGAATAAACAACAACTGACTAAGGACTACAGCATCGAAACAAAACTGTAAGTACACTGATTACAGACAACGGCTCACCAAAAGACTCTGGCCACGATGACACGCCCGCAGCGGTGAAGTTGCTGACCTCGAGGAAGAAAAATGTGGACAGTGAGTTCTCGGCAATTGCAGGTGATCAATGCTAGCTGGCTGGATTCGCAAGGAAAAGACGGAACTAGGACAGCCTTTACCGAGATGGCAACAGCGCTGGGGAGACGATGCAAGCTTGATGGAGCGATGACAACGGCGGTGGTGAAAACAAAGGAATAAAAACGACGATGACGATGTCTTGGTACTTATAGCGCGGCGCAGAAGCTCAAGGAAGCCACGACGGAGCCGTTTCTGTGCCAGCGCGACATCAAGGACGGCCACGACGTGCCTGGAACGCCGAAGAAGGTCCGACAGCAATGTAGCTTAGGCGGTGAACACTGTTCACAAAAATTACAAAATTGCCATACGCCAAAATTCACAAATTACTCTCAAATTTTCATAACAACTCAAAAATCTCCAAAAACAAAAGTTGTTCAAAATCGAAAGTTCTACAACTTTGCTTCTATAACCATCTCCTAATTCTGTCTAGATTTTGAAATGGATTTTCAGGGTAGGATTTAAATGCTGAAAAGCGGGTTTTCTCGAAAAATTCAAAATCCAAATAAACATTGAACTAGAGTCAACCAATACAATTCAACACATACCACATGAATATAAACTTGTTTTAGTGTATGCATCTCAAAGTTTTCACCAAATGCCAAATGCTTTGCAATGCATATGATGACATGTTAGGTTTTAGTATTTTAAACACCCGAGGTGTTACAGGCTGTGACACCCAAGGATCATTGGGCTCACCACGAGATTCGCACGCTGCTCGAGCGTGCAGCGGCGCAGTAGGTAGAGAGCTTGTTGTCTCGGCGACTTGAGGTCGACACTAGCCAGCACACACCCTTAGAGCGCCCCGCTAGGGATGCGTCGGTCCACCAGGAGCCACAAGGAGGTAGGCAGTGCACCGCGGTCCCGGTACATCAGCGTCTCGGCCACAACCATGACGCATGCAACACCCTCGATGCCCGCAGGCGTACTTATGACAACTCAAGAGAGGGAGCTAGCCACGGCTATCACCCTCGTCGTGGCGGACGCTACGACAGCGGTGAGGACCGAAGCTCGAGCCCTAGCCTGCTGGGGCCTTAGGCCTTCAACCAACACATCCTCAACGCTGACTTCCCGCCAAGGTACCGACCACCAACCAACATCCCGAAGTACTCTAGGGAAACGAACCCCGGACTATGGCTCCAGGATTATCAGCTTACCTACCAAGTCAGTGGTGTGGATAATGACGATTTCATTATCCGCAACCTTCTACTATTCTTGGCCGATTCGGCACGAACATGGTTGGAACACCTACCGTCCAACAGAATCTAGAGTTGGGCGGACCTAGAGGAGATCTTCGTGGGGAACTTCTAGGGCACATACAAGCACCCTAGGAACCCATGGGACCTCAAGAACTACCGACAGAAGGCCGGTGAGACCCTCCATGGGTACATTCGGCATTTCTCCCAGCAGTGCAACAAGCTACCTAATGTCGCTGACGTCGACGTTATAGGAGCTTTCTTTTTGGGAACACCTGTGAGTCTTTGGTTCACAAGCTGGGACGCAAGGGCCTACGAACCACCAAGGAACTCCTAGATATCACCACCAGCCACGCCTCGGGCAAAGAAGTAGTCAAAGCGATCTTCGACCGCCTCAAAGGCAAGGAGAGATAGGACGAGGACACCGGCAAAGGCGCCTCAAATCATACCGCCAAGAAGAAGAATAAGCAGTGGTGCGAGGGCTCTCTCTATCACAGAACCGACCAATTTATAAGAGCACAAGTACAATGGCAGCCCACAAGCGGTCGCACTATCATACTTGAGCCCATATAAACCCGTAGTCCATCGAGTACCACAACGGGTCTCGATAAACGATCCACATACAACCAAGATCATACATGATTCAATATACATGTCACATGTTACATAAAGTTCATAGATACAGTTCATTCATCACAGTATGAAATAGAGTTATTACAAACCAAGTTCGATAGATAGTAGCGGAAGCAAATGAAAGTTCGAAAGTACCATTTGCCAACGTAGTTCAAATACAGTGCCAACACATGATCACCATCCACAAAAACATATAGAAGGATTATTAAAGATGCCTGCCCAAGGCTCACTCCTCATGCACGGTGGGATAGAAGCAATTCTTGCAATAGCCGTGATAGACGGTACCATCTGCAACAATGGGAATAAAACCCTGAGTACGAGAAGGTACTCAGCTAGACTTACACATCATAAACTAGAAATAAAATGACTCCAAGGATTATGCAAGGCTGTATAAGTGGAGGTAGCTTGACAACATTTTGCATAAAAAGCGATTAACTCAATTATACAATTATACTTTGGTCATCAAGTTAATTATAGCTATTCATCTCTAGATTAGCAACTATGCTGTGCCAAACATGTGGTACATCATTTTAAGAGCATACAATAGTAACCATAGCCGGTGTAGTAATTCCACGTTTCTCAGAACCATCACATTCCATAATATAATTACTATGATGTTGGGGCTAGCCAAGTTTCTCACTATCCGGGAGAGACGACGATTCGAATCGATTTCAACTAGCTAGGAATTTATTCTTAACACAAACCTTGGCAGACCAGATCAACGGTCACCTTAGGTCACCTTTGGTACAACTCAAGTACACATTTCATGGGTTCGCCCAGCGCCGCACAATCAGGGACAACCAGCTGCCAGGACGATCAGGACTACCCTGCCCTTGGACTCAAGGCTGGCTCCCCGCACATCCTTACTACCATCCAGAGTGCGCACTCTAACAGAGTGGGACCTAGCTTGAGTTGAGCTACTCAGCTTCACGGTCAGAATGAGTTATCCAACCAGCTAAGTGATAGGCATGTGTTCAATCTTGTCAAAAGTACCAACAACGGTACGGTCCTTAATCGACGCAGACGGAATCACATGAGTCAACCTACACATAGACTCCACCCGACCTCCATTTACTTTACCCCATTGTTCTTTTCCACAATAGCAAATATAGCCAACCGTGCTTCGGTATCCACCTATATCTCACAGGTGATAGGAAATCACTCGACTTCTACCGGTCTAAGCATGGCTAAGCATATATTCGATCCTAGACCTACTTAGGGTTAAAGGTGTATATATATGGACAAGGTAGTTCCATGCACCAAGTGTTTCTAGTCAACTCTTATAACCTAATTCATCAATCATAAAGGACTCAAGTAGTATTTTGTAAAACACTAGGAGACTTAGAATGCTTCGGGGCTTGCCTTTGAGGAAAGAGGTGGGGCGGTGATTAGGGCACTCAGGGAGCTCTTCTAGAGTTTGCTCCTCTTCTCCTAGAGCTATGGCTTGAGGAATCTCCTGCTGATCCCCTTCCTCTTCTTCGTTGAATTCCAGCAACGTTATCTCCTCGATCGATCCTATATGCATGATCATGTAATAAGATATCGCGAATGCATGTATGACGAAACATATAATATGATAAAACATGATGAATGCATCCTTGTAGGTATTTTCAATAGCATGGGGTTAAAGTAATAACAAGTGCATCCTATTCTACTGAGTAGGTGCATATCTCTTCTCTATTACTTTAGCAAACACTTCAGCAATTCATTTACCGAACTACAAAATAGCAGCTAATTGTTTTAACCATAACTATAATTATATACATCAAAATCATATGGTTGTGGACATTATGGAAAGCTTATGAAATTGTCTATAAGTTTCTTTTAATACTCTTAAGGTGATTCAACAGTTATCTTGGTTAAACAATTAGATTAATCAAATCTGTCTAGAAAGTAAACATTTCAGAAACAAACTTCCAACAACCAAAACTCTTAAACCCTAAGGACTATGACCATGCAAATTTAACACAAGGTAAATTAGTAAGTTATCTACAACTTTGTTATTAACAAGTTTTATAGAAAAGACAATTATCAACATGAAATCATCCATTCAACTGAAACTATACATGCAACCACTTATTTGGATTATAAAGCAATAATTAATTAGTTGTATACAACCAATTGTTTCTAAGCTTTACTATGAAAACCCACAGTTCATATGCATCACAAGCACCATAGAAAACGTCATGGTCAAGCACAATTTATTCATTTAAATGCCTTTATTAATTTAATTAAATAATTAGGGGAAATAACAAACATATACAAATGTGCACAATAAATTCTCATAAAATTACAATGGCTTTCAAGTTCTCCCATTAGACTATTGTAAAAAGTTCATACCATTTGGACATGTATAACATCCTATGCAAAAATGACAAGCTAGCAAGGTCAATTTTAGTGAAAATATTTAACCCTATAGAAAAGTGTCAAACAACATATTATATATTTTTACTAGCTTCATATTAGTGCCATACTACTGTACAAAAATTTGCATAGCAATATGTTACATATTTTTATCCCTATAATTTTCCTTAGAAAATGCCATTTATTAATAGATAAATAGAAAGATCATAATTCAATCAAGTTTACTGCCAATTTAATATTTTTTCTAGCTAGAGCATGTCATCACAAGACTAACAAAATTATAATCACAATTTTATCACATTTCTAGCTCAACATATATAATTTACAAGATTGTAAACATTCAAAAAGCATTTATCTAAATACATTTTAATCACCAATAAAAATACTAGAAACTGTACATCTCATATTTTTATAAAATACTACACTTCCTAAGGAACACAAAAAATTTGGTTCACCAAAAATGGACCTATACAACTCAACTTATGATTTTTCAAAGTTAGCACAAGAATCTGCAAAAGAAATAACAGAAACCCTACGTAGCAGTCGCTGACAGAGGGGACCCATTGGTCAGGGGACCCCACTCGTCAGAGAGCCGAAGCAGGGCACGTTGGTTGGCTGGCGTTATCTCGCCGACGACGAGGTCTCTGGTCAAACCGAACACACCGTGAGTGATCTACTCACTGAGCCGCATCGATTGACCTAGGTGGTGGCAGCGCAGATGCGACGGAGCATGCTCGTCTCCGGCCATGGCAAGGCTCTACGAGAGGCGCGGTGGTGAGATTGCGCGGCGGCTGCACATCATGTTCCACTGGCGAGGCAATGGCTTGCCATAACATCGTGCTACATTCTAGTGCGCATCCTACCCAAGCTCTAATGCGTGGAATCAAAAGAAATGCGCATGCAAGCTCAACAGTGACGAGCTCGCTGTGAAGGCGGCCATGGAAGCCGAGATCTCCGGCGAGCGCGGGAACGGCGATTTCGCCCTCACCGTAGCTTGTCTGGCGCCGCAACCACATCGAGGAGGTAGAGAGGAATGCGGAAAAGCTAGCTGCAAGATGAAGGCGGCAATGGCGCGGTGGAGCGGGCGCTAGGCGATGGTAGAGCTGCTTGGTTGCTTAGCGGCGCTCGGCTCTTCCGTGGCGAGGGTGAGAGAGAGCTATGGAGAGGGAGAGAGTGAGCGCGTGTGAGTGGAACTGAGGCATGTGGCTTTGCAGATAATGCACGCCAGCACGCTACGGCGAGGGTCCGTCGTCGACTAGTGGCGGCCACGCAGCGGCTAGAAGCTGCGCTCGGTCGGCCACCTCAGCGCGCGACGCGGCGTTCGTCCGGGTTCGATCAGGTGACTGACATAGCAAATCGAAGGCGCTAAATCTCTCGATCCACGGCGAATTAGTGCACAGTGCTAAAACCAAATTTGTAGAGCTACATACCAGCTACAAATTTGCTTAAGAAACCAAAGTCCAATTCTCAATGGTTAGGAAGATATTTCAGCACAAAGTCGAGCACGTCACACTGTAAACTCCAAATTACTTAGCAAATTTTCTAAGTGCTAAAAACAGTGAAATGTTGATTCTTGTGAGCCAAATTCAAGCATGTTAGGAGCTGAACTAGCCTATGACCCAAAAATAAAAGTTGTTGCTCTACTCAAATACTACAACTTTGCTTTAGTGCACACATCCATGCAAAGGCTCTATGACATAGTTCAACCTAGGTCAAACATACCACTTTTTCAAATGATGACTTACACTACAACTATGACTTAGTGACCAAACTAGCCCTAGTCATGAATACCAAAGTTGTTCATAATGACATTCTAAACATGGTTAAGGTATTCCTAAGGTCACACAAGCA
This sequence comes from Miscanthus lutarioriparius, assembly GCA_904845875.1. Lineage (NCBI taxonomy): Eukaryota > Viridiplantae > Streptophyta > Magnoliopsida > Poales > Poaceae > Miscanthus > Miscanthus lutarioriparius. Next base: position 47,206,512 of record CAJGYO010000006.1, read on the forward strand.
TTTCATACATTGGTTACACATAATACTTCCTAGTTCAACAAGCATATCATCACTTAGGAGCTTAATTAGATAAAGTGATCTACATGAACGTTGTTTCATTAGTCATCCTAAGTGTAGCTAAGGTGCTTTAGTGGCCAACATCAACCACTTTCACTTATTCACACATGATCATAAGCATACACCTATAGAAACATAAAATAACAAGGCATGTTTCACATGTTTCAGTTGTATGTTTCATATGTAAAAGCTTATATATGAATGCTTGATGATTATGCTCATGCAATGCAAGTCAAATTATGCAAGCCTAACACCTAGGGCATTAAAGTCCCTCCACCATACAGAAATCTCATCCTAAGATTTACAAGACCTACCATTCTTTGAAAAAGGTGGGATAAACCTCACGTAAGTAATCCTCCTGTTCCCACGTGGCATCTTGTTCATTGTGATTATTCCACACCACCTTGTAGAACTTAATGACCCTACTCTGGGTTACTCTTTCCATCTCTTCTAATACTTGGATTGGTTTCTCTTCATAGGTCAAATCCGATTGGAGCTTAATGTTGGTGGGTGCAACGGCTTCCTCAGGTATGCGAAGACATCTCTTCAACTGAGAAACATGGAAGACATCGAATATTGCACTCATCTCTGGAGGAAGTGGTAACTTATAAGCGACCTTCCCTTTTCATTTAGTAATCTTGTATGGCCCTACATATCTAGGCGCAAGCTTTCTTTTCACTCCAAATCTCTATACTCCTTTCATGGGTGACACTTTCAAGTATACATAATCTCCCACTTTAAAAGTCAGTGGTCTTCTTCTTTTATCAGCATAACTCTTTTGTCTTGATTGAGTTGCTTTCATATGCTATTGGATAATGCGCACCTGCTCTTCAGCTTCAGTGACAAAGTCAATGCCAAAGTATCTTCTTTCGCCTGGCTCAATCCAATTCAACGGAGTTCTGCATTTCCTACCGTACAAGGCTTCAAACGGAGCCATCTTGATGCTTGCTTGATAATTGTTGTTGTAGGAGAACTCGGCTAAAGGTAGCCATTTCTCCCATGAACCCTTGGAAGATATAACACAAGCTCTCGGCAAATCTTCTAAGATCTGGTTCACTCGCTCAGTTTATCCGGACGTTTGTGGATGGTATGCTGAGCTACTAATTAGTTTAGTCCCCAAGGCATGGTGCAAGTGTTCCCAGAAATGAGCTATAAACTACGGTCCTTGATCTGAGATTATAGTCCTGGGTATTCCATGTAGTCTCACGATCTGAGAAATGTACAACTCAGCGTACTTCCTCACGTGATACCTGGTGTTCACTGGTATAAAATGTGCTGACTTGGTGAGACAATCTACAATGACCCATATTGAATCGTGACCTTGCTGTGTCATTGGAAGGCCTGTGATAAAGTCAATAAAATTTCTTCCCATTTCCACTCTGGAATAGGCAATGGTTGAAGTAATCCAGCAGATTTGAAATGAACGGCCTTTACTCTACTGCAATTATGACACCTAGTGACATAGGCGACGATCTCTTTCTTCATCTTGGTCCACCAAAAATGGGTTTTCAAATCTTGATACATTTTGCTACTGCCCGGATGGATAGACAACTTGGACAAATGAGCTTCATCTAAAATTTGATTTCTAAGCTCATGGTCTTTTGGTACCACAAGTCGGTCCTCAAACCATAGCACACCTCTTTCATCTAATCTAAAATGCTTGGTTTCTTGTTCTTGCATCTTTCTCTAGATGTGAAATATACCTACATCCGTCTTCTGCAGTTCTATAATTTTGCTCTCAAGTGAACAACTGATAGTGATATTGTGCAGCACAACAGGATGTAACAAATTAAATCCATCTTCCAACAATGCTTCCAAAGTGTTGCAATGAGATTTCCGACTAAGTGCATCTGCTACAACATTGGCTTTCCCTGGATGGTAGTGCACTTCCAAATTGTAGTCCTTGATCAGTTATAACCATCTTCGCTGTCTCATGTTCAGCTCAGGTTGAGTGAAGATATATTTGAGACTTTTGTGGTCAGTATATATATGACATACATTGCCCAACAAATAATGTCTCCATATCTTTAATGCATGAACTACTGCAAGCTCTAAATCATGCGTAGGGTAATTGACTTCATGTTTTCTCAACTGCCATGAAGCATAGGCAATCACTCTTCCTTCTTGCATGAGCACACACCCCAAACCTATACCTGATGCATCACAAAACACATCGAAAGGCTTTTCAATGTTGGGTTGTGCTAAAACAAGAGCTGTAGTTAACAGAGTCCTTAGGGTGTGAAAAACTGCTTCACACTCTGGTGTCCAATTGAACTTCTCATCTTTCTGAAGTAGTCTAGTCATGGGCTTAGCTATCTTGGAGAAATCTGAAATGAAACGACGATAGTAACCTGCTAACCCTAGAAAACTCCAAACTTCATGGACCGAAGTCAGGGCCTTCTAATCCATGACCTCTTGTACTTTAGATGGGTCTACAGAAATTCCATCCCTCGAAAAGATGTGACCCAAGAAAGGTACTTTACTCAACCAAAATTCACATTTGCTAAACTTGGCATATAACTTATGTTCCCTCAATCTGGACAGAACAATTCTCAGATGCTCTGCATGATCTGGCTCATTCTCCGAATAAATCAAGATATCATTGATAAACACAACCACCAACTTGTCAAGCTCGGGCATAAATACCAAATTCATTAAGTACATGAAGTAGGCAAGAGCATTCGTCAGTCCAAAAGACATCATCAAATACTCGTACAAGCCGTGCCTACTAGAGAAGCGGTTTTAGGTATGTCCTCTGGCCTAATCTTTATCTGATGATAGCCTCACCTCAAGTCAATCTTGGAGAATACCTTTGCTTTTAGCCAACTGATCGAACAAGATGTCGATATGAGGCAAAGGATACTTGTTTTTGATGGTCACAGCATTAAGTGGCCTATAATCCACACACATTCTCAAGGACTTGTCCTTCTTCTTTACAAACAAAGCTGGACATCCCTATGGGGATGAACTAGGTTGAATGAGACCTTTGTCCAATAGTTTTTGTAACTGAATTTTAAGTTCAGCTAGCTCATTTGGTGGCATCCTATAGGGTCTTCTTGAGATAGGTGCCGTACCTAGCACTAACTCAATCTTAAATTCGACATCCCTATCAGGTGGTAAACCTGGTAACTCATCTAGGAATACATCAAGAAACTCACAAAACACTGGGATATCACACATGGTAGTGGCTTAGATAGCACAAGCCAAGTGTTGGAGTTCAAAATTTCAGGAAAGTGGTACTAGAAAAGCATTACCTCCCTTGGGTTCTCTCAACATAATAGTGCGAGTGCTAGTGTCAATGAGAACACCATGATTGCTCATCCAACTCATGCCTAATATCACATCTATGGATAATCCTGGCAATACTATTAGATCCATCGTATACTCCCTCTCTTGTATAGAGATGAGCACATTTCTAACTATCTTATTTATAGAGATAGTAGCCCTAGCTGAACTTATACTATAACCACTCTTGCTTACCTCAATTACTTTCTGATCATGTCTAGATGCAAATGATTGGCTCATAAATGAATGAGAAGCTCCTGAATCAAATAAAACAATGGCGGGATGTTTGTTAACAAGGAACATACCAGTGATGACAGCCTCTCCTGTGGGAACCTCTTCAACAGCAGTATAGTGCACGTATCTAGGACGTGCCTTAGGATTCACCTGTCTCTAATTTCACTGGTTCTGATTGCTATTCTTCTTAGGATGGGGGCACTCTTTGGACCAATGGCCCAATTGATTACAGTTGAAGCAGAGTTGATTGCTCTTAGATTTTATGGAGCTTCCTTGCCCTCCATTCCCCTTGGGTAAGGCAATGGTGAACGCCTTACGAAACACCTTCTGAGGTCGGTTGGTCTGAGCTTTTGGTGGAGGAGGCCTGAACTTGGGCGCTAGTGGTTGAAACTATGGCCTAGCTGCCACTGGAGCTCTGGACTAAGAAGACCCTGAGGCGCCTGCCTCAGCTGCCCTCTTGCAACCCATTGCTGCGGCATGCATATTGTTGTGGTTCTCCTGAGTCAATGCATCATTGATGAACTCATTGTAGGTGGTGCACCTCGAGTTGGCCATAGTCTTCATCAACTTAGTGCCAAGACCTCTCTTGAAGCTTTCTATCTTCTTTTCTTCAGTGTCAACAAAACCTGGGGCATAACGAGATAGATTGTTGAAAGCATGCATATACTCAGTAAGGGTCTTGGTCCCTTGTGTGAGCCGCATGAACTTAGTTGCCTTCACGCGCATCAGCCCTGGGGGAATGGATGTCCCCTAAAGGCTAACTTGAATTGCTCCCACGTGACCTGTGCATTGGCAGGTAAAGAGGACAGGAAATGGGTCCACCATATCCTAGCCGGTCCCTGCAGCTGATGGGATGCATATTCTGCCTTCTGATGTTCTGTGACCCTCAGTAGACATAACTTTTGCTCAATAGTGTTGAGCCATTCGTCCGCCTGGAGCAGTTCTTCGACCATCTTGAAAATAGAAGGCTTGGTGTCCAAGAAATCCTTGAAAGTGCTATACTGATTCATCTCAGGCCCCTATTGTTATTGGTGGGCGCGAGCCGTGTTCTACGCAATGAGGCGCAGGGTTTCCTCCATAGTCCTCTGACTTCCCAGGAATTATGCAAAGAACTCATTTGCAAATGGTGGTGGCGGTGGTGGTAAGTCACCGTCATTGCCCCCTTGGCTGCTGCCTGCTCTAGGACGAGTCATCTGTAAAGTTGCAACAATAAGTGATTATTGGATGATGTCAAGAGATTGCAGATGAATTATATACTCATGCCAAACTGAAATTACTAGAGAGAATCTTAAATTCATACAATAAAACAGAGGCATAATAATTCATTCTCGCAACATGACATCTCCAATTTCACCACTTATCGGGCTCGCAGCGCGTTAACATTCAAGTCATAATTAGCAGTAAGACAAAACTGGAATTTCATTAACGTTCAACCCAACGCAAAATAACATGCAAGTACCAATATTACATGAAAGTCCAACCGAAATTACCAAACTTCAACTACAAGTCCATTACATAATAGCGAGGATACATCTAGTGTTTCAACTAGTCACTAGGTGATTCTAATCTTCATTATGGTTGCTGTCGAGGTCGAAGATAGGATCATCCTCATTCTCTAGCTCCACTTCTTCCTCATCCCAACTGTCATCTTCTACTAACATTTCTAGATCTTTGTCTTCCTCATCAAGGATCGGGTGCAATTGGTTGTTCAAATAATGCACCTCATGCTGAAGATCCATCACTACATGCTGGGCCTGTGCAAGCTGCTACTACAAGTCCCTCTCAGCACGGTCCTGCATGGCGCTCATGGCATGGGTCCTATCTCATTCTGCTTCTACTGAAGTGGCATGGTTGTTTGCTAGGTTTCACTGGCGTGTAGCTGTGAATGCCTCGGCACGGGTGGCCTCCAGTTGCTCTTGCAATCCTACTAACATTGCTTGATCATCTACTCTAGCTTCTTGGGTGGTAGCTCTCTGTTGATCCACTTGCTCCATTTGGGTGTGGAGATTTCCCAAAGCTACATAGGCTTGATTGGTTTCCCATCGAGCCTCACTTGCTGCCTTTTTGTGCTTGCGCACACGCTTCTTGAGCTTACATTGTGCGGCTTCGGCTATCATGAGCTTATCCATGCAAGTGGTATAGGATTCTTACCAGAATCCCTGATGTCCTGATGAGTGTAGAACATCTTCATTACTACAAACATGCTGCTCATAGCGGGACTAGAACTATCTGCCCGCTCATCCCGATCTCAGATCAACACATTGCGATTATGTTGTGCCCATACTACTGTGGATGGATCTACCCAAGGAAAAATACCAGCAGCATTGCCAGTAAGCTCATCCCCGTGCTACTGATAGATCTGACACAGTACCTCAAAGGCTACTACTTGGGCAGCTTCCCAAGGAGTTCTTCCTTTAGATTTCGCTTTCCATTCCTGCCAGAAGGGTGCTTGTGTACGAGCTGGTATGGTTAGTTGCACTTCATACCATGGCTGTCACTCCAGGTATACTTCATTCCAGTGATAGAGGGGTGGTTCATAATACCCCGCATAGTGCAAGACCCTCCAAAGCAGAGCAGGAGTTCCAAACATCAACAGGAAACTCTCACTTCCAGCCGGTGCTGCCATCTGTACCAACAACATATGCAACTCTCGTGAGGCAAAGTCATAATGGATAAGAGTTACATAACCGAGTAAGAAATCTATAAGGGGAGGAAAAATGCAAGTATTAAATAATGATTTAACATGATGCATTCACATTTCGTACGTCCTTACAAACTTAGGAAAAATTATTTCTAATGGCATACATGGTGGCATACATACGTTCTCTCATATATAGCATAGCTAGTCGGGCTACACGTTTCGTTGTTAGTGTACCTGCACAAGAGTTTCATTTCAGCCCAACCCCACAATTAAATATGCAGAATGTAAATCTAGGCTCTAGGTTGTAATCTAAATACTTCCATATATGTATAACCATACATATATGTCCGTGTCAAAGGTACCCAATGACAATTTATTACCCACAATTAAATACGCACCATATACACATGCAAGCATGCATACATAGCCGTACCAAAGCTAGCTCTCCCCAACCGCACGCTCACATCTTGCGGTCATGCCACTCATCAACTTACCTTCTTACCTTGGCGTAGAGGCATTTGATCCATACATTACCACTCAAATGAATGGCATCCATACAATAGCACGCCGTATGGACGATGAAAGTAAAAACCCCCAAGTTAGTACTTAAATAGCCACCTAAGAGTCCTTAACTGGGCATACAGAAAGTGATCACCGGCACACTTTAGATTTCAGATCTAGGTTTCAAATACCTATTTATATAGCTATTAGTTGCTAGAAACTAGTTTTGGAAAACAAAAACCTTTGTTTTAAATACACATGTGGCAATTAATATTGAATCTTGCTCTGATGCCAGCTACCGCAGAACCAACCAATTTATAAGAGCACAAGTACAACGGTAGCCCGCAAGCGGTCGCACTATCATACTTGAGCCCATATAAACCCGGTAGTCCGTCGAGTACCATGACGGGTCTCAATAAATGATCCACATACAACCAAGATCGTACATGATTCAACATACATGTCACATGTTACATAAAGTTCATAGATACAATTCATTCATCAGAGTACAAAATAGAGTTATTACAAATCAAGTTTGATAGATAGTAGCTGAAGCAAATTAAAGTTCAAAAGTAGCATTTGCCAACATAGTTCAAATACAGTGCCAACACATGATCACCATCCACAAAAGCATATAGAAGGATTATTAAAGATGCCTGCCCAATGCTCATTCCTCATCCACGGTGGGATAGAAGCAATTGTTGCTATAGCCATGATAGACGGTACAATCTACAACAATGGGAATAAAACCCTAAGTACGAGAAGGTACTCAGCTAGACTTACCCATCATAAACCAAAAATAAAATGACTCTAAGAATTATGCAAGGCTATATAAGTGGAGGTAGCTTGACAACATTTTACATAAAAAGCGATTAACTCAATTATACAATTATACTTCGGTCATCAAGTTAATTATAGCTATTCATCTCTAGATTAGCAACTATCCTATGCCAAACATGTGGTATATCATTTTAAGAGCATACAATAGTAACCATAGCCGGTGTAGTAATTCCACGTTTATCCGAACCATCACATTCCATAATACAATTACTACGATGTTGGGGCTAGCCAAGTTTCTCACTATCCGGGAGAGACTGTGATTCGAATTGATTTCAACCAGCTAGAAATTTATTCCTAACACAAACCTTGGTAGACTAGATCAACGGTCACCTTAGGTCACCTTTGGTACAACTCAAGTACACATTTCGTGGGTTCGCCCAGCGCCGCACATTCAGGGACAACCAGCTGCCAGGACGATTAGGACTACCCTACCCTTGGACTCAAGGCTGACTCCCCGCACATCCTTACTACCATCCAGAGTGCACACTCTAATAGAGCAGGACCCGGCTTAAGTTGAGCTACTCAGCTTCACGGTCGGAACGAGTTATCTGGCCAACTAAGTGATAGGCATGCGTTCAATCTTGTCAAAAGTGCCAACAATGATACGGTCCTTAATCGACGTAGACGGAATCACATGAGTCAACCTACACATAGACTCCACCCGGCCACCATTTACTTTACCCCATGGTTCTTTTCCACGATAGCAAATATAGCCAACCGTGCTTCGGTATCCACCAATATCTCGCAGGTGACAGGAAATCACCCGACTTCTACCGGTCTAAGCATGGCTAAGCATATATTTGATCCTGGACCTACTCAGGGTTAAAGGTGTATATATATGGACAAGGTAGTTCCATGCATCAAGTGTTTCTAGTCAACTCTTATAACCTAATGCATCAATCATAAAGGACTCAAATAGTATTTTGTAAAACACTGGGAGACTTAGAATGTTCCGGGGCTTGCCTTTGAGGAAAGAGGTGGGGCGGTGATTAGGGCACTCAGGGAGCTCTTCTGGAGTCTGCTCTTCTTCTCCTGGAGCTATGGCTTGAGGAATCTCCTACTGATCCCCTTCCTCTTCTTCGTTGAATTCCAGCAACGTTATATCCTCGGTTGATCCTATATGCATGATAATGGAATAAGATATCGCGAATGCATGTATGACGACACGTATAATATGATAAAACATGATGAATGCATCCTTGTAGGTATTTTCAACAGCATGGGGTTAAAGTAATAACAAGTGCATCCTATTCTACTGAGTAGGTGCATATCTCTTCTCTATTACTTTAGCAAACACTTCAACAATTCATTTACCGAACTACAAAACAGCTGCTACTTGTTATAACCATAACTAGAGTTACATACATCAAAATCATATGGTTGTGGACATTATGGAAAGCTTATGAAATTGTCTAAAACTTTTCTTTTAATACTCTTAAGGTGATTCAACAGTTATCTAGGTCAAACAATTCGATTAATCAAATCTGTCTTGAAACTAAACATTTCGGACAACAAACTTCGAACAACCAAAACTCTTAAACCCTAAGGCCTATGACCATGAAAATTTAACACAAGGCTACAACTTTGTTATTAACAAGTTTTACAGAAAAGACCACTATCAACATGAAATCATCCATTCAACCGAAACTATACATGCAACCACTTATTTGGATTATAAAGCAATAATTAATTAGTTGCATACAACTAATTGCTTCTAAGATTTACTATGAACACCCACAGTTCATATGCATCACAAGCACCATATAAAACATCATGGTCAAACACAATTTATTCATTTAAATACCTTTATTAATTTAATTAGATAATTAGGGGAAATAACAAACATATACCAAATGTACACAATAAATTATCATAAAATTACAGTGGCTTCCAAGTTCTCCCATTAGACTACTATAAAAATTTCATACTATTTGGACATGTATAACATCCTATGCAAAAATGACAAGCTAGCAAGGTCTATTTTATTAAAAATAGTTAACCCTATAGAAAAGTGTCAAACAACAAATTATATATTTTTCCTAGCTTCATATTAGTGCCATACTACTGTATAAAAATTTGCATAGTAATATGTTACATATTTTTATCCCTATAATTTTCCTCAAAAATGCCATTTATTAATAGATAAATAGAAACATCATAATTCAATTAAGTTTACTGCAAGTTTAGTATTTTTCCTAGCTAGAGAATGTCAACACAAGACTAACAAAATTGGAATCACAATTTTATCACATTTCTAGCTCAAGATATATAATTTACAAGATTATAAACATTCAAAAAACATTTATCTAAATAAATTTTAATCACCAATAAAAATACTAGAAACTGTACATCTCATATTTTTATAAAATACTACACTTCCTAAGGAACACAACAAAATATGGTTCACCAAAAATGAACCTCTACAACTCAAGTTATGATTTTTCAAAGTTAGCACAAGAATCTACAAAAGAAATAACAGAAACCCTACATAGTAGTCACTGACAAAGGGGACCCACGGGTCAGGGGACCCCACCCGTCAGAGAGCCGAAGCAGGGCACGGTGGTCGGCCAGTGTTATCTCACCGATGGTGAGGTCTCTCGGTCAAACCGAACACACCATGGTGATCTACTCACCGAGCCATATCGACTGACCTAGGTGGTGGCAGCGCAGACGCGACGGAGCATGCTTGTCGCCGGCCATGGTGGCACAGCGGCGCTGCGCTGCGGTACGCCGGTCATCTCCGCCACGGCAAGGCTCAGTAAGAGGCGCACCAGCTCTGTGGTGATGATGCGACCCTATTGCGGCTACCTAGGCTAGGCTAGGTGCTCCGATGAGCTCTGCCCGCATGCGCGGTGGCGCAGCGGTGAGAGCGCGGCGGCGCTACGCGCCGTGTTCCATGTCGGCGAGGCAATGGCTTGCCGTAACATCATGCTACATGCTAGTGTGCATCCTACCCAAGCTCTAACACGTGGAATCAAAAGAAATGCGCATGCAAGCTCAACAGTGGTGAGCTCGCCGTGGAGGCGGCCATGGAAGCCGAGATCTCCGGCGAGGACTGGAATGGTGATTTCGCCCTCACCGTAGCTCATCTGGCGCTGCAACCACGTCAAGGAGGTAGAGGGGAATGCGGTGAAGCTAGCTGCGAGATGGAGGCAACAATGGCATGGTGGAGCAGGCGCTAGGCAACGATAGAGCTGCTCGGTTGCTCGGCGGCGCTCGGCTCTTCCACAGCGAGGGCAAGAGAGAGCTGTGGAGAGGGAGAGAGTGAGTGCACGTGAGTGGAACTAAGGCACGCGGCTTTGTAGATAATGCACGCTAGCTCACTATGGAATGGGCCCATCATCGGCCAGTAGTGGCCACACGGCAGCGAGAAGTTGTGCTCGGTTGGCCACCTCAGCGCGCAATGTGGTGTTCGTCAGGGTTCGATTAAGTGCCTGATATAGCAAATCGAAGGCACTAAATCTCTCGATCCACGACGAATTAGTGCACAGTGCTAGAACCAAATTTGTAGGAGTACATACTAGCTACAAATTTGCTTAAGAAACAAAAGTCCAATTCTCAATGGTTAGGAAGATATATCAGCACAAAGTCGAGTACGTCACATTGTAAACTCCAAATGACTTAGCAAATTTTCTAAGTGCTGAAAACAGTGAAATGTTGATTCTTGTGAGTCAAATTCAAGCATGTTAGGAGTTGAACTAGCCTATGATCCAAAAATAAAAGTTATTACTCTACTCAAATACTACAACTTTGCTTTAATGCACACATCCATGCAAAGGCTCTATGACATAGTTCAACCTAGGTCAAACATACCACTTTCAAATGATGACTTACACTACAACTATGACTTAGTGACCAAACTAGCCCTAGTCATGAATACCAAAGTTGTTCATAATGACATTCTAAACATGGTTAAGGTATTCCTATGGTCACACAAGCATTTCATACATTGGTTACACATAATACTTCCCAGGTCAACAAGCATATCAGCACTTAGGAGCTTAATTAGATAAAGTGATGTACATGAACGTTGTTTCATTAGTCATCCTAAGTGTAGCTAGGGTGCTTTAGTGGCCAACATCAACCACTTTCACTTATTCACACATGATCATAAGCATACACCTATAGAAACATAAAATAACAAGTGATGTTTCAGTTGTATGTTTCATATGTAAAAGCTTATATATGAATGCTTCATGATTATGCTCATGCAATGTAAGTCAAATTATGCAAGCCTAACACCTAGGGCATTACACTCTTGTGGCCGCTGTAGACCGCAGGGGTGGTCGAAAGCCCACAGAGGGCACTCCGAACCTCTTCGAGAAACTGCTCGAGGGACCATGCCCGAACCATGCCTTTTCCGTTAAGCATCTGTACAAGGACTATGGCCTCATGAGGCGGTTCTTGTCCGGAGGCTCGAATAAAGGGGAGTACAGGAAGGACCCTAACATGACCACAGATGATGTCAAGGGTAAAGATGATGGCTTTCTGACACTAGATGGCTGCCTCATGATCTTCGGAGGGTCGATGGCCTATGACTCCAAGCGCCGCCAGAAGGTCACAAGCCGCAAGATCTATACGACCGAACCGGCCACGCCTGCCTTCCTCCGGTGGTCAAAGTCCACCATAACCTTCGACCGGATCGACCACCCAGAGAGCATCTCGCAACTAGGGAGATGTGTGCATGGCTCGTGGTTGACTCTATCGTCGGTACATAACGCCTCACCATGGTACCAATGGATGGGGGCAGCAGCCTCAACATCATGTACGCCAAGACGCCCGATGCCATGGGCATCGACGAGCATGTGTCCGGCCGACCGGAGCACCTTTCTGCGATGACATGCCTGGAAAGTAGGCCATGCCACTTGGGTAGGTCGATCTACCCATCACCTTCGGGGGACCGTCCAACTATAGGACGAGAGACCCTCACCTTCGAAGTGGTTGGGTTCCACGGAACCTACCATGCCATCCTAGGATGACCATGTTACACGAAGTTCATGGCCATCCCCAACTACACCTACCTCAAGCTAAAGATGTTGGGCCCAAGTGGGGTCATCACCGTCGGCACCTCCTTTTAGTGCACCTACGAGTGCGAAGTCAAGTGCTACGATCACACCGCAGCGATCGTTGCCTCGGAGAGCTCACGGCCCTCAGGCAGGAGGTCGCCGAAGAGGCACCCGACCCCAAGCGGTCAACCGGGTCCTTCGAGCCAGCGAAAGGCTCTAAGGAGGTCCTCATAGACCCCAGGGGCACCGAGGGCAAAATGGTGCGCATTGGTACCACGCTTTCCTCCAAATAGGATAGTGCGCTCATCGGCTTCCTCCGCGCCAACAGAGACATCTTTACGTGGAAACCCTCGGACATGCCAGGCATTATGAGGGAAATCACCGAGCATGCCTTGAAGATCTACCTAGGCTCCAAGCTGGTGAAACAACGCCTGCATCGCTTCGATGAGGGGAAACGTAGGACCATCGGTGAGGAAATCGCAAAACTTTTAGTGGCCGAATTCATCAAGGAAGTGTACCACCCAGAGTGATTAGCCAATCCTGTTCTTGTACAAAAGAAGAGTGGGAAATGGAGGATGTGTGTTGACTACATGGGTCTCAACAAAGCATGCCCAAAGGATCCGTTTCCTTTGCCGCACATAGACCAAATAGTTGACTCTACCTCAAGGTGTGAAACCCTCTTCTTCCTTGATGCATACTCTGGGTACCATCAAATCATGATGAAAGAGTCCAACCAGCTTGCGTGACATCTTTCATCACCCCCTTTGGATCGTTCTGCTATGTCATAATGCCATTTGGTTCGAAGAACACTGGGGCTACATACCAGCATTGTATGCTCAAGTGTTTCGAGGACCTCATCGGGAGGGCCATTGAGGCCTACATTGATGACATCATGGTCAAGTCCAAATAGGCTGACCACCTCATAGCCAATCTTGAGCAGACCTTTGCAAAACTCTGAGCAAATGGCATCAAACTCAATCCTAAGAAATGTGTTTTTGGGGTCCCGAGGGGCATGCTGCTTGGTTTCATCATCTCCGAGCATGGCATCAAAGCCAACCTAGAGAAGATCTCATCCATCACAAGGGTGGGCCCGATTTAGAACATAAAGGGAGTACAATGATTTATAGGGTGCCTCACCGCGCTCAGCCGCTTCATCTCACGCCTTGGTGAACAAGGTCTCCCCCTTTATCAACTTCTAAAGAAGGCCGACCACTTTGAATGGACATCCAAGGCCTAGGAGGCACTTGACATGGTCAAGCTGCTTCTGATGAAGGCCCCGATCCTAGTTCCTCCTACCAATGGAGAACCTCTTCTGCTCTACATTATGGCCACCACGCAAGTGGTTAGCGCCACCCTGGTAGTGGAGCAGGAAGAAGAGGGGCATGCCCTCAAAGTACAGCGCCCTGTGTACTTCATCAGCGAGGTCCTATCCAACTCAAAGACCTACTACCCCCAAATCCAGAAGCTTCTATATGCCGTCCTCATCACCAGGAGGAAGCTACGCCACTACTTCGAGTCACATCCGGTGATAGTCGTGATGTCCTTCCCCTCGGTGAGGTCGTCTAGAACCAGGATGCCACGGGAAGAACCATGAAATGGGCACTCGAGCTGATGGGTTAGGGCATTGTGTATGCCTCCTAGATGACCATCAAGTCCTAGGTGTTGGCTGATTTTATAGCAGAATGGACTGAGCTCCAAATGCCACCAGTGGTTGTCGATCAAGAGTACTAGACAATGTACTTCAATGGATCGATGATGAAGAAGGGCACCGGCGCAGGGCTGGTCTTCGTGTCACCCCTTGGGGTACGCATGAGGTACATGGTCCATCTCCATTTCCCCTCCTCCAACAATGTGGCTGAATATGAGGCGCTCATCAACGGCCTATGCATTGCCATCGAATTGGGCATCCAACGCCTTGACATTCGAGGAGATTCCCAGCTAGTCGTTGACCAAGTCATGAAGGAGTCAAGCAGCCATGACACCAAGATGGACGCATATTGCCGAGAAGTCCGCCGATTGGAGGACAAGTTCGATGGTCTTGAGCTCAATCACATCCCGAGGCACCTCAACGAGGCGGCCGACGCGCTTGCGAAAGCAGCATCCGGCCAAGAGCCGATGCCAACGGGCATATTCACCAGTGACTAGCACAAGCCCTTGGTTCGCTATGAGGGGTCAAAACAAGGTAGTAACAGTCCATTCAATCTAGGCCTAGGGGCTAACCAACCGTCGGCTCCATCCGGTCTCGAAGTCATGGAGCTTGAAGAGGACCCAGCGACAGAGCTCGACCCTCTGGTCGACTAGAGGACGCTCTACCTCGACTACCTCTTCCGTGACTGTCGGTGTTTCAAACAAACACCGGCTAGTAAATTTATAATTATGCGCGTTAGGCCCGGATGGTGCGCTAAAGGACACAAGGTTTATACTAGTTCGGGCTGAATGTCCCTACATCCAGTCTATTGCTGCTCGTGTTATTAGCACCAAAAATGGTTCTTAGTAGGGGGTACAAACGGTTGAGAGAGGGACTGGTCCCAGATCTCTAATGGAAGGGTCGAAAGGGTGCCAAGAGCCTGGTGGCGGCTTGGCTGTGTGCGTGATGTGGAACTGAACTCTCTATGAGCTTGTCTGTGTGTGAGTTGTTCGTCAAAAGTTGGTCCCCCTTGTGGAGAGCCCTGCCCTCCCTTTTATAGACCAAGGGGGAGCAGGGGTTACAGATGGGAGAAAGAGGAAAATACCAAGAGTATAGAAGGTCCTTCGAAGGATCTGGGTCTCCCTTTTTCCCCGCGCCTGTCCTACATAACATGGCAAACTATGTCAGGGGTGGCATGTTGGTTGATCTTCGTAGGCCATGACCTGGCCTCATTTAGCAAGTGGGCGTGTCCCGTCCCGCTCCCGTGGGCGGCGTGTCGGACAGGGTTGTCGATCTCTGACCCCATGGGGAGCGGACGGCGTGGTGACTGCTTGTTTGCCACTGTAGAGGATGGGAGCCCCTCCTTGGAGCATAGTGGTTTTCGTATGTCCGTGTCGGGTTCTTCACCCGGAGGCTGAAGGCGGCGCCTACAACTCTGTAGGGCGAAGAGCATGCGCCTGTGACACTATTTAGGCTCTACCACACCTAGAATGGTCTAAGCGCCCGTCCCGTCATGCCCTGACGGTACTTTCCTGCAGGGGCGCAGGACATGGTCCTCGATGCCACGGTTGACCCGAACGTCTTGTCTTACCCTATGCCTATCATCATGAGGGAGCGGGGTGCGGTTGTCAGGTGAGGCGGAGCCAGCCTTTGGACATCGGGTGAGGCGAGGTCCACCCTCGGACGTCGGGTGAGGTGGAGCCTAGCTTTTATCCATCGAGCGAGGCCGAGCCCAGCCGTTGAGGGTCGGTGAGGCGGAGCCTAGCCCTCGGGGATCGGGCAAGGCGGAGTCTAGCCCTTAGCCCTCGAGCGAGGCGTAGTCTATCCCTCAGCCCTCAGGTGAGGCGGAGTCTATCCCTTGGGGGTCGGGTGAGGCGGAGTCTAGCCCTTAGCCCTCGGGCGAGGCGGAGTGGAGCCCTCAACCCTCGGGTGAGGCGGAGCTGTCCTCCAGCCATCGGGTGAGGTGGAGCTAGCCCACGGGCATTGGGCGAGGCAGAACCAAACTCCCGTCATTTGGGCAAGAAGCGCAGCAGTGCTCTTGTCCATTCGGGAGTGTTTAATGTTCAATGGTTATTAGTTCCACCTCCTTGGGTACCCTGGTATTAGGTCCCCGATAGTAGCCCCCGAGCCCCCGGGTGATTTGGACAGAATCGCCTGGGGGTGTTTTGATTTCGTCGAGTTAATTTCGTCGGAGGGTGCGCGCGAGCGCACCCGGTGGGTGTAGCCTCCGAGCCCCCGGGTGATTCGAGTAGAATCGCCCGGGGGGTGTTTTGATTATGTCGGAGTCAATCCGCTAGAGGGTGCGCGCGAGCGCACCCAGTGGGTGTAGCCCCCGAGCCCCCGGGTGATTCGAGTAGAATCGCCCGGGGGGTGTTTCGATTATGTTGGAGTCAATCCTCTAGAGGGTGCGCACGAGTGCACCCGGTGGGTGTATCCCCCGAGCCCCTGGGTGATTCGAGTAGAATCACCCGGGGGTAGTATCGGACCCTCCGTGGGTAAGGCCGTGAGACTTGGTCTTTTATCAACTGGATATTTTTAAAGGGAATCACGGTATCCCATTCATGGGGATTTCATTCAAGGCTGGCCTGGCTGGGGCTCGACTGTGGATCGAGGCCCTAGCGATGCCTACGTCCTTGAGTCCTGGTCGTTTTGTGGGCCCATCCTTCATTGGGACGGCCCTTGGGCTCTGGGACCCTAGGTGGGCCGGAGAGAAAAAGCTTTGTGGACCGTATTCCCTTGGTGGGAAGAGAGTCCTGGTCCGCCTGGGGAAGGCGAACCGCTCGGACGCGACTTTCATGGGAAGGGATAGGGATTGCGTGCGCGTGTCCCGTGACGTGATGCGGCGGTGTGTCGTGGCGGGCTCGGAGATCGAGGTGGACCATTGCCCTTCTCGCATTCGTCGCCCCTATAAAACCATGGGGTTCGCCCCTAGGGTTCCATACTTTGCCTCCTTGCCCTCGCATTCTCAGCCTCTCGCCTCCAATCACCTGAGCTTCTCGCCCATACTGCTCCCGCCGTCAAACTCGCTGCTGCCTTCTTCCCTGTGCTGCTCCCACCGTCGTAATGGACCCGGGGTACAAATCCAACATCTCCACTCAGTGCTTGGAGGGCCTTGTCCACCGAGGCCTCCTTCGCCCATTGACCGTCGCCGAGGAGTGGTGGCTGCCCGATGAAGAGGACGAGCCACAGCCACCTGAAGGGTATGTCGTGTCTTTCGCTCACTTCCACGAGCGGGGATTCACCATGCCCGCCCATCAGTTTTTCTAGGGACTGCTGGACTACTATCAGGTGGAGCGGTAGCACCTTGCCCCCAATAGGATCCAGCACATTGCGGCGTTCGTCGCCCTGTGTGAGGAGTTCTTGGGGATCAGTCCCCACTTTGACCTATGGCGGTATCTCTTCGCCGTAAATCTTGTGAAGAGGCGGGTCGGGAAGCAAGAACTGCATGCGCCGGTGGGGTGTGCCAGCATCCACCTCTACAACAACTAGGCGGGGGTGTACCCGCTAATGCGTCTGTCCACCTCCAACAAGGGGTGGCATTCGCAATGGTTCTATGTCAAGAATGACGCCGCCGCCGCCTTGCCAGCTTTCACTAGGCGCTACATCTTGGAAGCCCCGGGGTCGTGGGGGTGGGGTGTCCTAGGCAAGGAAAAGAAGCAACTCAATGACCTTCTTGCCGCCCTCAAACTCTGAAGCAAAGGGGCGTGAAGGGGTCGGGGATTATCGGCGCCTACCACATGAGGAGGGTTGCGCCGCTGATGGCGCACGTGCTTCCCCTGTATCAGATGGTGCCCAAAGCGTCGTTCAAAGGGACGGTGCTTGTCGATGAGGCGCTCCCTTACTCTCAAGTGGCGCACCGCATCAAGGAGGCGATGGAGCCCACGAAGGACTCCACTGGCGCTGTCCTTGATTTTGTGTATCCGGTGCCGGGGCATTCCCTAATGCGGCCGGAACCGGGGTTTGTTGACTTCGTAAGTCTTCTCTCCCCTCGCTGCTCTTTATACTTGAATTTCTGACCCCCTGATGCTAACCTCGGGATAGCGGGACCAGTCGGGGGCTGTTCTTTAAGGACAGCCCGGCTCCACTACCAAGGACCTAGCCCAACGGCAGCGAACCGCGCCTTGGCTGGTTGGGACAAGAAGACGAGGGAGCTTGCGAAGAAAAAGGCGATACAGAAGCAGCAAGCTCGCGACCAAGGAGAGGAGATCGATAGTGAAGACGATGATGATGATGATGACGATGAGTTTGACGAGTCAGCAGCCAGTGTGGATTGGGGTGACCTAGTGGACGAGGATTCATTGCCCACGCAGGGACCCTTCCCATTCCACGCGGGGGGAAGCGAGTCCACGGGGATGGTGGAGCCAGGCCTGCCCCTGGGTCCGACGGGAGCCGGTGGATCCGCTGTCACCCTTGGGGTGCTGGTGGGGGATCGAAGGATGCGAGGGGATGGATCCGAGGCCGTCCCTGAGGTGTTGGTGGAGAGGGACGGCTCGGACGCCGCGCCCTGTGAGCTGATGGAGGGGGCGGCTCTAGCACCGCGCCCCATGAGCTAATGGAGGTGGGCGGCTCTGGCGCCGCACCCCATGAGCCGAGGGAGGGGAGTGGTCCTGGCGCCGCGCCCCATGAGCTGACGGAGGGGAGTGGCTCTGGCGCTGCACCCCATGAGTCGATGGAGGGGAGCGGCCCTGTCGCCACAGCCCCAGAGACAAGGGAGATGAGCCCCCTGCCTCGGAGCAGGGGGCAGGCTCGAAACAGTCCCGCCCACATGAGTTGGAGCAGGGGTCCGAGGGTTTGTCCCTGAAACGTACCCGCCGCCCGAAAGCGTCAGAGTATGTGACCGATTCCCATTGTTTTCCCTTTATTTTTCTGTTCCAACCTTACGCCTTTTTCCTCTTTTGCAGATTCTTGCGACGGGGCCACCCTCTAGGGCCAGCGCCCAAGAAGAGCCTTGCCCTTCAGGCGGGATGGATGACACTGCCCGACGTCACCCCTATTTTGGGTAGGAGCGGCGCTGACGCTGCGGCCTTGTTGGTCGGTCCGGCGGCGCCCGTGGTGGTGCCCGTGCCCTCGGTAGTTTCCAAGTAGGCGGCTACAACCGCGCCAAGCCAGGAGCAGTCGGACGCAGCCCGTGGTGGTGTCCAAGGGGGTGGCGCAATCCGAGCCCCTCGGTGGCCCAAGTGATGGCGCCCGACATGGGCCGGGCGGAGTTAGATGCAGCCATGGTGGCATCCGAGGGAGCAGCGCAGTCCGCGCCATCGGAGGCCCAGATGGAGGTGGCCATGACCGTGTCAAGCTCGACGGGGTCGGACACTACCACGGTGGCATCCGAGGGGGCGGCGCAATCCGCGCCACCGGTGGTCCAGGCCGCGGTGCCCGGGTAAGCCGAATGGAGGAGGACACGGCCGACGGGTCTTTGGGTGTCATGACCGGTGGTGGAGAGGACCCATAGAAGGTCGTCCTCGGCCCTGTTGTCAGGGGGCAGCCGCTCCCCCACGCGGGGTGATCCGCCGCTCCAGTGGATGGCCGCTCAGGATCCAGTGTCGGTTCTTTTCTCGCTTGATGATGCTTCCGAGAGCATGGAGCGGGAGAATCTTGACATCGGGGTCTCAACTGTGATGGATGCCTTGAGCTAGGCAAATGGTGCCCTACACGAGATCCTCATCCCTTCTGGCCAGGTACCCGCTTAATCTTCCCTCTTCATGTGTTTTTGTGTTTTCGTATTTCTGACACCGGTCTTCTTTTTAGTGTATCATTGCTCGTAGCTGAATAAATGCCGGATCCTCCATGAGCAAAAGGCAGAGTGGGACCGCCTCGCCAAGGAGGCATGGCTACGAGGAGATGTGGGCGCGCAGCTTGTTGCCGCCCAGCAGCGGGAGGTCGATGCGTGTCGGGACGCGGAGGAGTTCCACGGAATGTTCGAGGACCTGTGGCGTGAGGGTGAACATGGACAAGGAGGCGACCGCCAGGCTTCAAAAGGAAGCAGGATGAGCTGCTATAGAAGGATGCCACGGCCAGTGAGCAGGTCGGCAAGCTCCTGGCGGAGCTAGAGATGGAGCGGGACCTCAAGCTGAAGACTGAGGAGAGGTCCACGGCATTGCAGGACCAATACACCGAGGTGATCGCCCGGTTGCACGAGGAGCGGGACAAGCTACGCCGAACCAAGGAAAGACTTCACTCGGAGCATGGTACAACCCGTGAGGATTGCGACCGGGCCACCCAAGAGCATGACGAGGCGCGTCGGGTGGCTGACTCCCTTCGGGCAGATCTTGGAGTTGCGGTGAACCAAAGGTTGGACGCCGAGAGCGTCACTGCTAGGCTAGAGAAGGAGCTTGCCGAAGTGTGAGGGATCCTTCAGACCGAGAGTGACGAGCATGACCTTCTGCAAGTCGCTGTCGGGTGGTCATCGATGCCCGAGGGTGACGCACACTAGTGGAAACCAGCTCGCTCGCGGTTCGTGCCACGGGCATGATGGCGCGGGTGGGCCAACTTGAGGAGGACGCCTTTCGCACCGGGATCACCCAAGCCTTTGCTGTTGCCCATTCCCATTATGATCAGGAGATCAACCTGGAGCTGGATGAGCCAATGCTTTTTGTCTATTCCCTATTATGAGATGGAGATCAACTCCTCCTTACGCGTGGATGAGCCAATGCGCGAAGTAGTTAGTTGAATTAGTTTGATAAACATTTATTCGTAATATGTGAATAGGTGTCGGTACTTTCGTGTCCTAGGAATGGTTTCATGAATTTGTTTCATAATTTTGTTTCATTTCATTTGTTTGATCTTACCTTCTTCCCTTTTTGCAATGAAAAAAGATTTACGCGATCGATTCTTCCGTTTGTTAAGACCGTAGGGCCCGAGGTGTTTAGGGAAATTTTGATTGTGCCGGTGAGCAAAATTACCGTAGCCGTCTGGGCGTGGGTTTTTTGCGGTCTTACCAATCTGTTCCCCCGAACCTTGCCGTCAGTCTTGATGCGAGGAAGAGGCCTAATGTGGTGACCTTTTTGAAAAAAAGAAAGGAGGTACCAGTACCTTTATCAGCCCCCGAGTGAGATCCAACCCCTTGCGGTTGCTGGGGTCGGATGTTACTAGAGACCGAGCGAGGGAAACGAACTTACGTTTGTATTCGCTCATACCCCTTACTTAGGATTTTGGTGATCGCTGTGTGACCGCTGGCTCGGCCCTCCCGAGCCCTCGCCTGCTTGTGGGGATTTTGTCGAGGGCTGGCCTGTTTTGTAACGTTCGTCCCATCTACAATTCTTCGTAATTTGGAGGGATTGAGGCAGCGTCATTTGCCTCGGTGGCTCAAATGACGTGCCTGATGACTTCGCTAATGGAGGTGTTCGGTGGAATCCGATCCTATTGTTTTGCGATAGAGTCGGCAAAGCCCTCGGGTGGCATTCCGTTGCTCCCTGCCCCGCCTTCCAATAGATTCCCCCTCAATGGGGTTTCTATGGGCTCGGCTAGGGGCTGGTTCGAACTAGAAGGTTGAGATGACCCTATCCACCTCAATGCAGGTTGGGCAAAGGCCGTTGAGGCTCATCCTCATTTTTCTCCCCTGGCTCTTGTTTGACGTGAGGTGGCCTCGGACCTTTTGCGGGTCAACCTTCGAACCTTGGTCTTTTGATCTTGGATCGAGTGGCTCGAGCCCCCGAACCCTGTTAGGGTCTAATATGGGTCGGCCGTGTTTCACGCGTTACCCCATCCTCGGTTTCTGCAACCAGAGGGGCTTAGTTGATGACACTTGCCTCGATGGCTCGAGCATCGCGCTCAATGAGCTCGCTAATGGGTATGTTCGTGTGGAATCTAGGTCCATCATTTGCTGACGGAGTTGGCAGAGCCCTCAGGTGGCACTCCACTACTTCTTAACCCACCTCCCGGTAGATGCCCGAGCCGTTCGATAGGCTCAGGTGGCCCGATGGCCTCTCCTCGGTGGAGACTCTATGGGTTTGGCTCGGGGTTAGAATCGAATGAGAAAAGGTCGAGATGTCCCTGTCCGCTTCTGAGCGCGGTTGGGCAGGGCCGCTGGGGCTCGTCTTAGGTATTTCTCCCTGGCTCTGTTCGACGCGAGGCGGCCTCGAGCCCTTTGCGGGCCAGCCTTCGAACCTCGGTCATTTGTCGTTTCGTATCGAACGAGGCGATTGCCACTTCGTGACGTGACGACAAGCGTTTGGGATGCAACAACTGCATGAGTTTAATGTACGATTTAGTTTGAAACAAAAGCGGGATTACCTTGGTGATATGAGCGATGGGAAGCTCCTACCGGCTGTGTCCGTGCGGGGTTCGGGCCCTGATGTTTGCGACAAGGTTGGAGTAACCTACATAAGAATCACTATTCTTTGTTTTTGTCACTCGGCGGTGATTCGAGCCGCTTGATTGATTTAGTCAACCTGACAACTTTCCCTCGAAGGGGCTCTGCAAGGCCCCTCCAAACCCTTCTCGAGAAGGTGGGAGCCGAGGCTCGTGGTGCGGGGAACTGTGAGTTCGGTTTATGCTGGTGAATAAAAAACACCGTAGCCATCGAGGCGTAGGGTCTAGCGGTTCATCCAGTTGTATTCAAAGTTTTATACCCACACACCACGCCTCCGGTTTTGAAACTTAAAAAGGGGGGGTGAGGCGAAGATGGTGTCCAAACGAATAGACACCCTCGGTAGCCCCCGAGCAATGTCCATGCCCTTGCAGTTGTTGGGGTCGGTAGCTTGGTGAAGAAATTATCACCTAAAGTAAGTAGACAGAGGTACTTATCTTTTCAGCGGTCATCCGTTCATTGTTTTACTTGGGCCACCTGATCAGCCTAGGAGGCCTCGCTGGGCTCTCTCTGGATGGAGGTTCCATCATTGGGTCATTCCACGATCCTGCCTGGGGAAGCGAAGAGTCACTTGCATGCGAGCCTACCTAGGTTCTCGCGCTCAGGACGCATTAGTGGCGGGCCATGCCTAGGCAACGTCCTGTTTGACCAGGCGATGTCTTGTCAACTAGAGCACGTCCCGCCGGTTCCGTCGCGTCCCCTCGGCTTTCTATCAACATTGATTTTGCATTTGCATTGAATAGGGGAAGGCAGAGAGTTTTTTGTCCCAACCTTTCGCCTTTCCTCAGCTGCTGAGCCCCTTCTTTAAATAGGGGGGAGTTCTCATCCCACTTCCTTGCTAGCTTTTATGCCGTCACTTCTTGTCCTTCCTTTCCACCGAATGCAGCGGTTCCTAAGTAGGAGAGGGTAATGCCAGGGAGAGAAGAACTCATAGATCCATTCGTGAGTCTGGGGTGTGATGTCGAGCTAGAGGTCATCCAACGTAGATGAGATCGTGAGGGTCGCCTTTGCTGAGAAGGGGTCACAGCCATCGAAGGAGGAGGGGCACTCGAGGGTGCCGAGCGTTGTTGGCCTCGACGTTGTCTGTTGTGGCCTTCCTTTGGTGGCAGGCGCCCCCCGTCCAGATGCCGTTGTCGGGGTTGCGGCTGATGACGATGGCGTAGTCCCCGGATGCCCCAGTGGAGGGGCACCACAGTCGTCGGTGTGGTGCTCGACGTTGCAGATGACGGCGCCTTCGAGGATCCTACGGAGCGGCGGGACGTCGCCGATGGAGAGCGTGGCGTGGCGGCCGTAGTAGACGAACTGGCCCGTGTACGTGCTAGGACGTTGCCGATGGAGAGCGTGGCGCGGCAGCCACAGTAGACGAACTAGCCCATGTACCTGCCAGGATGTTGCCGATGGAGAGCATGGCGCGGCGACCGCAGTAGTACTTGTAGTAAAGCTAGGCAGAGACTGTAATTGAATAAGTTTGTGGGGGAGCCCCCAAGTAAATAGTCTTCTGAATTTATGAGTACATTAGTCCATTTCGTGATGAAATCACTTTGTAAGTGGCGAATTTGTGTGAAGAATGAACAAATTTTCATCTTTTGTTACGACAAACAGCTTTTCAGCTTCCTCTTTTTGTAGAAGAGGTTTCGGTGCCCTTCGACCCTTCCCTTGGATCAAGTTGTAAGAAACTAGGAGTGCGGGCGAATTAATTCTGATCACGCTGGTGAGCAAAGAGGTTGTAGCCGCTAGGGCGTGGGTCTCCCGTAGTCCTACCAGTTGTACTCAGAATTTGTTCCTGAAATCTTAGTCCTTAGGACTTGTTGTGATGGACGATTCACTTGGTGATTCATGAGCTAATATGCGTACACAAGCCTAGCCCTACACAAGGACACCACAAGAACCTACACAAGATGAGGGTGCTCAATGTCATGAGCAATCCACTAGAGTGGATTTTGGCCCTCCACCGAGGAATAAGCCCAAGAACCCCTCACAATCACACTAGGAGTGGCCACGAATAATTACCAACATGTGCAAACCTCCTCAAGTGGACCAAGCCATCTAGGTGGCAGCAACCACCAAGAGTAATAAGAAAAGAGCAGCTAGAACAATCCCCAAGTGCCACAAGATGCAGTCACTCGAGCAAATGCACTTTGGATCACTCCCAAGTCCCAACTCACTTGGATGATGAATCAATCAAGAGAATGATTAAAAAGACTTTGGCTTAGCTCACAAGAATGTATGGATGATTAAAATATCCAAGAGAGTGAGCTAGAGATGGCCAAGTTCTATTTATAGAGCCACTTTGCTCCACTAGCCGTTACTCCCAAGAAGAGGCACCAGACCCTGCTTCGGACCTAGGTCCAGCCCGCTACAGTAGAGTCCGGTCACACTCCTCGTCCAACCAGCACCGCCACATCATCCAATCAAATGTAAAAGACTGTTACCGTGCCAACGATAACATCGCTCGCTCCAGACTAGATGCATGCGTCAGCATTTGGACCATCGACCAAGCACGTTCGAAGCACAACAAAAAGGTTTAGAATCAAGAAAATGTCTCCAAATTGAGTCCGGGCCAACTGACCGAATGCAGGAACAGTAGAGTTCGGTCCATGCGATTTTTACACGGAGAGCTCCCCGAGCGCATAAATCCGGCCAGACCAAGTCCGGTCCAAGCAACCAGACGTAGCAGTAGAGTTTGGTCCCTCTATAGTGCGCCACGTGTCCACCGTGCTCATCCAACTCCCAACCGGACTCTACGAAGATGGTCTAGACCCCTAATCAACAGGGTCTGGTCCACAGCTCAAGCCCTTAGGCTTATGGTTAGGTACCGGACCGGACGCTGCTAGAGTCCGGACCTCCCTACGCCTATGAGTTCGGTCCCTCTATCTTCTCCAATTCAACTCCAATCACTTCATCCTTGTGCATGTGTGCCAACTCCAAGTATCTCAACACATGTGTATGTGAGTTAGCAACATTTTCAAAGTATTTTTCAAGGGTGTTAAGTTAGCACACTAGGTCCTAATGCATATGCAAGTATGAATTCACCTAGTGGCACTTGATAACTGTTTGAACCATGATTATCCCCTCTTCATAGTACGACTATCTATCCTAAACCCAATCACACCCTCTATGGTGTCTTGATTTGCAAAACAAAATCCTATTTATACGCCTTGATCTCCATAGGATTTTTGTTTCTGTTTCTTCTTTTCCAAGTTGGAGCACTTGATCTTCAATTTGTCCACTTCCCTCATCATGGACACCATCATCTAGCTCCATCACTTGGTGTGTACCAATCCTATCTCATATACACTTAGAGCAATATGATTAGTACACTAAGGTTTCATCAATTAGCCAAAACCAAACTAGGGCTTTCAATGGCATGTCCAAGGTTTTGGGGTTGGTCATTGGATTCGGCATAAGGACTACTTTGGCTCCGGCGTTCGAGGAAAGCCATTGGGGAAGATGACAATAGAACAATCTGGTTAGAATATTATGTATTTTTTATTTCAAAATTTTCATGTGTAATTTGGAGATGTACTGTGCCAAGGTTTAATATAAGTCCCCCTTCTCTTTGCAAAAAGGTAATATCTTTCATCCTACATACCCTTGTTGTACCACTTAGTAGTGAAAATTCTCCTAAAATTTTCAAATCCATACATATGTGCAAAAGCTAAACCCAAAACCTTTAGCACACATGTAGAGGGAGCTTTCACTACCAAGTTCAGTTTTGTGACATTTATTCTAACCCATGATTTCCATGCATGAATATGTGCTACAAAACTCATATTCAAGCCCATAGTATACCTTGTGTATGGAATTGGCTTCAATTTCAAAGTCTTTTGACACCTTTGTGCGGTTATCATCAATTAGCAAAAAGGGGATATTGAAAGCATCTAGACCCTCATTTGGGCTTTGGTAATTAATGACAATTCTTGTAGACTAAAATTTCATGTTAGCATATGAAGGTTAATGACTTAGTCCATAAGGATTGTTTGAGCTAACATGGATGTCATGAAGGAAGATTGCATGGATTGATGAAGGGCTCGAGGCAAAGGTATACCATAGGGTTTGAGTTTTACCTATCATGGTGAGAATAGAGGATGAAAAATGGTCGGATTGATAGGCTAGATAGGCATACTTTTTTTTAGAATAAAGAAACTTTATATTACTTCAGTTCTCAACATGAGTCCTGCTGAATACATTAAGATAAAATGTTGGGGATATCATGCAACCACATACATTCAAAACTTGAAAGCAAAGCAAACTTAGTTGTATAATGCGCAGCCATGTTTGCTTCCCTTCTTACATGAGCCAAAACAAAATGTGTGCATTGTTGACTAAGATCTTGGATTTGATTTAGCACCTGAATAATAACACACATACTACTAGTTCTAGAATTACATGGCGCCACTAATTCTTGGTAGTCCATTTCAACAACCACCTTTGATAGTCCGAGGTCCTTTATCATTAGCATCGCATCACGATAAGCATAAGCTTCAGCAGTAAGTGCATTAGGAATTGACCCATGTTGTTTACATCTGGCTGCTACGACTTGACCTTGTGCATTACATAAAACCACTCCCAAGGCACCTTGACAAGTTTTAGTTTTAAAAGCTGCATCAAAATTCACCTTAATTACCCCATCAGGAGGAGGCACCAGAGGGGGAATTTTGTTTGCTTTGTTGTTATCTAGCACCACTTGTGAGGTAAATCTTTGCATTGCTTATAGATTCAATTGGTGTTTTGAAAATCACGTGACAAACCTTTTTAAAAATGTTTGACAAATGCTACTAAGGCTTAAAGGTGTTGACCATTCTATGGGAGATCACTTGGGGTTAGTGAAAGCCCTAGTTTGGTTTTGATAATTGAGACAACTAGTGGACTAACCTATTGTTAAGTGTTAATTAAGCTAGGTTAAAGTCCACACCAAGGTGATGAGCAAGGCAAGAAATTGGACAAAGGGTGACCATTTAAAATGATGTAAACTCACACTTGGAGATTAAGATGAGGTGGAAACAAGCACAAAGGAAAAATTATATGATAGGGTTTTGTTTTCATTGGCTGAGAAGCAATAGAGTGTGTGGTCAGGTTTTAGATAGATAACTGAAACTTTAAGTGCATAACGGTTATCTAAGTGCCACAATGTTTGAAATTTCCCATCTCCTTTAACCAGCCAGGTACACATCGACACCATGGTGGACAATACACATAGGATCTATTCCTTCCCCCGAAGGGGTACGGACCTCCTATGCACAACATAATTAGTTTAAAGATCCAAATTGAACTTTGAAAGATGATGGGGCTAAGTGACATAGGACGAAAAGTGAATGGACCTATGGTACATTTTGCTCTTCCTTTTAAAAGGCTAGTGCATAGTATCAACTCTCCAAATGAACAACATTGCATTCATGTTGCATTTGAGAGGGAGTGTTAAGGTATAATAGTCAAGGGTTTTACTATATTATTCTACTATAGAGTTTTCCTCTTATGCCTCTCATGTACTCTATATATAGTTACCACTAGGCCTTAATATAGTTATCCAATTGAATCCTCATTATCTACAATACATCCGTTGGCCATGCTCAGACCGTTTGGCCCTAGTAGGGTGGCCATGCTCATACCCCTTAGTACATATTTCATAGATCGTCCATCGAGGTCAACCAAAATGCTAAGGAGGATACCAGGGACAATTCTGGGCATCTGGGCCACCCATTTGGACAGGCTTTGATGTTGTGGCTTCCATTTTGGGAATTCATTTTGGGTGGTGGATTTGACATGCATGAGGGTTTGGGAGCTCGAGATCACCCATGGTGGCGAGACCTTGGATGCGAGATGTAGCTTTAGTGAACCTTGATAGGGAGAAGGGAAAATGAGGGCTTCGGGGGAGGATTTACTAGATTGAGGGAGAGTCTCTATACATAACATCTTGGCCCAGAGTGGATTGATGGCGGAGATTGACGTCTGGCTTGTTCTTGGAAGCTTGAGGGAGAAAGAAGCTGAGGAAGCTCCTTGCTCCAACTCTAGCGAGCAAGAAGAGGTGGTCGACATCGTGGAGCTGCTCACCGGTGTCCTTCTATGCCAATGCTCTAGCCATATTTAGGGAGTGTTTGAATCCAGTGACTAAAGTTTAGGAGGTGTCACATGGGGGTGTCGCATGGGGTATTCGAATACTAATAAAAAACAAATTACAGAATCCATCGGTAATCCACGAGATGAATTTATTAAACCTAATTAATCCGTTATTAGTACATGTTTATTGTAGTACCACATTGTCAAATCATGGACTAATTAGACTTTAAAAATTCGTCTCGCAAAACAGTCTCAATCTGTGCATTTAGTTTCATAATTAGTCTACATTTAATATTCCATGCATATGTCCAAACATCCGATGAGACAGCGACTAAAGTTTAGGAGGAACAAATACTCCATCAGCATATATTCATTCAATAACCACTGCCATAAATCGTGCACCAAAATATGACACCTGAAAAAGAGCTAGCAGAGAAGCACATCTTAGCTAGATAACAACAGTGTGGCCCTCTACTCAAAGCAACCAACAAAATCCATTCTAAAGAAATGACAAAAGAGTGCAGTGCAATTGGACAGGCTAAGGAAAATAAACTTGTGAAATTTCATGCTAGTGCAACAGTACTAATCCTATATGCAAGAAAGTGCTAAAAACTCAAATAGTATTATCCCGTAGAGGATTTAGATTGGCAATGCTTTTTTTTTCTTTTCCATCTAGTAAAACTCAAATATAATTAATCTTTAGTCTCCCTTCTTATTGAATTGATTAGGCGGAGCTCCTGCCCTAAGTCTGAAAACATAAATTATTTTTTGCCTAATTTTTTAAAAACCATAAATCTTGGCACCTAGAAAAATATAATTTGGTGATGTAGCATTCAATGATTTTGATAGCAAATGGCTCGACACTACATCTATCAGAGATAGAAAAGGAGCTCCTAAAGCGACGTCAAACAAAGAACGGAGGATGAGGAAGCTATACTGCTCTCCATGTCAGCAATGGCTTAATAATTGAATATTGTAAGGGGATCTAAATTTGGCTTGCATCATTTAAGGATGCACATTAGAAAACCTACACCAAACATTATACTCTTAAACTAAAATATGTGTAACTCTCGCATATGGATGAAGAATGGAAAAGAAAATACTGGCTCCACTGTCCATAGTGCTATGTTGAAGTCCTAACTCTTTCACTGTTACCATCTTGCACATAGAGAAGAGAAAAGAATACTCACTGCCATGTCCTAGTACTTTGTGAACATAGTAAACCCTGTAAACCCAGTCTATGCAGAGCTTCCTCCACATGAGCTTTGTCAAAATTTGTGAATACCTGCAGTAACCAAATGTAGGTTGATACAAATGCTCTCCGTGACCATTTTTCCAAACATATCATTTCAGAATACAGCAAGAAAACAGAAAAAACTGGTTGCTTTTCATACTATTTTTCTCTATGGAATTGAAAATAGGAGGGTCCTCAAAACAGGGTCAGGCCTCAGATTGTGATATGGCATGGTACCATGAACAGTTGCATGAAACTCATCATTATCAAATTCGTAGTCTAATGATTGACAACCTATGACAGAAACATGCAAGTGACGAAATATGGTAATCCTCTCTGTTGTTGATAGGGTCCCGTCATAGCTATACCTCTGATTTTGCAAATTTCGTTATATTCAATATATTTGATGTACTGATGCATGGGTATACTGACCTTGAGAAGCATCCTAAAAATGCATATTAGATTGTAACTAATTCCTCGGTGATGACACCGAAAGGGCAAAGTATAATATCATTAGTTTATCAATGCGCATCGTATACAAGCGGATCACATCTCGAAAGGGCATCATTAGAACATTAGTACTTCATCAATGCATATTATAGATTGTAGGCGCACAACAATTTGTTGAAGAGTCGATTCTGTGTTTTCCCCGAAAGCGAAATATAAGCTCGGTATCCAACTACATTTGGTGAAGGAAGCCGAGCTTGAAGTAACTTTTAAAAGAGCGGACCCGACATTGTACAATCATGGGATGGAATTTGGCAAGGTGATTACTGAGATACAAGGAGTGTGTGGTCAAAGTGCCACAAGCATCCACTCACAAATGTAACACAGTTTCTTTTTGAGCTTAAATTGACAAGAATCAAAGAATTACATTGTTGCCAGTACCTTGGTGCAAATGCATTGCTTGACCATGAGTGCGCCATTCAACTCGCCATTTGTCGAACATATTCGTGGCTTAAAAAGGACGCTTTCCAACATCTTGAGGAGTACAAATCCATGGCGAACACAAAGCCTATTGGATTAGGAACCAAGATTGGATTATGAATTAGAAGGGGCTCGGGAAGGAGAGGGAAGAACTCGCAGTGGCGGAGCACAAAGATCCAGTGAGGTCGTGAGGGCACATTGCAAGAAGACGGAGGTGGGGCCGGCGAGTGCGGCTCCAAGCAACTTGGCGAGGACCGCCGCCGCGCAGCCTGGGTCAGGGCTTCGAGCTCGACTCCGGGTAGCCTGGCGAGGGCTGCCGTCGTGCGGCCTGGGGTAGGGCGTCGAGTGCAGCTCCGCGTGGCCTAGCGAGGGCCACCGCCGTGCGTCCTAGAGCAGGGCGTCGAGGGTGGTGAGTCCTGCCGTCCTGGGGCCTAGCGAATCGTGCGTCCCGCGAGTCCTGCCGTCCTGTGGCCCCGCGGTCCTGGCCCCCGCATGCCTCCACGTCTCGCGATGTCTCGAAAGCGCGTC
Source organism: Miscanthus lutarioriparius (assembly GCA_904845875.1). NCBI lineage: Eukaryota > Viridiplantae > Streptophyta > Magnoliopsida > Poales > Poaceae > Miscanthus > Miscanthus lutarioriparius. The sequence goes on from CAJGYO010000006.1 coordinate 47,237,754, forward strand.
GCAGCCACATGCCTCTCGCGCGACACTGCGTGACCTTGCGCTGTCTGCGGCGTGCGTGCTGTCAGACGCTGGCCCTCATGGCTCGCCCGCCCTGCGTGACCAGAACAACAATGCGTGGAGGCGCTGCCGCTTGTCGCGACGCCGACGACGGCGGGCGATAGTAGCCTCCCATGCTGCCGCGGCCGAAGACGACGACGCCTCCCCGGAGGCCGACAACTGCCCCGCGCTGCGGCTTCCTCCTCCCCTCCGCGAAGGGCGTGGGCGTGTACAGGCACCGCGGCTTCCTCCTTCTCTCCACGAAGGTTTTGAATGCGTTTTTTTTTATTCGGTGATGATTGGCTTCGAGCGTTAAATCACAGTCACGCGTGGGTCGCGGCGTGCGGCGTGCGAGGAGGGTGCGGGGATGAGAAGCCTGGCATCCCACATCTAATCGTGGTCATCGGATTTGATTTATGTGTCTTATTAGCCCTTGATTTTAATATAGATAAATTACTATGTGCATTTTCCTAGGTGCACAATGGTCGAAGACTCTCAGCGGAAGACTTTTTCTTAGGGGACTTAGTACAATTTTGATTTATCCATTGCAGTAGAGATGAACCAAACTACCAGAAGTGACGGTACTGCCCTCGACCATCAAGGTCTCGACCAACCCAGACGCACCCACCTCCGCCACCGTTTTCCCCTCCCCATCTCGCCCGCCGTCCTCGCCCTTCTCGATCTCCTCGCCCCTCGCGCCCGCACCTCTCCCCTTCGCTTTCACCAAGGTGAGCTTCCGATTCTCCACCCTAAACTCTGGCCTCTTCCCGTCAGATCCGTAGCCTCCCCACCCCGTGCGTCCAGATCTGGTTCCTTTCGGTTTGACTCGGTTTTTCCCTTCCTGTGCGGGGTGTCGTAGGGTTTAGGACCGGCGGCGATGGCGGCGAAGCTGGCGCAGCTGCGCGCGCAGGCGGCTCTTGCGGCGGAGTTCGCCTCGAAGCACGGCGGCGCCTACTACAAGGAGGTCATGGAGAAGAACAAGCAGTACGTCGTTCAGCCCCCCACCGTCGAGAAGTGCCAGGAGCTCTCCAAGCAGCTCTTCTACACCCGCCTCGCAAGGTGAAACCGCCTCCCTCTTTTGATGTTGCGTCTCGTTGCGATTAGCCAATTGGGTTCTCTTGCCTGAAATGCTGCACGATCTGTTCGTGCGCGCAGTTAACAGTAACGGCCTAACGGGGTTTGTTCAGATCGCTTGTTCGATGGGTATAGTGTTGTGCGGTTAATGTTTGTCTCCTGTGATTGGCTACTATTGCAGTCACCTTGTTAAAGCTGAACATAGTATGGATGTATGATATGACTTGCTTATGGCCAGTATCAGCTATGAGGATAATGTGCTGTAATTGGCTACTATTGCAGTCACCTTGTTAAAGCTGAACATAGTATGGATGTATGATATGACTTGCTTATGGCCAGTATCAGCTATGAGGATAATGTGGTTATTTTTTGGTGGTGTACCTGAGCATTTGTAGGTAGCACAGCATATTTATGCTCTTCAGTCTTCAACTTTCAAGGGCAGTCCTTGGCTTACCCTCTTGGCTAACATGGTTCTTTGTGGCTTCATTGTTTATGACTTAACACTTAATATGTATTTCGTCTTGTGGTTTGTAGCAATAGGAAATGTGATAAATCTCCCATCTATTTGTAATGTTTTTGTTTCTTATATCATGATATGCAATCGAATGTTTCATCTCCTCTTTCAATATTATACCTGAAGGGCGAGCCTGGTGCAAGCGGTAGTCTTACCGCCTGTGACCGGAAGGTCCCGGGTTCGAGTCGCGGTCTCATCAAGATTGCAGCACAAAGCGAGGTAAGGCTTGCCCATCGACACCTTTCCCTCAGACCCGCACAGCGGGAGCTCTGCACTGGTACGCGCCTTTTTTTCAATATTATACCTACCAGTTCCTGAATTTAAGTTTGGTTTGGTGGATTAAACACAATTTTGAAGTTTCATAGCAAAATAAACCTATACATCAATGCTTGTATGCTCGATTATCCATGTTTGTTCCTTGTATTTTTTTTTCCTGCAATTTCCTGAGATCCATCTTACGTGGAGACATAGATAGATGCATAGAGCGCTGTGCATGGCTGTTAGGGAAAACCATGAAAGTTCGATCAATTAACACCCTGGTGTGGACTCTCTTGTGGTGTTGAGGTGTCATGGCAGTACCGCAAGAAGAATTTGCTGTATGGTTCTAGAAATGAATCTTTATAATATCACTGTGGCCGAAAACTATGCATGTATGAAAGAGTAGATTCTTTGCATATAAACACTGATAACTTGATTGGTTATTGGCAAATGTGATTGCATTCTTGTTTCTTTTGGATGTTGGTTGATTGACAAGGGGAAAATGCTGTGCACATAGTCTGATTTTCTGGTGTATAAAAGTTTATGTATAACATCTTTAGCATCAGGTGTTGACATGGGTGGAAATATAAAGTTGTTTCAAAGCTGTTTCAAGGGAGATAGAGAGGGGGTAGGTTTTATACTTGTGTTATCCAAACAGCTTACAGTTTTACAGCACATAACTCACAACAACTTTTCCACAGCTCATATGCTAAACCAAACAGACCCATAGTGTATATCTAGATGCATAGCAAAAGCTATGTCCTAAAAAAGCCAAAACAACTTACAATTTGGAATAGAGGGAGTAGCTTGGAGGTATTTTGAAATTGACCATAATAAATAGAAATGGCTTGACAAAAATTTAAATATCAAGGAGCTGCAATTAATACATCATTGTTTGTCTAAATGCAAGTGGCCTGTTGAAACTTAATAAAAGCATTAGGAACAGCAATTAGACGCAATATGTAACTTGTGCCATTCAGGAGTTTACTTTTCATTGTTTCTAACCATTGTTGTGTTTGTTCAGCCTACCAGGTCGCTATGAGGCATTCTGGAAGGAGCTTGATAGCGTCAAGCAGGTATGGAAGAACAGGAAAGACCTCAAGGTTGAGGACCTTGGGATTGCGACTTTATTTGGAGTTGAGCTTTATGCATGGTTCTGCGTAGGAGAGATTGTTGGCAGAGGTTTCACCTTAACCGGCTATAAGGTCTAGATGATTTCCACTGGTTAAGACCTGCTTTACAATCGACACTTTTAGCTGATGCTTGTCGAAACGACGATGATACCTGCCTTCCTTCACAATTTTGTTTCTTGTAAGAGTTTATCTAGTGCTGAATGCCAGCAAAGACGGGCACATCATTGCAACATTGCCTCAATAATTTGCTCGCTCAATTGTTGATTTTGGTGCATGTAATTCTTTGTTGGTTGCATCTGCTGCAGTCCCCTGTGTGCGGACTGATTTGTGTCTTTCTTTCTGGCCTCAAAATAAATTCCTTGTGTTCCATATATGAATGTTTTGGATGAACAGAACAACTAGTTGCTGAATTTGTGAACCGATGGAACATTAGAGTGATCGATTCTGTCGAAGTAGTCAACTTGTCTTTGTGATTTTAACCTTTATCGATTACTGGTCCTACCGTAAGATATCGTTGAAATAATATCGTCTCTTTTGTGCTTTCAGAAGAGTATTATTTAGAACACATATTTTGGAGGTTGTTTTACAATGAACAAGTAACCTGTGTTCTGAGTTCCTGCTTTATTCCGAAATAGTTAGTACATACGCTACCCAGTGGCCCATCTACTTGAGAGAAGAGAATTAGCGGAGCTAATGAGCTACGCGGACAAGAACATGCTTCGAGCCAAACTCTAGACAGTTTCAGTTGTAGAGAGCAGCACGATGAAGGTGGTAAAGTTTCAATTGTAGAGCAGGACGATGAGGGTGGTGAAGCTGCTGCTGGCGAGCACGAGCATCCACGCCCTGCTGCTCCTTGCGTGCTCCTCCGCGTCGGGTTCCTCCCTGCTGCCCTTGCCGGCCAAGAGGCAGAGCATGCGGTCGCACGCCAGCTTGAAGAGCGCCAGGCACGCGAAGAAGAGGCTGATGGACAGCACCGCCAGCTCCTTGTTCTGCAGCGTTTCCTGCACGCCCCGCATCTCCTCGACGCTCCACCTGCACATCCAACAGCAAATCCAATCAGTGCCTGGCGACCGGATGAACAGATCCACTGGTCGCCGCGGGGAAATGGCACTTGCCTCATCTCCTGGTTCTCCTTGATCAGGTCGTCCAGCTTGCTGGAGACGGTCGATTTCCAGGCCTTGAGCTCGTCCACGTCCTTGGCCTGAACAAATTCCTCCGAGTCACTAGCAGTCAAATAGACTCACTGCATTCAGAGCCCTGTTCTACGGCATTCATACCACGCTGTCCTTCCAGTCGACGAGGTCGTGCGTCGGCCTTCATCTTCTCCAGCGCCATGGCCGTCTGCGAGAGCCCGTTCTGCAGGTCCGGCAGCTTGGCGCCGTACCGCTGGTTCAGCTCCCTCGTGTACTCCTCCAGCGTCGACAGGCTCAGCTCCAGCGACCGCATCTTTTGCATCAGGATCTTTAGCACGCCGTCGCTGTGGATCCGCCCCGTCGACGACCCCGGCGCCGCCACCTGCGGGGGCTTGGCCTCCTTTCCCTGCGGCGGCAGCTTCGCGTCGCCGCTCCTGGAGCCGTTGTTCTTGGCGTCGCCGGCGGTGCTGCTGGTGTCGTTCCTCCCAGTCCCAGCGCCGCCGTTGCCATCCAGCTTGGCGTGGACCTGGCGCGCCTGCTGAGCGGTGGTGTCGTTGCCGTCGGCGTCCCGGCTGGCCAAGTCGATGGAGGCGCGGTCCCTGCTGGATGCGTCGGCCTCGGCACCGGCGGCGGCGCCAGCGATGAAGTCCTGCAGCATCCGCTCGACGGCGTCGACGCCGTAGATCTCGAGGTAACTGAGGATGCAGTAGAATCCGGAGCCGTAGTGGCTGACGAGGCGCAGGCGGAGGTAGCGCGTCCACCTGGGGTCCGGCAGCACGAAGCGCTGCGCGTGCTTGGCGTTCTCGGCGGTGAACCGTCCCAGCAGCTCCCACGCCTCCGTCGGGTAGCTCATGCTGCCGTACACCTCGAAGTCCCTGAAGTTGGAGGAGTAGTGCTCCAGGTTGGCCAGCGCGACGGTGTCGACGAGCGTCTCCTCCGAGAGCTCGACGACGACGAACTTGTCGTCGGCAGAGCACGGGTTGCGCAGGTACTTGTCCTTGTCGCCGCCGAGGATGTTGGAGGCGCCCTTGGCCTCCTTGTTGTGCGCGAGCACCTTGGCGCCCTTGGACGCCGCGGCGTAGTTGTACTCGGCGCCGTTGGGCTCCAGGCGGTGCGCGGCACCACCGTCCGTGGGCCGGGGCCGGCCGGTGTCGTTCTCCGCCTTGCCCTGCATGATGCGGCTGCGGAATTCGTCGAGGCCAACGAAGGCCACCTCGGGCGACGACGCGTTGCCGCCGCCCGTGGTGGCATTGTACTGAGGCGGCAGCCCTGGGGGCGCGGGCGCGGACGAAGGCGGCGCTTCTTGGGGCGGCTGCGGCTGCGAGTAGGAGGACTGGCACGTCGTTGAGGAGTCGTTATGGTAGGGCAGCACGTAGGCCTCCAACGGCCTCACCTTGCAGTAGCTGTCGCGCCTGCCGTGGTGGTCCTCGTACAACTCTGCGGTCATCGTTCACCACGATCGGTGGATTCATGATGAGCAATGTAACATCATAAGTTTAACTTTAATCTCGCGAGAGATGGTGGACGGATCAACATGGTCAACCACGCTAGCTAGCATCCGGAGATGACGATTTGAATAGCATGAACCTGATGAAGGGTCGTCGGTCTGGCTGTGGAGGAACTGGGATCGCAGGAGGAAGAGGAGGCACCAAACGGAGAAGACGACAGAGACAGACACCTCGCGGAGGCCGCCGTCCATGGACACGGCATCGGTGACGGCGCCGGCCCCCGACCCCTTGCCGCCGCCTCCTTCTCTCCTCTTCCTGCTCATGCATGCACCGCCTTCCTATTTCCGGCGCGCGCGTGCCCAATGCGAAAGCCAATCGCGTGATCGATCGCGTCGGCGTCGCGTAAGGAGGAGGAGGACGCCGGCCGTGCGCCCCGGCCCCAGACGCGCACGCGCACACCGGCGAGCGGTGATCGGTCCCGCGTGAAATCCCAGCCAAATGCGCAAGCCCACAGGAATGGAATGCCCGGTTTGATCCAGACGCAGCAGAGTCTCGCGCGCGCGCAGCGGTGGGGGGAGACGAGAGGGGAAACACGGGCGCGCCGGGTTGAGACGACGGAGAAGGAAGAAGCAAGTGACGGAGCGCCAAGTTCGGCGGAGGACATGTCGACATGCGCATGTGCGCCGAGCCGAGCGCGCGCCGCGCCACGCAACGCCCCGGCGCTGATGGGGCGGAGTGGAGTGGGAGGCGGCGGTCGAGCGGTCGAGCCGAGGGATCGAGTGGAGTGGTGCGATGCGACGGCTTTAAGCTTCCACTTGCACTCCGGGCCGGTGGGCCATGATATGCACCGGACGAACTACTGAACTAGCCAAGGCCCAAGAGACCAGTGGAATGCGGCTTCGCACGTAGCGGGCATAGCTGCATCAAGAAAGTGGACTTAAACCGGGCCATCTGTTCGTTGGGCCAGAACGAGCGGTTTCCGGTGCTGGCTGGCTGGGCTGATTCTGCGGAACAATGATCGCCGCTTACCGGCCTGCTTTTGTGCTGCAGGAAAAAAGAAAGGTGTGTGTAGGCTTTGATCGATCTCCCTGCGTTACAATGGTGTGCGCAGTTCGGGGTGTCTAGATCCGGGACTAAAGTTGAGTACATGTCACATCGGGTATTTTGAAACTAATTAGAAAGACTAAATATGAGCCTAATTAGGCTTAATAGATTCATCTCGTAAATTAATCTCAATCTATGCAATTAGTTTTATAATTAGTCTATATTTAATACTTCAAATTAGTGTCAAACATCCGATGTAACCGGAACTAAATTTTCATAGGGGGAACCAAACACCCCCGAAGACCAAACATACGGTTTGTCTTCTAGTAATAACTAGGTTCGTGCCCGTGCGTTGCTACGGGGAATCTAAACTTTTGTACTAAAAACACACAGATCGTACGATAAGATAACAAATATTAAAATAGGATCGCACGATAATAGTTATACTTCATGTCAAAATTCGTTCATATGTAAAATCCCATGTCATACAACAAATATTAAAATAGGATAATTCTATTGAGAGCAGATGTTTGAATGTACGTGTCGTGCTGATATACATACAATTGTCCTTACAATTGTCTTGCTGATATACAGTCAATTGTCGTGCTGATATACAGGCACTGATCAGGCAGCATGTCATCAGTTCCGAATACCCAGGATCTGCCACCACTCTGCTACACTAATTCAAGAGCCTGGAAAAATTAAGAGAAGCAATATAGGAATAAGAAAAGGCATTAAAATCCTGAAATTAAGAGCCCAATAGATGAATAAACAAAACCAAAAGGTCCTTTTTTACATAGTGAACTGACTGGGATATTGTGGATAGTGCAGTCACTTATATGAGATTGCCTGACAAAGTTCCATATTGATCCCACTGTTGTCATGTATGAACTGAACAACTTAAGTTTTTGTTATTTGAGAAATTTCTAATTGTCAGTAGCACTGAGATAATTCAAATCATTGGATAAGTGAGGCGCCATTAGTAGATGGAGTTACATAAAAGAACAACTGAATGAACCCTCAAAAAGCACAAACACTTTGGCAGCATTGTGTCGACAAGCTCGAGCAGCAGCAGGTCACCCCTGCCATGAGTAAATCGTCGAAAAACACATTCCAAAGTGATGTACATACATTATATTAGGGATATCCAGTCTCCTTCAATAATGAAGTGTAAACAAACAGTGCTCTTGGATAACTGTTGAAGTGCAGTTACCTGAACCTGAAGCCGATGGTGTGCACTCTGCATCAACAAATAGAGGTGATGCAGATGGAGTGCAGTTTACTGAACCTGAAGCCGATGGTGTGCAAGCTTCAGGTATGGTTATTCAGTCTACTCCAGTATGTTGTCGGACAACCAATAGTACTTGTTTTAGTCTGTTATTTAGTCTTCTTTTCAGTTATATTTCCAGTCTGTTTTTCACTCTTCTGTGTTTTCGGACTTCCTATAGTACATTTTTTAAGTAAACTGCAATAGATTTGCTACAGTCATTTGTTAATGGTACTCTTTCAGTTTGCTGCAGTAGAGTCCTGCTCTTTTGTCGGATTAAGTTCAGTCACATGATACAAGTTTCAGTTAACTGCATGTTTCAGCCAATTGGTTTGGTACAGAGTGTCTTTTCTCTTACAACTTTCAGTTAACTGTATGTATTCATACAATTGGCTTGGTACAGTTTTCAGTGTCTTTTTTTCATACAAGTTTCAGTCAACTGTTTTCATACAATTTCATACAAGAGGAATTCGATCGATCTTCTAACGCGAGGGTCACCACAAGTTGGTCACGCTACGATCGCAGAGCAAGGAGCCAAGGACGAGAGAAAGAGAAACCCTACTAATTCCATCATTCGACCAGACCAAGTACGCAGGCCATCATGCGTGCTGGGCACACTCCCCTGTGCGAGCTGGGTCATGAACAGTAGGCCCTTGAGGATTATGAACGGTAGGGAGGGAGGGAGGGAAAACCTAGACAGGCGGCATGGCGAGGAGGAAGTAGAGGCAGCGAGGATCGTCGATCTGTTGTAGGGTCCGCGGACTGCAGGTGGCGAGATCGGGGATCTGTTGCAACGAATGTCGGAGCGGCGTCTTGATTCCGCGTGCCTGGCATGTGTCGGCGGCGGCGCAAAGCAGCGGCAGTGGAGACCTGAGCGGCGGCGGCGTCGAGACGACGGGGCAGGGCGTGGAAGGGCGCACGACGTCGTGGTGATCACAACCTTCCTTGGATGGGCACGGAGTCGCGGTGATCGTGACTTTCCTTGGAAGGGCACAGCCTGGAAGGGCAAGGTGTCGTGGTGATTGTGACTTAACTTTTTTTTAATGGCCTGACTGACGATCGTGGAGGCAAGCTGATGGTGGCTTCATTTTCTATCGCGCGGGTGAAGTGCAGTGAAAGCGGACGGGGATCGCAAGGGGTAGACCGCCGAGGTGAGGCGAAGTTTTTATCGCACCAAAACGGTGTCTTTTCTTTAATCTTTTTAGTTGTGATCACGAGAGATTAAGTTAGTGAGTTAAAGGAAAAAAGATAGCTTGGGAAGCAAAGGGTGTCGACCGACGGAAAGAAGAAAAGAGAAAAAAGAGGAGGCTGCCTCGGCAAACCAAGGGAAAGATGAGGGAGAAAGCCGGAGATCTGTGGACACGTATGATGTATCATGTATGGAGTACCTTTATTATAGACAGTATAAAGCTCGCTCGGCGATTGCGTACGTTTCGTGAACTTTACAAGGCACCCCGTACTGTACATCCTTTGGCTGGCACTGGCACGTACGTACGCCCGACGTGGCATGAGGGCACGACCGCACGAGGCTTGTCGACTCATGGGGCACCGAGGCTCCCTGGCTCAGTGTTTCGCGAGAGTCCACAACGGAGAGATGTACTGTACAGCAAGTGTATGCAGACGTTCGGTACTTGGGTCGATCGGTGCCTAGTTGATGGCAGCTGTATTCCACACTTTGTGTGAAACATCGGTGATAACAGCATTGCCAGTATTGAACTTCGTCCTGTTTGTATGGCTTAAGAGCCGTACTTTTTTTTAACAAATAGTATGCTTTATCAACCAAGAAAACGAGGCACTTGTCTGCAGTTCCTTACGTAACGTACGCGGTAAATCCCATCAGTTGTCAGCTCCTCATGCATGCATGCTAGCTAGCCTCCAAATCGATCCTGCCTCGTCTTGTGAAAGCTTTTCTGGTTTTTGGGACGAATCCAGGCTCTGTTCGTTTGAAGCCAAGAAAGACACGACTGTCTGTAACACCGATCCGTGCAGTGTATCACGCACGACCCAAGACCGCTCGGCCGTCGTTCGTGACAAACTGACGATTCGTGTAAACGTTATTTATCATATATATAATCAAAAGACATTTCTCAGCAGGCACCGGCCAGGAAGAACGCAGACCTTTAGTTTGTTAAAACCTCCGATTTCATGTGAAATGAAATTGAATTGTTTCTTTTGTAAAACTTTTATAAAATTCCTACTAGTAGTACATCTATCAGTGTTTCGAGTTGCCATCTGCAAGTAAATTTCTAATATTACACGTCTGGCTTGGATGGTGTGCTTAGAGGACACGACGTTTATACTGGTTCGGGCAGAATGTCCCTACGTCCAGTTCGTTACTGCTGCTCGTGTTACTAGCATTGAAAGTTCGTATTAGGGGTTACAAACAGGCGAGAGAGGGACAAATCTCAAGTCTCTGGTGAAAGGAGTGAACGGGTGCTGAGAGAGCTCGGTTGCTACTCAGCCATGTGTTCGGGGTTCAATGTGTTCGTGATGGTTCGATCGGATCTAGCCTGAATCGATGTGATGTGTTGCGATGCTCCTTATGGACGCCCTGCTTTCCCTTTTATAGGCCTAGGGAAAGCATGAGTTACAACGGAGGAAAAAAAACGAGAGAGACGAAGGCCTTCAGGATCGCCAGGTCCTTCTTCTTCTTCATGCGGGCCCCGCTGACTCGCGGTCCTGCCCATCACTAGCACCATGCGCAGGCGTCATATGTCGGTCATGGCGCTTCACTCCGTCGTGGTGAACTGACGCGCCCATCAGTGTTCGTATGGGGGTTAGGTAGAACACCATCGGTACGCCCGACGTTGTTCTTAATGTGAATCCTCCGGTATGACCCGTCAAGGCCACGGGTTACATCGGGGCGTGCCGATCTCTTCTCTGGTGTCAGAGCTTTGACTCAGGCCCATACGATTGGACCTGGAGTGGTGGGCGGCGGCATGGGTCTTCGTCGGGCGAGGCGGAGTCCTTCCCCACAGGTCGGGCGAGGCGGAGCCCGCGGCCTCGGGGTTAGGTGAGGCGGAGTCCTCTCCCAGAGGCCAGGCGAGGCGAAGCACAGACCCAAGGGTCGGACGATGCGGAGCGCAAACCCAAGGGTCGGGCGAGGCGGAGCCCGCGGCCTCTGGGTCGTGCGAGGCGGAGTCCTCCCCCAAAGACCGGGCGAAACGAAGCGCAGACCCAAGGGTCGGGCGAGGTGGAGCGCAGACCCAAAGGTCGAGGCGGTGCCCTCTCCCAGATGCCGGAAGAAGCAGAGCTTGCGCGCCGAAAGGTCGGTTGAAGCTATAGTCACGTTCTTAACTGTTCGAATAAGTCAATATTAATAATCATTAGCTCTTCGTGTACCCTAATATTAATCCCGGGTGATATCATATGGGCTCATGGCCATGCCCGCCGGCCTCCCGCAGAGACGATCTCTGCCTGGCACGTCCTGCACGCAAGACCACGGGCACGGCCATGTGCGCCTTGATTTGAGCAGGCAATCACGGACATTCCGGCCGGAGGGGTCGGCGGGTAATCCGCAGTGTATTGATCCGTCTACCGCTACCTATCTATTCTACTCCTAGTAGTACGAGTAGATTCCAACTGGAACTCGGATTGGATCGCCGACAGACAGCACGAGTGACGAGTGCGCACGTACGGTGATATATACGCCGACTGCGTTGCTGGGATACAGTCATACTGGCTGGCGAGCTCCTACGGGGAGACGGCGGCGGCCCAACTTCTAACCCCGTGCCGAGATGATACTGAGGCTGTCTTTAGTTCGTGAAATTTGGGGATTTGGTTACTGTAGCATGTTTTGACAATTAGTGTTCAATCATAGACTAATTAGGCTTGAAACGTTCGTCTCGTGATTTTCAACAAAACTGTGCAATTAGTTTTTTTTCGTCTATATTTAATGCTCTATGCACGTATCACAAGATTTGATGTGATGACTACTGTAGCACTTTTTAGAAAAAAATTTAGGAACTAAACACAGCCCGAAAAGAAATGAAAAAAAGCAGGCCCAAACGTCAAACCTCGCTCTCAGTCTCAGGTTCGCACTCGCTATGGGCAATGGCTACGCCTGCGTGTCATCATGTGGCTCATCATGGGGAAAAGCACGTCCTCCGCACCGGCACAGATCTGTGTGGACACCACACTACCACACCACCTGCTAATCCGCGGCGTGTGGCAGCAGCCCCTGACGGTACGCTTCCAGTTCCAGGCACGGGGTGTGGCAGCAGCGCAACGGCAGGAGCGTACTACTACGAGCATCGAGGCCTTGTTTAGATCACCTTCAAATTTCAAGTTTTTTCACTCTCTTAATCACATTAAATTTTAGCTATTTGCATGGAGCATTAAATATAAGTAAAAAAATAATTAATTGTATAGTTTAGTTGGAAATCACGAGATGAATTTTTTTAACTTAGTTGGTCCACGATTAGGTAATATTTACCAAATAAGACAAAAGTACTACTATTCATCGGGTTAAAATTTTTTACAATCTAAACATGGCCCGAGCATCGGGGTAGGTGGCAGGCGGCAGCGGCAGGGACAGGGCACAAGCGTAGCCTCCGAGGCGGCCGGCCGGTACGGTAAAGCAAAGTCGCGCGCTGCGCACCAACGTTCCTCCACTCCACCCAACAGTTTGGCAGTTTCGCCCTGCAACGTTCCCGGGCACGGGCGCTGGGACTATTATATGGGATGGGAGCAACCCGTCCGGGTTTCGAGCAGCAACAAGACCCCACTTTCTAACGCAAGGTCTTGTTTAACGCAAGGCCTTGTTTAGATTCTAAATTTTTTTCACACTTTTTCCATCACATTAAATTTTTAAACACATACATAGAGTATTAAATGTAAATAAAAAAATAACTAATTACACAGTTTGATTGTAAATTACGAGACGAATCTTTTGAGCCTAGTTAGACCATGATTGGATAATAATTGTCAAATACAAACAAAAATACTACAGTGCCAAATACTGATTTCTAGCTGCGAACTACAGGGCCCAAGCCATGACGGACGGCCCACGAGAGAGATGAGAACGGGAGGAAGGCGGCGGGGGCCTGCCGCGGCGTGCCGTGCTGCACTGCTGCCCCGCACTGGCAAAGGGAAGGAGGAAATATCTTCACCTCACTGGACCGTTACAAAGCTTCCAAGTCACGAGCGGTGCATCTACCTGCTCTCTCTCGCTCGCTGCCCGCATAGCTCCAACTCAAAAACTCCTGCGCCTGCAAGTGGGGCTTGGTTTTTTCACCACGCAGCGTGGGCGCGGCCAGCACACAAAGCCAACATTTCCAGCTCAACACTTTAACAGCAGCCAGAACAATCCATTAAGCACCACTTTTTTACTTAACCCAAACACTTTGGCAGTGCCTTTTACAGCCTTCATCGACCCACCGCCTCATCCTGAGATCCGCCTCGGCCTCGCGCATCAAAGCTGCTGTCAGAGAGACAAACTCTGAGCAACTGCCCAGTGCCTGCCTTTTTCTTTACAGCATCCAAGGCTGCCCAAGCAAAGCTAACCCACCAGTCACCGCCTCCATTAATTATGACTAAAACAAGGCGGCTGGCTGGCGCACTTCTTTACCCGCTAATCACTCGCTAATTAATTAACCGCGCTGCTCGCTCCCTCTCGCAGCGGTTCAGGGGCTCAGCAGTCAGCAGCCCTTGGGCGCGAACCCGACGCGCTGGCCGTCGCCGTCGAACACCACGCGGAACCCCTGCTGCTGGATGTTGCCGATGATGGACACCCCGCCGTCGGTGCCCGCGAACGCGAAGCAGAAGGTGCCCCTGGAGTCCACGGGGATGAGGTAGTTCTCGGGGGGCAGGGACGCCTCGGCGCCGCCCGCGAAGTGCATCGACACGGTGGGCACCTTCACCACCTTGCGCCCGCCCAGGTCGTAGCACGTGTCGAAGAGGGAGAACCCGCCGGGGGAGAGGCGGAGCCCCGCCGCGGCCGCGCGGAAGGCGTCGCGGAGCGCGGAGTAGGACGGGCGGGCGAGCCGGGTCACGGAGGTGCCCGAGTCCACGATGACGCCGCCGCGGCCCGTGGACGGGTCAAGGCGGAGGTCGGACTCGGCGACGCCCGGGACGCGCGCGCCGCCCACGCTGATGCCCACGAGCTGCACGTAGTAGAACGTCTCCATGCGCGGGTTGCGGACCATCGGGGTGAAGGACGCCGACGCGACGGAGCCCGGGCCGAAGGTGACGGTGGAGGAGCGGGAGCCCGACGCGGCGCTGGACGAGGACGAGGACGTGCGGTCGACGAGGCAGTAGGAGAAGCTCCGGCCGTAGCGGCGCGAGATCTGGGTCGGGAACGACAGGCTGCCGCGGCCCAGGCCCAGCAGCCCCGCCGCGGCCACGAACAGGCCCTCGTTGTCGTGGCCGCACCCGAGCGCCACCCGCGCCACGCGGGCGCCCCCCGCGAAGGTGAGCGTCTCGGTGGCGAAGTCGCCCGCCGTCACGGAGCCGTCGCCGTAGGCGACCTGGTACAGGCACGCCCTGCGGCGCAGGTCGCAGCCCCCCGAGTCCAGCCTGCGGCACAGCGGCGCGGCGCAGTCGACGGCGCCGTACGAGCTGGAGCGCCGCGGGTCGAACACCGGGCCCGACTGGTCGTAGCACCGGCGGCACGGCGCGCACTGCAGCCACACCACGTCGCTGCCGGTGTCCAGCACCATGAGCGCCGGCGTGGCGGGCGTGCCCACCCCGATCTTGGTGAAGTACTCCCCGCTCCCCTGCGCGAGGCCCGAAACCACCGGCGCGGCGACGCCACCGCTGCTCCTTGTCCCATTGGCCGCGTTGGCGCCACCGGCGGCCGCCGCCTTCGAGATCCGCGCCGCCCTACGCCTGTCCCGCTGCAGGCGGTGCTTGAGCAGCTCGGCCGGGGTGGCGTTCGCCGCGAAGGCGTCCCGGTGGACCACGCGGAAGTGCACGGCCGACGCGGCTGCGGTTGCGGCGCCCTCCTCCGCGCGACGGCAAGGCTGCCGCCGAAGAGATCCTCGTCCGTGTCCGCAGCCGGAGCCGTGTACGCGTGGGGCGAGAGCGGGGTGGCTACGAAGCTGTGGTACTCCACGGCCTTCGCGAGCGCGGCGGCATTGGAAGCGGCGACAAGGAGGAGCACCGCGGCGAGGGTCGCCATGGCTAGCAAGCGCCTCTGGTCGCTTGCTTCAGCTCCAGTGGAGTGTACTGGCAGGGCGAGTTGGTGGGCATATATGAAGGGCGAGTTGCTGTCATTTGTCATTAGCAGCAGGTGAGATTAGATTAGGACGGAGGGGATTAATGAATGCGCCAGGATGGAGGGCGGAGATAGTAGGTGCCGCAACTATGAACCCTATTCGTTCGATCTATGATATATGATATAGTATTTTTCTATCCACAGTAAAAACAACATCGATCGACGCCACACAAATATATATGATATATGATATATGATATATGATATATGATATATGATATCCTAGCAGTTATTTATTGAGGTGCATGTCCGGAGGATGTCTCGGTGCCGTGCCGCGTGCCACGAGGCGACGCGGAATAAATGTTCCGGGGCGCCGCGCAAACCACCAGAGGAGCAGGCGGGCGGGTCCGCGGGTGGACGCTGGCTTTGGATACGACCCGCTGCCGCTGGTGTAGACACGTTAGTTGCCGTGCCGTGACTCGTGTCGGTGCATCGCAGCTTCAAACTCAGCACTGTCAGCGTGTGATTCAGCTGGATCATCTTTTTTTTCTGAAATAAATTCCTGGATAATCTTCTTCTGCAGATCGTTTTGACGTTTTCTCATCTGGACCTGTCCGCGGTCCGCCATACTATACTAACGGGAATAGTCGAAGCGACCAATAGGAGCCATACAGTCATGAGTACAGCAGTGTAACATATAATAACTACATATATATACATACACTAAGAGCAACTCCAACAATAATCCTAAAACAGGGCTCCTACTTTTTATTTGGGTGGTCCCCTAATTTTTGTTGGCCCTGTTTTCTAGATTGAACTCTATTTCCTCACAAACTAGAGCATATATGTATTTGAGAACATCATATATATAATAATTTATTTAAACTATATCAATAAAGCACCATGCGTAAAATAATAAACGAAAAATGTTAATATTCAAATTTAAATTTAAACATAAATTTGGCTCAGATTTGACGACATCCAAAAGAATAGAGCTGCAGCAATAGTTCAAAAGCCTCTGCAATAAACTAGAACTGCAATGAACTAAAACTAGAGGTGCCTACAACTTGCATTGACTGATTGTGCTACTTTAGTCAGCCTGATTGTGCTACCACAGTCAGGCACTAGTTCATTACATCATTATCAAATAAAAACACTAATAGCCTGTAACCTGCTACCATGTCCTCCACCGCTTCAATATCAAATTTCTCCTCCACCACTAGCTTCATGTCCTCCACTGCTACCAGCGAAAGCGCTGTTGAAGGCCGCCATCTTTTGTGCTGCAATCTGAGCCCTCATTGCTATCACATATGTCTTCTGGGAGGGGTCTAATTTCTCAAGGTCACAAAACATAATCTTTTGTTCTTTCTCCCATAGCGTTTTGTCCGCCTCATTTGCAATCTTGCGCTCTTCAAGTGCTAATCTGTGCTCATGCATCATCTTGTTCTCTTGCCACCTATCCTCTCTAACTTTCTCTTTGTCTGAAAGAACTTTCTCTATCAAGCTATAATCCATTTGTTCTCCTCCTTTCTTCAGCTTCTCCTGAGCTTGCTTTCTCCCCATAGGCCTTTTACTGCTAGGCATAGCTGAGTCAGGGGTTTAGCTCTTATTACTCTCACCATCTTCTAGATCAAACACATCCACTGTTCCTGGTAGTGAATTGCTTTCCCTAGGCTTTTTGTTGGTGACAGGGGGCACAAACTTCTCGCTATGCCTAATCATCTGCCAACAATGAAGGAAAGGAAAGCCCTGCTTCTTCTTTCCACCAGCATATAATTTTTGAGCTTCTAGCAACTGAAATCAAAGATGTAGCAGCTTAATAAAGATAATGATGCAGCAGCTTAACAAAATCAAAGATGCAGCAACTTCTAGCAACAATGATGCAGCAACTAATAAATTTCTCACATGTTCCTGGTATGGCACTCCACTAGGATGGCGGCGCTCAACCTCATCATATAAGCCTTGAAACTTCTGGCACTCTTTGTGAATTGTCGCCCACCGATGCTCAAGAGAGTTCGCATTCCTATCAGATGCAAATTTTTTGTTCGCATGAAAGTTATCATGAATTCGCTTCCAATAGGCCTTGCCAAAGTTGCTCATTTCGAAAGATAGGATCCAAACTTATGTTCTCCCAAGATTCACACAATTGGATGTCTTCATCCGTAGAGAGTAGTTAGCGACACGAATTGCCTTCTTCTTTGGTGCACTAGGTTGACTAGGTGAAATTCCAATGTCATCAATCTCAAATTCACGGAAAGCATCCGTGACCAAGGACCTTCCTACATATATGACAAAACTGATACAAAAAAAACACATAATTAATGTTTTGGGCTCCCAACCATCTAGAGTTTGCATAAATGTGTGGAGTAACAAAATCGAAAGCGCTTATTTTAGTACATATGGACAACACTGCAAACAAGCCGCTTTAATTTCACACTACTACTACTAGGATCCAAATTGGATAGGATTAAAAAACATCACATCATACAAGTACCACACTAGTAGGATCCAAATTGGATACAACTCATTCGAGCTTGTAACGTAAGAAAGGAAGCAAGAGAAAGCATGTTTTACCACCACGCGCGCTCCTGCCGCAATACACCTCTCTCTACGCGCGCCATACATGGCTACGACTGAGCAGCCTGCTGCATATGCCTCTATTTTGCGCGAGCTCGAAAGGACCAGGAAGCAACGGCTTCAGTCATACCTTCAATGGGAGAGTCGCCGGAGCCAGAGGTCGCGCCTCACAGGGGATTCGTAGGGGGCGGTGGTCGCATCTTGTCGGGGAAGTCACCGGTGAAAGCTCTAGTTTGGTTTTGGTTAATTGATGAAACCCTAAGTGCTAACCTAGTTTATCTAAGTGATTATGAGATAGTTAGCACTACTCCAAGAGATGAAGCAATACTGAAGATCATGACAATGGTGATGGTATGTTGATGATCAGATGCTTAAACTTGGAAAAGAAGAAAGAGAAAAACAAAAGGCTCAAGGCAAAGGTATAAATTATAGGAGCCATTTTGTTTTAGTGATCGAGACACTTAGCGAGTGTGATCACATTCAGGATTGATAGTCGTACTATTAAGAGGAGTGAAACTCGTATCGAAATGCGGTTATCAAAGTGCCACTAGATGCTCTAACTCATTGCATATGCATTTAGGATCTAGTGGAGTGCTAACACCCTTGAAAATGTTTGAGAAAATATGCTAACCCATGTAGTGAGGACCGTGTGTGAGTCACCGCTAGCTTGGAGTCATCAGGATCAGCAGCACTACCAGAAAAGACACTCCACTATTATAAACCCTACTTTGGATACTTATCAAGTTGCATTATGAGTTATGCATTACATGTAGTCTTGGATAATGATCACTCTCATACTACACCTAGAGTAGCTTAATAATCTATAGAAGTCTCTCATCTAAACAATGGGAATGGAAATGCTTAATGCTTATTGCTTAGTTGCTTGGGCAATGGTAGAAGTCGAGCATGAGAAGGGAACTCATACTCGCGCGTGTAGGATGTTACACCTAGATAATTAACCACTAAAACCAATGAGGGTACTATAACACCCCGGTGTTATGCCTACATTTAGGCACTGCTAATCATACATATCATGCATCATCAAGCATCCTAATCATACATGCCTAATCATGTAAATAACAATTGAAACACTGCTACGAAACATTTGAAACATGTTGTGAAACCTAAATGTGCATACTTTTGTTAGACTTGTTTTGCCCTGATTTTGCTTGCTAGGTTAGTAAAACATGTTTGGCTACTATTGTAAATCATCTAGGAATGTTTAGTTCAATTTTTGGAGCAAAGTTTGTATTCAAATTAATTCAAAATTTGGCTTCAAAAATAAATTCCCAAAAATTAGGGTTTTGAGTTAAACGTGGACTTTGACCTTGCAATTCAAAATCTAGAAAGAATTTGGCTGTGGTTATAAAAGCAAAGTTGTAGAAAATTAAATTCTAAGCAACTTTCATTTTTGGTACATTTTCAAAAGATGTCATTTTCTTGCTCAAAATAATATTTGAAAGATGGCATTTAAAAATTCCTTGAAAATACAAATGAAAAAGGCTTTTTCCTCCTTGGCAGGGGCCCACTTCACTCCCACGACTGAAGCGGCCCAACCAAAGATCCCAGGCCACACATGCATGCTCGCCTCATTGCTGGCCATTGCCTCCTCACTTACCCACGCCATTGACGCCACACACGCGCCGATCACCCGGCAGAAGGCGTGCCCGCCGTGTGGTGGCATATGCTGCCGCCGACGCAGCCGTGTCAGCAGCCGGCCATGCTTGCCACCCACGCCCGCCTACACTGGGCCGAGCCGGTGCGCTCGCTCACTCCCTCCCAAGCGCCTTTCCTCTCCCAGAGCCGAGAGCCCCAAGCTCTCAAGCCTCTCGCCACGCACGCTTGCACGGCGCACTTCGCCACGGCCTCCACCTCGGCCAGCAATCACGCGCCCGCAGCTCCGCCTCGCCCTCCTTCAAGTTGTGCTCGCGTTTGCGCCACCTGCCGAGCTCAGGTAGAGCCGCCTCAGCCTCGCCACCAACGGCCATGGCGCCGCCGTGCTCGGCCGCCATGAAAGTCACCTCTCCTCTCTTCTCAAGCCCCGCCTAGCTGTCCTACCACATTCGCCATATTCTCGCGATCCCATGCCCAACCGCCTCGCCATGGCCGGAGATGGTCGGCTGGCCTCGTGGCGAGCCATACTGGCCACACCAACAATAAGCGCCGTCAGTAGCCCTCGCCGGTGGCCGGTAGCCGTGTGGTGTGGTCGGCGACGTCCGCCGGGCGTCTTCCCCCCTCCCTTGCGTTCGGACAGAGCGAGAAAAAAAGCGGTCAGTGGGCGGTGATTCAAATGGGCTGGCCCAAGAGAGTTTAAAGAAATTGTTTTCAATTTATTCTTTATTATTTGAAAATAGATATGGTTTGCAAAATGTTTGGATACTCAAAGTTGCTCCAAATCTGTTGAAATAAATTTGTCTAGGTTCCTTATCATCAGATCTACTTGGGAAAAATAGTGCATGTCATTTTTGAGATACTTTGCTGTAGAATTTTATTTAATCATGAATATTGCTGATAACTTGAAAAATATGTAGAAAAATCTATAGACTTCAGAAAAAATATGATTTCAAGTTTGTTAATCTTCTTATGTCATGTATTTCCTAGGAAAAATATGTTTCATGCATGTGCTGTGGGAAAATTTTGAGGTGTAGTACAAGCACCTTTAATTGCTGATTTTTGTTATTTTTGCTAGAGAGCAAACTTTGTATAAAACATGCATGTGATAATTTTTGTGCAGTCATTGTATGCTATTAAGAACCTAGGAAAAATACTAACTCTGTTGTTTGACACTTTTCACAGTTCAAAGTATTTTTATGTTCATAATCCTGCCATGCCTTGTCATTTTTGTGTAGACTATTTTACTTATCCAAACGCCATGAAAATTTTATGGTAGTCTACTTAGAGTAGTACTATGCTACTGTAATTTTCTTAGATTTTTATAAGCACCAGAAATATAGGTTGCTGTTGTAGCCCTAGTTTAAAATGAAATAAAATAATCCTCTTTAATGCAAGTTAGTTAATAATGTTAACTTTGGTGTATCTTTGAAGCATTTAATAAGATGTGTTGACTTAACCTATTAGTAGTAGAAGAGAATGCAGTAGATGACATGTGCTTGTAGTATATTTTCTTGGATGATGTTGACTACCTTGCATTCAAACATATCCATTGTATTTATCTCATCCGATGCACCGATTGCATAAGCACTTACACGCATTGCATCATATAGATCGCAAATCGAGAACCCAAATCGTACATACCGAGGAGCCGAGGAGCAGCTTCGAGGTGCAGCCGCAGAGAAGTGCCGTGTTTAACGAGAGAGGACGTTGAGGAACTTCCAGAGTGCCCCGATCACCGTCCGAGCTCCTTCGAGAGAGGCAAGCCCCGGAGCATTTTTCTCCCGGTTTGCAATGATTTAATTAAATGCTTTACTTTAATTGATGCATTACGTTCAGGAGTTGTTTGCAACCGTTCTTTTTGCATTATACCTTGTTTACCTTTGTTATACTATATCCTTGTTACCCGGTATCCGCAATGATCGTCAATACTTAGTCGGCTTAGACCGGTAGAAGTCGGGTGATTTCCTATCACCGCGAGCTATAGGTGGTTACCGGATCTGCTTGGATGACTATGAAGTCATGGTATAACTAAGTGTTAAATGAAGTTGAGACCGGACGGAGACTTGTAGAGTTTTGGACCGTAGTGTTTCCGTCAGGTCGATTAAGGACCGACCATTGTTGGGCCTCGAGTCATGTTGAACGCATGCCTTACATTTAGTCGGTGGATAAAGTACCTTCCGACCGCTGAAGTCGGGAGATTTTTCGGCCGAGTAGATTGCCCGCAGCCAAGACTATGCCGGAAAGCAGTGTGGTAGGACACGGGGCGAGATGATAAGACCAAAGTGCGATCGGTCGGCCCCGGTACATGTGGTTCTGGCAAACTCGAGATACCGGAAAGTTGACTTCGGTGATCAATATCTCACTTTAGCGGGTGAGTGAGGTTTGTGTAAGGAATAAATCACCACCGGTTAGGAATTGATTCGAATCGCCATCGCTCCCGGATAGTGAGCACTTGACTTGAGTTACTTCATCGTAGTAAATGTTTATGGAACACTTGGACAGCTTATAGTGAATATGACAAGATGGAAGTTGTTTAATGATCAAGTGGTTATCATTATCTCGCTTAATCATATGTGTGCTCTAGTATAGGTGCAAATCTAGTCAACAAGTTAATAATAATAATTAACTTGACAATAATGCTTTTAGAAAGGTTCTTGAAATGCTAAAAATGCTTCTTTTGCAAATGAGTAAGCTACCCTACTATAAAGCCCTTCATAATCCTTGGTGTCATTTATTTTCGGTTATGTCGGGTAAGTCTAGCTGAGTACCTTCTCGTACTCAGGGTTTTATTCCCACTTGTTGCAGATGGGCAGATGTATTACGGCTCTTCGTATCAACCGCTGCAGTATCCTGCGATGGGTGATGCTTAGAACCATGGGCATGGTCATTCCTTACGTCTCGTCTAATGCTTTTGTTGGAGATGATCATTCGCTGGCACTATATTTGAACTCCGCGTGAGTGTGTGTGGTTTGAACAAATGGCTTCCGCTACTTTTATTCGAACTGGTTTTGTAATAACTATGTTTAAACTCTGATGTATCTGAGATTGCGAACTTTTATGTAATATGTGATGGTGACCGCTAAACTTATTACGATCTTGGCTGGAATGGAAGTTGGTTTGAAATCCTTTGTGATTTCACGGACTACCGGGTTATACGGGATTAAGTTTGCTCAATCGTCTGCTCTGGCGGATGATTTTCTTACTTAATTTCGTATAATTGGTCGGTTCTGTTACAGCTGGCATCAGAGCATGGTTAAGCGTGTTACTGTTCACAAGTGTATTTAAAACAAAAAGGCATTTGAAAAACGTGATTTCCAAACTATAAAGTGTGCTAGTGGTCATATCCTTTATGCCCAGTTAAGGACTTTAGGTGGCTTAATTAAAATCGATCGGGGTTCTTGCATCATATTTCTCTTTAAATCGCTCATACGGCGCTGTTATTGTATGAGTGCCACTTGTTTGAGTGGTAATGTATGGATCATTTGCCTCACGCCTCGGTAAGTGTGAGTTGTGAGAGCATGATCGATATACCACCGATCTAGGGTGAATGCTTATATGATGTTTGGAGTAATTACATGTTCTACGCATGTTTTACAAAGGTATCTCATGTATGGGTCTTCCGTCTATGGAGGCGATGCCGTCAATAGGACGATGGTTCGTGTAGTTACTACCGTTGTACACGTATCTGGGATTCGTGTAGAGCGTGTAGATAAAACTTTCTTTGCTTTATGCATTCATTGGAAATTGGGCTGAAATGAATCTTCTGCAGTACATAACAACGCTTATCGTGTAGAACGTATTAGTTACGTGTTTGAGAGATCGTTTGTATGCCACCGAATTAGTCGTTAGAAATTATTTATTCCTAAGTTTGTGAGAACGTCACGCACGCGTACATACATCATGTTACTTGTGCATTTCATTCATGTCATGCATTCCTCCCTTATAAATTGATTCTCTCATTTTGATAAAAGTGGTATCACCTAAAATATGTTTCCCCAAGGTAATAAGAGAACTTTTTGCTGAGATGGCCCGCATGAAGCAGACACATCACCAGTAAGTCCACCAGAGGAAGAGCACCTCGACGTCTGCTGGCCCTAAGGGAGCACCGCACCACCTAACACACCTTCTTGAGCGAGTTTGGCATGTTGACTTTGCTTTGGAGAGTACTCCATGATGTGGGGTACCCAGAGGGTCAAGAGCTGGTGTACTCTTGGAATGAGAGCCGATTAGCGAGAGGATGGACTTGCGATGGGTGGAGATCACGGTTCCTGCTCTCGGTGATGCTCCAGATTGGGATGGTTGGCATTTGGAGTTTGAGGGTCGCACTCCACCGAGGGTGTAGAGGGAGCACCTTCCGTGTCATTAGGGACATTATGAGCAGATTTCCCAGGTGAGCTTGCAAAGCAGCTCTAGGCGGCACTTTTCCTAGGGATGATCCTCGTGATGCCATTTGGGTTCACCTCGTGGAAGTGCATTGGTCGAGGTCCACCGAGGGACAAAGCTAGCGACAACCGTGCAATTAGTGCTATGTTCGCCGCCATCGAGCGTATGAGGGTCTCGAGAGTACCCCTTTGGACTTTGACCGCTTATGTGGTGAGGATAAGCTCAAGGGAGAAAGCGAAGAAGAAGAGACATGCACGTGCTATAGCTAGCTTGCAGGAGCAATATTGGGCGATATGAACTTACAAATGAGATCAAAGTGGTGAGAGAGGCGATAGAGCTATGCAAATGAAAGTGCATACGTTGACTCAAGCCAACAACAATGCAGACCGCATGATTGGACAGTTGGTGCAGGAAAGGAATGAAGCCTGGGACGAGAGAAACCTTCTACGACAGAGGGTCGATGAGCTAGAGGAATACAACGGCAACCTGCACGAGGAGTTTCACGCGCTCTACAATGGGGTTGGCCCATATGCTCCACCAGATGCCGCTGGCATGGATATCGACGACGACAACGAGGACAAGCCTGTACTTGCACCTGGGGGCGATGGTGACGTCTCCGATCCCGACGATGGCCCCGAGGAGTAGGCTAGTTGCCTTGCGCTAGTATCTAGGTCCTGTCGCGACGACCTTTCTTTTGTTGGCATGTAACCTATTGTATGCTGCTTCGAACGTATGAGACTTGGCATGTGGTTGGAACTTGATTTTCGAATGCGATATCTGAACGCATAAAAAGTCCAGTGTATGTATGCTGGCAAATTGGATTATATGGACGCGATGTTTGCCGTTGAAGTAATTTGATTAAGTGCTGTTATTTTAATTGGGATGCGATTGTTGTGCCTCTGTTTTATTGTATGAATTTATTCTCTCCAAGAAATTCAAGATGCGGCATAATTTTTCCTTCACTCGCAATTATTACAACTTCACTCAATCATTACTTGTTGCTTTGAAATATGCGGATGACAAACACTCGCCGAACCACGTGTATGAGGTCACGAGACCGGTGCTAACGGTGCGGGGGGACCGGTGGTGGTGGAAACCATGGCAACAACAATGAACCTCCCCAGTGAACCGCATTTGCCACCTCCTCCCCGCTTACCCCGAGAGATGTTCCTCGCCACACAAGCTTTCGGGAGTCGGTATAACGCGGAACAATCCCGAAAGAACATGGAAGATTTTCTGCGCAGCATCGCCAACAACGTTCAACGTGGTAACAATCAAGGTGGTGGCATGGGAGTGAACCAATATAGCAGCTTCAAAGATTTCATGGACACCAGGCCGCCAGTATTCAAGGAAGCAACAGAGCCACTCGATGCGGAGGAATGGATCAACACGATGGAAGATAAATTCCGTGTGTTGAGGATGACTGAGGTTCTGAAAACGGAGTATACCGCACTTCAATTGCAGGGACCGACGGGAATGTGGTGGAAGCACCATCACACCACCTTCCCTCCAAATGCCCAGATTTCTTAGAGAGAGTTTGTTGAGGCCTTCCGTGGAGTCTATATTCCACCCGGGTTGACCGAGATAAAGTTAGGAGAGTTTCTAGCATTGAACCAGGGCACCAAAACCGTGACGCAATACCTGCATGCCTTCAACAACTTGTGTCGCTATGCTCCCGACATGGTTGACACAGATGCTAAAAGAATAGCCAGTTTCAAGAGGGGACTCAATCCAAAAATGATGAAGCATGTTGGTACCAACAACCACGTCAGATTCAATGACTTCATCAGCGACTGTCTGAAGTAGGAGAAGAATAACAACGCCAGCACCGCAGCCAAGACACGCAAGAGAGCCTTTGAAGGTGGTCCGTCCCAAGCTAGAGCACCTATGGGAGGTCGTCCTCCATATCGCCCATCGGCACTGGCGCTAGGTTCAAAGCACCTCACCAAAGAAGTCGAATTTCATGGACCTCAAAAGCAGTATAAGATGGCAAGATGCAGCCCAACAAAGCAACCATAAGAATCATGAGTACAAAGCGATTCAAGGAACTGTGGATCTCTTCTCGCCGACGAGGAGGGGACCTCGCTATAACTGTGATCAACCCGCCATTTTTCAAGGTTTTGTCCGTACCACCCAAGAAGAAGCAAGACAGACTTATAATGCTAGAGTGCATAGTACAACAAAGGATGAAATTCACGAGGAGAGCCCACATCTTTGGTAAGTTTCATCATCAACGAAAACCACTGTGGTTGTTCTATTTGATTCGGATCATCGCATTCTTTTATGAGTCAAGCATTTGCACGTAAACATGAACAACTATACACGTAATTGGGTTATGGTTATCGTATAAGTTCAAAGAGGGTGATGTTTTGACTAACCGGATGGTTCGAGGGCAACCCTTGAATTAGGTAGCGAGGAAGTTCCGAGTGAACATGATAGTTATGCTGGATTAGTTTTGGATGTCATTATAGGGATGAATTGGATGAAGGATTGGGGAGCGATCATAGATACCGAAGTCGAGTACTTACCCTTAAGGATCCCTCGGTGAGGGTACTTTCCAAGTACCATTGCCTCGGAGAATGAACCTTATAAGTGTTACATGTGCTACGGCGATCATTCCTATTCATCAGATTCCGGTAGTGTGTGAATTTCCGGATGTATTCCCGGATGAGCTACCTGGTCTTCCGCCGGATAGGGAGATTGAGTTTGGAATTGAGTTAGTCCCCGGAACAGCTCCGATTTCAAGGAGACCCTATCGGATGCCGCCAGATGAGTTAGCTGGGCTGAAGAAGCAATTAGAAGATTTGTCAAAAAGGGTTTATTCGCCAAGCAAGTCCGAATGGGGATGTCCCGCCTTGTTTGTGAAGAAAAAGAAAGAGGGCACGTTGAGAATGTGCGTGAGATTACGAGCCACTCAACGCCGTGACCATAAAGAATAAGTATCCCTTGCCTCATATTGATGTTCTGTTTGACCAATTATCCAAGGCCAAGGTGTTCTCAAAAATAGATTTGAGATCCGGTTATCATCAGATCAAGATAAGGCCATAGGATATACCGAAAACTGTATTTTCCACCAGATACGGGTTGTATGAGTATCTTGTCATGTCCTTTGGCTTGACAAATGCTCCTGCATACTTTATGTTTTTGATGAATACAGTTTTCATGCTAGAATAGGATAAGTTTGTGGTAGTGTTCATCGATGACATTCTGGTGTACTCCGAGAATGAGAAAGATCATGAAGAGCATCTGAGAACTGTCTTGACTAGACTTAGGGATCATCAACTGTATGCTAAGTTTAGCAAATGCGAATTCTGGTTGAAGGAAGTTCCTTTCCTTGGTCACATTCTGTCAGAAAATGGGGTTTCAGTCGATCCAAGTAAGGTGCAAGAAGTTATGAATTGGAAAGCACCGACCACAGTTCCTGAGATTAGAAGTTTCTTAGGACTAACCGGTTATTACCGTCGCTTTATACCAGACTTTTCAAAGATTACCAAACCGATGACAAGCCTCCTACAGAAGGATGACAAGTTTGTGTGGACAGAGGAGTGTGAAGCAGCTTTCCACACTTTGCGGAAACTGTTGACCACTGCTCCTGTTCTAGCACAACCAGATATCGAGAAACCATTTGATGTGTTTTGCGACGCATCGAAGACTGGATTGGGCTGTGTTCTTATGCAAGAAAGAAGAGTCATTGCTTATGCATCACGTCAATTGAGAAAGCACGAGGTCAACTATCCAACACATGATCTTGAACTTGCTGCAGTTGTGCACGCTCTAAAAATTTGGAGGCATTACCTACTTGGTAATGTGTGCAACATTTTCACAGATCACAAGAGTCTTAAGTACATCTTTACCCAACCAGAGCTAAACATGAGACAGCGCAGATGGTTGGAATTGATTAAGAATTACAACTTGAATGTGCAATATCATCCTGGAAAAGCCAATGTAGTGGCAGATGCTTTAAGCAGAAAGTCACATTACTTGAATGTGCAGCCATTACTAGAAGATGGGTTCGATCTAATGCATCCTGCTATGTTACATAGTATTCAGATTAGTTGCTCTTTGGAGAGTAAGATAATAGAAGGCCAGAAAACCGATAAGGGGATATTCCACATCAAAGAGAAAATAAAAGAAAAGCCGTCTCAACACTTTAAAGTGGATGAACAGGGCGTGTTGTGGTTTGACAACCGTCTTATGGTTCCCAAGGATCGAGAGCTTAGGAATAAACTCATGGATGAAGCTCGCCTTTCTAAGCTCTCTATCCATCCCGGAAGTAGTAAGATGTATCAAGAACTAAGATCTCGTTATTGGTGGACCAAAATGAAGAAAGAAATTACAGCATATGTTGTCAGATGTGACACATGTTGTCGAGTGAAAGCCATTCACATGAAACCTGCTGGTATGTTGCAACCCTTGTCCGTCCCTAGTTGGAAGTGGGACGATATAAGTATGGATTTTATCACGGGTTTGCCCACTACTCAAAAAGGACATGATTCGATTTGGGTAATTGTGGACTGTCTTACCAACACCGCTCATTTCTTACCTGTCAAAACAGAGCATCGACCACCTCAATATGCCGAGAAGTATATCGCAGAAATTATGAGGTTGCATGGTATACCAAAGACCATAGTATCTGATAGAGGCTCACAGTTCATGGCTCACTTTTGGGAACATTTACACAAAGGCTTAGGAACTAGTTTGATTCGTAGTACCGCTTATCATCCTCAGACAGATGGTCAGATTGAATGAGTGAATGCTGTTTTGGAGGATATGTTAAGAGCCTGTGTATTGTCTTCTAAGGGATCATGGGAGTCATGGTTACCATTGGCTGAGTTTTCTTATAATAATAGTTATCAAGAAAGCATCAAGATGGCTCCATTCGAAGCTTTATATGGCAGAAAATGTAGAACACCATTGAATTGGGTTGAACCTGGAGATAGAAGGTATTATGGCATTGACTTTGTAGAAGAAGCCGAGAAGAAAGTTCATATTATTCAGCAGAATATGAAAGCTGCCCAATCACGTCAGAAAAGTTATGCAGACAGAAGAAGGAGACCCCTTATGTTTGAAGTTGGTGACTATGTTTATCTAAAAGTCACGCCAATGAAGAAGAAAAGGTTCAGAGTTCGAAGAAAGCTTG
The DNA here is from genome assembly GCA_904845875.1 of Miscanthus lutarioriparius. Lineage (NCBI taxonomy): Eukaryota > Viridiplantae > Streptophyta > Magnoliopsida > Poales > Poaceae > Miscanthus > Miscanthus lutarioriparius. The sequence continues at coordinate 47,266,531 of CAJGYO010000006.1, forward strand.
CCGCGAGATTCGTAGGACCATACAAGATCTTGGAACAAAGAGGTTCGATAGCCTACAAATTAGAGTTACCTGAGACAATGAGTATCGTTTTCCCAGTTTTCCATGTATCACATCTCAAGAAATATTTGTGTGTTCCGGAGGAAAGAATAGAACCTCGAGGTATCCAACTCAAATCAGATTTGGTGTATCGTGAGCAACCAGTCCAGGTGTTAGACACTAAGGAACGTGCTACTCGGAATAGTGTGGTGAAAACATACAAGATATAGTGGGATCATCATGATGAGGGAGATGCAACTTGGGAAATGGGAGAGTATCTACAAAAAGCTTATGAAGATTTTTATAACAAATGGTTCGTAACCCAAATCTCGGGACGAGATTTTTATAAGGGGGGAGGGCTGTAACACCCCGGTGTTATGCCTACATTTAGGCACTGCTAATCACACATATCATGCATCATCAAGCATCCTAATCATACATGCCTAATCATGTAAATAACAATTGAAACACTGCTACGAAACATTTGAAACATGTTGTGAAACCTGAATGTGCATACTTTTGTTAGACTTGTTTTGCCCTGATTTTGCTTGCTAGGTTAGTAAAACATGTTTGGCTACTATTGTAAATCATCTAGCAATGTTTAGTTCAATTTTTGGAGCAAAGTTTGTATTCAAATTAATTCAAAATTTGGCTTCAAAAATAAATTCCCAAAAATTAGGGTTTTGAGTTAAACGTGGACTTTGACCTTGCAATTCAAAATCTAGAAAGAATTTGGCTGTGGTCATAAAAGCAAAGTTGTAGAAAATTAAATTCTAAGCAACTTTCATTTTTGGTACATTTTCAAAAGATGTCATTTTCTTGCTCAAAATAATATTTGAAAGATGGCATTTAAAAATTCCTTGAAAATACAAATGAAAAAGGCTTTTTCCTCCTTCGCGGGCCGCCGCCTCACTTCTGGCCCACGACCGAAGCCGGCCCAGCCAGCATCCCGCAGCGCCGCGCGCCTCGCCTCGCCTCGGCCCAGCCCAGCGCCGCGCTGGCCTGCCTCCGCGCGCCTGCCCGCTGACGCGCCGCGCCGCGCGCCCGACCGCGGCAGAGCGTGCCCGCCGCGTGGCGGCCATGCGCCGTCGACGCCGCCGCGCGTCGCAGCCGGCCTGCGCCCGCGCCCACGCGCCCGCCTACACCTGCTGGAGCCGGTGCGCTCGCTCACTCCCTCCCGCGCTGCCTTTCCTCTCCGCCAGAGCCGAGAGCCCCAAGCTCTGCCTCTCGCCGCGCCACGCACCCGCCGGCGCAATTCGCCGCGGCTCCTCCACCTCGGCCGGCAATCACGCGCCCGCAGCTCCGCCTCGCCCTCCTTCAAGTTGTGCTCGCGTTTGCGCCACCTGCCGAGCTCAGGTAGAGCCGCCTCAGCCTCGCCACCAACGGCCATGGCGCCGCCGTGCTCGGCCGCCATGGAAGTCACCTCTCCTCTCTTCTCCAGCCCCGCCTAGCTGCCCTACCGCATTCGCCATCTTCTCGCGCATCCCGTGCGCCCGCCAGCTCGCCCTGCCATGGCCGGAGATGGCCGCCGGCCTCGTGGCCGAGCCGCGCCGCCGCGCCAGCGCAAGCGCCGGCGTAGCCCCTGCCTCAGCCGGCCAGGCCGAGTGGCCGTGGGCCGACGCCTGCCGGGCCGTCTTCCCCCTCCCTTGCGTTCGGGCCGCGCAGGCCAAAAGCGGCCGTGGGCCAGCTGATTCCAGCGGGCTGGCCCAGTAGCGTTTAAAGAAATTGTTTTCAATTTATTCTTTATTATTTGAAAATAGATATGGTTTGCAAAATGTTTGGATACTCAAAGTTGCTCCAAATCTGTTGAAATAAATTTGTCTAGGTTCCTTATCATCAGATCTACTTGGGAAAAATTGTGCATGTCATTTTTGAGATACTTTGCTGTAGAATTTTATTTAATCATGAATATTGCTGATAACTTGAAAAATATATAGAAAAATCTATAGACTTCAAAAAAAATATGATTTCAAGTTTGTTAATCTTCTTATGTCATGTATTTCCTAGGAAAAATATGTTTCATGCATGTGCTGTGGGAAAATTTTGAGGTGTAGTACAAGCACCTTTAATTGCTGATTTTTGTTATTTTTGCTAGAGAGCAAACTTTGTATAAAACATGCATGTGATAATTTTTGTGCAGTCATTGTATGCTATGAAGAACCTAGAAAAAATACTAACTCTGTTGTTTGACACTTTTCATAGTTCAAAGTATTTTTATGTTCATAATCCTACCATGCCTTGTCATTTTTGTGTAGACTATTTTACTTATCTAAACGCCATGAAAATTTTATGGTAGTCTACTTAGAGTAGTACTATGCTACTGTAATTTTTTTAGATTTTTATAAGCACCAGAAATATAGGTTGCTGTTGTAGCCCTAGTTTAAAATGAAATAAAATAATCCTCTTTAATGCAAGTTAGTTAATAATGTTAACTTTGGTGTATCTTTGAAGCATTTAATAAGATGTGTTGACTTAACCTATTAGTAGTAGAAGAGAATGCAGTAGATGACATGTGCTTGTAGTATATTTTCTTGGATGATGTTGACTACCTTGCATTCAAACATATCCATTGTATTTATCTCATCCGATGCACCGATTGCATAAGCACTTACACGCATTGCATCATATAGGATCGCAAACCGAGAACCCAAATCGTCATACCCGAGGAGCCCGAGGAGCGCTTCGAGTGCGTGCCAGCAGAAGTGCCGAAGCGACGAGGAGGACGTTGAGGAACTTCCGGAGTGCCCCGATCACCGTCCGAGCTCCTTCGAGAGAGAGCCCCGAGCATTTTTCTCCCGTTTGCAATGATTTAATTAAATGCTTTACTTTAATTGATGCATTACGTTCAGGAGTTGTTTGCAACCGTTCTTTGCATTATACCTTGTTTACCTTTGTTATACTATATCCTTGTTACCCTGGTATCCGCAGTCGAGTCAATACTTAGCTGGCTTAGACCGGTAGAAGTCGGGTGATTTCCTATCACCTGCGAGCTATATGTGGTTACCTGGATCTGCTTGGATGACTATGAAGTCATGGTATAACTAAGTGTTAAATGAAGTTGAGACCGGACGGAGACTTGCAGAGTTTTGGACTGTAGTGTTTCCGTCTGTGTCGATTAAGGACCGACCATTGTTGGGACTCGAGTCATGTTGAACGCATGCCTTACATTTAGCTGGCGGATAAAGTACCTTCCGCCAATGAGCCGGGAGATTTTTCGGGCGAGAGTAGATTGCCCGCACGCCTGCCTGACCGTGGGAGCAGGTGTGGTAGGACACGGGGGCAAGATGATAAGACCAAAGTGCAGTCGGTCGGCCCCCGGGTACATGTGGTTCCTGGCAAACTTGAGATACCTAGAAAGTTGACTCGGTGATCAATATCTCACTTTAGCGGGTGAGTGAGGTTTGTGTAAGGAATAAATCACCAGCTGGTTAGGAATCGATTCGAATCGCCATCGCTTCTGGATAGTGAGCACTTGACTTGAGTTACTTCATCGTAGTAAATGTTTATGGAACACTTGGATAGTTATAGTGAATATGATAGTATAGAAGTTGTTTAATGATCAGTGGTTATCATTATCTGCTTAATCATATGTGTGCTCTAGTATAGGTGCAAATCTAGTCAACAGGTTAATAATAATTAACTTGACAATAATGCTTTTAGAAAGGTTCTTGAAATGCTAAAAATGCTTCTTTTGCAAATGAGTCAGCTACCCTACTATAAAGCCCTTCATAATCCTTGGTGTCATTTATTTTCGGTTATGTCGGGTAAGTCTAGCTGAGTACCTTCTCGTACTCAGGGTTTTATTCCCACTTGTTGCAGATGGGCAGATGTATTACGGCTACTGTATCAACTGCCTGTATCCTGCGATGGGTGATGCTTAGAACCATGGGCATGGTCATTCCTTACGTCTCGTCTAATGCTTTTGTTGGAGATGATTATTCGCTGGCACTATATTTGAACTCCGCGTGAGTGTGTGTGGTTTGAACAAATGGCTTCCGCTACTTTTATTCGAACTGATTTTGTAATAACTATGTTTAAACTCTGATGTATCTGAGATTGCGAACTTTTATGTAATATGTGATGGTGACCGCTAAACTTATTACGATCTTGGCTGGAATGGAAGTTGGTTTGAAATCCTTTGTGATTTCACGGACTACCGGGTTATACGGGATTAAGTTTGCTCAATCGTCTGCTCTGGCGGATGATTTTCTTACTTAATTTCGTATAATTGGTCGGTTCTGTTACAGGTACACCTTGACTTACCTAACTAATCTGGCTAAGGACTAATATTCCTAATATGATAATCTTGATAAAAACTTAGATATCTTGCTCATGCGAGGGGTAGGTCGTCGTGAGTGTGGGATCTTAGACGACGTAGCTCGTGGAGTAGTAAGGACCGTGTATTAGGATACGTAAGTCTGAGTGACCACCAGTACAGACCACATGTCGCGGATGGGGTCGATAAGCCAAATAACTAGTTGCGACCTGTTTATCCGTGAAATTGACAAGGAGGTTGGCGTCGGTCGGGAATGTCCGGGACATTGATCGGGCAACCGCTCGAACCTTTCATCGGACACTCGGGCCGGATTAGGGAAAGGTTGGAGAACGTGAGGCAACCCTTACTACCGGGCCTGGTGTATGGAGGTTAGTCCTGTTTCTCCGTGTGGGTACAGTTGTACACCTCTGCAGAGTCTTAAAAGCCTAGAGTCCTTCGGGATGGAATTATTCGGTTGTTCGTTCTTTCTATACCCATGGTAGCATGAACAATGGACTATGAACACTTTGTTATAATGATGAATACCTTTACTTATATGTTGAGCATGGCATGGCATAATCTTAATGAACATCATTACTTTCCGCACTCATACAAATACCTAATAACTCCCTTATGTATCCACCAAATACTATATGTTGGAATTAAGTCTTGCGAGTACGCAATGTACTCATGGTGTAGCCGTTAAGTTGTTTTGCAGGAAGTCCGAGTCTCTTCCCTAGTCTAGCTCCGATGAAGACAATAGTTAGCAGACCTTGGAGCCAGCGTCTTCCAAGATGAGTTGCGTGTAACTCGACGAGTAGATGAGTGACAAGAGTGGCAACCCAGAGTAGCAGTATAGTTGTTCGGAGTATTAGACTCAGTAGTCGTACACCTTCCAATTCTATTTTTTTTATTAATAACACTTCGGGAGATAATGTAAGACCGAAGAGGGTACATGAATGAGTTGTCTGGAATGCCTTGTATTGGGTATGTGTATGTAACTCAGTGTAAAGATCCTGAAGAGGAGTTGCTACGTGCACTTCTGGGGGCCTTGAAGTTGTAAATTCGACAACCCCATCAACGTCGATATCGGTTCCTAAGAGGATGGATATCGGGGCGCGACAGCAAGTCTTTTTATATTTTGCCCCCGAGCTTGCACATATAATGTAACAACTTTAATATATTTTTAGAGTAGCAACTTTAGGGTAGTACTACACATAAATTGCTACATAGCAACTTTAGTATTATAGAGTAGCAACTTTAGGGTAGTACTACACATAAATTTTTCCAAACATATGTAAGTGGGGTCTAGTTTTGTTCGTCTCGTTACGTAGAACACACCGGTATAGACGAAATTGAAAACGGGTTGTACCATTCAAAAATTATAGCAATTCAAAGAAAATATTTACTTTTTTTACTTGTGTGAGCGTCAGGACAGTATGGCTGTGTATGCTTGCATGTGGAAGTGAGTATGCGGGTGCATGCACTGGCGTCTGGAAGTTGAGTACGCGGGCGCATGGGGCTGGGGTCGCGCGCCATCTTGTGCGCGACCCATCGCGCTATAACCACGACCATTTGGAAATTGCGGAAACTGAAACTGCGAGCTTAATTTATAAACCGAATCGAATGCAGTCTGAATCTATGTGGATCATAGTTGTAGATTTTTTTTCTTACCAACAAAGGGTAAAGTCAATCTATGTTAGGAAGAGCCAAAGAGGTCATCACCAACCAACCAAACAAAAAAAACTAGATCATCCCACCGAATAAATATTGTGCCAAATAAAACAGATTCAGATTATCTATCAAACTAATCAAATAGAATACAAAATAATGTTCCGAAGTTCTTTGTAACATTGTAAAGTTTTATTATTCATACACCAACCGAAACATGCTCCCAAATTAGACTAGCACTTTGCTGGACTCAAAGAACCCATCCTGTGCGCCAGAACACACAACTCAAACCAAACCATGTACTGTCATAAGACGTCCACATGTACTAATATATGTGAAGACAAAAGCTTTAGTGACAGTTTTTTTCTTTGTTACAAAGGATCAAGGATCTAACTAAAATTTATAAGTCGTTGGGATGAAAGTTAGATAAGCTTAAGAGTGTGCAAGTCCTATTTTATGTTTTCCAAACAAATATACCACATACATAAAAATGTGCACCCAATACATTCAATATACTATGTTTGATATTATCTACCAAAATAATAATCGGAACCACAAAAACCTTTTGAATTATGTACTATAACATAATCTTTTTTACATTGGACTTTTGCGAGAAGCTATCAACGCGGATACCTTGCTGATAACAAGAACTCTTCTTCAAGACTACTGCCTACTTGACTCTTTCGTGCTTCTACCCTCAACTGTTGGAAATATCACATTTTCCTTAAGAGTTTCTTGGACCAACTCTATGCAGCTTTACATGTTCGGCATGTTCGCTGGGCGGTTTCTGGGCTGATAAGCCCGGCTGGTGCTGGTTTGTCGTGAAAGGAAAACACTGTTGGCTGGCTCATAAGCTCTGGCTGAAATCAACAAGCGAACATGCTGGTTGTAGTGATTCTTGGATGCTTTCAAGGGTCAACTCCACTTGTCTCATGGTTGGCCGCTCCTCTGCTTTTAGCTTCACACATATAGCTGCCAATGCAGCTACTTCGTTGACTTCTTTGCCTCCCTCCTCCAATACTTGAGGATCGAGTACACAAGACAAGTTACCATGTGTAAGCAAGGAAGTGAGCTGTGCAATTAAGCCATCATTCTCAGGTGATCTATATGAAAATGGTTTCTTTCTGGTGAGCAACTCTATCAGAACAACACCAAAACTGTAAACGTCGCTCTTCTCAGTGAGTCTTCCCGTGTAGTAGTACATGGGGTCTAGATACCCTAGTGTTCCTTGGATGGCGGTTGTAACCCCTGTTTGATCGGGTGAAATGCACCTTGAGGCTCCAAAGTCAGACACTTTAGCTGTTAGAGAGCCCTCCAATAGAATGTTATGCGACTTTACATCCCTATAAACTATAGGGAAGGACACAACCATGTGAAGGTAGGCAAGAGCTCTGGCGGTTTCCGTTGCAATTCTCAGCCTATGATCCCATCGCAATGACGTTGGTCCTTCAACATGAAGATGGTCATAAAGTGTCCCATTTGAAATGAATTCATATACTAATAGTGGCACTTCGGTCTCAAGGCAGCACCCAAAAAGTCTCACTACATTCCGATGATTGACTTGTGAGAGAATAGCTACCTCATTTATGAACTCGTCGATCTCTCTCTGGATTGCCACTTTTGATTTTTTAATCGCGACAACATGCAGGTCCGATAAGATCCCCTTGTACACGGTGCCGTGTCCTCCTCCACCAAGCTTGCGAGCATTGTTGAAATTGTTAGTGGCTTTCTCAAGTTCTACCAAGGGGATGGTCATTCTCTCAGCGATGTCCTTGTTTTGGAATACCAATTGTTGTAACATATGTCCGCGGTTCTGCTTGAAGAATTTCTGTTTCAACATTCTTGCCCTCCGGTTCTTAATCCCACGAGCCACAAAGGCTGAACCAAGAGCCAAGACCAAAAGGCCTGCTCCACTGCCAACTCCGAGACCAACACTTAACCCTGAGAAAGTAAGCATTTTTCAATCCGGGTAAGAGTAGTGACATACTACTTTCCTTATATTAGGCTTTGAATTATGACATACGAAGTAGGTTTGGAAACAAAGGAAATGACCACCAAGGAGTTCATTCACTACTAAAACAGAGTAAGACTAATACGTCAGAGAGGTAGTCGAGTGGTTCTCTGCTCACCAAGAGAAGTTTTGACACAGCCATCTGCCATGTAGGGGCTGCCACGAGCACCGCGTGGGCACCGGCACTCGTACCCACCATCCCTGTTTGTACATACGCCGAAACACTTTCCTGGAAGCGCGCACTCGTCGATATCTGTTGAAGCAAACACCAAACAGGCGTGTCAGGTCAATGTCAACATGTAAGTACTGCTGCACCTGCACGCAACGGTGCCCGTGCTTACCTTGGCATCCGCCGTCGCCGGCAAGGTAGGGGTTGCCGTCGTACCCATCCTGGGGGCGCTACCGGGGTTGCCGGTGACGTTGTGGCAGGTGCTGTGGCTGCTTCTGCACGCGCTCCTCGCCGCGTCGACGGGGCAGGACCAGTTGCCGGTGTCCTCTGCGGCCGTCGATCCCGGGGGCGCTACCGGGGTGGACGCCACCACCCAGTCCAGCACCACCGGAACCGGAACCTGCTGGACTTGGGCGTCCGTCGCTGACTCGTTCAGCATCTGGGCGGCGACGCCGTCAAACCAACCGCGTTCGGCGATGCGCAGCGCCATGGGCAGCTTGCCCATGTACTCGAGGTCCAGGTACTTGAACTCGACGGTGTAGTTAGGGCGGCCGATGGGGATGGGCGTCTGGCAACAGCCGACGCCGGAGCACGCGACCGTTCCGTCGCCGCCGCTCGTGCTCACCACGGGGTTTATCCAGATGTCCTTGATGGAGCAGGAGGAGGAGCAGCCGATGATGACGTTGCGGCTGTCCCCGAGCAGCGTCCCCTGGACGTTGCACCCCGTGACGGCGAACTGGTTGCGCTCCTCCGAGAGCACGTACGTATCGCCGCTGCCGGAGCCGAGGCCGCTCCAGGTGCCGTTGCCCTCTGGCCCTCCTTGGTAGGTGATTTTCACTGCACCGGCGGTGTCCATGGCGCGGACCGTGGAGTTGGCCAGCGAGATCTCCACGACCTGGAGGGTGCTGCCGTCGCCGAGCAGCAGCCTCGGCGGATGCTGCCGCGTTTGGTCGCAGGTGAGGTTGAAGCCGGGGAGAGGGAGGGAGCAGCCGTCGCGGATGCCGAAAGGGTACGGCACGCTAACGTTGCCGCAGGTGGTTGGGCGGCTCGCCGGCGGTCGTCCTCCAGCCTGGGCTGCCGCGGAGGTGAGCTGCAATACCAGTAGCAGTACTGCTGCCGGAAGCATCATCGCCGGCGAAACAAAAACAAAAAAGTGTCCTACACTAGGCTAGTTATAGCACGCACCTCGTGTCAAACTATCAATCCATCAGCCTCTGGATAAATAGTATCGGATCGCCCTTGCCTCACCGTCTCACCGATTCTACAAATATACGTGGATGGTTGCTGAATTTCATTGTAGCTTACTCGTCAGTCTCCATTTTCCCACCAACGAACTTTCTCTTTTCACACCCCTCCTATTCAACCAAATGCTGTTTTTTCTGGACTGATGGCTGTGACCCGGTCCGTGTGCGTTGCCACCGCCATCACTGGAATCTGGAAGCTTTGTCCCCGCCCCGCAGCAACAGAGTGGTAGCTGATGGTAAAGGCACGACGGTGTCAGTCGCTAATCCAAAGACCCAGCTACGAAAATTGTGGAACGAGTGAACGCCGGCCGGTGCGGTCGGCCGTCATCCGAAGCTAACGTTGCTATTGCACTATGTGTGCATCTGAGAATAAATTTTATATTAAAATTGCAGTTTTAGTTAGTTGTAATTTCTATATACATAATATGCAATTTTTTATTCTGAGAATAAAAACCAGTTAGACAAACCACAAACCTGACAAAATATGATATGTGTTAGCATAAAGACAATTTAACAATTTACAGTTAGAGGAAAATTCACAGGCGGTCCTTTAAGTTGGCAAGAGGTGTCATCTAGGTCCAAACCCGCTTTAGATGCTGACGTGGCTCCTACCTGTGGGGCCCACATGCCAGTTGGTTATATTTATGTTTATTTTTATTTTTTATTGATGTGGCATGTTGACTTTTTCAAAAAATAATTTATAACTTTTCATATGAGCTTGGATTAAGACAAACCTTATATCAAAATTGTAGCCCTTGACAAGATCTACAACGTTGTAGTTGAAAAGTTTTTGAATTGAACTGTTTATGGTCCCAAAATATTGTTGTAAGTGCAGATTTTGAAATTTGAAATTCAAAATTATCCAACAATCTCGTATGTTGACATGGTGTATATGAAAGTTATAGTTCTCAGTACGATCTAAAAATTTGTAGTTGAAATGTTTTATATTTGAAGTTGTTTAGTATCCCAAATACGTATTCTAGGTTTATAGATTTTGAAATAAAAAACTTAGAACACATATTTAGGAAATTAAAAAACTTTTCAACCACAAAGCTGTAGATTATATTAAGAATTATAACTTTCATATACACCATGTCAACAGCCGAGATTTTTTTATAATTTCAAAATTTCAAACCTGTAAATTGACAACAGTATTTTAGGACCCTAAACCGTTTCAATTAAAAAACTTTTCAACTGTAAAGTTGTAGATCCTGTCGAGGGCTACAATTTGATATAAAGTTTGTCTCCGTCCGAGCTTATATGAAAAAGTTATGAATTATTTAAAAAAAAACAATGTGCCACATCAGCAGAATAATAAAATAAACAGAAATATAACCAACTGACATGTGGGCCCCACATGTAGGAGCCACGCCAGCTCACCACGTCATCATCCAGAGCGGGTTTGGACCCGTTTGGACCTAGATAACACCCGAAGCAAGTTCATAGACCCAAAATTGCCATTTTTAAAGTAGAGGGACTTACATAGCACCCCTTGCCATATCGAAGGACCGCCCATGGATTTTCCTCTTACAATTATTTCTATAGACAGACAATGACATAAATTTGATATGTTGACACAAAGACAAATAAATAATCACAAAAGTGATAATTTATTTGTACTAATTGGTAGTACAAAAGTGTTGCCTACAATTATCTTCAAATTCAGACACGTGAAATACAGGAGAAGTGTTTTTTAAATTAACAAAAAAAATGAACAAATACTATGTTACTGTATCACATTCCTTTATAGCCGGAAGAGAAGTTTAAAAAGCTACCATATGTGTCACTTTAATTCGAGCGGTACAACTTTCACATAAAAAGTATCTTTATCCGATATCATACGATGCAAGAAAAGATATAATTTTTCTAAGATCAAAGGACCTGGTACGCGATTAATATGCTACTAAAATTTTGTATTATTATTTTGACCATCTTAATGACCTCAAATGATAAAATTCAAAACTATAAATTTGTAGATCTCATCGAGAGCTACAACTTTCATATATAAAATATGTTTATTTGACACCATATAAGAAAAATACGATTTTTACAAGTTTGATATGCTATTAATATGTTGTTGAAACTTTATAATATCTTTTGAGCATCTTAACGATATTAAATGAAAAATCAAAGCTAGAAAGTTTTTGATCTCATGGAGGGCTACAATTTTCATATAATAATAATCTTCATCTAGGATCGTATGAAAAAAATAAGATTTTTCTGAGAATGAGCCTTGCCGCTGACATGTTGGTCTCATATGTCACATCCATATAAAGTATTGAGTCAGCATGCCACGTTAGTTACCAGGGCGGTTAAATGACCGTTTAGACCTGGATGAGACCCGAACTAACTTCAGAAACCCAAAATTATATTTTGAAACTTTGGACACCTATAAGACACCTGCAGACAACTTCAAGGAACTTTGGTCAATTTCGCTTTCCCTTAATTGTTTGCATCTCAGGTGGATTGGGAAGAGACCACGTTTCTCGTTTTCTTGATTTCTACTAAAAATTAGATTGTTTCCTTGATTTTCTTGTCAGAGCATCTCCAAGAGTTCCCTAAACCTTCTCCTAATCCTTGGTTTTTAGAAAGAAGTGAAAAAATCTCTCTCCAACAACTTTTAATACAACCTCCTAATATTTTAGAAGTTGGAAAAAATCCCCCTCGTCTGCGTAAAGTTACGCGCAACGCCGGTCGCGCGTATCCTCGCATGAGATGTATTTCCCCCGCCTCCACGGGACCACGGCGCTGGAGCACTGGCGCACCAGCGAGACGACGCGTCCTGCTTCCACGACCAACAATTAGAAGTTGATTACCAGAGAAATCTCAGAAGCAAGCTCAAGATGAACTTGATTCAGCCAGGGTACAAGCCGTAGAGAGAGCACCGATAGGCTAGAGCTCCTCCAAACTCTTCCCCCACACTCTATCTCTCTATTTCTAAATAAAGACTAGATCCTAACTTGGAGGACTAATCTTCTCTTGATTGCTAGCTCTGATCCTGATGGAGAGGATATGAATTGTAGCTCTGGTTTCTAGGGTTTTAGGATTTGCTTGGAGGAGGGGGTACAGGCAGGTACATATAGGGGGGTACATCAATTCTGGACCCTCAGATCAAACCGACTTAAAAGAATAACATAGATGCAATCCTTAAGATGGTGGAGAACCGACGTAGCGAGGAGTTGCTGCTAGGTCGGACCCATAGGCCGGCCGGCCTAATAGTGGGGCTGATCGCCCCCACATGTCAGTGACATGTGGCCTACTTTGGTGATTTGCCTTCTAGAGTCTTCCCACATAGGTACCATTGTAGATAAACATGATTTCCTTTGACGAATAGGTCCTCCTCGGTGGTTTTCTGATTAAATCCTACTGAAAATACAGATTCACCAAAACTCATGAAAATTGTCAGTTTAAACCCCTAAGTCTATATTGGTGATCCATTTTATGCAAGGTATATTGACGGTTTATAATTGACATTAACTACCGTCAACAACTCTCCCATACTTAGGCTTTTATTCGTTCTCGATAAAAGGATGGATTACTTTAGACATAACCTTGGGACAAGATATCAACATAAAACTATTCCCAGTCATACATGCTCTGTAGGACTCAAAGTGTCTACCACAAAACTTTGGGCGGTTAAAGAATGGAACAGCTTGAAATGGATCACCATCTTTCTTCGGTCAAGTCAATTGGAGAAACATTTTAAGATTTTGAAAACAAAATATAACTTACCTTCTCCATTTGTGGCACTCTCAAATCACTCAATATATGTGGTATTTTTAGATCCTTACCAAGGCATTGATTTTTTTGCCTTCTTTTTACCTACTTCTAAAAAGCTTATATGGAGCTTAGGTAAGGATAAATATGAGAACATACTTGCATTGCATATATTGTAAAGTCAAAACAAGGATCTAAAGAGAAAAATATCATACTCTTAGATCAAGATGTGCATGTGTATGGATATATATATGGTGGCTAAACTAATTCTACTATGCTCTTTAAACATATCTCTCTTGTTGATACTTTGAAACACTTTTGCAAGAAAACAGTGGCTATCTTATTCTTCTTTCTTCATTTTTTAGGCGGGCATCTGAGTACCCATTGTTTTAAATATCTCGGACACTTGTCTATTTTTTTCAATACTTTCTTCTTCTTTTTTGTGAATAACTCTTGCATAGCCCATGCCTTTTTTCTGCAATTGAAACTTTTTAAGAGAGATAATATCAAGAACTTGGAACATTTATGCTAACAAACACTACTAAAAATCCTTTCATCTATGACGTTTTGGGAATGACGATTCTAATTTTGGTCACTCAATAAGGTTAATTAATTATGATTTTACCTGGATCATCATGGATGCTTGGTTTGGTCGTCAACCCCTTTATTCAACTGTGACGAATTGGAAAATTTTGTCATACAAATGTTCTAAGCTTTGTCATAGAAGTGAAACTATAAAGTTTCACCGTTCAGGTCCCACCTGTCATATGATGGTTTTTGTCATAAATGTGGGATTTATAAAAAAATGTGTGATGCCTAGGAATCGAACCCGACTCCTATAGTTCATAGCCAAGTTGTCTTACCATCAGAATACGAGTTCGGACGTGTTAAGGGATGGGAACATTTTTTTCTTATTGGATTTTTTAATCATTCATATGACCCTTCCATCGTGCCTGCGTGCTGCCACCTAGATCCAATCGGGCAGGGGCTGGGAGCAGGTGCTCTGGCGGCGGACCTCTCCGTTGGGCATCTCTGGCGAACCTCTTCGGTGTCCAACTCCGACGGACCACTCTGGCTACAAGCTGCTGTGGCCTAGCTGCTCCGGCGGTCAGCTGCTGCGGGATGCGCTGGCGAGCAGCTGCTCCAGCGTAGCTCGTTGTTTCGGTGGACACCTGCTGCGGAGTAGTTGCTGCGTCTTCTCTGCTCCGGTGGGCAACTATTACGGCCAGCTTCGGCGGGCATCTACTGCTGCCTGCTCCATCTACCAGCTCCATTAGCTGTAGCGGCGGCCAGCTGCCAGTGCCTGCACCAGCGACGAGATGGGGTGCAGGCGGCTACTTCAGCTACTTAGAGGTATTGTCCTCTCCCATTGTCTATAATTCATAGCATTGCATAGCTGTTTAGACATGTCTAATTAGAGGTAATTGTTATTGCATTCAATAGATGGACAGAACGTGGATTCATGCTAGTCGGTTCAGCGATGACTTCACCAACGGTGTTGATCAGTTTATGTCTTTTGTTCGAGATAGATTCAATGCGGATGATATTATACCTTGCCCATGTCGCAATTGTCTGAATCGATCTTCATGGAGTTAGAAAGATGTGCATGACCATGTCTATCTCTATGGATTGTCAGCTACATATACTCGGTGGGTACACCATGGAGAAGCTTTTGATGCTGAGATTGTGGAATATGTAGAGGGTGCAAATGAACCTGATGATCTAGGTGATGTGTTGGATGTGGATGAGCCCGACGATGATCAGGGTACGGCAGAAATGCTTGTAGACTTGTACACAGTTGTACAAGAAGATGGAGAGCAACCTATGTTTGTGAAAGTTCTTGAAGATGCAAAACATGCTCTTTGCTCGGGTTCAGTTCAATCTAGGTTCTCTTTTCGAGTCAGAATGCTACATATCAAGTCATTCTATAGGATTAGCAACACATCATTCAGTGCAATATTGAAGTTATTGTTAGGGTCATTCCCTAATTGTGGTCTTTCATATTCATATGACAAAGCAAAGAAGTATCTCAAAGAATTGGGCCTTGGATATGAGTTAATCCATGTTTGTGACAATAATTGTGTTTTGTTTCGGAAGGATCTTGTCAATTTGGACAACTGCCCAAAATGCAAGGAATCTAGGTGGGTAGATGCACATGGTGCCAAACAACTTCCTAAAAAGATTTTGAGATATTTTCCTCTTATACCCAAGCTGAAGAGTATGTTTGCAAACAAAGCAACATCTGAGGAGACCCGGTGGCACAAGGATAAGCGGGTTCCTGTGGAAAATGAAATGAGCCATCCAGCTGATTGCGAAGCATAGAAAGACTTTGATGATGTGTATCCAAGCTTTGCTGGAGATGCAAGAAACCTAAGGCTTGGTTTAGCTATAGGTGGGTTCAATCCATTCGGGAACATGAACACAACTTATAGCATGTGGCCTGTACTTGTAAAGGTATACAATCTACCTCCATGGTCATGCACCGATGCATCCAACTGCATCATGGCATTGCTCATCCCAGGATCATAGTCTCCGGGCAAGGACTTTGACATATTCTTAGAACCTCTCATTGAGGATTTGTTAAAACTCTAGGAGGGTGTCAGAACTTATGATGCATTCACTTGTTCAAAGTTTGACCCTCGTGCTATAGTACTATGGTGCATCCATGATTATCTAGCTTTGGGTGTATTGTTAGGGCGAATTACTAAAGGTTGTTGTGTATGTATTTATTGTAGCAGAGATCCATTATCAAGGAGTCTTAGGAAAAAGATATGTTACATTGGACACCGTCGCTACCTTCCAAAAACTCACAAGTGGAGAAGAAGCTTGGCCTTTGATGGACACCGAGAAAACTGGGTTGAGCCACAAAAGTTGAGTATGGATGAGATATTGGAGTGTCTAGAGAAGGTAAAATATGTTAGTCCTGGTAAGCCTGATGGTAGCAAGAAAAGGAAGCGTTCATAGAAGGACGATGAGCCAAAATTGTTTAGCCAAAAGTCCACTCTATGGAAACTACCTTATTGGAAACACTTGAAGCTGCCACATAATCTTGATGTGATGCATATAGAGAAGAATATATGTGATGCCCTTCTAGGCATAATACTCCATCTTGAGGGCAAGAATAAGGATACAGTTAATGCGAGATTTGATTTGCAGGATATGGGCATACGACCTGAGTTGCATTTAGAACAAGATGATGGCAATTCAGTTTCCATGCCAACAGCATGGTATGCCTTGGAGAAAGAAGAAAGGGCTGTATTTTGTGGATTTCTAAAAAGTATTCAGTTTCCATATGGATACGCTTCCAACCTGACAAGATGCATTAGTGTAGATGGTTCCAAGGTGCAGGGCCCCGAAACCCATGATTGGCACATCCCGCTCCAAAGAATTTTACCTATCGGTCTCCAGGGACTAGTGCACAAGGACATATATGAAGCAGTTGTAGAGTTGGGTAATTTTTTCCAGGAGCTTTGCAGTAGGAAACTAAAGGTTGATGGAATCAAATGTCTAAAAGCAGAAATCTTTGTGATACTATGCAAGCTGGAGAAAATATTTCCTCCTGCCTTTTTTGATGCGACGGTCCACTTGACTGTCCACCTTCCTGATGAAGCACTCCTAAGAGGTCCTGTCCAATATGGATGGATGTACCCGATCGAACACAAAATGGGCACTTTGAAGGGGTATGTGAGGAATAGGGCTAGACCTGAAGGATCCATCGTTGAGGTGTACATAGCTAATGAGGCCTTGGCCTTTAGCACAAGGTACATGGAAGATGTTGTCACTAGATTTAATCGGGATGATGACAAATGGGATCAGGGAGCATCAGATGGTGACCTCTCTATCTTCCAGCATGGTGTTAAACTCTTGGGAGCTAACAGGCAGACATATCTTGAGGACAAAGAATTTGACAAGCTTTGTTGGTATGTGCTATACAACTGTGATGAGGTAGAGCCATATTTAAGGTGAGTGTTTTTTCTAAATTGTGTGTGCTAATAAACAACTATGCTAAACAGACATGACCAATACATATTGTGAACTATGTGTGCAGCAAGTTTAGAGAAGAGTTAGAGAAAGAAGGTGGCCATGATGTTGAGAATAGGTTGGAAAAGGAATTTCCTGGTTGGTTTATGATTCGTGTAAGTGGTTCCATATTTATTTTTAACTTCATATGTTGTCCTGCATTATTCTTTTCATATATTTCAATTTTCACTTATTTTGTTGTCTTATTAGATCAAGATGTTGTGGAAGGATAATTGTGAAGAGGTTAGTGAAGGGCTATATGCAATATCATGTCATCCTGACCTTAGAGTGAAATTATGGGCATCATTCTGTGTGAATGGTGTTCGATACAACACTATCAACTGTGAAAGACAAAGGCAGACACAAAATAGTGGTATGCTGGTGGATGGAACACATAATGGAGTGTCAACTGAATTTTATGGTCAGCTCAAAGAGATAGTTGAGTTGAGCTACAACTCCAATTTGGAATTGATTCGAACTGTGGTACTTTTTCAGTGTGAGTGGTTCAGTCAAGATGGCAAAGCTAGAACCATTTGAGATGATGGCCTTTTTAGATCCATCAATATAGAGAGGTTTTGGTACAAGTCAGACCCATTTATATTAGCAACTCAATCAAAAAAGGGCTTCTACTTGAAGGACATACAATTTGGCAAAAATTGGTGTGTTGTCCAAAAATTTGAACATAGGAGCATGTATGATGTCAATGAAACAAAATTAAGCACTGTTCACCAAGATGAAACTTGTTCTGATAATGAGCTGGGGGTGCAAGATGATGATGATGGCTTAGATGAGCCTACACCAGTGGACCGACGTGTAGATGGAGAGAAATCTACTATTGCTGGTAACTTACAAGTTCTTATCAATAGAAGGGAAGAAGACATGGCTGAAGATAGTGACTCCGAAGATTGTGAAGATGACACTATCTTTGAGTATTTTAGTGACAATGATAGGGACCATATGGAATGTAATGATGATTATTAGATTAACTGTCATTTGTAGCTATCTTTTTGTGGGATGTTGATGGAGCACAAACATTTGTAACAGTGACTCTTTTGTTGGTAATTTACTGTCTTTTTTAGTTGGATGTTGATGTTATGGAATTATAACAGATTCTGTAAAACCAATTGAGCATTGTATCAAGCACTCATTCGTACAATTTGTCATTTTTGGGATGTTGCCAACACATGCCAACATTTTCACATTTCAACAACTAATTCAGGCAACTCATAGTTTCATACATTGATACCAGGAACTCATTCATACAGTTCATTCATACATTCAACAACTCATTCATACAACTCATTTAGACTAAGCTAATTCAGACTAAGCTAATTCATACATTTAGACAACTCATTCACAGCAGTTGTAGCTTTAGGGGCTCAACACCATTACTGAATATGGCCATCAGGAGTGCCAAAAACATAGCAAGAAGGATTACTGAGGTGAAGAAACAGAAGAAAATTGGCCAAGACCCAAGAAGTTGTGCTCAGGACCCAGCAAGAGATGGAGGAGTTCAAGAAGAAACAAGAAGCGAATGATCTGATCCTTCAACGCATCTTGAACCTCAACTCGGGTAATAGAGATACTTAGCTTGTTTGTTCCTATGCTTGCTAGGTTCCTCTATAGTGCCCTAGTGCTGAGCAGTGTGGTTACGTCGCCTGTGAACTTTGTCGGTTATGTTGCTTGTGAACTTGGTACCTTTGCTTGGGAACTGATTTATTTGTGAACTGGTGGTTCCAATGATGTGAACCAATGATGTGTGTGAACTTGTGGTTCCCATGTGTGGGGGTATTAACCCCTATACCCTTACGGCTAGGTTTGGGCCAGCCCGGTCCAGGGGGTTCGGTCCACCAGAAGATGACGCGCGGCCCAGCCGATCTGCTCAGAGTCCCGCGCAAGGAATCAAGGCAGACTTGGAGATCAAGCAAGATCCTGGTCGGTTAGAATAGGAATCCTTATCTGGCCACCTATGGCAATTGTAACCGGTTAGGATTAGTTTCCAGATCTATAACCCAGGCCCCTAGACTATATAAGGCGGGCAGGGGACCCCTCTAAAGAACAATCTCATTGACATACAGAAATACAATCAGACGCAGGACGTAGGTATTATGCCCTCACGACGGCCGAACCTGGATAAAACCTCGTGTTTGTCTTGCGTCATCATCTCGTTCGTAGCTTGCGCACATGTCTGCCGATAATCTACTACCTTGGGCATACCCCTAGGTAGACTGCCGACCATATTTCATCGACAGTGGCGCGCCAGGTAGGGGGTGTGCGTACTGCTCCCCAAACGAACAAGATGGTCATCATCCCTGGCTTCATGGCTACGCCGAACGGCCTCATGTTCACCATCGGCCAGATCACCTGGACCATTGGCTCCGACAACTTCATTGCCATGACCACGGAGGAGGCGCAGATCCAATCTGCGTCGACCACTGCTTCACTAGCATCGGCTACGGCTCCAACCACGTTGGATCTGGCTCTGGCCACACCAGCGTCGTCTTCAGCCACGCCGGCAACCCGTCGTTCGCTTCCTCGCTACAAAGGGAGAAAGATCGACAACACCGACCTACTCGACTCCATCGATCGGGTTAGCACCAAGCTTGCTGAAACCCTAGCTCTGGTAGATTCAATTCAAAATCAACCTACCGAACAGGTAGCCACTACGCACAACAGATCTACCCGACCAGCTCGGGCCAGTCATCCTGCACGACTCGGTACGGATCTCGTGGTCACGTCTACTCCTGAACGGCGCTCCATTTGTCGCTGACCAGCCCCCACAACTGGTCTTCGGCTCTCTGAGTGCAAAGCCTTGATGGAGAATCACCAGGCCCAGCCCTACGGCCTGCAAAACACTGCTTCCAACTATGCGTACAATATACAACGACCTCGACCAAAGCCATGCCACTTCGTCAACATGGTTCGGATCGAGGAGTACCAAGAAGGATCGGTCCACACAGTTCAAGAGGGCAGTTCAAGCTCCCCGTCCAGCACCACATCTAATGGCTCCATCCACACTGAGCTTCAGCTTCGCGACGATGAAGAAGTTGATTATGATCTGGATATCCTAGACCGCCCCCGGGGTTTCCACGATTCCCATCCTTCCCACCAAGGCGAGGAGACTTAATCAATGTCGTCAGTAATGACGAACCCCTGGTAGTTGGCGAAACAGAACAAGAAAGGCTAGCACACGAAGCACGCAATATTGACCGGTTTAATCGCAGACAAGCCGAAGCCGAGGCAGAAGTGGAGGCACGACGCATAAGGCTCTAGCCACGTGATCTCAACAATGCCTTTGATAGGGTAGGGGAAAAGCAGGTCTTTAGGACTCCAAGCGCCAACGTAGCTGTTGCTATGGCGACAATGTAACGACTGCCCAATACCCCGGAAATCCAGGCAATTCATGATGATATGCAAGCCTACCTGATGGCTGCTATGGCCTAGACCACAGATATTGCGAACCAAGCTCGAGCTTCGACCGCCTCAGTCGAATCAAGCCACAGTTGTTAGTATTCAAGTTGCTCACAGCCACCCAACCAACGTGGCTCGCGCAACAACGTCCCACCAGACAACCGTCAAGGCGGAAACGGTGGTCATGATGGTGGTCGGGACGACAACCGCCGCTACAACCGGGACGATAATCGATGAGAAAACCGTGGCAATCGCCATGATAACCACGGTCGCAGGCTCAACCAGGGCGGCAACCGGGATCGCCGTGATGGCAATAACGATCTCCACCATTATCTCAGAGAACGCGATCTGCGCGATTGCATTAACCAAAGAGCCAACGATCGTGCATCCCACGAAAGCTATCTCCGTATGGAATATGATACTACCCACGGCCCTCCGGGTTTGAAGCAGTTCACTCCTCACCTTCGCCAAGTCGTGTGGCCAAAAAACTTCAAGCTCAAAAAATTCCAGAAGTACGACGGCAAGGAGAACCCCGAGTTATGGGTCATGCTCTATGAAACCACGTGCAGATTAGCCATGGCTGACGATCACGTCATGTCTAATTACTTCCCAGTCACCATCGGCCATGCAGGCCACCAATGGCTGGTAAGCTTGCTGGCAAACTACTTTGATTCTTGGCAAGAGGTCAAGCAAGCATTCATCGACAATTTCATTGCTACTTGCGAACAACCCGGCAACAAATATGATCTGCAGCGGATTCGAGATAGCAAAGATGAGCCACTGTGCGAGTACGTCCGATGCTTCTCGAAGATGCGCATCAAGGTCCCATCAATCTCTGACAATGAGGCAATTGAAGCTTTCATCACTGGTCTCCGCTTCCATGATGCCCTAAGAGACAAGCTCCTCCGCAAAAGACCTGAATCGGTCACAGCGCTCCTAGCTACCGCTAAAAAATATGCGGACGCTGATGATGCTAAAAAGATAATCATCGAAGAAGCAGCAAGGGTTGCACGCTCCGATCACCCCCACACTGCGACGACTACCACGACAACCGTGGTCGGAACGACAATTTTGATCGCCACAATCAGCGCAATGATTCTCGCGACCACCACGACCAGCGTAATCATCAGCATAATCGCCGTGACGATTACAGGGGCAAGCGTGCTCGGGAAGATGACGGCGAAGTCAACATCATTAAAAAAGGTGGCGGACGTTGCAATTACGAAGAAGACTACGCCAAAGCATTGAAAGGACCCTGCCAGCTCCATCCCAAGTCAAACCATACCATGGAGGATTGTTGTGTTCTCAAATCCATCTACACGCGCCAACAGGCTCCGGACAAATCCGACAAGCCTAACGACACAGGGGAGCAGTGTGACGAGGACAACGATGATGAAGATGCAGATCCCTGTCACAAGTATGTTAAGCCAACTGACCACGTCCACACCATCATTAGGGGCAGAGTGTCCATCAAGACCAAACGAGAGTGCAAGCTGCTCGCCCACGCTTGCCTGATCATGGCCAATGCCGACAACCTCATCACCGATTCGTGGCTCCCTCCTTGGTCTCACCGTGAGATCTCCTTCAGCAGAAAGGACCAATGGGCTACAATACCTGAGCTAGGGCATTTTCCTCTGGTTCTCGATCCTTGTATCAACAAGGTTTAGTTCGATAGAGTGTTGATTAACGGCGGTAGTTCCATTGATATACTGTTCAAGAACAATTTGCCGGCCCTGAAGATAACCCAGGCTGATCTCAAGCCATACGAGGCATAGTTCTGGGGTGTTCTCCCTGGACAGAGCTCCACACCTCTCGGGCAGATCACGCTACCTGTGCAATTTGGTACCCTAGACCACTTCCGCACCGACTACATAAACTTCGTGGTCGCTGACTTCGAAGGCACCTACCATGCTATCCTTGGCCGACCAGCGCTCACCAAGTTCATGGCCATACCTCACTACAGGTATTTGGTGCTGAAGATGCCTACTGAGAAGGGGGTTCTAACTCTCAGGGCAACATATACGCAGCTTACACCTGCGAGGATGACATCTTCAAAATAGCAGAGGCTCACGACCTCTCTATTCGCATGGCTGAGACCATGCTCGACGCCAAGCAGACCCCAGCCGACCACCTGGAGATCCCAGAGCTCGAGGCTCCACGCAAGAACATCAAGTCCAAAGAGCACAAAGAGATCCAGCTGGTCGACGGTGATCCCAGCAAAACGGCCCTTATCGGGGCCAACCTGGATCCTAAATAGGAAGACGCGCTCGTTAGGTTCTTGAGGAGCAACGTGACTGTGTTGGCATGGAAACCCGCTGACATGCCCGGTGTACCTCAGAACTTGATCAAGCACTCCTTAAATGTTGATGGAAAGGCCAAACCCATCAAGTAGAAGCTACGACGGTTCGCTCGTGACAAAAAGGAGGCTATTAGGGTAGAAGTTACATGGCTTTTAGCAGCCAGATTTATCAAAGAAGTGTATCATCCGGAGTGGTTAGCCAACCCGGTTCTTGTACGCAAAAAGAATAAGGAATGGAGAATATGCGTTGATTACACTGATCTCAACAAACACTGCCCTAAAGACCCCTTTGGCTTACCTCGCATAGACAAGGTCGTTGATTCAACTGCCAGTTGTGAGCTGCTCTCCTTTCTCGATTGCTACTCTGGTTATGACCAGATCGCTCTCAAAAAGGATGACCAGATCAAGACATCCTTCATCACGCCCTTCGGCGCCTACTGCTATATGACCATGTCGTTCGGACTTAAGAACACTGGGGCTACCTACCAATGCGCCATACAGGCCTGCCTCAAAGATGAGATAAAAGACGACCTCGTCGAGGCTTATGTTGACGATGTGGTTGTTAAAACCAAGGAAGCACACACCCTTGTCGACAACCTAGAACGTACCTTTGCAGCCCTTAACACATTCCAATGGAAATTAAACCCAAAGAAGTGCATCTTTGGTGTTCCATCTGGTATACTGCTCGGCAATGTCGTCAGTCACGACGGCATACGCCCTAATCCAGAGAAAGTAAAAGTTGTCTTGGACATGAAGCCGCCCAAAAAGGTGAAGGATGTTTAGAAGCTTACCGGATGCATGGCTGCCCTCAGTCATTTCATATCTAGATTAGGCGAAAAAGGACTACCATTTTTCTAGCTGCTCAAAGCATCTGAGAAGTTTGAGTGGTCGGAAGAAGAAGACACTGCTTTTACACAGCTAAAACAATTCCTTACATCACCTCCGGTCCTCACTGCTCCCAAAGAAGACGAAACCCTCCTGCTTTACATTGCAGCAACTAATCGAGTGGTCTCCACTGCCGTGGTGGTCGAGCGCGACGAGCTCGACCACGTCTACAAGGTACAGCGACCAATTTATTTCATCAGTGAGGTGCTCAGCGAATCTAAGACTAGGTACCCACAGATTCAGAAACTGATCTACGTCATACTAATTACATCTCGAAAGTTGAAACACTACTTCGATGGATATCATGTGGTGGTCGTGACCGAGTACCCTCTGGGAGACATCATTCGCAACAAGGATGCAAACGGGCACATCGTCAAATGGGCAATGGAGCTATGCCCTTTCTCCTTGGAATTTGCAAGCTGTACTACAATCAAGTCTCAGGCGCTTGTCGATTTCATCGTCGAGTGAATAGACTTAAGCACACCTGCCTCTCAGGGGCCCACCGAGTATTGGAAGATGTACTTCGACGTCTCTCTCAACATCGACAGCGCAGGAGCAGGAGTCCTTTTCGTATCACCATCCAAGGAGCAACTTCGGTACGTCCTCAGGATTTATTTCTCGGCATCTAATAACGCCGCCGAGTACGAAGCATGCCTACACGGTCTACGCATTGTGGTCGAGCTCAGCGTCAAGCATCTCTATGTCTACGGAGACTCGGCTCTAGTCATCAACCAACTCAACAAGGACTAGGATACGACCAGCGAAAAGATGGACGCATACTACAAAGCGATCAGAAAGCTGGAAGGCAAGTTTTATGGCATCGAGTACACACATGTGGTCCGGGACAAAAATCAAGCAGCAGATGTGCTGTCAAAGTTAGGATCATCCTGAGCCAAAGTCCCACATGGCGTATTTGTTCAAGACCTGCTCACGCCCTCCGTCGAAGAAGATCCCACGGTTGACAAGCCTCCAGACCAGCCATTGCTGGCTACGGTTCCGGTGTCAAACACCACCAAGAACCCCGACTGAAGAGTACCTTTCATCAAGTACCTGACAGATGGTAATGGTTACACCGATCGGATAGAAAACGAACGCCTGATGCGCCGTAGTAAGCAGTATCTGCTCGTCGATGGCAAATTGTGGTGCAAGAACGCGAAGGAGGAAATCTTGATGAAGTGTATAACCCAAGAGGATGGCGAACATCTCCTAGACAAAATCCACTCTGGCTCCTACAACAACCACGCAGCCTTGAGAACGCTGGTCGGCAAGCCTTTCCAAGCAGGGTTCTATTGGCTGTCAGTCATAGCCGATGCAGAGAAGCTAGTCCGCCATTGTGAAGGTTGTCAGTTTTTTGCCAAGAGAATCCACGTACCAGCACATGAGATTCAGACTATACCAGCCTCTTGGCCCTTCGCATGCTAGGGGCTGGATATGATCGGGCCTTTCAAACCGGCCCCTGGAAAATTTACGTGCATCTTTGTGCTGATCGACAAATTCTCCAAGTGGATAGAGTACATGCCCCTGGTCAAGGCATCTTCAGAAAAGGCTATCGCGTTCCTCGACCAGGTCATCCACCGCTTTGGCATACCCAATAGCATCATCACTGATCTGGGTACTCAGTTCAACGAAAACGTTTTTTTGGGACTTCTGCGATGAAAGGAGCATAGTAGTGAAATACGTCTCGGTGGCACACCCTAGAGCTAATGGACAGGTCCGGGCAAATGGTATGATCCTGGACGCACTTAAGAAGAGGATGTATAGAGAGAATGACAAGGCTCCTGGAAGATGGCTCAAAGAGTTACCAGCCATGGTCTAGGGTCTCAGAACCCAGCCCAGTCGCAATACCAGCGTATCACCATACTTTATGGTTTATGGCGCTGAGGCAGTGCTCCCAGCAGATATAGCCTTCAGATCAGCACGGGTAGGGAACTTCGACGAAGACAAGGCCAAGGAAGTGAGGGAGCTTGAAGTGAATAGTGTAGAAGAGAAGCGGCTCGATTCTTGCGTACGTACAGCCAAATACCTTACTGTTTTGCGCAGGTACTACTACAAGAACGTCAAGGAGCGGTTCTTCGTGGTCAGGGACCTGGTCCTAAAGTGGAAGATGAATCAGGCTGGTGTCCACAAACTCACAACCCCATGGGAAGGACCCTTTATGATCAAGGAGGTCACACGCCCTACGTCTTATAGGTTAGCTCGCCTAGACGGCACAGACGTACCCAATTCCTGGCACATCGACAAGCTTAGGCGTTTCTATGCTTAGCCACTAAGATATGTACCCCTCTTGTACTTTTGATGTATTTTAATAAAGCTATTATGATTTCTCCGATCACTCTAATGTGTCACTTCGAAGTCTATTGTTATTCTAACTTTACCAGTTAAAACCGACCACCATTCCTTCTTGGGTTCTCGGAGCAGGCCCTGTCTTCGGTTGCCCCCAACGCGTGCATGGGATCCGCTCTCTACGCTACGGGTGATCGGCAGGCGCTCTCTGGTTTGACTTGTGTGTTTCTACGTGTGCACAAGCTACACACCTCACACTCCGACTGCAAGACAAACCAGGGCCGTACAAACCTTTTAGGATGACATGTCGACTAAACCGGTACAACTAAACAAAATGCCAACACGTTCTAACTTAGTTATATCAACATGATATCCGAGCTTAAACACGTTTTTTTACAAAACAAACAAGCTTATGTTAAGATACAGTTATGTTATTACAAGCTTGCCTAAAAAGGTCCAAGTTTACAATAACACAACTACATCTTCTTCTACAGCTATAGCCTACACTATTGGCTGGTCGGGGCACGCGGCTCCTGCTGTTCGCAACGCCTGACATCATGCTCGGGTCTCTGGGACTCTGGCATTGATCGAGCTGAAGAAGATGGCCCCGACGATGCCTGGCTGGTCGAGACCGCAGGCTTCACCGGTTGGCTTGAAGATGACGGCGCTCCCAGTCGATTTGTTGACGGCGTTCCTTGTACGGGCGGTGTTGCACCTCCACACAGGTTACGTCGCCTATGAACTTTGTCGGTTATGTCGCTTGTGAACTTGGTACCTTTGCTTGGGAACTTATTTATTTGTGAACTGGTGGTTCCAATGATGTGAACCAATGATGTGTGTGAACTTGTGGTTTCCCTGTGTTTGGGAACTTTGGTTGTATGAACATTAAGTTTGTGATGTATGAACCTACGTTTGTGCTTGATGTATGAACTTGTGCTGGATGTGTGAAAATAAGTTCTATTTCTGGAATGATTGCTGAGGCTGGGCACGAATGGTACTTCCTATGCATTATATTAAATTCATCAAATTTTTATGATGAAAAACAAACATCATTACATAATAGATGCCACGTCATCGCTCACGTGCTGCCACATCAGCTGCCTCGTGATGCCACATAAATGCACAATAGAACGCCATGTGTCAACCATGTAATCATAAACGTGTCAACCTCCTCGCCATACACGTGTCAACCTTGTCATCATACATGTGTCGACCTCTCCATCATACACGTGTACGCTAGAACGCCGGTTGAAACAGTTCAGTGATGGGGTCAAAATCATCATGTTTGTAATGATATCTATGACAAAATACACCAAATCATCAATGTGCAACAGTTATTATGCTACAAAGGTGACGAACAAAATTTTGTCATAACTTCGTCACAGATATATTTCCATGACGTTTTTGACCTTTACTATGACAAAAGTGTAACGTCTTAGATGTGGACTTTTTTAGTAGTGAAACATATTTTTGTGTCTATTCCCAGTGTAGGAGTAGAACATTTTTGGGTGGATGTAAAATATGTTGTTGCGTACTCTCAGTGTTGGAGCAGCAGATATCTGTGGAGTGTACATGATTTTGATCTTGAGAGTATGATAAGTTTCTCAACAAGGGTCACAAGGTTTGACCAAACTCAATACAATGATAAGTAGTATATGTAGAAGGTTTTCTAGTCTATTATGTATGGCTCTGGTAGGATATTGCTTACCACAAAGGAGAGGTGTAGCTATTCTTTTTAACTTTTTGAAATAAAATTCTCCAATGACGAGACATCAAGAATCAAGTTCTCATTATTCTACTATATCTCATTCCACAACAACTTAAGCAACATGGGGTCCCTAATAATAAGTTTCCAATAGTAGCAAGACTTCCAGGAAAAGTATTATGTGAGTCTATCCTTAAGTCATGACTGAAATAATCTTTCCTCAGGTTTTAAAGTTGTTTATCAAAGGATTTTCAATTTGGTTCGAAACAGAAAGCGAGATATGTGACAATAGATGATACGTGACTCGAACCTGACCGTGGATGAAGCGCGGCATGAGGTGGTGTTGGGTTAGGTCGGCTGCCCCATAGGGATGGTCAGGGGACCCACCCACGTGCCCATTCGGGTCCAACTTTGGCGAGCGTGGTTTTTGTCCATTGCTTTCTAAATTTCATGATTTTTTCAATCAAATCTCATTTCGTTGTCGCGGTGTGCTTCCCCCACACTTGTTTCCTATTTACCTTTATGCACAACATGTGGAGACAAACACATATACAAAAGAATAGAGAGTAGATAATGGCAATAATAATTTATTGATATCATATGGCACTTTATTACACAATCCAACCTAAACACAAACTTTCAACTGGTTAGCACAAACTTTAACTAACCTAACAAATGAGCTAAGCAAATGACCTAAATAATTGACCTAAACATGTCTTATTGATCTACCTAACTCTCAATTCTCAAATTTGTCCTTATTGACAACATAATGGCGTAAGATAGTAATTTCGTGCTCTAAGTCTAAGCGATGGGTATGCTCCTTATCGATCCTATGTTGTAATGCATGGATGACTTGAGTAAGGGTTTGGATCTTGTCATTCAAAAGTGTGACAGTCATCCGTTGATGCTTATCCTCTTTTTCTTGGGAAGTGGGTGGCGCCCTCTTCTTCTTCTCCTTCGGCGGGACGATCTTGACTTGCTCAGGCGCAACACGAACTCCATCTATGGCCATACGTGGTGTGACCGACTTGTACTTCGCATAGGTGACATCCCCGAACTTGTTGGTTTTCACCCCCGTCAGCATCTCATTCGGCCTTGGAGGAGGGAGGTTGATCTCCTTTGGCACCTTGATCTTCGGTGCCTCCGGCTGGCGTGGCTTGTCTTGAAGAAGTAGACGCGGCGGCGGCGGCGCGATAGCCGAACGATGGATGGCTTCGACAAAGTAGGATTGACTAGGGATAGGGGATATCTCTTGTGGTGGGATGACGCTCAGCGGTATGGTATCTTCAACTCCATAGGGGACGATCTCTTTTCCGGCCATTGAGCTTGGGAGGGGGAAAGCTATGTTGCTGCTAGAGATGGGAGGCTTTTTGGAATGGCTATGGAGGTAGGTAGGGGCTTGTTTATATTGGGGGAAAACTTGCTATAGGGGTCAAGATCTATCCATTAAGAGTCTTGTAACGAGGAAAAAACGAATGGCTTGGAAAATTGGATATTCTCATGAGAATATTCTAGAAGGTTCACGATCCAATCGAGCGGGGGCAAGGAGATGGACAGGTGGTCTGGCTGGCCTATAGGTGGGGCTGGCTAGCCCCACATGTCACCACATCACGAAGATTTTTCGCATGACGGTTTCTAATGTTTATCTAATCTCGAAAAATATATTACTGCGTTACGAATTGTAAGGTGGACGGCAGAGGTGTAAATCTATGGTAAAATAATAAAATCTACCTCATCCAAATCGTCAGTTGGTTTTTTCAGGTTCTAGAAATACTTTGAGATGGTGACCATTTACCTTGAATAATGTACCTTCAACATCTTGAAGTGTTACTGCTCCATGCGACGAGGTGCTTATAACGTTGAATGGTTCTTCCCATTTGCTCCAAAGTTTTCCATGCCCGAATAATTTTATCCTGGAATTAAAAAGTAATACCTTATCTTTTAGGGCGAACTCCTTCTTCTTGATCCTCTTATCATGCCATCTCTTTGTTCTCTCCTTGTATATCTTGGAGTTGTGATATGCTTTTTCACACCATTCATCAAGATTAGAGAGTTGCATCTTCCTCTTGGTTCCTGCAGCTTCCAAGTCCCTGTTCCATCGTTTGATGGCCCAGTGAGCCTTGAATTCTAATTCAACAGGTAGATGATAGGTCTTCTTATAGACGGGTTGGTATGGTGACATCCCAAGTGGTGTTTTATGGGCCGTTCTGTAAGCCCATAATGCATCGGTAGTCTATCCTTCCATGCAGTCCCCATCTCATTGACCGTCTTTTACAGAATGTTCTTGATTTGTTTGTTCAATGTTTCTTCTTGGCCACTTATCTAAGGGTGATACAGAGTAGCAATGTTGTGATGGATCCCATGTTTTGACAAGTACATATGAAAGTTTTTGTCAATGAAGTGAGTGCCTCCATCACTTATCACCATTCTCGAAACTCTAAAACGTGGAAATATTATTTCTTCAAACATCTTGGAGCTCTTTGCATCAGCAGCTCTACATGACATGGCTTCAACCCACTTAGAGACATAGTTAGCTGCCACCAAGATGTACTCATAATTCTTCAATTTTGGAAACAGTCCCATGTAGTCAATTCCCCAGACATCGAAGAGCTTGATCTGGAGGTTGTTGGTGAGTGGCATGACATCTCTTGAATTGATGTTCCTGTGCCTCTGACATGCTCCACACCTTCGGATGAAGTCTCTCGTGTCTTCATACATGGTTGGACAAAAGAATCCACTTTGCTAGATCTTTGAATGAGTGCGGAAAGCACCATAATGGCCTCCATATGGTGATGAGTGGCATTGTTCAATGATTTTGATGCCTTCTTCTGCTGGTCCACACCTCCTGAGTAGACCATTAGAGCAGACTCTGAAGAGGTACGACTCATCCCATATGTAGAGACGACTTTCGTAGATGATGTTCCTTTTAGTCTCCCCTAGGGGTACATAACCTGCAACCATAAAATTGATAATATTTGCGTACCAGGGGTCGAATTTCATGATCTTGAAGAGCATGTCGTCCCGCAGCGAATCATTGATGGGTAGTTCCTGCGAATTTTCAAACTGCATTCTAGACAAGTGATCGGTGACAGAATTTTATACTCCCTTTTATCTTTTATTTCTAGGTCAAATTCTTGGAGTAACAAAATCCATCTTATAAGTCGAGGTTTAGCATCTTTCTTAGTGAGCATTTATTTTTAAGGCAGCATGATCAGTGTAAACAATCACCTTAGCTCCTACTAAGATGTAAATTTATCAATAGCAAAAACAACAGCCAGGAGTTTTTTTTAGTTGTTGCATAATTAAGTTGAGGTCCTATCAAAGTTTTGCTAGCATAAGCAATTGCATGATGCTTCTTATCTTTTGTTTGACCCAAAAACTGCCCCCACAGCATAATCACTAGCATCACACATAATTTCAAAAGGTAGCGACCAATCAGGGGGGTGAATGATTGGTGCAAAGATAAGTGCTTTCTTAAGAATTTCAAAAGATTTTAAGCATGCATCATTAAATTCAAAGGTACATCCTTGGCCAAAAGATTTATAAGTGGTCTAGCAATATGTGAAAAATCTTTTATAAAACGGAGGTAAAACCCCACATGACCAAGAAAACTGCGGATCCCTCTAATATTTACGGGAGGAGGTAACTGTTCAATTACTTCAATTTTAGCTCTATCTACCTCAATCTCTCATTCGGACACCAAGTGTCCAAGCACTGTGCCTTCTCTAACCATGAAATGACATTTTTACCAATTAAGGACTAAGTGCTTTTCTTCACATCTTTGCAAAACCTTGTCTCAATTTTCAAGGCAATCATCAAAAGTTTTTCCATAAATAGAGAAATCATCCATGAAAACTTCCATGATTTCTTCAATCATATTAGAAAATATAGACACCATACATTTTTTAAAAGAAGCTGGGGCATTACATAGTCCAAAAGACATTTTGCGATAAGCATAAGTTCCATATGGACATGTAAAAGTGGTTTTGCTTTGATCATCATGATGGATTGGTATCTGGTGATAACCTAAATACCCAACAATGAAGCGGAAGAAAGAGTGATTTGCCAGTCGCTCCAACATTTCATCAATGAAGGGCAATGGAAAATGATTCTTCTTTATTGCCTTGTTAAGTTTTCGGTAATCAATGCACATCTGCCATCCTGTGATGGTTCTTTGTGGGATTAATTCATTCTTTTCATTTTTAACAGTAGTCATGCCTCCCTTTTTAGGCACAACTTGAACATGGCTTACCCACTCACTGTACGGAACAGGGTAGATAATCTCGGCGTTTAGGAGTTTCAAAACCTCTTTCTTAACAACTTCTCTCATCGCATTATTAAGCCTACATTGTGGCTCCCTAGAAGGTATAGAATCTAGATCTATAGGGATGTGATGAATGCAAAGAGCTGAGCTAATTCCCTTAAGGTCTTGGGGCGAGTAGCCAAAAGCAGAACGATGCTTTTCTAAGACAGTTAGCAAATGGAGGGATTCTTCCTGAGAGAGTTTATCACTTATGATCACAGGAGAATCCTGATAATTATTGAGAAAATCATATCTAAGACCAGAAGGCAGGGGTTTAAGCTCAATGGAGGGCTTAGGTGGTTCCAACAATTCATCTAAGGGTTCAGGTTCTATGGGATTTTCATCTTCCTCCTCGATGAAGAACTTGGCATCATCTTCAAGGATGGGTTCGATCAAATATTCAAGAGATGCAACCTTAACGTCGTCCATTGGGTCTTGCTCAGGAATTGGCTCAGTCTCAATATTTAGAGAATGAGTGATGGGTACAGAAAGTTTAAAGTTTTTCCTGAGGCTAATTTTCAATTTCCCTGTTTGTCCTTCTTGGATGAGTCTTTCAATTGATTGTCCTATCAACAGGTCGAACTCTATGATATCAAAGATATAAAAGCTCAAATGAACCATAGTTCCTTGTACCTAGATAGGGAGGACATACAAAATTCCTAAACTTGGGATAATGTGTCCTGAAAGACTTTTTAACAACTTTGTTGTTGGGGTTAATGGCATGTCTTTTAATAAATCATGAGCAAAAGATGCAGACATGATATTAACACCCACAACTAGATTATAAAGAGCAACAAAAGGAGCTTTGTTGATTTGGCAATGAATAGAAATAGAAGGTGAATCTAGACAAATCACATCAGAGGAAAGCTCTGATTCTTCTAACCATTCATTGCTTATAATAAATACTAGCTCTTTCGTAGTCTTTTTAAGGAAAGCTTCCTTAGAAGGGTCAAGAATTTCTTCATGGGATGATGATTTCCTAGGCTTTTGGGGTCTCCTCATAGTATGATAATTTGAGGTATTTCTATATGCAGCAAAAAGTTCATCCTCGAATTCAAGCATGAAATCCAAAATTAGAGTTTCCTCCTTTTTTGGTGGTTCGGGATTTGGGATAGCTGAAGTTGGTGATGGGTTTGGCAAAATTTCTGGTTCAGCTATCTGGGATTCCTTCTCTAGCTTCTTATCTAAGACTTTAGTAAGAATGCTTCTCCCCGAATTGGCGAAGACATGCAAGAATGATCCTCCTGAAGCTGTATCAAGATACTTCGAAGTTTCCCTATCAAGACCCATATAAAAGTATTAAAGAAGAATGGGGTCTTGAATGACAAGGTCAGAACTAGTATTAATGAGAGCATTAAAGTGTTCTCATGACATGCCTAGAGATTCTTTTTCTTTTTGTTTAAAAGTTAGAACCTCTGAATGTAGGCTGACTATTCTAGAGATAGGAAAGAAATGTAAGCGAAAGCTAGAACACAAAGCTTCCCAATCTCCTTGTCTACTCCCTGTGGTTTGCTTATACCAACGTTTAGCTCTTCCCTTCAAAGAGAAAGGAAAAAGCTTCCATCGTATGGTTTCATCTGACATGCCTGCAATGCGCAGGCAAGCACATGTTTGCTCAAATTCATTTAAGTGAGAGTATGGATTTTGATCATCTTCGCCCGAAAAAGATTGATCCCAGACCATGTTAATTAAGCATGGGCGCAGCTCATAGTCAAGTGTTAGGATAGGCTTTGAAGATTCTGGTGGCTCTAAGCGTGCGCTCGTAGGTGCAGTGTAGTGGTAGATAGAAGTGGCTTCTAAATCCATGGTAAAAGAATAAAAGATAAAAGAATAATGATAAAAGGTTAAACTACGTTCGAAGTTAACTTAGCCACCGTTTTCTCGGCAACGGTGCTAGAAATGCTTGTTGGTATATTTTAATGCACACAGAATAAATCCGCAAGCGCACGAATATCAATGTAGCACTTCACCGGAAAGTATTCCAGAATATCTAACTCAAGGAAACATGTGTGTGAATTACTAAGTCTAACTTAACCCGGTGTAGCAACAAGACTTAAGATAACAGGAGTATAAAGGAGATTGCTAAGATCTTCTAGTTCTAACTTCGGTAAGCTATGTCTTATATTGTTCAATTCTAGGGATATTACAAAGGAAAACACAGGCAAAGTATGTTTCCTATAGTAATAAGGTTTTGCTCAGCCTACAAACGTGAGGTGGACTACAAAGGACTCAACGAGGCTATAAGAGTCACCCTCGTGAGCTACCATCGATCTAGAACATAGGGTACATCCACGAGTAACCGAGTCTGAGCACCACGCTTACACTACGAATACTACTTTAACCTAGGAGCGACAAGGATTAAAGTACTCAAAAGAGTCGCAAACCTGAAGAACAATATAAACAATGATACTTACTTGAATTAGAAGTTGATTGCCAGAGAAATCTCAGAAGCAAGCTCAAAATGAACTTGATTCCACCAGGGTACAAGCCGTAGAGAGAGCACCGACAGGCCGGAGCTCCTCCAAACTCTTCCCTCACACTCTATCTCT
Source organism: Miscanthus lutarioriparius (assembly GCA_904845875.1). Classification (NCBI taxonomy): domain Eukaryota; kingdom Viridiplantae; phylum Streptophyta; class Magnoliopsida; order Poales; family Poaceae; genus Miscanthus; species Miscanthus lutarioriparius. The sequence continues at coordinate 47,301,089 of CAJGYO010000006.1, forward strand.
CTATTTCTAAATAAAGACTATATCCTAACTTGGAGGACTAATCTTCTCTTGATTGCTAGCTCTGATTCTGATGGAGAGGATATGAATTGTGGCTCTGGTTTCTAGGGTTTCAGGATCTACCTAGAGGAGGGGGTACAGACAGGTATATATAGGAGGGTACATCAATTCTGGACCATCGGATCAAACTGACTTAAAAGAACAACGTAGATGCAATCCTTAAGACGGTGGAGAACCGACATAGCGAGGAGGGGCTGCCAGGTGGGACCCACAGGCTGGCTAGCCTAACAGTGGGGCTGGCTAGCCCCAGATGTCAGTGACACATGGCTTGCTTTGGTGATTTGCCTTCTGGAGTCTTCTAGAGTCTTCCCACATAGGTACCATCACGGATAAACATGATTTCCTTTGACGAATTGGTCCTTGACAATTTTCTGATTAAATCCTGCTGAAAACATAGATTCACAAAAACTCATGAAAATTGTCAGTTGAAACCCCTAAGTCTATATTGGTGATCCATTTTAGTCATTTATGCAAGGTATATTGATGGTTTATAATTGACATTAACTACTGTCAACAAGGTATGAAATAGATTTTTATTTTGGCACTCAAGACACCATAGAGGGTGTGAGTGTATTTAGGATCGATAGCCATATTATAATGAGGGGAAATCTTTGGCTAAGCGGTTATCGAGTGCCACTAGGTGACATGATTCTTACATTTGCATTAGGGACCTAGTGTGCTAACAATTTATCCTTGAAAAATGATTCGAAAAATGCTAACACAAGAGCACATGAGTTGTACACACTATGGTTAGCAACTTGGAAGCAAGGGTGAAGAGGTTGAGGAGTTAGAAAAAGAAAAGGAGGTGAAGGTAAAAGATCGAACGCTGACTCTGCCAGGACCGGACCCTGGTAGGCCAAGTCTATTCAGTTGTCCAGCCACTTGGGTGAGAGGGCCATGGTATGATCAGATGCAGGGACCGAACTCAGGGCTGAGTCCAATCATGCTATCTAGAGATGGTGTCACACGAGGTGGCGATCGAACGCTGGTGGTGGTGTGAGACCGGACGCGCAGGGGGGTGTCAGGTTGTCGCTGACGTATGATAATGTAACCTCCATATGTGTTGGTATTTATTAACTTGTCACTTGTTTAAGTAGCCACCTAATGTTGTTGACATTTCTTAACATCACTTTTGCTAAGTTGTTAGTGCCACTTCTAGAATGACACTAAGAAGTACTTTAGTATTCTATGTGACTAGAAAGAATATATATATATATATATATATGAAAAGGATCTGCAAGCACATAGATAAGTATACTATTGTAGCACTTCATTCTGAGTATTCCAGGTATCGTTATTTATATTTTTACCACAGGGAAGGAATGGCGGTTGGAATGTATTGATAACTTGTACATATGATGGAGAAATAAACTATAACCAAACTTCTACTCACAACAGGGGTAAGTCAAGAGATAAATGTATATGAATGGTAAATGATAAATGATAATTGATCACTCAGAGTACTCCTTTCTATGGCATTAACATTGCTAAGTAGAATATTAGAGGAATAATTCCTAAGTCATTCTTAATTACAAGTCAAAGCATACGTTGATTAGTGCAATTACACTTAGTAGTCATGGCTATGATCAACTTCATATTTACACATAAGGGATATTACTAAGGATGATTAAGAACGGAGCTTTTCTTCCTTTGTAACTAGATCCTACTTGTCCTATATTTGGGGAGTGGTTTACAAAGGACTCAATAGGAGTGTCACATCTGTGATCTACCACATGGTCCGGAATATAGGGTGCATCCGTAGGCAAATAACGTATAAGCACCACGCTTACACAATGTCAACCACTAACCCCTGGTACCTTAGAGCGAGCGCTATACGAACTTATGCTTGAACATGATGATAATCTAACTATACTAAGCATATAATCAAAGTAGACGATGAACATGATAACTAGGAACTTGAATAATATTAAGAACAGTGTCATAACAATTGTAGCAAACATATAAAAGTAATGAGAGATACAAAAGAGAGGGGGTACAAAAGCTATACCAAGCCACTCTCTTGATAAGATCTGGAATCCAAGCGAAGCTTGCCTTCCTATAGACCTAGCCTAGCTAGCTATGCCCTAGAATATGGTGGAGCTCTGAGAATGATTAGGGTTTTTGTTTTCTCAAATGACTTGATCAGGGTTTGATACCCTGGGGGTGGTAGGGGCTGGTATATATAGGCCGTATCATCCATTATGAACCCTCGAATCAAACTGACTTGAAAGGACGGCGTAGATGCAAACGCTAAGGTGGTGGAGAACCGACATTCGAAGGAAGAGGCTGACAGTGGGCCCTACAGGCCTGCCAGCCTACAGCCACTCGGGCCCTGCCGTGGTGTGGTGTCCTCTAGAGTCTTCTAGATCCTTCTGGTGTCAGACTCGCTGCGGATAAGTGCGATTAACTCTGACATATAGGTCCACCTTGACGGTTTTCTGGATAAACCCTGCTGAAAACATAGATTCACCAAAACTTGTGGAATTTGTTAGTTTAAACCCCTAAGTCTATGTTGGTGATCATTTTATACCCTTATGCAAGTTATATTGATGGTTTATAATAGTAGTTAACTACTGTCAATAGTATGCAAGCGCTGAAGGATCGAACGCTGGGGTGCGTCAGGTCATTGTTGACCGGACACGTCTGGTCATGAAAATCCCGCTCAGGATGCTCTCTGCATAGATTTGGACATGATCGGGCCCTGCTTGTCTGTGCATCCGGTCATTCCAATTGTGCGTCCAGTCATTCTTTGACTGCGTGAGTGAAACATTTTCGACCATTGAGATCCAATGCACGAGGTTTAAAGGAAGGACACATGGACGCCATCCATGGATCGGATGTAGGCAACCGGACGCTGGGGTGCATCCAATCACGTGAGTCCGGTCAGCCCCTGACTGAGCAATGGCTCTATTTTCTTGGGGCACCTATTTAAGGCTCTTGGCCGGCTTGGGGCTCACTTTCTTAGCAGTTTGACATATTTGACATCCTTGTGAGCCTAAGCAAACACCTCCCACTCATCTCCATCATTGATTCATCATCATAGTGAGATTAGGAGTGATTTCTAGTGCTTTCGCTTGAGTGATTGCATCTAGTTGCACTTAGGAGTTGTTGTGGCTGTGGATTTCTTGTTACTCTTGGTGGTTGTCGTCACCTAGACGGCTTGGAGCAGCGGAGGAGAATTGGCACGAGATGGTGATTGTTCATGGTCATCTCTCGGTGATTATGAGGGGTCTTATGCCTTCCCCGGTGGAGAGCCCAAAGGTAACTCTAGTAAATTGATCGTGTCATTGAGTTACCTCACTTGTGGGTAGGTTCTTGCGGCGCCAAGTATTGGCTAGGTGTGTGATACCTATTAGCCATCGAACCACCAAGTGTCCACCAAGTGTTGGTCGACACAACGGGGACTAGCGTGCCGGCAAGCATGTGACCTCGAGAGAAAAATCTTGTGTCCATTGTGATTGGTATTCTCCCGGTGATTGATTGGATATTCATTGATTGGTTCATCTCACTTGCCACGGTGGTATAATCTTCCGACACACTCTCTTGTATTTACATTCTTGCCTAGTCAAACTCTTTAGTGTAGTTAGTCTTTAAGAGCTTGTTAGTTTGGTTAGTGAGGCTCTTTAATTAGCCTTTGAGAGCTCACTAGCTTAGAGAGTTGTGACTTAGCCTTTGTGTGAACCTAGAGATTATAGCAACTAGAATTGTTGGTATAAGTGGCTTGCAACCCTTGTAGAGCTAGAGCAAAATTGCATTCGCCATTTAGTGTACTAACCATTTGTTCTAGTGAGTTTGTAGAAAATTTTTATAGGTTATTCACCCCCCTCTAGCCATTTAGGACCTTTCAAGTGGTATCGGAGCCGTGGTCACTGTTTGATTGAAGGCTTAATAACCTCGGTGTCAAAAGATGACTCAAGTCATCTTCAAACATGTGGGGGGCAAACCATCTTTCTTTGATGGCACATGCTATGATTATTGGAAGAGAAAGATAAAAATATATCTTGGTTCAATCAATGATCAAGTGTGGGATGCGACCGAGAGTGATTATGTGATTCTTGATCCCACCAATCTCACCAACCATGACAAGGCAAACAAGCAATGCAATACAATGGCTCTCAACACCATCTACAATGCCATTGATTTCAAGGTATTTGAGCAAATCAAGGATTGTGAGAGAGCTAGTGAGGTGTGGAAGAGATTAGAATAAACTTATGAGGGCACACCAGCTGTCAAGAGTGCCAAGTTGTACATCCTCAAGGACAAGTTTTCAAGCTTCAAGATGAAGGATGATGAGAGCATTTTGAAGATGTTCTATAGATTGCAAGTGATCATCAATGACTTGAAGGCTTTGAGTGAGAAGATAAATGATGATGATGTCTCTCATCGGTTCTTGATGTGCTTACCTCCAAGATTTGAGACATTGAGATTGATTATCATAAGAGGAGGATTGAAGGACATAACCCCTAACCAAGTACTAGGTGATGTCATGACATAAGAGACATATCGTATAGAAAGGAAGGGAGTTGACCATGATGAGAAGAAGGATGAAGACAAAAAAAGAAGTGTGTAGCATTTAAGGCTAGCACCTCATCCAAGAGTAAGGGCAAAGCAAAGAAAAAAGAATCAAGTGGTGATGAAGATGCTAGTGACATTGATGACGAGGCCATGGCTCTCTTTGTGCGCAAGATGGGCAAATTCATGAAGAAGAAGGGCTATGGCGCAAGAAAGAGAAGAGATCACAACAAGGAGTGTGTAAGGAGATGCTACAAGTGCAAGAGCAAGGATCATGTTGTAGCGGTGAGGATGAGAAGAAGAAAGAAAAGAAGGAGAAGAAGGAAAAGAAAGAAAGAGAAGAAGATGATGATATTTAAGAAGAAGAAGGATGGAGGCCATGTGGTCACTTGTGATAGTGATGGCTCATCGGATGATGATAATTCTAGTGATGATGACAAGAAGTCTCTCAAGAAGGCACTAGCTAGCATCGACATCAACAACAAGCCTTCCATCTTCGACACTCCATCAACTTGCCTTATGGCAAAGCCTACCAAGGTAAAATATGATGTGAGTGATAATGATGATTATGAAAGTAATGATTATAGGAGTGATGATGATGAGGAGTACTCAAAGGATGAGCTCATGGACATGTTGGAGCAAGTTCATACTTGCTTTGAGATGAAGAGAAAGAAGTATAAAGAATTGCACAAGAAGGTCAAATTTCTTGAACAATCCTTCGCTCGATGGGACTACAGATATTGTACAATATAGAATGGCATTGTTGTCACTGACAAATGGTCCTAAGCCCCACATGTCATCTTCACGAGTATTACATCTCTAACAATCTGTTAATGAGTAAAATCTACTAGTGCAATCCACCGACCACATGACCACATGGCCTACCACCACACCAGCTTGGCAGGTTGATACACACTGTTGTGCTGTGTAGCATATATTGTCCAGGCCTCGGCCTCTACCGTCTACAAAAGGCTAACACCGGGCACGCATTACCTTCACCACGAGCTCACGCACACGCATCCATCAGCAATGGCGACCACCATCACCAGGCTCTTGCACCACCTAGCACTCTTCCTCCTCGTTGTCCAGTTCGCCGACGCAGTTCTCCTCCCAAAGACCAAGAACCACGCTGCGCTGAAGCCTCAGTCAACGAGCATCATCTACATCGTCCATGCCAACGACCTCGCCAAGCCGCCCCACTTCGGCTACCTGGAGGAGTGGTACCATTCCATGGTGACCACCCACGCCTCTTCCACCAGGGCGGCGAGCTCCTGCGGCATCCTGTACACCTACGACACCGTCATGCACGGCTTCGCGGTCCAGCTCACTGGCGACGAGGCCCGGCTCATGTCCAGCGCGCCCGGCGTCATCGGCGTGTACAAGGACAGGGTGCTGTACCCTCAGACCACGAGGTCGACTGGGTTCATGGGCCTCCAACCCGGCAACGGCGCCTGGAAGCAGACCGATTTCGGTGACGGCGTCATCATCGGCTTCATCGACACTGGCACATGGCCCGAGAGCGCGAGCTTCAACGACAGCGGGCTCGGCCCTGTCCGGTCGAACTGGCGGGCCAAGTGTGTCGACGCCCACGGCTTCAACGCTAGCTTGTGCAACAACAAGCTAGTCGGCGCCAAGGCCTTCCACGCTGCCGCGGACGCCATGGCGGGGAGCGCGAGCAGCACGTACCTGGCCTCGACTGTACAGTCCCCGAGGGACAAGAACAGACGGACACGGCAGGCACGTGGCCTCAACGGCCGCCGGCTCTGAGGTCCAGAACGCCAGCCTCTACACGTTCTCCCAGGGTACCGCGTGGGGAATGGCACCCAGGGCGAGGATCGCCATGTACAAGGCATGCGACGTCAAAGGCGACTGCCAGAATGCGGACATCCTAGCGGCGGTGGACGCTGCGGTGAAGGACGGCGTTGACATCATTTCCATGTCCCTCGAAAACCATAGTTCCATACCCTTCCACGATGACGAGGTCGCAATCTCCACGTTCGGTGCGGAGCGCAAAGGCGTCTTCGTCGTCCTCGGTGGCGGCAATGGAGGCCCGCGGGCATCTACAGTGAGCAACTCGGCGCCTGCCTCCACCGTGGACCGGCTGTTCCCGGCGCACATCACGCTCGGGAACGGGGTCGTGCTCGCCGGGCAGTCCCTTTATACCATGCATGCCAAGGGCACGCCCATGATCCAGTTAGTGTCCACGGACAGCCTGAATGACTGGACGCCCGACACGGTCATGGGAAAAATCATCGTGAGCATGGACGGAGCAAGCGACGCGGATGGCATCTCCTTGCAAAATGCTGGTGGAGCAGGGATAGTTGGTGTGGATCCTGACGAGTGGTCTCGAGATGGTTCCGCAACCTATTCCTTCACCCTTCCGGGTCTCACGCTCAGCTACACCGCTGGCGAGAAACTCAGGGCGTACATGGCCTCGGTGGCGTCCTTCAGCTTCGGCTGTGAGACGGTCATCGGCCACAAGAACCGGGCGCCGGTGGTGGCGGCATTCTCGTCGCGGGGCCCCAACCCTGTAGCACCCGAGCTCCTCAAGCCCGATGTCGTCGCGCCGGGAGTGAACATTCTTGCGGCCTGGTCGGGCGACGCACCACTAGCGGATTACCCCGGAGTCCCCGTTCCCGACGGGAGGAGAGTGAACTACAACATCATCTCGGGGACTTCCATGGCATGCCCGCACGTCGCTGGCATCGCGGCGCTGATCAAGAAGAAGCATCCAAGCTGGACGCCGGCCATGGTACGGTCGGCGCTGATGACGACCGCCGCGACGGTCGACAACAGAGGCGGAGACATATCCTCGACAACGGGCACGCGGCCACTGTGGGCCGCACCGACAACGCGCGTCAGGGTCGCGACGCCGCTGGTGGCCGGGGCCGGGCACGTCCAGACGGACGACCTCGGCTACGACGCCGGCGAGCGCGACTACGTCGACTTCCTGTGCGCCCTGAACTACACCGCGGAACAGATGCGGCGGTTCGTTCCGGACTTCGTCAAGTGCACGGGAACGCTCGCCTCAACTACCCGTCATTCGTCGTGGCCTTCGACAGCCGCACCGACGTCCGCACGCTGACGCGGACGCTGACCAAAGTGTCCGAGGAGGCGGAGACGTACAATGTTACTGCCGTGGCGCCGCAGCATGTGATGGTGACCGTCACGCCGACGACCTTGGAGTTCAAGGAGCACATGGAGACGAGGAGCTACTCGGTGGAGTTCAGAAATGAAGCCGGGAGGCAGGCGGAGGCGGGTGGGGCTTCGGGCAGATCAGCTGGGCGAACGGGAAGCATAAAGTCAGGAGCCCGGTGGCGTTCCAGTGGAACAACTGACGACTTCTAGAGTTCTAGTAGTATTGAAGTAGAAACTTGCACAAGAATAAGCTATGTGTTGAGCTTTCATGCTTAAACTGTCATATATTGTCATGTTGATGAGTTCATTGGTTAGGATGGTTGGACCAAGATATGTTTGGTGACGATGATGTTTGGCATCCCAGCACTGAGACACATTGCTCCTCGGCTTCTTCGCTCATATGAATTGGCACGACAGTACTCTTGCCATAATTAATCTGAAGGCCAGTGGCTTGTGCAAAGTGATCGAGCAGTGTCTTAGCCTCTGAATGTCGTGCAACTCAGCCCGTACCAATAACAACGTGTCATCCGCGTACTGAAGTACCGGACAACTTGTACCAGCAATAATCGGGTGCCTTATCTGTTCATCGGACCTGAAGCACATCTGCCACAAGAATGAAGAGATATGGTGACATTGGATCCCCTTGCCTGAGACCCCGACGACAACTTATCCATGGACCCAGGCATCCATTAAACAATACCGCTGATCGAGATGATTGTAGTATGTGCCGCATCCATCTTCGCCAAATGTGGGTGAAGCCTCTGCATAACTGTATCTAAGGCTTCCCAGCTTACCGTGTGGAAAGCTTTTGCAAACTCCAATTTGACAACAAGCGTTGGTGTTTTCCGCTTGTGACAACACTGGATGAGTTCCATTGCATAGACGAAATTTTCTGTGATTGAGCGCCCTTTTGATGAAACATGTTTGGTCGAGATCCATAAGGTTGGTGATCTGTGTCTGCAGCCTCGTTGTTAAGATCTTGGACAGTGAAGAAAGCTGTATTGTTGTCACCTTCGCGTACAACTCTTAACTTTCTGCGCAGCTTCTAGTATGCGGCGTGTTGTTTGAACTCATCATGGCTCATTTGTCGTACCTGAATTTCATCATTAGAGAGACAACGATCTTCTTCAAACATGTCAAAAAGCTGTATTATGGAATTATAGCTGGTGGTGCCCTGTTATGCCTAGACCAAACCTTTGCCGCAGCCTGAAGTGATTTAAGACGCCTGGCGAGGGTTCCAGCAGCATCAGGACGCTGGTGAGCCTCATCACAGGCCAGGAGAACATCCGGAAGGAAGTTTCGGTTTGGAAGCTACTCCGTAAGCATTTTCAAAGCGAAAAATGTTTGTTTTGGGATGTCGATAGACAGACAAGCAAGAATTGGCGTATGATCCGAGGTTGGGCGCTTGCAGTCCTTGCAGAGATGAGGAAGGGAAGAGTTGGTGCATTGCGTTGTTATGAAAAAATCTGTCAATGGGATGGGCCTTCTCGAACTCCCTTTGCTAGGCTGATTTTATACTTATTTATTACCACATCAATCAAGTTTTTGATAGACATGAACTGGAATCGGATAATTACCGAAGTGTTCTGGTTCTATTATAAAAAGGGTACGTTTGGTAGCGTTCTTGAAGCTCTGCATCTGTCCAACCAAACAATCCGTGGTGCATTAGCTCTGGGTGTCTTTGAATCGCGGTAACTGAAACCACATGCGGGAAGGAGAGCTGAAAAATCAAGCTTCGTCTAGCTCCATCTTCCATGCTCGCGGTCTCGCCCCGAAATACCCCTCCTCCATACGCATGGGCAGTGGCGGCACGTGGCCATGCGTGCACGTGGCACGGAGGGCGGCGGTCGGGGTGAAGTGCGATAGTAGGGAGGTGGAGCAGCGAGAGATGTGGGTGGACGGTGGCGGGACTAGGCACGATGGCAAGGAGGTGGAGCAGCGAGAGATGTGGGCGGGTGGTAGCAGGACAAGCGCGGCAACAAGATAGGCAACAGGAGTGCGGACGACAACCGAGGCCCAAATAAGGCAGGGGCAGCGAAAGCAAAGCGGTAACGCTTGGTTGAGGATGTCAGGACGGACCGACCGATCCCACGTGCATTACGCCCAATAAAAAAGGGGGCACGTAGTTAGGTGGGGTCCATATCCGGAGAGCGCGTACGGCCACTCATTCGGGGTGCATGCGACGTGTGGGGCCCGTGACCAGTCGGCCAGGCCCTAGCCCCACCTGCCGCATTGCTGCTTTAGCTGACCGGCTTATGCGCTTAGCCAGTTGCAGGGCTGGCCAAGCCGCTTGCCTGTTTGTGAGAGGAGAGCGGGGCCACATTTACATGGCAGCTGAGTGTTGGTCCAATTTTTTTCATCACTCCATGGCATCTAACTCCGTATGTTTCATGTGTTTCAGATGTATATTTCATCTAAATATTACATGTGTTTCATCTGGGTGTATATGTTGCAATGGCTATACACATATGTTGCAAGTAAATGTTCAAATGTTTCATCTGTTTCAAACGTATGTTACAAGTGTGTTTATCTAGATGTTGCATATGTTGCAATGGCTATACACGTATGTTGCAAGTGTATGTTTTAAATGTTTCAGCTGTTTCAAACGCATGTTGTAAGTGTTTCTATCTAAATGTTGCATATGTTGCACTAGCTATACACGTATGTTGCAAATATTTTAGTTGTTTCAACTAAATGTTGCAAGTGATTTCTCTGGATGTTGCATATGTTGCAGTGGTCATACACATATGTTGCAAGCATATGTTTTTGTAAATGTTTCATTTGTTACAGACGTATGTTGCAGCAAATGATTTTATGTTGCAAGTGTTGCATGACCAGGCACGGGAAGTGAGCGCAGACGGAGGTGGTCCCCTTGTGCGTGCGGAAAGCGAAGCGGGCGCAACGGCCCCCACATGCATGTGCAGGTGCATGCATAACCGCAGCAATAGGCGGGGTCGGGCGGACAAGCGTGGTAGCAGCAGCGTGCGATTGACAACAGCAGCAGCAACGCATGGACAGGTGCGGCAGTAGCCTGTCCGCGGGGAGGTAGGAGCTGCATGCATACGCTGTGGGGCCCGCCCAAGCAAAGTGGGAGGTGGAGGTGCGGTGCACGCGTCCCTTCCGTTGGCCGTATGCATCTAGGAAAGTGTGTCGCCTGCGTCGTTTCCTGCCGCATGTAGAGCGAGCGTGTCAGGCGGGCAGTAGGCGCGGGCGTCTGGACAGACACGCGTCCGGACGTCCGGGCGCTAGTCTTGCCCAAAGCAAACGGCGAAAGATGCGACAAGTGGAGGTGGGTGAGACTTAGGGGAAAGGGAGAGGAAGAGAATGAATGGAACTAAAAAAGAAAAGAAAAAAAAACTCAATTCGTCAAAGGAGAAATAAATAAATTAAGAAACTATAAAAAAGGAAAAAAGAGAGAAGTGTATTATGAATATTTTTTCCTTTTCATCTACGTAAAAAGCTATTTTACCAAATAATTTTCTAATAAAAATAGTTGAAGCTCAAAAAAAATTACTCCACTAAATAAGCTGGGCCAGAACTCTACCAAAGGTACCCTAAATGAATAAAAACTAAAAGGGCTTTTAATTGCATTTACATGTTACTCCCTCCATTTATTTTAAAATTCAGACCGATAATTAGCCTAACCATATAATATAAAAAAATTATAGTACAAAAGCATTACGTTGGGTTTGCATTTAGAAATACTTTCTAAGGGTTAAACTTTTGTTACCATAAATTATGTATTACAAAAAATTAGCGGTTAAAATGAGATCTTAAAAAGCGCACATTTTGTTTATCACCAAATAGATAGAGATGAATGTTATATGATAATAGGAGGAAATTCTTCCTTGAATCAGGGTATTTAGGAATAACAGGTTCTTCCATCTAGATACCATCAAGAATTTGTAACTATTACATAGGAACATATTCATGTTATAAGTATTTTTCCTTTCTAATATTTTTGTATTGGAGGTTTACATGCCTGCAAAATTGTCTGCCTAAAACGAAACAGCACAGTTTTGTGTAATTGATTCACACTCCGGCATTGGAGAAATTAACGATACATGGATCCGTATGAATATTTGAAGTTATTGCACTTGAGAATGGACAAATTTCTGTTCTTATGGGCATCTATTTACCATAAAAAGTAAATAAAAAAACCACAGATATTGTAGCAATGTCACATAATGCTTAATTGAAAGAATCATATATTAGCTTATTCTCATAGAGCAATAACCCCTTTTTCCGTGAGAGAACAGGTAGACATTAATTTGTGGTACACCCTTTTTGTTTGGATGATCATGAATTCAATTGCCGTACTTGATCTACAAGGCTGCAACTTCCTAACCTAAGCATTATTCAACACCCATCTCATCAAAAAGAAAAAGAAAAGCATTGTCCAACTTAAAAGATCAGCCAACAATGGACAAATTGCCGTGTGATTGTACGCTTGGTCAGTGATGCTTTAGTTAGATGCTACGTTGCTCTTTTGCTTGTTGGTAAGATAACAATACACGTTCCCTATTTCCACCATTTACATCAGTCCACAATTTCTATTCTCGAGAGAAGCGTTGCAAACCTTTTCTTGATGAAAAGATTCAAGTGCACCCTTTCATCATTAATATATAGATCAGGATGTACAGAGACGTTGCAAGTTTGCAGTTACTTTTCAGGTTAGACAGCCATGTCTGTTTCACTGATTTCTGAGTGCATCACAAAGCTTGAGAATATCATAGTAATGTCCCTGAGGAATATGAGCAACCAATAGTAAGTCAAAGAAGGGTATTCATAGTTTCATAAAAAAAGGAAGGGCATTTATAAAATCAGTCAAGTTGTACATGGCCACCCAAAAATGAAGGCTAAGCTTGTATTACTTCCATTTACAAAACATAACAGCTAGTCGTGCAAATGCAACCCACAGGGCACAAATTAGATGTAAAACAAAGAAAGACATTCTCCCACCACAAACAAAACTGATGCAACCCAAATAGACTTCTATGGTCACATTTATATTCTTTTTTTTTCAAAAATGTCAAATAACAGGGCAACTCTATTGATCAAGGTGCTCTGCTAATATACCATTAAGAAATATTATGAAAACTCATGCATACTTACTTGAGGTAGGGAAGGGTCATATTCCTCAGCACATATGGATTATCTTTAGCATATGCAGTCCATTCTTCTTGATCTATCTTCCCATCACCTTTTGTGTCAGCCTGATCAAATGTCATCAACAACCAACATCAAAAGATTCAACACCACGCAAAATGGATATATTTGTTTTGTATTCTTGGGGTTTAGGACACCGCACCACAGAGGAACACATGGATGAAATATTTTCTTACCCTATCAACAATCATCTCGACAGCATCGCTCGCAATATCCAAATCTGATTCATCCAGCAGAGCCAACACCATCTCCTTTAACTGCAATGTAACTGAGGATAGTGAGAAATATTCCTAATAATCATATTTTAGGCAGAACTGACAAGCTCACTGCAATAGACATGACTAAAGGGATAAATGGTCAAAAGAACATTCACAAAATTTCCAGTTAAGACAACCAGTTTATCTATTGACATTTCAAAACAAAGAGAACAATATACAGCAATTAATTGGTATTACATCATAGTTATCTATCAAGAATGAAAATCTCTACAGGCCATATATTACTCAGAAATACAACCGAGTAACGTTTATCCATCTGATCCTGATCTATTATATTTGAAATAAGTTTTCAAAGATGGGCTTTCTCAAGTTTTTGTAACTTACTACTTCAGATGACACTGAGCATGTACTTTTTTTTGAAACAAGCCACTGAGCATGTACTTTTTTTAAAACAAGCCACTGAGCATATACTAAGGTAGTTTCAGAAGGAACTATTTTCACATGATTTCAAAAGTAATCAGTGGGAAAGAAATATATATATATATATATATATTAGTTGGCAATGTATCTGGCTAAGGAATGCCTCCCCGCTGGCCGCTGCAATCTATATATTATTTTTCCATTGCAGAAACACAATTTCTTGTAATTGATATCAATTGCTGTGTGCTTACTGCAGATTTCAAGTGAAAAAGGAAAGAGACACAAAACCTCTCTGACATGAATGCCTAATATCAATATTCAATAACAAGGAATCAGCGATGCAGCCATAGTGCAATGGGATACAAAGAATGTACATCATTATGTTCATTCACTCAAAGCCAGAAAGTAACTAATGAAAAGGAAAACAATGCTTACCTCATGCCGTTCTATAAAGCCTGTCTGTCTTAAGTCATACAACTTAAATGCAACTGCAATAATCAAATAAAAATAATTAGATAAAGAAATTAAACCTAGAACTTTCTGGTTCTGAGTCTCAGTAGAATAACTTTCTTACATGCAACTTTTTGTTCTTCTGGTGCATCTAGATGAAACACACTAAGAGATCGAACAAATTCACCAAATTCAATTACACCATTTCGTTTTTTATCAAACAAGTCAAATACCTGCAATTTGTTTTTGAGCTTTGTTATAATAAATTTTATAGACATACAACTGATTTAAGGCTATACAAAACTAACACACTGAATTTATTCTTGAACTAAAGCATAAATCATCATCATCATCAACCCTATGTTGAAGACTTGAAGCCTTGTATATCACACTCCGTCAATCCATGATTTAAAACTGCACAGAAGCTACAACTATGACACTGAAGTAGAAATGCTTTTGCAGAGCTGACAGATAGGTGCTACGTTTACTGAAAAATGCAATTAATAAAAAATTTGTCATCAACAAACAATCATCAGGTATTTGTTAGGGAGGAAAAGACTTAGAGAAGCTGTTCTTTTGACAATAAATAAAGTCGTGAGCAACATTTTGAAACTAACAAGTTGACATAATTGATACTCTTACCCTATCAACAAAGAGATTTTGCTTCTTCTTGCTCCTAAAGAGAGCAAGGTGGAATTCTTCCTGGAAAAAAGGAAAAAGGGAAAAGGACACATATTAAATTAATTTATCACAAGATTATTAGTTTGTTACCCATCCAAAATTATGCTTTGGAGACTACCTTGTGAATTAGATTATCTTTGATAATTGAATTACTTATTTTCCGGAAGAGCTCATGTAGTGCTTCAACTTCACTCACTGTAACTGCAACAACAGGCGGAGGTTAACAAACTAGTTGTAAAACACAAGTACACAAGAATACATGAGTATCGAGTTAGAGAAGTAGCAATGCCACAATGTTTAGACTTGTTTGACCGAAAAACTACGAAAAAAAGATAATGCTAGCCTGCACTATTGATGCATCTAAAATCTACAACATTAGCACATGGATGTGAGAGGATGATGTGGCAGTATATCTGAAAGCAATCCATTGATTCCTCTTTCTTATGAAAGATGGGATTCAATTCTCACGCAGTGTTCCAGTAGCAACATTAACAAAATCTGGAAGATCCACTTTCTCACAAGATGTTTCAGCAGCAAGGGCCACAGCTTCCCGTGTATCCAGCAAGTGCGGCGATCGACTGGTGTGCTTTGTTTGCAGACAGCCCATCAGCAGTGCCTCCAGTGGAATATCAAGCAAAGCGCAAACTTCGAGAAGATCTTCAAGAGCTCGGTTGCTGCTGTTGTTGCGTTGAGGAGAGAAGAGAGAGCGGCGAAGAGAGAGAGAGAGCAAAGAAAAGAATGGCGTTAGGGTTTCGCCCGCGTCGGCCGTCGGAGGGTTTTGATTACCCGATAACGACGCTCGATCGTCGAATCGGCGCGGATGGCTCAGATCGAGCGGGCCGTTTCGCGGCTCAGGTGGGCGCGCGTGGCCGCGGCACTTTGCCAGCCCAAGCCCACGTTGCGGCCTAGGTGCGGCCGGGCGTCGTGCATAGGTAGTGGGCCAAGCTGGCTTTCCTTGCTGGGCCAATGAACAGTGCTAAAATGAGTCATTTTTGTTTTTCTTTTTTCCAGTAAAAGTTTTTTTCCTGTAAATTGATTAATGGCTTAAAGAAAATAGAAAAAAGATTTTTCCTGTGGGCAAAAATTCATTAAATTGAATTATTTTTCCGCTGCGAATTTGAAGATGTTATTTTCATTATTAAATTCAAACCAAAGGGAGAATTTAATTTTAAAAATGGATATATTTTAATTGATTATAATATTGTTATTATTTTGATCAACGTTGATTAATGGCAATATTATAATGTTATTTATGATGAAATTTTGATATGGCTGCTAAAGAAATTATTTATTCTCCAGTTATTTTAAACCAACGTAATATTTAATTCGAGAAAAAAAGATTTTGACTTGATTATGATGTTATTTTCTGACCAACGTTGTTAATAACAATATCGTAATTTAATGATTTTATGCATTAATTCTATTTCTGCCCAACGGTGATGTAGAATTAGTGTATAAGAATAGTTGTAAATTTTAATGATTTATGCATTAATTCTATTTCTGCCAAACGGTGATGTAGAATTAGTGTATAAGAACAGTTGTAAATTTTAATGATTTATGCATTAATTCTATGTCTGCCCAACGGTGATGTAGAATTAGTGTATAAGAATAGTTGTAAATTTTAATGATTTATATATTAATTCTATTTCTGCCCAACGGTGATATGGAATTAGTGTATAAGAACAGTTGTATGTTTTAATTTTGACCAACGTTGTAATCAAGACATGCAATTGTTAGAGATCCTCACTACACGGAGTGGAAGAAAAAGATTGGCCTGGCCTTCATCTTGGTTGAGGTGGACTGGGTAGTCACCTCACCGTGTCCCACTGATCCTGTGGCACTGGTGAGGGAGACAAACGAGACTGATGCCGCTTGGACAACTAAAGAGAGGGATTTTGAATACCAAAAGATGTCCTATAACCTTGAGTATAGAAAGTGGGTCACTGTCAACAAGAAATTTTGGCTGTGATAAAGAACACGATTGAGCCTGCAATTGTGGGATCAATCCCAGAGTGTGACACGGTCACCGAGTACCTCGATAGAATAAAGAGTTAGTTCACTGGCTCATCAAAGACATAGGCTACCCAGCTGATAAAAACAGTTAGTGACAGAGAGTTACTCTGGAAACAGAAAACAAAAGAGAGCTCATGATACGTCATCGAAATTATGACACTGTTGTTTAGGCCATATTTCAAGAGGAAGAATAGAAAGATTAGTTAAGAATAATATTCTTTCTCCATTAGAGCTCTCAGATTTAGAACAATGCAAAGAATGCATAAAAGAAAAGTATGTAAAAAAAATTAAGAAAGATGCCAAATGAAGCGTAGGAATTTTATAGATTATTCACACAGACATCTGTGGTTTATTTCCTGTAAAGAGTGTGGATAGTTATGATTCATTCCTAACATTCACAGATGATTACTCCCGTTATGGCTATATTTATCCAATCAAAGAAATAACAGAAGCATTGGATAAATTTAAGATATTTAAGGCAGAAGTTGAAAACCAACTTAATTTAAAGATTAAGATAGTCGGATCTGACCGTGGGAGGAGTACTATGGTCGGCATACCCCATATGGCCAAGTTCCTGGACCTTTTATAAGGTTCTTACAAGAGAATGACACAGTAGCCCAGTATTCTACACCGGGCGAACCTCAGCAGAATGGAGTAGCTAAAAGATGCAATCATACCCTGATGGATATGGTGCGCAGTATGATCAGTTACTCCACCTTACCGTTGAGCCCATGGATGGAGGCGTTAAAACCGCCATTCATATTCTCAATAGAGTACCAAGTAAGTCGGTGCACAAAACACCGTATGAGTTGTGGACAAGAAGAGTACCCTTACTAAACCACTTGCGTGTGTGGGGGAGTCCTGCTAAGGCTAAAGTATTTAACCCAAATATTGGGAAGCTAGATCCCAAAACAGTGAGTTGCCATTTCACTAGCTACTCAGAAAAGTCAAAAGGTTTTTGTTTCTACTGTCCAGAGAGACATACAAAGTTTGTGGAAACGAGACATGCAGTCTTCCTAGAGGATGAAATGATGAGGGGGCATGGTAGCTCGAGAAATTGACCTTGAAGAGAAGTGGGTGTATGCGCCCACTCCGATGATTCATGAGCCATTTTTTCTCACTACCTGCTGTCGCTGCACCGACAGTGCAAGATACTGTGGTGCCAGCACCTGTTGTTATTCCGTCTGTGGCAACAATGAATGATAATGAGGAACCTGTTCTTCAGGATCCTGTAGAACCTATTGCCACACATGAGGGGAGCAACAACAACCACAAACAGAAAGATGTGCCAAATGTGGAGGCCCCTAGAAGGTCTCAAAGAGTTAGAAAATCAGCTATTTCTGCTGACTATGAAGCATACAACACTGAGGAATTTTCAAATGGAGGATGATCCTACTTTATTTAAAGAAGCCATGAGAAGTGATCATTCATCAAAATGGCTTGAAGCCATGGAAGATGAAATAAAATCTATGAATGCCAATAAAGTTTGGGACTTAGAAATAATTCCTAAATGAGCCAAAATAGTAGGCTGTAAATGGGTCTACAAAATAAAACTTGACTCTCAAGGAAATATAGAGAGATATAAAGCGCGACTTATGGCAAAAGGCTTTACGCAAAGAGAAGGGATTGATTACAATGAGATGTTTTCTCCAGTCTCATGTAAGGATTCCTTCAAAATCATAATGGCATGAGTGGCACATTACGATTTAGAATTACATCAGATGGATGTAAAGACGACATTTCTCAATGGGGACTTGAAAAATATTTACATGGCACAACCAAAAGGTTTTGTCATGGAAGGAAAAGAACGAATGGGATGCCGCTTAAAGAAATCCATTTATAGATTAAAACAAGATTTAAGACAGTGGTACTTGAAGTTTTATCAGATAATAAGGAATTTTGGGTTTAAAGAGAATGTTGAGGACAATTGTGTCTATGCAAAGTTTAAGAATGGGAAGTTTATCTTCCTCGTCTTGTATGTGCATGATATCTTACTTGCTAGTAGTGATGTCAGTCTACTACTGGAGACAAAGAAGTTTTTGTCCTCAAAATTTGATATGAAAGATCTTGGTGAAGCTTCGTTCGTTCTAGAGATCGAGGTTCACCGAGATAGAAGGGGTATTAGGACTGTCACAAAAGGCATACATAGAAAAGATCTTAAAGAAATTTAGTATGCACAAATGTAGTCCCTCACCTGCTCCTATAGTCAAGGGCGACAAATATGGGGATTTTCAATGCCCCAGGAACCAGTATGAGATCGATCAAATTGAAAATGGTTCCATATGCTTCAGTTGTCGGAAGCTTGCAATATGCTCAAGTATGTACGCGCCATGACTTGATATTTGTTACCGGGTTACTTGGCAGATTCCAGAGCAATCCTAGAACAGAACATTGGACATTAGTAAAGAAAGTCTTGCGTTATTTGCAAGGAACGAAAAGCCTCATGATGACGTATAGAAGATCTGATTTACTCCATATAGTGGGATATTCGGATTCTGATTATGCGGGAGATGATAGAAAATCCACGTCTGGATATGTATTCACTCTCGCAAGGGGAGCTATTTCATGGAAAAGCTCAAAGCAAACTATCACTACATCGTCCACAATGTATGCCGGGTTTGTAGCGTGTTATGAGGCAACGGGGCAGGTGAACTGGCTAAAGAAGTTCATACCCAGTTTGAAGGTCGTTGATGACATCTATAGACCACTTAAGTTATACTGCGATAATAATCCGACAGTACAGTATGCTCACAACAATAAGTCAAGTGGTGCTACCAAACACATTGACATAAAGTATTGTGTTGTGAAAGATAAAGTCCAGGATCATGTCATAAGTCTTGAGCATATAAGTATTGAAAAGATGCTCGTGGATCCGCTTACAAAAGGCTTACCACCCAACGTGGTCAGAGAACATGTAGCTAGCATGGGTTTAAGGGAAAGCCTAAAATTCCTAGACAAAAGAAGGCCCAAAGTTAAGTATCTATTTCAGAACAAAGTGGTGTGTTGTAGCTGTTAAATCTATCGGCAATTGACCGTGATGATGAAACATGCTCTATGCGCTAATCTATAATGGAATGAACAAAAGTAAATGATATGAAATTGAAAGATGGTAGTGAGATCAAAGGGGAGAATGTTAGTTGATCTCCACCATTAGGCCCAATGGCCTATTGGGCCCTTGGATCTGCGCCCTGATCAGGGGCGCCCAACCCTAATATGGTTGGTGGGCCCTTGTTGCACAACACTATAAATAGAGAGGTGGGGATCAGGGCTTTGATAACGAGATTGACCGGAGCCACCGTAACCACCCACAGAGAAACACTAATCCGATCAAAAGAAGAGTGCTACCAGCGACGGGAAGCCGCCACCAACCTCACCGTCGCCTCTGCATCACCACTGGACCTTGTCTCCACCACGCTAGACTCCACCGCGCCGAGCTTCCTCGACACCGACGTCCACGAGGCTACGGCACAACTGAGCCAGGACGAACTAGAGGAACCTAAGTAAGATGCTTACCCCGATCTATGGATTAGAGGCACTACTGTGATCCTAACAGCATGATGATACTTAGGGTCCTTTGGTACACAGAAAGTAGTGTAGAAAAGAGCTCTATCAAACACTAATGTGGAAAAGAGCTTTACCGGTGAAGCTACATAGGTGCCTGAGCCATTTTATATTAGGGAAGAAAGTGTTAGGATTTATAGCTTCTCCATAAAAGTAAAATATAGAACTGTTTTTAAAAGAGCTAGAACCTTGTCAAATAGGCTCTTACTCCTATATGATAGAAAAATGATACTTACTGGTTATGGACTTATGGTTGACTATAGCGTTGTTAGAAATTTAGGAAAATTTAAGCACAATTTAATTTAGAAAAATAACAAAATGTCTGCTCAAAGTGGTGGACAACAGATGACACAAGAAGATCTGGATTGGAAATAACGTACGTAAGTGCTCGCTTAATTGCTCAATCAAACGCCATGCTCCAGCTCGGCGCACGTGAAATGCCTTTTTGCTTATTCCAACTTCACAAAAACACGCACATAAGAGCATCTCCAAGAGACTCTTTATATCTTCTCTAATTTACATGCCTAGGGATTTTAATGAAAAAAATACCTTCCAACACCCCCTCAATTGGATATAAAAAATAGATATTGTCGGTGCGAAATGCGGCCAACAAGTAAATATTTATAGTTTTGCCATGCGTTGTGATCGGATATGGCCTAGCACTCAACGACATAGGATTTATACTGGTTCAGGCAACGGGCCCTACGTCCAGTTGAGGTTGGTTGGTGACTTTATTCCTGAGCTCAGGTGCTTGAAGTTTGTTGTGGGGTTACAAACGAGTAAGGAATGAGAAGGGAGTGTTAGAGACCCGGTCGGACTCAGAACCGAGTGGTCGAGAGTGACGGATGCTCAAACGTGCGCTAAGTATCGGAGTGTATGCTCTGTGTGTTCGAGCTTATCAGCTGTTGAGAGCGTGTAGACTGTGTAGTTGTCGAGTTCAAGAGCTGTTTAGCTATCTTTAGCCATTGAGCTATTTTTAGTCGTCGTCCTTTTATGAGAGAGCACATCCCCTTTTATAGATGAAAGGGATAGCCTTACAAGTCAAAGATGAAAAGGGAGAGAATGTGTACGTGTGCTACCTAGTCTTGTTGCCCACGCCATCGGGTACGGCACGCCATCACCCACCTTGCTGTTCATGACATGTTGTATCTGACAGGCTGCACAGTGTTCGCCCACCTTACTGTTTATGACCTGGCAGGCTACACAGTGTTCACCTGGTATGGCCAATGTCGGCGCCCACAATACTGTTCATGCTCTGACGTGTCTGGAAGGTTGTATATTTTCCGTCTGACATGCCCTGGCGGCACTGTCCTACAGGGGGCACAAGGCATGGCAGGGTACGGTCCTCGGTATTACGGTTGACTTGAGCGTCTTACCTTATCTGCTTCGCCTACTTCCCGGGCCCACACTGAGCGTGCGTCCTCGGTCAGTCGTTCCCAGTCGAACTCGACCGCGTCGGTCGGGAAAAAGCAGCGAGCAGAGGCTCGGCGTATCCTCGGTCGGAGAAAGGGGTCAAAGTCAGACTATGGTCCCACCACGACCAGCCCTTCCGGTCGGGGCTCCGACCAGATCTCCTGGCTGGAGGTGCCGGTCGGAGATCAGATCGTGGTCTTGGCCTATCATTGTGTATCGGGGTCGGCCCAGGCACGTGCTATCGCTGTGCCACCTACTGAGCCGAGTTTTGTAGGGAAGCAGGTCCATTGGGGGGCCCCGGGTTTATAAACCCGACAGGAGCCCCCGAGCCCCTTTGGGGCTTCTGTGAAGCATAAAGGGGTTGTTGAGTTGCCGCTTTTGAGAGCGCACGGGAGTACGATGCTAGAAGATCTCTCGTAAGGAGAGAGCATCGCACGTCTCGAATGGGTCCCTATCCCAGATTCTAGATCAGAGGACGGAGAGAGGGAGGAGAGCATTTCTAGCGGGAGAACAAGGATCTTGGCTCCCTTGTTCCGCTTCATGCCCCAAGGTGCGGAGCAGTCCCGGGGCTGCTCACACATGCTTTGCATGTTATTGTAAAACCCTAGGGCTTCTGTTTTAGCTTAATGAAAGCTTGTATTTGTAATTTTTGTGCCCATTGCACCGTGGAGGCGGGCTGTTTATTGGAACTTTGGTGTTTTCTTCCTTGGTTTGTTGTACCAAGTAGGGTAACCAAGTAGGATTTAGGCGCCCAGCCTCCACGAGGAGGACTGGTGAAGGCCGTGGAGGCGCGTCGGGGGGATATTGGCACCCAACCCCTGATGAGGGGACTGGCGAAGGCCGTGGAGGCGCGCTGTAACACCCCGGTGTTATGCCAGCATTTAGGCACTACAAATCATGCATCATCAAGCATCCTAATCATACATGCCTAATCATGTAAATGACAACTAAAACACTACTTCGAAACATACGAAACATGTTCGTTAAACCTGAATGTTGCATGCACTTGTTAGAGTTATTTTTGCCCTGATTATGTTTGCTAGGCTAGTAAAACATGTTTGGCTACTATTGTAAATCATCTAGGATTATTTAGTTCATTTTTTGGAGCAAGGTTTGTATTCAAATTAATTCAAAATTTTGCTTCAAAAATAATTCCCCAAAAATTAGGGTTTTGAGTTAAACATTGACTTTGATTTTGTAATTCAAAATCTATCAAGAATTTGGCTTTGGTCATAAAAGCAAAGTTGTAGAGAATTAAATTCTAAGCAACTTTCATTTTTGGACTATTTTCAAAAGAAGTCATTTTCTTGCTCAAAAGGGTATTTGAAAACTGATATTTGAAATTTCCTTGAAATCAGAAAATTGGAAAATATTTTTTTTCTCTTTCGCGGGCCGCCGCCTCGTTTCTTGGCCCACGGCCAAAGCTGGCCCGGCCTACAGCAGCGAGCCTCCCACGCCAGCGTCGCGCGCCTCGCCAGCCCAGCCCAGCGCCGCGCCTGGCCTGCCTCCGCGCTCGCCCGCCCGCTGACGCGCCGCGCCGACCGCAGCAGAGCACGCCCGCCGCGTGGCGGCCAAGCGCCGTCGACGCCGCCGCGCGTCGCAGCCGGCCTGCGCCCGCGCCCACGCGCCCGCCTACTTCTGCTAAAGCCTCTGCGCTCGCTTGCACTCTCCCGCGCTGCCTCTCCTCTCCGCCAGCGCCGAGCTCACCCACTCTCCTCCTCGCCGCGCCACCGCACCCGCCGGCCAAATTCGTCGCTTCTCCTCCACCTCGGCCAGCAATCGTGCGCCCGCAGCTCCGCCTCGCTCTCCGGCACGTGGTGCTCGCGCTTGTGCCGACTGTCGAGCTCAGGTAGCGCCTTCTCGCGCCTCGCCACCGTCGGCCATGGCGCCGCCGTGCTCGGCCGCCGTGGAAGGCACCCTTCCTGCTCTTCTCCACCCTGCCGAGCTACCTTCCCGCCTTCGCCAGCTTCTCGCGAACCGCATGCGCCCGCTAGCTCGCCCTGTCACGGCCGGCAATGGCCGCCGGTCTCGTTGGCCGAGCCGCGCCGCCGCGACAGCACGGCGCCGGCGTGGCCTTCGCCTCGGCCGAGCTAGGCCGAGAGGCCATGGGCCGACGCCCGGCCAG
The DNA here is from genome assembly GCA_904845875.1 of Miscanthus lutarioriparius. NCBI lineage: Eukaryota > Viridiplantae > Streptophyta > Magnoliopsida > Poales > Poaceae > Miscanthus > Miscanthus lutarioriparius. The sequence continues at coordinate 47,324,846 of CAJGYO010000006.1, forward strand.
GCCGCCTCCCCCTTCTCTTCGCTCGGGCCACGCAGGCCAAGTGTGGCAGTGGGCCGACTAATTCCCGCAGGCCGGCCCAGTAGCAATAGGAGAATTCGTTTTCAATTTTTCTTTATTATTTGAAAATAGAAATGGTTTGGAAAATGTTTGGATACTCAAATTTGCTCCAAATCCGTTGAAATAAATTTTTCTAGGTTCTTTATCATCAGATCTACTTGGGAAAATTATTGCATGTCATTTTTGGGATACTTCTCTGTAGAACTTTATTTAATCATGGATATTGCTGATAACTTGAAAAATATGTAGAAAAACCTATAGGCTTCAGAAAAATATGATTCCACGTTTGTTGATCTTCTTATGTAATGTACTTTCTAGGAAAAATATGTTTCATGCATGTGCTGTAGGAAAATTTTGAGGTGTAGTTCAAGTACCTTTAATGGCTGATTTTTGTTATTTTTGCTAGAGAGCAAACTTTGTATAAAACATGCATGTGATAATTTTTGTACAGTAATTGTATGCTATAAAGATCATAGGAAAAATGCTAACTCTGTTGTTTGACACTTTTCACAGTACAAAGTATTTTCCTGTTCATAATCGTGCCATAGCTTGTTATTTTTGTGTAGGCTAATCCACTCATTCAAATACCATGAAAATCTGATAGTAGACTACTTAGGGTAGTACTGTGCTATGGTAATTTTCTAAGATTTTTCTAAGCAATAAAAATACATGTTGCTATTCAAACCTATTATTAATTAGGGTTAAGCAAGTGTTGCTTTAAGTGTGATTAAGAAATTAGTAAAGCTTTGGTGTATCTTTGAAGCATTCAATAAGATGTGTTGACTTAACATATTAGTAGTAGAAGAGAATGCAGTAGATGACATGTGCTCGTAGTATATGTTCTTGGATGATGTTGACTACCTTGCATTTAAACATATCCATTGTATTCATCTCATTCGAAGCACCGATTGCATAAGCACTTATGCACATTGCATCATACAGGACCGCAAACCGAGAACCCAGTCGTCATACCCGAGGAGCCCGAGGAGCAGCTCAAGGTGCAGCCGCAGGAAGTGCCCGAAGCCGACGAGGAGGACGTTGAGGAACTTCCGGAGTGCCCCGATCACCGCCCGAGCTCCTTCAAGAGAGGCAAGCCCCGGAGCATTTTTCTCCCGGTTTGCAATTATTAATTAAATGCTTTACTTTAATTGATGCATTACGTTCAGGAGTTGTTTGCAACCGTTGCTGCATTATACCTTGTTTACCTTTGTTATACTATATCCTTGTTACCCTGGTATCCGCAGTCGAGTCAATGCTTAGCTGGCTTAGACCGGTAGAAGTCGGGTGATTTCCTATCACCTGCGAGCTATAGGTGGTTACCTGGATCTGCTTGGATGACTATGAAGTCATGGTATAACTAAGTGTTAAATGAAGTTGAGACCGGACAGAGACTTGCAGAGTTTTGGACTGTAGTGTTTTCCGTCTGTGTCGATTAAGGACCGACTGTTGTTGGGCCTCGAGTCATGTTGAACGCATGCCTTACATTTAGCTGGCCGGATAAAGTACCTTCCGACCGTGAAGCTGGGAGATTATTCGGGCCGAGTAGATTGCCCGCAGCGCACTGTGCCGGAGCAGGTGTGGTAGGACACGGGGGCGGGATGATAAGACCAAAGTGCAGTCGGTCGGCCCCCGGGTACATGTGGTTCCTGACAAACTCGAGATACCTGGATAGTTGACTCAGTGATCAATATCTCACTTTAGCGGGTGAGTGAGGTTTGTGTAAGGAATAAATCACCAGCTGGTTAGGAATCGATTCGAATCGCCATCGCTCCTGGATAGTGAGCACTTGACTTGAGTTACTTCATCGTAGTAAATGTTTATGGAACACTTGGATAGTTATAATGAATATGACAGTATGGAAGTTGTTTAATGATCATTGGTTATCATTATCTGCTTAATCACATGTTTGCTCTAGTATAGGTGCAAATCTAGTCAACAGGTTAATAACAATTAACTTGACAATAATGCTTTTGAAAAGGATCTTGAAATGCTAAAAATGCTTTCTTTGCAAAAGAGTCAGCTACCCTACTATAAAGCCTTCATAATCCTTGGTGTCACTTATTTTTGGTTATGTTGGGTAAGTCTAGCTGAGTACCTTCTCATACTCAGGGTTTTATTCCCACTTGTTGTAGATGGGCAGATGTATTACGGCTACTGTATCAACTGCCTTTATCCTGCGATGGGTGATGCTTAGGACCATGGGCATGGTCATTCCTTACGTCTTGTCTAATGCTTTTGTTGGAGATGATCATTCGCTGGCACTGTATTTGAACTTCGTGTGAGTGTGTGTGGTTTGAACAAATAGCTTCCGCTACTTTTAATTGAACTTATTTTGTAATAACTATGTTTAAACTCTGATGTATCTGAGATGCAACTTTTTATGTAATATGTGATGGTGATCGCTAAACTTATTATGATCTTGGCTGGAATGGAAGTTGGATTGAAATCCTTCGTGATTTCACGGACTACCGGGTTATACGGGCTTAAGTTTGCTAAATCGTCTGCTCTAGCGGATGATTTTCTTACTTAATTTTGTATAATTGATCGGTTCTGTTACAGCTGGCATCAGAGCATGGTTTAGCGTGTTACTGTTCACAAGTGTATTTAAAACAAAAAGGCATTTGAAAAACGTGATTTTCAAACTATAAAGTGTGCCAGTGGTCATATCCTTTATGCCCAGTTAAGGACTTTAGGTGGCTTAATTAAGTACTGACTTGGGGTTCTTGCATCATATTTCTCTTTTGTCGCTCATACGGCATGCTATTGTATGAGTGCCACTTGTTTGAGTGGTAATGTATGGATCATTTGCCTCTACGCCTCGGTAAGTGTGAGTTGTGAGAGCATGATCGGATACACCGCCGATCTAGGGTGAATGCTTATATGATGTTGGAGTAATTACATGTTCTACGCATGTTTTACAAAGGTATCTCATGTGTGGGTCTTCCGTTTGTTGAGGCGATGCCGTCAATAGGACGATGGTTCGGGTGGTTACTACAGTTGTACACGTATCTGGGGATTCGTGTAGAACGTGTAGATAAAATTTACTACTTTTATGCATTCATTGGGAATTAGGCTAAAATGAATTTTCTGTAGGTATATAACAACGCTATCGTGTAGAACGTATTAGTTACGTATTTGAGAGATCGTTGTATGCCACCAAATTCGTCGCTAGAAATTATTTATTTCATAAGTTTGTGAGAACGTACGGCACGTACATACATCATATTACTTGTGCATTTCATTCATGTCATGCATTCCTCCCCTTATAAATTGATTATCTCATTTTGATAAAAGTTGTATCACCTAAAATATGTTTCCCCGAGGTAATAAAAGAACTTTTGCTACAGATGGCCCGCACGAAGCAGAACGCCCGTAAGTCCACCGGAGGAAGAGCACCTCGACGTCCGTTGGCCCTGAGGGAGCACCACACCACGAACACCTTCTTGAGCGAGTTTGGCATGCCGACTTTGCTTTGGAGAGTGCTCCATGATGTGGGGTACCCAGAGGGTCAAGAGCCGGTGTACTCCTAGAATGAGAGCCAGTTAGCAGAGCATGGACTCGCAGTGGTAGAAATCACAGTTCCTGCTCTCGGAGATGCTCCAGATTGGGATGGTTGGCACTTGGAGTTTGAGGGTCGCACTCCAGCTGAGGGTGCAGAGGGAGCAGCCTTCCGTGTCATCAGGGATATTATGAGCAGATTTCCCAGTGAGCTTGCAACAGCTCTAGCTGGCACTTTTCCTAGGGATGATCCTCGTGATGCCATTTGGGTTCAGCCTCAGGGAAGCGCACTGGTCAGAGGTCCAGCTGAAGGACATGCTAGCGACAACCAGGCAATGAGTGCTATGTTTGCCGCCATCAGAGCGTATGAGGGTCTTGAGAGTACCTACTGGACTTTGACTGGCTTGCGTGGTCAGGATAAGCTCAAGGGGAGAAAGCAGAAGAAGAGACAGGCACGTGCTATAGCTAGTTTGCAGGAGCAGTTGGCGAATATGAACTTACAGCGAGACCAGGCAGTTGAGAGAGGTGATAGAGCTATGCAGCGAGTGTATACGTTGACTCAAGCCAACAACAATGCAGACCGCATGATTGGACAGTTGGTTTAGGAAAGGAATGAAGCCTGGGACGAGAGGGACCTTCTGCTGTAGAGGGTCGATGAGCTAGAGGAATACAACGGCAACCTGCACGAGGAGTTTCATGCGCTCTACAATGGGGTTGGCCCATATGCTCCACCAGACGCTGCTGGCATGGACATCGACGACGACAATGAGGACGAGCCTATAGTTTCACCTGGGGGCGATGGTGACGTCTCCGATCCCGACGATGGCCCCGAGGAGTAGGCTAGTTGCCTTGCGCTAGTATCTAGGTCCTGTCGCGATGACCTTTCTTTTGTCGGCATGTAACCTAATGTATTTTGCTTCGAACTTATGAGACTTGGCATGTGGTTGGAACTTGATTAGGAATGCGATATCTGAACGCATAAAAGTCCAGTGTATGTATGCTGGCAGTTTGGTTGTATGGACGCAATGTTTGCTGTTGAAGTAATTTGATTAAGTGATGTTGTTTTAATTGGGATGCGATTGTTGTGCCTCTGTTTTATTGTATGAATTTATTCTCTCCAGTAAATTCAGTACGGCATAATTTTTCCTTCACTCGCAATTAGTACAGCTTCACTCAATCATTACTTGTTGCTGAAATATGCAGATGACAAATACTCGCCGTACTACGTATGAGTCCGCTGAGCCCGGTGCTAATGGTGCTGGGACCGGTGGTGGTGGTCGTGGAACCCACGGCAACAACAATGAACCTCCACATGAACCGCATTTGCCACCTCCTCCCCCGTTTACCCCCGAGATGTTCCTCGCACAGTTGCTCGAGAGTCAGCGCAACGTGGAACAATCCCAGAAGAACATGGAGGATTTTCTACGTACCATCGCCAACAACGTTCAACGCGGTAACAATCAGGGTGGTGGCATGGGAGTGAACCAATATAGCAGCTTCAAAGATTTTATGGACACCAGGCCACCAGTATTTAAGGAAGCAACAGAGCCACTCGATGCTGAGGAATGGATGAACACTATGGAAGATAAATTCTGTGTGTTGAGGATGACTGAGGTGCTGAAAATGGAGTATGCTGCACTTCAGTTGCAAGGACCAGCGGGAATGTGGTGGAAGTACCATCGCACCACTTTCCCACCAAATGCTCAGATTTCGTGGAGAGAGTTTGCTGAGGCCTTCCGTGGAGTCAATATTCCACCCAGGCTGACCGAGATGAAGTTGAGAGAGTTCCTGGCGTTGAACCAGGGCACCAAGACCGTGACGCAATATCTGCATGCCTTCAACAACTTGTGTCGCTATGCTCCCGACATGGTTGACACCGATGCTAAGAGAATAGCTAGTTTTAAGAGGGGACTCAATCCAAAAATGATGAAGCATGTTGGTACCAACAACCGCGTCAGATTCAATGACTTCATCAGCGACTGTCTGAAGCAGGAGAAGAATAACAACGCCAGCACCGTAGCCAAGACAAGCAAGAGAGCCCTTGAAGGTGGTCCGTCGCAAGCTAGAGCACCTATGGGAGGTCGTCCTCCATATCGCCCATCAGCACCCGACGCTAGGTTCAGGCCACCTCAGTAGAGAAGTCAGAATTTCCGTGGACCCCAGAAGCCTTACAAGATGGCAGTACAGCCCAACAAGGCAGCCACAACTGCGGTACAAGGCAGTTCCAAGGGAGCTGTGGGATCTGCCGGGACAGTGAGGGGACCCTGCTATAACTGTGATCAACCCGGCCATTTCTCGAGGTTTTGTCCGTATCCGCCCAAGAAGCAGCAGACTTATAATGCTAGGGTGCATAATACGACTGTGGATGAAATTCCTGAGGGAGAGCCCGTCACTACTGGTAAGTTTCCTGTCAACGAAAACCCTGCAGTTGTTCTATTTGATTCTGGATCATCACATTCTTTTATGAGTCAAGCATTTGCATAGAAACATGAACAACTATGCACAGAATTGGGTTATGGTTACCGTATAAGTTCAGCAGGGGCTGATGTTTTGACCAACCGGATGGTTCGAGGGGCAACCCTTGAATTAGGTAGCAGGAAGTTCCGAGTGAACTTGATAGTTATGCCTGGACTAGTTTTGGATGTCATTATAGGGATGAATTGGATGAAGGATTGGGGAGCAGTCATAGATACTGGAAGTCGAGTACTTACCCTTAAGGATCCCCTAGGTGAGGGTACTTTCCAAGTACCATTGCCTCGAAGAACAGACCTTATAAGTGTTACATGTGCTACGGCAGTCATTCCTATTCATCAGATTCCGGTAGTGTGTGAGTTTCCGGATATATTCCCGGATGAGCTACCTGGTCTTCCGCCGGATAGGGAGATTGAGTTTGGAATTGAGTTAATCCCCGGAACAACTCCGATTTCAAGAAGACCCTATCGGATGCCCCCAGATGAGTTAGCTGAGCTGAAGAAGCAATTAGAAGATTTATCAAAAAAAGGGTTTATTCGGCCAAGCAAGTCTGAATGGGGATGTCCCGCCTTGTTTGTGAAGAAGAAAGAGGGCACGTTGAGAATGTGCGTAGATTACAGGCCACTCAACGCTGTAACCATAAAGAATAAGTATCCCTTGCCTCATATTGATGTTCTGTTTGACCAATTATCCAAGGCCAAGGTGTTCTCAAAAATAGATTTGAGATTCAGTTATCATCAGATCAAGATTAGGCCACAGGATATACCCAAAACTGCATTTTCCACCAGATACGGGTTGTATGAGTATCTTGTCATGTCCTTTGGCTTGACGAATGCTCCTGCATACTTTATGTTTTTTATGAATATAGTTTTCATGCCAGAATTGGATAAGTTTGTGGTAGTGTTCATCGATGACATTCTGGTGTACTCTGAGAACGAGAAAGATCATGAAGAGCATCTGAGAATTGTCTTGACCAGACTTAGGGATCATCAACTGTATGCTAAGTTTAGCAAATGTGAATTTTGGTTGAAGGAAGTTCCTTTCCTTGGTCACATTCTGTCAGAGAATGGAGTTTCAGTCGATCCAAGTAAGGTGCAAGAAGTTATGAATTGGAAAGCACCGACCACAGTTCCTGAAATTAGAAGTTTCTTAGGACTAGCCGGTTATTACCGTCGCTTTATACCAGATTTCTCGAAGATTGCCAAACCGATGACGAGTCTCATACAGAAGGATCACAAGTTTGTGTGGACAGAGGAGTGTGAAGCAGCTTTCCACACTTTGCAGAAATTGTTGACCACTGCTCCTGTTCTAGCACAACCAGATATCGAGAAACCATTTGATGTGTTTTGCGACGCATCGAAAACTGGATTAGGCTGTGTTCTTATGCAAGAAAGGAGAGTCATTGCTTATGCATCACGTCAATTGAGAAAGCACGAGGTCAACTATCCAACACATGATCTTGAACTTGCTGCGGTTGTGCATGCCCTAAAAATTTGGAGACATTATCTACTTGGTAATGTGTGCAATATTTTCACGGATCACAAGAGTCTTAAGTACATCTTTACCCAACCAGAGCTAAATATGAGACAACACAGATGGTTGGAATTGATCAAGGATTACAACTTGAATGTGCAATATCATCCTGGAAAAGCCAATGTAGTGGCAGATGCTTTGAGCAGAAAGTCACATTACTTGGATGTGCAGCCATTACTTGAAGATGGGTTCGATCTGATGCATCCTACTGTGTTACATAGTATTCAGATTAGTTACTCTTTGGAGAGTAAGATAATAGAAGGCCAGAAAACCGACAAGGGAATATTCCACATCAAAGAGAAAATCAAAGAAAAGTCGTCTCAGCACTTTAAAGTGGATGAACAGGGCGTGTTGTGGTTTGATGACCGTCTTGTGGTTCCCAAGGATCGAGAGATTAGGAATAAACTCATGGATAAAGCTCACCTTTCTAAGCTAACTATCCATCCCGGAAGTAGTAAGATGTATCAAGAGCTAAGATCTCGTTATTGGTGGACCAAAATGAAGAAAGAAATTACAGCATATGTTGTCAGATGTGACACATGTTGTCGAGTGAAAGCCATTCATATGAAACCTGCCGGTATGTTGCAACCCTTGTCAGTCCCTAGTTGGAAGTGGGATGATATAAGTATGGATTTTATCTCGGGTTTGCCCACTACTCAAAAAGGACATGATTCGATTTGGGTAATTGTGGACCGTCTTACCAAGACCGCTCATTTCTTGCCTGTCAAAACAGAATATCGACCACCTTAATATGTCGAGAAGTATATCGCAGAAATTGTGAGATTGCATGGTATACCAAAGACCATAGTATCTGATAGAGGCTCACAGTTCACGGCTCACTTTTTGGGAACATTTACACAAAGGCTTAGGAACTAGTTTGATTCGTAGTACCGCTTATCATCCTTAGACAGATGGTCAGACTGAACGAGTGAATGCTGTTTTGGAGGATATGTTAAGAGCCTGCGTATTGTCTTCTAAAGGATCATGGGAGTCATGGTTACCATTAGCTGAGTTTTCTTATAATAATAGTTATCAAGAAAGCATCAAGATGGCCCCATTCGAAGCTTTATATGGCAGAAAATGTAGAACACCATTGAATTGGGTCGAGCCTGGAGATAGAAGGTATTATGGCATTGACTTTGTAGAAGAAGCCGAGAAGAAAGTTCATATTATTCAATAGAATATGAAAGCGGCCCAATCACGCCAGAAAAGTTATGCAGACAAAAGAAGGAGACCCCTTGTGTTTGAAGTTGGTGACTATGTTTATCTGAAGGTCACGCCAATGAAGAAGAAAAGGTTCGGAGTCCGAAGAAAGCTTGCCGCGAGATTCGTAGGACCATACAAGATCCTGGAACCAAGAGGTCCGGTAGCCTACAAGTTAGAGTTACCTGAGACAATGAGTACCATTTTCCTAGTTTTCCATATATCACATCTCAAGAAATGTTTGTGTGTTCCAGAGGAAAGAATAGAACCTCGAGGTATCCAACTCAAATCAGATTTGGTGTATCGTGAGCAACCAGTCCGAGTGTTAGACACTAAAGAACGTGCTACTCGGAATAGTGTGGTAAAAACATACAAGATACAGTGGGATCATCATGATGAGGGAGATGCAACTTGGGAAACAGGAGAGTATCTACAAAAAAACTTATGAAGATTTTTATAACAAATGGTTCGTAACCCAAATCTCGAGACGAGATTTTTATAAGGGGGGAGGGCTGTAACACCCCGGTGTTATGCCAGCATTTAGGCACTGCAAATCATGCATCATCAAGCATCCTAATCATACATGCCTAATCATGTAAATAACAACTGAAACACTACTTCGAAACATACGAAACATGTTCGTTAAACCTGAATGTTGCATGCACTTGTTAGAGTTATTTTTGCCCTGATTATGTTTGCTAGGCTAGTAAAACATGTTTGGCTACTATTGTAAATCATCTAGGATTATTTAGTTCATTTTTTGGAGCAAGGTTTGTATTCAAATTAATTCAAAATTTTGCTTCAAAAATAATTCCCCAAAAATTAGGGTTTTGAGTTAAACATTGACTTTGATTTTGTAATTCAAAATCTATCAAGAATTTGGCTTTGGTCATAAAAGCAAAGTTGTAGAGAATTAAATTCTAAGCAACTTTCATTTTTGGACTATTTTCAAAAGAAGTCATTTTCTTGCTCAAAAGGGTATTTGAAAACTGATATTTGAAATGTCCTTGAAATCAGAAAATTGGAAAATATTTTTTTTCTCTTTCGCGGGCCGCCGCCTCGTTTCTTGGCCCACGACCAAAGCTGGCCCAACCTACAAAGAATGAGTCTCCCACGCCAAATACCACAAGGTCTCTCACCAGCCAAGCCATGGCCACGCTGCTTCGCCTCTCAGCTTCCTTCACTTGTTGACGACGCCACACACCGATCACAGGGCAGAAGCGCCATGCCAGCATGCGGCGTATATGCGCGGCGTCGCCGCCGCTGCGCTGCATCGCCTGCTGCGCCGCCACCCACACCGCCTACTTCTACTAAAGCCTCTGCGCTCGCTTGCACTCTCCCGCGCTGCCTCTCCTCTCCGCCAGCGCCGAGCTCACCCACTCTCCTCCTCGCCGCGCCACCGCACCCGCCGGCCAAATTCGCCGCTTCTCCTCCACCTCGGCCAGCAATCGTGCATCCGCAGCTCCGCCTCGCTCTCCGGCACATGGTGCTCGCGCTTGTGCCAACTGTCGAGCTCAGGTAGCGCCTTCTCGCGCCTCGCCACCGTCGGCCATGGCGCCGCCGTGCTCGGCCGCCGTGGAAGGCGCCCTTCCTGCTCTTCTCCACCCTGCCGAGCTACCTTCCCGCCTTCGCCAGCTTCTCGCGAACCGCATGCGCCCACTAGCTCGCCACATCACGGCCGGGCAATGGCCACGGTCTCGTTAGTCGAGCCCGTCGCCAGCGATGTCACGGCCGGCGTGGCCTTCGCTCTCGGCTGGCCAAGCCGAGAGGCCATGGGCGGCATGGCCTTGCGCCCAGCCGCCTCCCCTTCTCTTCGCTCGGGCACAGCGAATGAAGTGTGGTAGTGGGCGACTAATTCCATGGGCCGCCCAAAGTAGCAATAGGAGAATTCGTTTTCAATTTTTCTTTATTATTTGAAAGTAGAAATGGTTTGGAAAATGTTTGGATACTCAAATTTGCTCCAAATCCATTGAAATAAATTTTTCTAGGTTCTTTATCATCAGATCTACTTGGGAAAATTATTGCATGTCATTTTTGGGATACTTCTCTGTAGAACTTTATTTAATCATGGATATTGCTGATAACTTGAAAAATATGTAGAAAAACCTATAGGCTTCAGAAAAATATGATTCCACGTTTGTTGATCTTCTTATGTAATGTAATTTCTAGGAAAAATATGTTTCATGCATGTGCTGTAGGAAAATTTTGAGGTGTGGTTCAAGTACCTTTAATGGCTGATTTTTGTTATTTTTGCTAGAGAGCAAACTTTGTATAAAACATGCATGTGATAATTTTTGTACAGTAATTGTATGCTATAAAGATCATAGGAAAAATGCTAACTCTGTTGTCTGACACTTTTCACAGTACAAAGTATTTTCCTGTTCATAATCGTGCCATAGCTTGTTATTTTTGTGTAGGCTAATCCACTCATTCAAATACCATAAAAATCTGATAGTAGACTACTTAGGGTAGTACTATGCTATGGTAATTTTCTAAGATTTTTCTAAGCAATAAAAATACATATTGCTATTCAAACCTATTATTAATTAGGGTTAAGCAAGTGTTGCTTTAAGTGTGATTAAGAAATTAGTAAAGCTTTGGTGTATCTTTGAAGCATTCAATAAGATGTGTTGACTTAATATATTAGTAGTAGAAGAGAATGCAGTGGATGACATGTGCTCGTAGTATATGTTCTTGGATGATGTTGACTACCTTGCATTTAAACATATCCATTTTATTCATCTCATTCGATGCACCGATTGCATAAGCACTTACGCACATTGCATCATACAGGATCGCAAACCGAGAACCCAGTCGTCATACCCGAGGAGCCCGAGGAGCAGCTCAAGGTGCAGCCACAGGAAGTGCCCGAAGCCGACGAGGAGGACGTTGAGGAACTTCCGGAGTGCCCCGATCACCGCCCGAGCTCCTTCAAGAGAGGCAAGCCCCGGAGCATTTTTCTCTCGGTTTGCAATTATTAATTAAATGCTTTACTTTAATTGATGCATTACGTTCAGGAGTTGTTTGCAACCGTTGCTGCATTATACCTTGTTTACCTTTGTTATACTATATCCTTGTTACCCTGGTATCCGCAGTTGAGTCAATGCTTAGCTGGCTTAGACCGGTAGAAGTCGGGTGATTTCCTGTCACCTGCGAGCTATAGGTGGTTACCTGGATCTGCTTGGATGACTATGAAGTCATGGTATAACTAAGTATTAAATGAAGTTGAGACCGGACGGAGACTTGCAGAGTTTTGGACTGTAGTGTTTTTCGTCTGTGTCGATTAAGGACCGACCGTTGTTGGGCCTCGAGTCATGTTGAACGCATGCCTTACATTTAGCTGGCCGGATAAAGTACCTTCCGACCATGAAGCTGGGAGATTATTCGGGCTGAGTAGATTGCCGCAGCGCACTGTGCCAGAGCAGGTGTGGTAGGACACGGGGGCGGGATGATAAGACCAAAGTGCAGTCGGTCGGCCCCCGGGTACATGTGGTTCCTGACAAACTCGAGATACCTGGATAGTTGACTCGGTGATCAATATCTCACTTTAGCGGGTGAGTGAGGTTTGTGTAAGGAATAAATCACCAGCTGGTTAGGAATCAATTCGAATCGCCATCACTCCTGGATAGTGAGCACTTGACTTGAGTTACTTCATCGTAGTAAATGTTTATGGAACACTTGGACAGTTATAATGAATATGATAGTATGGAAGTTGTTTAATGATCATTGGTTATCATTATCTGCTTAATCACATGTTTGCTCTAGTATAGGTGCAAATCTAGTCAACAGGTTAATAACAATTAACTTGACAATAATGCTTTTGAAAAGGATCTTGAAATGCTAAAAATGCTTTCTTTGCAAAAGAGTCAGCTACCCTACTATAAAGCCTTCATAATCCTTGGTGTCACTTATTTTTGGTTATGTCGGGTAAGTCTAGCTGAGTACCTTCTCGTACTCAGGGTTTTATTCCCACTTGTTGTAGATGGGCAGATGTATTACGGCTACTGTATCAACTGCCTTTATCCTGCGATGGGTGATGCTTAGGACCATGGGCATGGTCATTCCTTATGTCTCGTCTAATGCTTTTGTTGGAGATAATCATTCGCTGGCACTGTATTTGAACTCCGTGTGAGTGCGTGTGGTTGGAACAAATGGCTTCTGCTACTTTTAATTGAACTTGTTTTGTAATAACTATGTTTAAACTCTGATGTATCTGAGATGCAACTTTTTATGTAATATGTGATGGTGACCACTAAACTTATTATGATCTTGGCTGGAATGGAAGTTGGTTTGAAATCCTTCATGATTTCACGGACTACCGGGTTATATGGGCTTAAGTTTGCTAAATCGTCTGCTCTGGCGGATGATTTTCTTACTTAATTTCGTATAATTGGTCGGTTCTGTTACACGCGCCAAGTAGACATAGGCGCCCAACCCGCAAAGGGGGAGAACTCATCGGTAGTCCATCTTCTACCAGGGTGCGTGCGAGCGCACCCAGTGGGTGTAGCCCCCGAGCCTGTGGCCGACTGGTGAGTCGGTCGGAGGCTGAGCACCTTAGTGCTCTTTCCTAAGGCCGCAGACTCCTGTGTTCCTGCCGGTTGGGGTGTTCGTCCCGCCTGCGACCTGCACGGTTGGTTAGATTCCTGAGTCAGGGTCGGGTGGCCCGAGCCCCCGAGCCCCATTGGGCTCGGAGGGGTCGGTCGAGTTTCATGCGTCACCCCATCCATGGTTTCTGCAACCAAAGGGGTTGAACTAATGTCACTTGCCTCAATGGCTTGAGTGACGAACTCGGTGAGCTCACTAACGAGCATGTCCAGGTAGAATCCAGGTCCGTCATTCATAACAAGGTCGGCATAGCCCTCATGTGGCATTCCACTGCTCCTTAACCTCCCTCCTGGCAGATGCCTGAGCCATTCTGGAGACCGACTTAGGTAGCCCGCTGGCCTCCCCTCGATGGAGATTCTGTGGGCATGGCTTGAGGTCAGGATCGAACAAGAAGGTTGAGATGACCCTGTCTGCTCTTGAGAAGGTTGGGCGAGGGCCGCTAGGGCTCATTTGTGTTTTCTCCCCTGGCTCTGTTTGACGCAAGCTGGCCTCGAGCCCTTCGCGGGCCAGCCTTCGAACTCGGTCGGTCGTAGCTCATATCGAATGAGACAACTACAGCTTCGTGACGCGACGCGAAGCGTTGTGATGTAACAATTACATATGCAATGCTTGGATGTATGAGATGAATGTATGACTGAATGTATGAATGCATGCATGAGAATGGATGAATGAATGCTCATGCATTGGAAAAGTAAAACAGGGGTTGGTAAAGTTACCTCAATGGCTAGAGTGACCGGTTCGAGGAGCTCCTATCGGATATGTCCAAGTGGAATCCGATCCTTCATTCGTGACGGAGTCGGCATAACCCACATGGGGCATCCCACTGCTCCTTACCTATCTCTCGACAGCCACCTGAGCCGTCTGATCGACTAGGGTGACCCGCTGGCCTCTCCTCGATGGAGATTCCATTAGTGGGCCCCTCCAAACCCTGCCTAGGAAGGCAGAGGGTCATTTGCGTGTGGTTGCACCTCATTTCCCGTGCCTGGGTTGTGGTAGTGGTGGGCCCCGCCCAGGCCACGTCCCATTAGCCAAGCGATGTCCCGTCGGGCAGGCCGCATCCCGTCAACCAAGGCCACATCCCGCTGCATGCCTTTTCACATTAAATAGAGGGAAGGAAGAGGGTTTTCCTCCCGTTCTTTCGCCTTTATTCAACCGCTATCGTTTCTCCTTCCTTCTTTTTGCCAAGCCTGTTCGTGTGCCATGGCAGTTTCTAGGAGAGAGGAGGGCAGAGCAAGGGAGAGAAAAAACTCATAGATTCGTTCATAAATCCAGGGTGCGATGTCGAACTGGAGGCCTTTCAACGTGGATGAGGAGGTGCTGGCCGCCTTCGCCGAGAAGGGGCTACTCCCATCGAAGGAAGTGGTGTATTGGAGGGCTCCCGCCCCCGGGGTGGTTGTTTCGCAACCCCAGGCTAATGAGGCCATCTCCTTCCTTGCCTTCCACGAGCGTGGGCTCGGGTACCCCACGCACTGGTTACTGCGTGGGCTCCTCAATGAGTGGGGTCTAGAGTTGCAGCACCTCAACTCGACTAGGGTGCTACACATCACTGGCTTCATCACCATCTGTGAGGCCTTCCTCAGGATGGAGCCGCACATGGACCTCTTCCGGCGGATCTTTAGCGGGCAGGCCCTGTCCGAGGGGAACCTGCCTAGAATCGATCCGGTCGGTGGGTTCGCCCTGCAGAAGTGGCCAAAGCCATTGGTCCCCTACCCAGCGTACTCCTCTAGTGACTCCAACCAAGGATGGCATGGTGAGTGGTTCTACATCAAGAACTTAGCGGAGGCGCCATTCCCGATGTTCACCGGGGAGATGCTGGAGAGGAGGGAAAGCTGGTCATGGGGTCCTTCCTATCGGTAGAACAAGCTAGAGATCATCGAGATGGAGCTTCGGAGGCTCGTGTGGCATGGCCTCGAAGGGTTGTGGGTCTTCCATACCTTCTTCCGCCATTGGGTCGCCCTGTTGGCGAGAGAAAGTGGCCGATGTGGGAATACTCTGGCCCGATGGATCCTGACCGCGCGTCATCGGAGGAGTTATCAAGGGATGAAGTCTAGAGTTGTCTTGATCAGGTGCTACAGTTGGGGGATAATGAGTCCCTCGAAGGGACGCCCAGACCTCTCTATGCCGTGAAGCTGTCCAATCTGGTATACTCCTTTCCTGTGACCTTTTTTCCTTTCTGTTTTGATATTTAGATCGATTTTAAGTCGCCTATTTCACAGGGGCTCGCGGGGTATAGATCCCAACCGCATCTTCCGAGAGGGGCAAAAGGCATGGCTCGACAAGCCGCCTAGAGGGAGGCTATGCTTGCCAAGAAGAAGAAGAAAACTGAGAAGGTCCAAAGGAGGTTTGATAAGGAGAAGGAGATCAACCAGCGGGTCCATGGTGGTGAGGGACTGAGCGACATGGAGGCAGAGCTCGAGTCGGAGGAGCCCACGGAGATGGGTGATGTCGCAAGTTCCTCAGAGGACGAGGGAGACAGGGGTGTTGCTGTGACCTTAGTGGAGCATCGTGAGCCTATGGTTGCACCTGTCGGTGGCGGGCACGGTACGGAGATGCGCGGTGATGCTCCTGAGTCAAGGAAACGTGCCGCGGGCGAGGATGCCACCCACGAACGGGAAGCGATGCGGGCGCGATCGTCGTGCCCTTCGGAGGCATCATTGGCTTCATGGCCCCCTGCTCCGAGTGTGGTAGAGCACACCGGTTGGTCAGGGGGACGTGATCGTTCCCCTGCGTCTTTGGGGTCAATGCGGTTGCGCGACCCCCAACAGGGAGATGCCCTGCCAGTTGCTCTGGTGGTTTTGCCATGAGCTGGCGGCCACAGCCATTCGCCGGTTGAGTGGGGACCGGCCGGGTCACCCCCACCCTCGATTGATCCTAGGGGGTGTGGGTCACGACCCCCGAGCGATCTGCATCTGGTCAGCTCTTCGTCAACCTATCGGGGCTTCAAGGTTCTACCGCTTTCGTCTAGGTATGTATTCATGCTTCCCTTTATTCTCATAGTTGAGTTTTTGAGCATGACTAACCTGCGCTTGTGTGGCAGCGCCTAGGAGCCGGTAGGATAGGGCATCTCCCCAGCTCCCGTGCGAGAAGAGTGGAGACCCAGCTTGCAGCAGTTACGATGAGCGAAGGGGGAAGTAGGCTGGTGGTGGCGCGACCTTCCTTAATTGGGGTTGCGCCTTCCTGGCCTATCGTGAGCACAGCGGCGGTGGCCGTGATGGCGGCGATCCCCACGGTGACGGCGGAGGCCAAGTTAGAGGTGACTCTTGCGGTCCCTCCCCCGCCGAATGTGGAGGAGGAGATGAGGGAAGCTGGGCTCCCTGTCTCACCTGGTGGAGGAGCACACGGTTCGCCCATCTAGTCAAAGCTAGAGGGGTCCAGAGGAGCAATGGTGGGGCTAGAGGAGTCGTGGCCAGGCCAGAGGTAGAGCAAATTGCTGGCAAGCCATGGAGTCCTGGTGGTGGACATCCCCTTTGATGGCAAGGAAGACACCGGGGTGGAGCTGCCAGCCATTCCATCGTCCTAGGAGTTGGTGATGATTCGATCGTCTCTTGATACAACGATGGCTGGATCTTCCAGTGGGTCGGGGGTGACCCGCGAGCTGGTGTGGCCTTGCCCCAGCGAGTCGGGAAAGGCCCGATTCGTCCTTCGCAACAAGGAGGAGGTGAAGCTTTGGCACCTGCTCGGGGAGAGAGGACTATCGATGGAGTCTGATCTCGCCCTTACCAAGGCAAAGCTCAAGGAGGCCATGGAGAGAGTGGAGCTCATCCATCAGGCCATGACTATCAACCTACCACGTGTTGCAGAGGTAAGTTTTTCTATGTTCCTTGTGTTGTCTTTGATTTGTTGGCATTTAAACGGTTGTCTCAGCATGCTTGCTTCTTGTCTCTTAGGACCTAGAGATGATGTCGATCTGCAAGTCCCGGTTTCTCTAGGAGGAGCACGGTCGATGTAGCAAGAAGCAGTGGAGTTGCGGCGGGTCGATGAGCTTAGGCACAAGCTAGAGTCCGCCCGTCGTGAGTCCCAAGACTAGGCAGCTGAGGCGACGGGAGCACGGGCGGCAGAGCTATGTGCGGTCGAGCGGGCGACTGCTACTGAGCAGAAACTTGATGAGGCGAAGGCCCACTTGGTGGAGACTGAGGCGGTGCTCAGGAAGTCCTTAGAGGCTTTGGAAGAGGAGCGAAAGGCCTAGTCAGACGCCGAGCGGGAGGTCGTTGCACTCTGGGGCCAGAAGCTCGGGGCAGAGGAGTCGAACACTCGGCTGCTCGAGAGGGTGACCTAGCAAGAGGAAGGGCTTTCCATTCTCGAAAGTGCCCACCTCGGTACATACCTATTCTGCCCTCGGTTGATGCCTTGAATTTTTCTTTTCCTTGCTCCTGAATTTGTCATCCATTTCCAGAACTGGGTGGGAAGATCGACTCTCTAGAGCAAGAGCTGGAGATGGTCAAAGCGGTGGTTGGTCGGAGCGTGGAGGTGCTAGCCCAGTCCCTTAAGGAGCGACGTGCTCTCGAGGGAGAGCTCGACCAGCTTCGCAACATTACGCCCACCGTCCAGCTGGCGGAGGTCCCGAATGAAGTTTGGGTGCTCATCTCTGATGGCATGTTCTACGGGACGTCGGGGGTGCTGACCTCAGTGGCCACCCACTACCCTGATTTGGACTTTGTGGCCATCTACAGAGGATATGCCAATGGGTGGAGCACAGACAAGATCCATGCGCTGGGGGAAAGTTTGGTGCCGCACGCATAGGTGGTCGCTGAGCAGGTCACCGCGCAGTGGGTGATGGAGGCTCACCATTTGACCATGGCCGCAGATGTGCGCCGGGAAGACATCGTCTAGCCTGCGGAGGCAGCGGAGGCTGGGTCGAAGGTGAGCATCGTCCCATCCCCAAGCAAGCCAAACGTCGTCCCGACCATAGCTGAGCCGAGCGCCGTTGTCCCGACCGTAGCCGAGCCGAGCGCCGTCGTCCTTGCCAACCGCACCGTCAACCGATGCCGCCGAGGGGGCACAATAGAGTTAGAGTAGAAATAGTTAGTTTATGTAAAAGATGAATTCATGGGGGAGCCCCTGTGTGAATAGTTTTACATTCATGAATATTTTAAGTTCGTTTTGTGATGAAATTGCTCATGAGGGGAAGCTTGTTCCATCCGCCCTTGTTTTTATTCTTGTGTAGCTTTATTTTTTGTCCTTTCTTTTTCGCACCTGCCCGTTGACCCATAGGCTGCAACCTTAAGAACCCGGGCGTGGCCCATGAGGCTCAGCTGCTCGTAACCATAGGTTGTGGCGGGGTGTGATCGGTCGGGAGGCTAAAGCGCAAGTTACATAGGGTAATCAAAGGAATGTGATGCCCTTTCGTTTGGGCGACGCCCTTTTGTTTGGGCAAAAAGTGTTACTACATGATAGTAAAAAAGGGGTGGTATCACACTCCTGTGGAGCCCCTAAGAGACCTAGGCCAAGAGTGCTCGGGCTAGGGCGCTGTAGGAGCAAGCATTGAATGGAAATAAACGGTAAGACCGAGCTTTAGGGAAAGAAACGACGTAACTGTTCTATGTTCCATGTGTTGGTGAGAACATTGTCGTTGTCGTCCTTCAGCCGGTAGGCGCCTGGTCGGATCACCTCGGCCACCGCGTATGGTCCTTCCCATGGTGGAGAGAGCTTATGTTTGTCCTTGGTTGACTAGGTCCTCCGGAGTACGAGATCACCGACCTCGAGGATCCTTCCCCTGATTTTTCTTTCATGGTACTTGTGGAGAGTTTGCTGTTAACGAGTGGAGTGGATGATGGTCGTCTCACGAGCCTCCTCGAGCAGGTCAGCCGCATCCTGCTGAGCCTCTATGGCTCGGTCTCGATCAAAGGCCTTTACTCTTGGGGCACCGTGATCGAGGTCGGATGGCAACGCTGCTTCGGCTTCGTAAGCCAGGAAGAAAGAGTGAACCCCGTGGATCGGTTTGGGGTCGTTCTTAGGATCCAGAGCATCGCTGGGACCTCTGTAACCCATCGTCCGGCATATTTTTTGAGTCGGTCGAAGATGCGAGGCTTGAGTCCTTGGAGGACCTGCCATTGGCCTGCTCGACCTAACTGTTAGTACGTGGGTGTCTGACCGAGACCCAATCGATCATGATGCCGTATCCATCATAGAAGTCTAGAAACTTTTTTCCGGTGAAGTTTGTTCCATGGTCGGTGATAATATAGTTAGGGACACCAAACTGAGAGATGATGTCGAGAAAGAACTTGACTGCCTCTTCTAGGCGGATATTGATGATGGGCTTCGCCTCTATCCACTTGGTGAACTTGTCCACTACCACAAGTATGTGAGTGAAGCCACCCGAGGCCTTTTTGAGGGGTCCGACCATGTCGAGGCCCTAGACCGCAAATGGCCAGGTGATAGGGATGGTCCGAAGCTCCTTCGTCGGCAGGTGAGTTTGCCAAGCATAGAACTAGCATCCTTCACACTTGTGGACCACCTCCTCTGCATCTCGCAGCGCAGTGGGCTAGTAAAAACCTTAGCGAAAGGCTTTCCTAACTAGCAACCTTGGGGCCACGTGATGTCCATAGATTTTGGCATGGACTTCGAGGAGAAGCTGTTTCCCCTGGTCGGTCGAGATGCACTTCATGAGCACTCCCAACAGACTTTGCTTGTAAAGTTTGTTACTAATGGCGATGAATGTCTTGGCATGTCAAGCGATTCGTCACGCTTCAGTCCTTTCTGGTGGGAGAACCTCCTTGAGGAGGTACGCGAGTAGTGGTGCTCTCCAGTCGGCCAGATCGAGTGCCATCACCATGATGTTGCCGAGCGACATTGCCATGGAGGCGCCAAGGTCGGAGCCCCCGAGCGCTCGGTCGGGGATGGGGCACGTCGGGGGTCGGAGCCCTCGAGTGCTAGATTGGTGTTGGAGCGTGTTTGGGTTGGATCCTCTCGGATGTGGGCAGACAACTCATGGAGGTCGTTTACAAAGACCCCGTCAACAGGCAGTTCCCGTCTAGCCGCCAATTTTATGAGGAAATCAGCGGCGTCGTTGTCCTTTCGAGGGACATGATGTAGTTCGATCCCTCAGAACTTGTCCTCAAGCTTGCGCACCTCCTGGCAGTACGCCGCCATGACAGGTCTCTTGCAGGAGGACTCCTTCATGAATTGGTCAACGACCAACTTTGAGTCGTCGTGGACATACAGCCGTGTGGCGCTGAGCTCGACGGCGATGCGTAGTCCATTGATGAGAGCCTCGTACTCCATGACATTGTTCGAGGCTAAAAAATGGAGATGGATCATGTAGCGGAGCCTGCTCTCATCTGGGGAGATCAGAGCCACTCCAGCCCCCAAGACGGGTGCCATGACCGACCCATCGAAGTACATCGTCCAGTACTCGTGGGTGACATCCGGGGTCAGGAGCTAGACTTTTGTCCATTCGGCGATGAAGTCGGCAAGAGCGTGAGACTTAATAGCGGTGCGGGGGACATACCTGATGTCATGGCCCATGAGCTCGAGAGCCCACTTGGAGAGTTGGCTAGTGGCATCGTGGTTATGGACGACCCCCTAAGTGGGTACGAGGTGACAACCATGACCTCATGGTCGGTGAAGTAGTGTTGAAGCTTCCGGGTCACCATCAGCACGGTGTACAGAAGCTTCTGAACCTGGGGGTAGTTAATTTTGGCGTCGGTAAGTACCTCACCGACGAAGTACATCGGTCATTGGACCTTCAGGAGGTGTCCCGGCTCCTCCCTCTCGACGACAAGGGCGACACTCACAATGTGGTTGCTTGCCGCGATGTAGAGGGGGAGGGATTCTCCCCGTTCGGGAGCGATGAGGATTGGGGCCGATGTCAGTGATGCTTTGAGGCTTTTCCAAAGCCTGCTGTGCCTCCTTTGTCCAGATGAATATGTCTATCTTCTTGAGAAGTTTGTAGAGAGGCATCCCCTGTTCACCTAGTCGAGAGATGAACCGTCTCATGGAGGCCCAACAGCCGGTGACCCTCTATACGCCCTTGACGTTGCGTATAGGGCCCATGTTGGAGATGGCCATGATTTTTTGGGGGCCGTGCTCGGACACGATTTATCCAAGCAGCTTCCCCTTTGGAACCCCGAAAACATATTTTTTAAGATTCAATTTCACGCTGAACCTTTGGAGGTTCGCGAATGTGGCGGCCAAGTTTGTGATCAGGTCACTAGCTTGAGCCATTTTCACCACTATGTCATCTACATAGACGGCGATTGTTGGTTTTGGCCGCTTGGCTTGGTTAGGTTGGTCGGGCGGGTCAATTTGGTCGGTGAAGCATCACTACATGCACCGTTGATAGGTGGCGCTAGCATTCTTAAGACCGAAAGGCATGGTTATGTAACAGTACGAACCATACGGGGTGATGAATGAAGTCGCAACCTGGTCGAACTCTTTCATCATGATCTGGTGGTAGCCTGAGTAGGCATCCAAGAAGGAGAGGATTTCGCACCCTGAGGTGGAGTCGACTATCTGATCTATGCGTGGTAAAGGGAAGTGGTCCTTTGGGCATGCCTTGTTGAGGCTAGTATAGTCAATACACATTCTTCATTTCCTATTCTTCTTTTTCATAAGAATAGGATTAGCTAGCCAGTCGGAGTGGTATACCTCTTTGACGAATCCGGCTGCCAGAAGTTTGGCGATCTCCTCGCCTATGGCCCTATGCCTCTCGTCGTCAAAGCGACGAAGGCTTTGCTTGATGGGCTTTGAGCCCGGGATGACGCGTAGTGCGTGCTCCATGACCTCCCTCGGTATGCCTGATATGTCAGAAGGTTTCCATGCGAAGACATCATGATTTGCGCGTAGGAAGTCGGCGAGCTCGCTTTCCTATTTGGCTATGAGCTTGGTCCCGATCCGCACCGTCTTGGTTGGGTTGCTAGGGCAGATCTCCACTGCCTTGGTTTCTTCAGTCGGATGGAAGGTGCTTAAGGAGGTCTGCCCATTGTGGTCGAGGACTGCTGGAGTCACTGAATTCCTGAGCTCCGGGAGCTCGGTGGAGTTGATGACGGCAGTGGCGAGCTCGTAATGCTCATAGTCGCACATGTAGGTGTGCAAGAAGGTGCTACCTATGGTGATGACGCTGTTTGGCCCCATCATCTTTAGCTTGAGGTAGGTGTAGTTGGGGATCACCATGAACTTGACGTAGCATGGCCGTCCCAAGATAGCATGGTAGGACCCTGGAAAGTCCACTACCTCAAAGGTTAGGACCTCCGAGTGGAAGTTGGCGCGGTCGCCAAATGTGACGAGCAGGTCGATCTGCCCGAGTGGGTATGCCTGTGTCCCTAGGATCATGCCGTGGAAGGGAGAGCTCACTGGGCGGAGCTCCGACTGGGGGATGCGCATGGCGTCGAGGGTGTCAACGTAGAGAATGTTGAGGCCGCTACCTCCATCCATCAGCACCTTGGTGAGGCACTTCTTGCAGATGATGGGGTCGATGATGAGCGGGTAGCGACCTGGTCGGGCAACATGGGAAGGATGGTCTCTCTGATCAAAAGTGATCGAGGAGTTCGACCAGCTAAGGAAAGAGGGGATTGCCAACTTGGTGGCGCATGCCTCTCTATAGCGTAATTTGTGCTGGCGCTTAGAGTGGATGGCGTCGGATCCCCCAAAGATCATGAGGCATTCCTTGGGGTTAGTGAAGCCATCTTCATCCTTGCCCACTGTGCCTCCTTTCTTGGACGCCTCCTCCTTGCCTTTCCCTTCTTTTGGCTTGGCGGCTTGCCACAGGAAGCGCTTGAGGAGCTCGCAGTCCTTGTAGAGGTGTTTAACGAGATAGGCGTGGTTGGTGCATGGACTCTCCATGAGCTTGTCGAAGTGGTCGGGTTGGCCTTGCTGGGGCTGCTTGCCCACGTGGTCAGCCATGATGACCAAAGCTGGGTTGGCCGATCGGCGTCGATCCTTCTTGTTCTTCTTGCTCTTTTGTGTGGAGGGGCACTCGCCTTGGTCCTCACGCTTGACCTTGCCTCTGTCCCGACCGTCGCTAAAGACCGCCTCGACCAGCTCCTCGCCAAAGGCGTGCTTCGTGGCGATGTTGAGCAGGTCACGGGTGATATGGGGCTTCACACAGCCGAGCTTGTGGATCAGGGACTTGCAATTTGTCCTAGAGAGGAACACGCTGACGATATCCGTGTTGATGATATTAGGAAGGGAGTTGCACTGCTTTGAGAACCTATAGATGTAATCTCGTAGGGACTCATTGGGCTCCTGCTGGCAGCTCTTGAGGTCCCAGGAATTCCTAGAATGGACACACATCCCCTGGAAATTTCCAACAAAGACCCTCTTGAGATCCGCCTAGTCATGGATGCTGTTGGGCAGAAGGAATTCGAGCCATGATCGAACATGCTCCC
This sequence comes from Miscanthus lutarioriparius, assembly GCA_904845875.1. Lineage (NCBI taxonomy): Eukaryota > Viridiplantae > Streptophyta > Magnoliopsida > Poales > Poaceae > Miscanthus > Miscanthus lutarioriparius. The sequence continues at coordinate 47,348,539 of CAJGYO010000006.1, forward strand.
CCACGTAGATGGGGAGGTACTAGATGATGAAGTAGTCATCATCCACTCCTTTGGCTCAGTAGGCGAGCCAGAAGTCTTCGAGCCATATACTGGGGTTTGTCTCCCCGGTGTACCTGGCGATGTTGGTGGGCGGTCGGAAGCGCTGTGGGAACGACACTTTCTGGATGCGGTGACCAAAGGCCCGTGGCCCCGGGCCGTCTGAACTGGGGCTCCGGTCGTTTGGTCGGCCACCATGCCTAAGGTGCGTGTCCTCGCACTCCTCGATGGTCAGGCCAGGGCCCGCGCCGCCTGGTCTCTCCGCCATTCGATGGACGCCATCATTGGGCCGGGCATGGCGTCGATTATTGATGACGCTGTGAGCATCACGGTTTGGCCCAAGCCATTCGCGCACAGGTGGTCGGTGTGGAGTGGGCGCTGGGTTGGGCTACGGTGCAGCCGCGACGTCCTGCTCCACTCCCGGCAATTGTTGTGGTGAGTGGACGGAGTGATTCGACTGGTGTGGCCCCAGTCCCCTGCCTAGGCAAGAGGGCACATGCCGGTGTCGTGACACGGAGCTTTCCACCTGTTGAATGGCGGCGGTCTCCACCAGCGCCTGGAGGTTCCGGTGGATCACCTGCTCCTAGGGGTCGGTAGGCTCGGGGAGGCCGCGCAGAAGCATCGCCGCAGCAGCGATGTTCTAGCCAGCCCGAGCAAATTGAGGGGGATTGTCCCCTCCGTCTAGGATGTTACACTAGACTTGATGGGCACAACCCCGAGCACCGCTCGCTGGGTTACGTGCATGTGGCATAGCGTGATGCGCCGGGTGTGCCGGCGTAGGCGACGGCTGGCTCTGCCGTCTTTGTCGTAACTCCTCACCGTGCTCCTATGCACGCCCCAAGGCCTACGCACGGGGTCTAGAGGGGTGTGAGTCTGTAGAGACTCCACTATCTCCGGTGGCTGTCCCATGGCATCCGCCATAGCGTACTCCCGGGACAGAGGGTGGCCAGATGCCATGACGTCGCCGATGCTGGAGCCATCGCTTTCGACCTCGTCATCGACGAGGTCATGGAAGGAGGCGGGAGCGTAGCCCGCCATCCCAACGAACTCGGACATGAGAGGGGGCGGCGTCAGCATACTTTAGAGCCCCCGTGCGCACGCGTCCACGGGGGACGCGAAGCCGTAGGGGGACCGGCTACACGACGGTCGCGGTGGGGACAACGTGGTCCCTCCGGAGAGTTGGCAGAAGGTATTAAACAGTGAGTAAAAAATAATATGTATATCACTCACCGTGGGGTTTGATCCCAACATGGGCTCGAGGCAAAGTGTGGGTGTCTCGACGTTGAGGTCATCGAGTGGCCCAGGGCCAGTGGAGGGCGCTCCTCCTCCAGTGGATGCCAGGATGAGCGCCTCCTTGCGGAGGCGGAGTACGCCGAGGTGGTCGGCGACGAAGTCCAAACTCCCGAAGAAGAATGTTTGGAGTGGCACGAAGACGGGAGGAGCCCACATCCCAACAAGTGAGAGCATGGGAAACTCCAGCGAGCCAAAGCGAATCGTATCACTTGAGCTCGCCATGCCGAATATAGTGGAAAGGTGGGCATCCGATGACCAAAAGCGTGAATGCACGGTGTCTCTCCCCATGGACGGCGCCAACTGTCGGTGCGAAATGCGGCCAACAAGTAAATATTTATAGTTTTGCCGTGCGTTGTGATCGGATATGACCTAGCACTCAATGACATAGGATTTATACTGGTTCAGGCAACGAGCCCTACGTCCAGTTGAGGTCGGTTGGTGACTTTATTCCTGAGCCCAGGTGCTCGAAGTTTGCTGTGGGGTTATAAACGAGTAAGGAATGAGAAGGGAGTTGTTAGATGCCCGGTCGGACTCGGAACCAAGTGGCTGAGAGTGACGGATGCTCAAATGTGCGCTAAGTATTGGAGCGTATGCTCTGTGTGTCCGAGCTTATCAGCTGTTGAGAGCGTGTAGACTGTGTAGCTGTCGAGTTCTAGAGCTGTTGAGCTGTCTTTAGCCGTTGAGCTGTTTTCAGCCGTCGTCCTTTTAGGAGAGAGCGCATCCCCTTTTATAGATGAAGGGGATGGCCTTACAAGTCAAAGACGGAAAGGGGGAGAATGTGTACGTGTGCTACCTAGTCTTGCTGCCCACGCCGTCGGGTATGGCACGCCATCGCCCACCTTACTATTCATGACCTGCTGTACCTGACAGGCTGCACCGTGTTCACCCACCCTACTGTTCATGACTTGATAGGCTGCATAGTGTTCGCCTGGTACGACAAACGTCAGCGCCCACAATACCGTTCATACTCTGACGCATTTGGAAGGCTGTATAGTGTCCGTTTGACATGACCTGGCGGTATCGTCCTGCAGGTGCGCAGGGCATGGCAGGGTACGGTCCTCGGTATTGCGGTTGACTTGAACGTCTTACCTTATCTGCTCCGCCTGCTCTCCGGGCCCACACCGAGCGGGCGTCCCCGTGTCGGTCGGGAAAGAGCAGCGAGCAGAGGTCTGTTGTATCCTCGGTCAGATAAATGAGGTCGGAGTCAGACTGCGGTCCCACCACGGCCAGGCCTTCAGGTCGGGGCTCCAACCAGATCTCCTGGCCAGAGGTGCCGATCGGGGACCGGATCGTGGTCTTGACCTGTCATTGTGTATCTGGGCCGGCCCAGACGCGTGCTGTCGCTGTGTCACCTGCTGGCCCGAGTTTTGTAGAAAAACAGGTTCATTAGGGACCCGGGTTTTAATTGAAATAAAAATGAGCCAAACCTAATTAAAGTCAACAAGCCATTTTTTAGTCTTTGCGCCGTGTCTGTGTTACTATGCAACGGCAACATGACTGAGCATTTAAAAAAAAACATGACTGAGCAAAGAGCTGCGATTTTATTAATTAATCTATAATAAATCGACGGCGAGCTGTATATGGATTACACAGCCTAATAATTATAAAATATTGGGCCTGTGTGGAAGGAAAGGAGCAACTCCCTACAATCTAGCCCACCCTACAATCCAGCTCGGCCCACTGTCCCATGCTCTTCGCCCGCTTCTGTTCCTCCTCTCCCCGTTCCCCCTCGCGGAACGAAAAATATCCCGAACAAATTCCTGGCTAAACCCTCCTCCGCACTGCTCCGTCGCCGCCATGGCGCTCTCCAAGCCTCTCCTCTCTCGCCTCCTCCCCCTTCCCCTCCGCCTCCGGCCCCAGGCCCGCTTCCTCTGCCTCGCCATCCCGACCTCGACCCCGAACCCCGCCCCAATCGACGACGCGCAGGCCCCCGCGGACGCCGCCGCCGAGCGCCGCCGTCGCAAGCGCCGCCTCCGCGTGGAGCCCCCTCTCTCCCGAGGCCCCGCGCCGCAGCGCGCGCCGGGGGCTCCCCGCCCCGCGTCGAACCCCAACGCGTCCAAGATCCCGGAGCCGGCCTCGGTGCTCTCGGGGAAGCGCCTCGACCTCCATCGCCGAATCCTCACGCTCATCCGCGAGAACGACCTCGACGAGGCGGCGCTCCTCACGCGCCACTCCATCTACTCCAACTGCCGCCCCACCGTCTTCACCTGCAACGCCGTCCTCGCCGCGCTGCTCCGCCAGGCCCGCTACGCCGACCTCCTCTCCCTCCACCGTTTCGTCACGCAGGCCTCCGTCGCGCCCACCGTCGCCACCTACAACCTCCTCCTCCAGGCCTACTGCGACTGCCGCCGCCCCGACGTCGCGCTCGAGCACTTCCGCCTCCTTCTCAAGGACGACTCGCCCGTGCTCCCCTCCCCCACCACATACCGCATCCTGGCGCGCTCCCTCGCCGAGAACGGCAAGCTGGACCAGGCGCTCGAGCTCAAGGATGGCATGCTCGAGCGCGGCCTCATCGCCCCTGATACCCAGGTCTATGCCTTCATCATGGGCGGGTTTGTCAATGCCGGGGACGGTGACAAGGCAGTTTCGTTGTATGATGAGCTCAAGGAGAAGCTTGGTGGGGAGCCTATTCTTGATGGCGTGGTGTACGGGAACCTAATGAAAGGGTATTTTCTCAAGGGCATGGAGAAGGAGGCCATGGATTGCTATGTAGAGGTGCTTGGAGAGGGTTCCAAGGTGAGGTTCGGTGCCGTGAGTTACAACATGGTGCTTGATGCGCTCGGGAGGAATGGGAGGTTGGAGGATGCACTCAAGCTGTTTGATAGAATGTGCATGGAACATGACCCGCCCAGGACGATTGCTGTGAACCTTGGGAGTTTTAATGCGATGGTTGATGCATACTGCCGTGCTGAAAGGTTTCAAGATGCGATTGAGGTGTTTGGGAAGATGGCTGAGAAGAGGTGTGCTCCAGATGCACTCTCCTACAATAATCTGATTGACTGGCTAGGGAAGAATGATCTTGTTGGGGAGGCTGAGGGATTGTACAAGGAGATGGGTGAGCAAGGTGTAAACCCTGATGAGTACACCTATGTCTTGCTCATTGAGTCTTGCTTTAAGGTTGATAGGGTGGAAGATGCAGTTGCTTACTTCAACAAGATGTTTGATGCTGGTCTGAGGCCCAATGCAAATGCATTTAACAAAGTCATAGGTGGCTTGGTGAAGGTTGATAGGCTCAGCGAGGCACAAGGGTTCTTTGACATGATGCCTGAAAAGGAGGTCAAACCAAACATTGCTAGCTATGAGTTGCTGTTCAAGGCATATATTGATGCTGCATGGTTGGATGATGCGATTAAGATAGCCAAAGGTATTCTGTTGGACGAGAGTGTCGTCTTTAGTGATGAAATGAAAGCACTTCTGGAGGAGGCACTGGACAAAGAGGGGAGAGATGGGGAAATGACAGAGTTGTATGAAGATGTTGAGAGGGAGAAAGCAGAGGCGGCTGCACGTGCAGCTGAAGAGAAGGCTAGAGCAGAGGCTCTTGCTAAAGAAGAAGAAGAGAGGAAGAAGGCTGAGGCAAAGGCTAAGGAAGAAGCGGCTGCCAGGGCTAGCCGAGCAGCTATTGAGGCAGTGCTGGGTCGCAAGAAGGAAGCAGAAAAACAGGAACCAGTTGATGGACTGAACGTTGAGGAGGCAGAGGTGGTGGAATCCAACAGTGACACCAGCGATGTTTCTGGAGAACAGAGTGAAGGCGATGAGCAGAAAAAGCAAGAGTCTGCTGAAGCCTCATCGTGTTCTTAGCTTCGTCATCTTTAGGTTCCTTTCTATCATGAATGATCTTTAGTTCCATTTCAGTAGTATAATGTGATTGGGAGAGACTATCTGAGAAGGTTGGCTCAATGCCTTTATATGAACTTACATTGTTTCAAGTCGTGCTGATTGTTTGCTGCATTGATGCAATCTTGTGTACCACATCTAGCATTTCTTAGATAAGAGATAAATATAAGTTATAAATTTTCTTTATCCTTGTGATCTACGAACACTGTTTTATATTCTCTATTTCTATCTCTTCTCTACTCTCTTTCTCTATCTCTACTACTTAAAAAGTAGATACATGTAGTTCTTGTCCTCACTCATACTAGGTTGTCCTGCGCTCCCCTCACACACATCCTGTTTATGAAATTTCAGCGTAAAGTTTTACTTAACCTGTCATTTTCTATCAGTTAAAACCAAAAGGAAAAAAAATCTGTGTAAAGGTAAACCCTCTCTATTCTACTGTTGTCTCGAATTCTTTCTGTTCTTTTGGCTTTAAGTTATGGTTTAGGTAAATGATCCTGATGAAAGAAGCACACTGATAAATTAACCAAAACATCAAATACTTGTCCATTCAATTGGCATTTTTATGGTGCAAGCATGTAAAGGATAGTGTATGTGCAGTAAACTGTAAATATTTGCTTGAAATTTTTGGACCATTTGTTTGTATGCAGAAATCTATGTAGTACTTCTGACGCCAAATTCGTGTATTTTATTTCTACCTTAATGACATGACAAGCAGCTCTCCTGCGTAGTTTGAGAAAAAAAAACTTCTGACACCAAATTTACAAAGATTTGTATGTCCAGTAAACTGTTAATATTTATGCTGCTCCAAATTTTTGGACCATGTGTTCATATGCAGAAATCTATGTTGTATATCTGAAGCCAAAAGAAAAAATATTTTGTCAGTGGGGGTAATAAGTAAAAATTGAACAATATGACTGGCCTGAGCAAGAAGTGCCTTCTATAATTTTTTATTAGTGTCTATAATATTTGTTTGTGAGGTCAACCATGTGGCTTAAGAATCAACAAATGTTCTGTATTCAGTAAAATTTGTCCTGCATGAAAGAAAAGGCTGCTTGCAACTCACCCTAATTTCAGAGGTACAGCTGAACCATCAACATTATCCTGTGAACTTTCCACAGTGCAATCCAGTCATGACAGATTTATAGGATTTCCCATCTTCACCAATAACAGGTTTAAGTACCTGGCTATCAGCACAAAAACCTCTAGATTCTTAAAATGAGACAGGAGTGTTCACTTTGATATAACTGACCTAAAACAAAAGGTGTGCATGTTATTTTTAAATTCCCAACAAATTGAGTGAACTGTGTAAGGCTACAAGTCTGTTGCCGTATGATGTACAGTAGGTTAGCTGTTTCTGTTCTTTCAGTTTTCAGTTAGAGTTCAGATAGCGTTTCAGATAGAGCATGCGCAACAATGCCCACGTCGCGCGATCCTCGTGGCACGTCCCAGCGGTGTGGGATGGTGCATTGTGCTCACGAGCGTGCCGCGCATATCTTGGTCTCATGGCCTCTGTATCTAGCTTTATATTCCGCAAATTAAACCAGAAAACGCTGTCAGTTTAGCAGCACCAAAAACTCTGCGACTTCCTGTTCATCTTCCAGATCGCGTGAGAGAGAGAGAGAGAGAGAGAGAGAGAGAGGGAGAGATCGCCGGTGACAACCATCCCGGCGGTAATCTGACAAACTGTTGTTTGCTTGTTGGAACTATCCAACTTTTCATCATAATTTTGGTGAGGTATGCAGCCTAAAGAAATGTTGTCATTTGTTTTTGCCCACTGTAAATGCATTGTGTGAGGTGTGCCTTTAGCTAAAATGCAGCAAAAATTGCTCTGGTGCTTGTCTTTCGTATTTGTGTTTCAGCACTATAACCTGCTAAAGGTACATTATACAGTTTAAAGTGAAATGATGCCTATAGAGACTTTATTATATGTTCTGGTATATCATTAGTGCAACTATTGCTCCAACGAGGACATGAGGTTGCAGAATAGTTTTATTTTATCTTCTCTGTTCATTAACCTTACATAGAGAACATCTTACTAGAAGAGGACATGAGGCGGCAGCCAGTTTGGCAATGTACCACCCTAGGGACATATGACACATATGGCTCTGTGTCCACTGTTTGATGAGTTGGGAGCTAACTGTGAGCACATTTGTATAGACTTTACAGATGCAGGTGATCACAAATTTTCCCATCTATGAGAAGCATGCAAAAGAGAAACTGCCAAGTGCCAAAGATGCTGTACTACTTGCTACGCCCCTGGGACAGACATCAGTCGATTCTCAAGGTAAGAGTAATAAGCGAAGAAAGGAAAGGAGTGTGAAAATGAAGGTGGTGCCTATTTTTCCCTCTGAAATCATTCGTTAACAAACGTTCTCAGTGATGTGTTTTGGAGTGTGTAAGTAAAAGGAAACTATCATTATGAGAGTTTGCATTGTTGAGTATGCCTCAGTGGGTATTATTGGAGCAATGCTCACCTGATGCTAATTTCTCGTGATTCCATTACTAATTGTAATTTATGACTGGATAAGGACTTACTATTTTGTTACCATGAAAATATGTCTGAGTTAATTTGAGCAATGGATAGAAGAAACAAATAATCACTCTCTCCGTTCCAAATTGCAAGTCGTTCTGGCTTTTCTAGGTGCATAGTTTTTGCTACACACATAGATACATTATAGGCTCTTGAAGAGGTCAAGACAAATATCTCGTTGTTGAGATTGTTGATCTTTGGTGATGGAGAAGTAGAACCAAGTCAAGAGCAGGTCATCTAGAATCTGCCTTCCTTGGGTTGGGGAGTACGTTAGGTCGTTAGCTCTCCTTTAATCCTCTTGATGACCTTTTTAAAACTTAACGATGTGTTTAACTGATTATTAGCTCTGTGGTTACAGGTAAGAAAAGATCTGGTTCACTGCTGGTGCATTTTGCTTAGGCAGAAGGCTGATAAAACTTATTGCTGCGTGCAGTATATTAAAAATCATCTGGAGCTTTTAGATTTCCTTGTTGGTTGGTAAGGCATCCATTTGTTGATGTAATATTAACATGACAAATAATTCATTGATTCATGAAAGGTAATTTCGAAGTAATAGCATGATTGTAGTTAGGAAGATATATTTCAACAAGCTTGTACTTAGGTAGCTGCTTGTGCTTAGCTTATGTCACATTGTCCTTTTTGGACCTTTATAATTGTCAATGGGGTCTTTAACTAGCGTGTAGCTAAAGTGTGTTGAGCTTTGAGCCTTTTGGTACATGATTTCCATCTGTTTTATGGTAGCAGCTTATTACTTTCTTGGTCCATTTTCTGTGTCTGCATTATATCCTTTATATTAACTTTAACTGTTATTTTTTCAACAGCTACAAGAACTTGGATATTGCAATGAACTGTGGGAATATGTTAAGAGAATGCTTAAACTGTGGGAATATGACAATTGCTACTTAAACTACAGAAAGCAACAGTTTACCTCTGCCAGTATTTAAGCTGCTCTACTATCTCAGTGCTACAGAAAACAACAGTTTACCTCTGCCAGAATTCTATATATCCTGACTCCTAAGCCCTCTACACCTTTCTCCATTCAGTTCAGGAATGGTTTGGTCAAAACACCCCTTCAGCTGTTGGACAAGCTACATAAGGTAGAATTTTCTGACAACCCATGTGCCATTTTTAACCTATGAATAATATGTGAAATGTAGTATATGCTTCTTGAAAGAATGAAAATTTGCTAGGCAGTCTTTTGTCATGAAATGGCTGCTTTGTGTGCTTAACATTTATGATTATAAAAAAATTTGGCTACACCATGAAAATTTTGAACTATCTTTCATCATGGGAGGTAACAAGATGAAACACTATCTAATGTTTTTACTTCTCGTCATGTGTTTGGGAGAGATGACTACTCAGAATGGTGAAAACTGTATAAGAAAATTATTCAGTGCCATTGGAAAAGTTTTAACAGCTAAAGAGAATTATTTTCTTTTTTCTCGAAAAACGCAGGAGAGAGCTGCACATCATTATATTAAGAAGTAAAAATGGGAAAGAACTCATACAACACACCCCAGGCCAGCCAAAAAGGCAAGCCCTCACACTCACACCAACTCACTCAACTCACGCCAAACTCCACCAAACTCTTGGACTACTTGCACATTAGAATATAATTAATTTGTGAGAGATGAAATGCGTTGTTTTTTAAATCAGAAATGCCCTCAAAGTTACTTGAATATCCACAAATACGTTGATATTCACTGCAATTTGTCTGTAGATGATCAAAAGGAGCTCATTCTTTCTCCTTGTATGTCTGGTGGTTACCTTAGATGTTACTGGTGATGCTTAGCACACTAAAGAGAACAACTTACTTTCATGTTTCAATTCTCCAGCAAAGTTCAAGAAGGCGCTAGACGGTTTCTAGGTAACGACCAAAGTTCAGCTAGGCGCTAGGCGGAATCTAGGCGCTGACCCATTGCCTAGCGCCTAGTCGGGAGTACTCGGTCCTAGGCGCTCCTAGGCGTTTTCCTAGGCGTTTTGGCAATATAGCCATAAATTTTATATATATATATATATATATATTATGTATATAACTATATATATGTATATAACTACTATATATGAGTCACAGTAAGTATAAAAAGAGGGCCAGTAGACATATCTGATTCATAGCTGGCTTACTCTTGTATGTTCCTAGCTCCTGCAGCTGGTAATTACAATACAAGTGGATAGGACAGTAATACAAGTGCACAACACCAGGGGCAGATCTGCATCCTAGGCCTCTAGGGCCCAGGCCCTAGTCGTTGGGCCATCAACACCACATACCCCATGTAATTTCAGCCCAATAATGAAGGCCCAGGCAACAGCAAACCTAACCCTCCGCCTCTGCTCCTATCCACCTCCCTCTGTCCCTCACACGAGCGCGCGCCCGCAGCCGCAGCCGCACCCGCACCGCCACACGGGAGGAGGCGAGGAGCCTGCCAGCCGCCTGTCGGCGCCACCCTAGCCAGGCGCAGCGCCAAGCGCCAAGACGCCATTCCATGGCGCACCAAGCCCTCCAGCAGCCGCCCCCAGCGCCCATCCCATCTGGCCCCGGCATCCCATAGCGCAGGTGTGCGGGCCACACCACCACAGAAGCCACGCGCCGCCGGCCCTCCCCTCCAGGCTCCAGCTCCAGTGGCTCGAGCCCCGAGCGCCGGTGGCCCCCGCCTCCAACAGTCCAGCTCCAGGCCCTTTGGCGCCCTCCCTCGCCGCCTAGCGCGCGATGATGCGCGACTATGCCCCTAGTCGCGGCGACGGGCTTCGCCCAGCGACTAGGCGCGCGTAGTCGCCGAGTAGTCGCCGCCTAGCCGAACTTTGGCGACGACCCACGGCCTAGAGCCTAGGCGAGCCTAGGCGTTTCAAGGCGTTTTTCTAGGTGATGGCTAATACATGCATAAATACTTAAAAGAAAAGAAAAAATAGGAGTCCAATGGTCTGGAGAAAGAGATGAAGGCCCATTTAACGGCCTAACTATCCCACGTTCCAGCCTCTCCCGCATCTCTCTGTCGCTCTCGCTCGCATCTCTCTCTCGCCCGCCTCTGTCGCTCGCATCTCTCTCTCGCCTGCCGCCGCCGCAGCCAGTTCCTCTCCCTCTCCCGCATCTCTCTCTCTCGCCCGCATGTCCGCATCCCTGTCTGCGCCTGCAGCTGCCCGTTCCTCTCCCTCTCCCGCAGCTCTCTCTCAGTCCGAGCCTGCCGCTGCAGGTTCCTCTCCCTCTCCCGCATCTCTGTCCGCGCCCGCTGCTGCCCGCGCCCGGCGTCCGACTCCGCCCGAGGCTGCTCCTCCCCCACCAGCGACCTCAGCCTGCCTAGGGGTTCGCCTACCCCCATAGGCCAGGCGGAACCCCCTTGCCTAGTGATTAGTCGCGCCTAGGCGGCCGCCTAGCATCGCCTTTTTGAACCGTGTTCTCCAGTCAGAGCATTTCCTGTTGATTTTTAAATGGTATAGTTTGTTAATTGCTTGTCTTGCCATTTGTTTCGGAACCGAGTCTTGTTGTCTGACATGAATATGGATTTTATGATTTTAAAAATGTGTAAATTATATTTGAAACATGACAGTAGCTTTCATTCTAAAATACCCCTCTGAATCTCCATAGCTCTTTACAGTAAGAGAGCTGTTCAGTTAGCATGTTTGTTGAGTCGACAAACATACATTAGTCAAAGTAAGCACACCTCAATGATTGCTGGAAAATTTTCAGTGTGTTTCCTAGAAACATAGTTGTGTAGATTTACTGAAAGGAGCAGTATTTTTTTTTCATTTTGTGCATTGCATCCTGATGGTTGTGTTGAAATTGGACCTCACACTGACTAAATGATGTGGTTAGAATTTTAATTCAGAATTACAGTGGGCGTACCCAGTGCAGAGAGCTCCCGCTCTGTGCGGGGTCTGGGGAAGGGTGTTAGTGGCACGCCTTATCCTCGCCTGTGCAAGCGAGGAGACCGCGACTCGAACCCGGGACCTTCTGGTCAAAGGCGGTAAGACTCTACCGCTTGCACCAGACCCGCCCTTCATAATTCAGAATTACAGTAACATAAATTATTCTGAAGCAACATAAATTTGTCACAGTGCTCTCTTTATGCTTGATCCTGGACTAATTTGTTGCAGACCACATGGCGGCAAAGGCAGTCCATGCTATAACCAAAGGGCTCTCCGTGTCATTTCCTGGCTCGGTGGCCAGTCGCCCCTTTCGTTGCTTGCGTGCGCGGCTGACACGGCCGTGGGAGGTCTTGGCCTGTTTCTTCGTGGCCGCCACCCCGCGCCGGACAAGTCAATCAACACCCCCTGCTCAGGCGGTGATGCAGCATGCAATGGAATTTGGAAATGGTGGGGGTCAATGTATTTCTATTGTCTTTTTAGAAGAAAACAACCACCTTCTGCTTTCCAGTGGTGTACACGGATGTTTTGCTCTGTCTCGATAGGTTAGGATGGCACCCATTTTGATTTTCCGCTTCCTGTTGTTTGGCTCTCTTATGTACTTCCTTAGCATTTGAGTAAAAAGGACGTACCCAGTGCAGAGAGCTCCCGCTCTGTGCGGGGTCTGGGGAAGGACGGGTCTGGTGCAAGCGGTAGAGTCTTACCGCCTGTGACCGGAAGGTCCCGGGTTCGAGTAGATATTGCAACATTTTAGATGTTGTGTACTGCTTTATAACTAATTCTAGCATGCATGTAATTGGCATGTTCAGTGACTTTGCCTTTCTGCCAATTTCGAAAAAAATTGAAGTTCTGTGGAGTTGTGCTAATTTTAACTTCTTCTCATCTTCTTGCAGTTGTACTATGTGAACCAGGAACTTATGGTTGAGGATTTTCTTTATGATGATGATTACAAGATGAACCTTTCTGGGTCTAACCTGGATGTCCTTAATAACCTAGAAGGGATTGTTCAGCTGGAATATCCACAGTTCAATTTGCCACAAGGGTTAGCCCCTAAAGCATACCTTGGCATGAGTATCTGTGGACAGAGTGCTGGGGGTATTTTCCTGCACATGACAGATTTGCTCACAACAGTGACTTCAGCACTTCTGCATTCCTGAAGCCAAAATGCGCTCTCTGGGACTGCCCCAGGCTTGCTATTGGATCAAAAAGTTGGCATGATTATTGTAGCATGTATCATGTTGATTTGGCTGTGCAGGAAGATGGCGCTCCAGGCAAAATGACTGTGATTCGTTAAAGGGTCCTTAAGTTGAGAAGGGCCATGTTTGTTTGTTCAGGACAGGAAAGAAAGAAATCTTTCTCCCCCTTTTGTTCTATTACTCAATCCCTATAGTTTTGTCACCCCAGTCTATCTATACCACCTGGCCAATGTATCTGGTTGCTCGGTCAGTCAGTCACAGGAGGGTTGGTAGACACATCATTATGAAGTTGCAAACAATCCACCCTAAGACATAATCTGTTGGGTCGTGGACAATGGGACATGGCATTTTTGCATTCTTGATGAGATGTGTGGGAAACAATACATTTGATTGATAAAGGGATTCATGAGGATTGGTTGAAAATTTGAACTGAATCATATGGATTTGGATTTAGATACCCCCTATGGCCCCATCAAACAGGCCATGAAGGATTAGTTAAAATTTGAACTGAATCTTGTTTCTTGTGGCAAGTGGAGGAAATTGGTTTGAGTTGTGTGTGCTCTTTGCCATGAGAAAGAAGATTTGAACAATGTACAGGTTCCTGCGATGTAACTTCTTTTTCCCGGTGGAAGTAGCAATGGAGATTCGAGTGGGACATGCATTCTTTTATGAGACCTCTGTTAGATGGTTTTTGCATATCTGGAGTTCTGGACTCTTGATGTGTTTCTGTTTCATATTTTAGTTGATGTTCTTGAAAATTCTTGGAGCATATGAATCTGCATGGTAGTACCAACCGATCTGTTTCAATTTAATTTTTTTTCTACTTCTCTATTTGAGTTCAAATTTCATATATGGCACTACTTTGATCTAAGTGGCAGCAGCCGTATGCTCTGACGCCTACAACCGCTTTGCATCGGACGCCCCCCGCGCTTGCATCAGATCCAAGCGCTAGCGAATCGCGATCCGGCTGCCCGTGACCGGATCTCGCGCCAGTAACCGTGTCCGACCATCCGTGACTCAATCCCCATCCCGGTTGCGCCTCTGGCGTCAAGCCCGCCGCGCGCACTCCTCCCCTTGCCGTGGCGCCATCCTCGCCGCGCCCCTGTCCTCCGCTGCGCTTTGTCTCGACCACGCCCCTTCCCCCTCGTCTCATCTCCTTTGGAACATACGTCCGACCGTTGCAACATACTCCGTATACTATTTAAACATACTTGTATAGTCATTGCAACATCTAGATGAAACGCATGAAGCATACGTCTGAAATAGCTGAAACATTTGCAACATACGTCTTAAACAGATGAAACATGTGGAACATACACTTGAAACATACGTGTGTAGCTATTGCAACATATGCAACATCAAGATGAAACATGAAACATATACATATGAAACACATGAAACATACAGATGAAACGCGTGAAACATACATATGAAACAACTGAAACATATACTTAAAACATATGTATATAGCCATTTTAACATACGCAACATACAGATGAAACACTTGGAAACAACTTCTGAAACACCCCAGAAACAAAACATGGCGCTGTCGGGCAGCCATGGCTTACCGGGTGGGGAACTAGGTAGCCAGCAAGCGGTGCTCGGGTGCAGTGGCGAGGGAGGATGGCGGTAGGCAAGTGGTTGGGCATGGTGAAGAACGCCGGGCCGGAGCAGTCGTCGTGGACCACGCCGCGTCGGCTCGAAGAACTCGGCGGCGAATGGTGAGTGGTGGTGGGGATACAGGAAAGCAGGTGGCGGCGCTCGGGTGCGGTCGCCGAAGCAGTCGCCGTGGACCACGCCGCGTCGGCTCGAAGAACTCGGCGGCAAGTGGTGAGTGGTGGTGGGGAGATAGGAAAGCAGGTGGCGGCACTCGGGTGCGGTGCAGCACGCCAATATATGCACTGTGGCCACGGTGGTGCGGGCGCGGCAGCCCGGTCGCGGTGGAGCAAGCCGCGGTGATGCGGGGCGCAGAGAGTTGGTTCGAAAATAGATGGGAAACAATGGCGACTCGAGAAAAAGGTGAGAGCAGCGATTTTTTGTTTTTATTTTCATGCAGATGGCAGTGTTGCCTGTTGAGCCGTTCGGGTATCGAGACCCACCAACGCGCGTCCGGACGAAATGGATGCCCTAGCGGCAGCATTATCGTATAGTAATCCTTATCACTAATGAGATAATGGCAGAAGGTCTCGGTCATGTTATGAACATTTCGACTGATTGATAGCACCTACACATATATACAGTATAATATACTTATCACTAACGAGTAATGAGATAACGGCAGGTCTTGGCATCATGTTATGAAACCTTACGCTTACCCGTCCGATCTGGATTGCGACCAACCTCCGTGGCGATATTTCTGTCACTAGTTTTTATCTGGCGAGCGAGTAATAATAGGGCCTTTTATCTGATGTTGTTGCGGCCTGCATGGACACCAAACTGTTGGTAATAACACTGCAGGCGGCCACCTATATCTGAAGTTCTGAACTTCTGAGCATCGGTGATTGGTAGGTCCAGTGTTAGCATCGTGCCGGATGCAGGCTCATATGTCAACTAGGTAAGCCTTCAAGTACTTGTTAGCCAACTCCAGCTAATGTAGACTAATTTGTGCCGTGCCCCAACTAGTAACTGGCTCTTAAGCCGTCATTTAAGTGCATCACAGAAAGCAAGACAAATAGCTGCATATTAACATGTTATCCTCCAAATTGCGTTACAAATCTCTCAGTTTCTCAATCCAACGAACAAATCAAAGAATCATTGTGCACTGCCTGCTAAAAAATGTGCTATCAAAATGTGCTCACAATCTGGTGCAGGGAGGTGTAAGTTCCTAGGACGGCGACACACACTCCAACCACCAGTATGGCGACGATCCCCGCGGCCTCGGCACGGCGAACCTCTCCGATCATGAGGTAGCTCAGGCACGGGAACAGGACGGCGACGGTGACGTTGAGAGAGGAGCCGATGAAGGACATGAGGTAGCCGAAGAAGGGCACCGTGCACGCCGCCACCACCGTGCTGACAAGGACGGTGGTGCTGATGGCCGCCCTGGTGAGGCTCCCCCGCGACGACGACAGCTTCTCCTCTATCCCCGTCGTGATGGGCTGGATGATCAGCGCGTACTTGGCCAGCGGGGTGATCAGGGTCGTCAGGATGGCGATCCTCGTGTACACCTTCCCCGACGGGAGGTTCAGCGTCACCAGCGACTTCACGTCGTCCCCGTAGATCATGTACCCTAGAACCGCCGTCAGCGCGTAGTTGAGGCTGCAGAGCACTGAGGAGGCCAGGAGGACCTTGGTGAAGTCATTGTTATTCCTCATGGAGGTGTACACCGTCGGGAAGACGCCGTGGCCGGCGAAGCAGACGAAATACAAGCTGAGGGAAGTGGGCAGCCCGGCGAGGCTGAAAACATTGGCATCCTTGGCGGCATGGAAGCCGTGCTCGGCCACGCCGGCCCAGACCAGGGACGCCGTGAGGGCCACGGACGCGACGAGCCCGACCGCCGACACGTAGGCGAGCACGCAGAGGTCCCTGAGCCACGTTGTCGGGAGTATGACCACGGCCGCCAAGAGCGTGAACAGCTGCTTCCCCCGCAGGACGTAGCCGCCGGGTAGGCCGACGGCCGTGCCGGGGAGCAGCTTGTCGAGGTTGTCGCCCTCGAGGATGAGGAAGCTGACGGCGACGAGGTAGAGCTCCGCGTACATGACGGCGCCGATGGCCTTCCGGCCGGGCCGCCCGAACGCGAGCTGGCCGATGTCCGGGTAGCTCCTGACGGCGTCGGGGTCGCCATCGCCGCCGGCGCGCATGCAGCGGGCGATGAGCTCGCCGGTGTAGTAGCAGACGGCGCCGACGACGGCGAAGAGCGCCAAGCTGAGCCACCCGCCCTGCGCCAGCGCGTACGGCACGGATAGCACCCCGACGCCTATACAAGGAATCACGTTGCGTTTGGATGAATCTTGCTGTGATTGGTATTCGGTCGTCATGTATGTACGCGAATCAACAAGATCGATGGACGCACGGTCGTAATCGTATCGTACCTGAGATGACGTTGCTGAGGTTGAGGCAGCTCCGCCAGAAGGAGGCGCCCATGTCGTGATGGAGGAGGAGATGCACCTCCATGTTGGCGATGTCATCGGCGCCGCCGCCGCTGCTGCGCTGCTCCGCGTCATTGTCGGGGATGAGAAGGGGCTCATCGAGAGGGCTCTCCTCCAACGCCATCGACGGCTCGCACACCTTGCTAACTGCAAGATCAGGTTCCATCGGAGAGATAATCGTCCTTTTTCTTTTGAAATCTATCTAGATAGAAGAACACAAAGATTGACGAGAGGAACGAACCTGACTCCTATATTTGGGCCGAAAATATCTGCGACGATCAACTACTCACGCGTGGGGTGGCATGCATGCCAACTTGGCAAGGCATACGTATGTGGAGATGAGGTAACAACGTGCTTTTTTTTAACATCGTTTAATTTTTATTGTAGTTATTAATAATTAATGTAGCTTCATAAATTCTATCTAATATGCAATTTAGCCCCCGCACTAGTTATATATATCACGATGTCACGATTGCACAACTTTAATTTGTTGCTGCACCATCACGTCAGCTTGGCATCATTTTTTTTATATAATTGTTATCAAGATTAATTTGTGAATTAGATTGTGTTAGCCGAGAGATGAAGTGGGGAGGAAGAAAAAAGAACAGAGACGCAAGTAATGGCGAGGACAGGATTACTTAGGAATCAATTCTGTTACAATGTTCATAGTTCTCACGCTCCTAATAACTCTCTTATCTAGTTATCTTCAATACTAGCAAGCTAAGATTGCCACATTGGGCCGGTCACCAACGTTTTGGGCCTTCGGGTCCTGACGGGGCGGCCTGCTTGGTCTGCTGCAGTCACTTGTGTTGTAGTTGTCGGACCGTGAGCAGTAACAGATTGGCATCAAATTTATTTGAATGTATTGTTATCAAGATTAATGTGTAAACTAGAACGATTCCCTAGGCTCTTCAAAAGAATGAGCGCTGTTGGTGATTTCAGAAATAGACAGGCCTAACGGATGGTGGAAGTTTGCTACCCACACCATGCAAAATGCCACTGTCATGTGTCATATGGCCGCTGCCGGACGCAGAGATTGAACGGAGTCCGGACAGAATGTGCTAACCGGCAACAACGTTGCGATGAGACAGGTGCTATGATCTTCCATTGCTCCAAATCAGCTAGCAAGCGATCAAGTGGATGTCAGAATTTTTTCGAACCAGAGTGATGTAGGGGCTAGAGAGTACCGGTTGGAGGCTAGAGCTTCAGATTTCGTGATTGGGATGGATCTGGAAACAACTAAGCATACGCTCATTCCACATCAATGTACGTGTGTAAAGTGAATCAAGATAAAAATTAAACTATGTTCTACGTGCTCTTAGTTTACCGCAATACACGTAGATTGAGGTAGATACAATTGCAACAAGGCCCAACGATCGCAGCCAGCGGTAGGCTCTGATCTGCTGATGGTTTGCCGATGCCGAGTGACTGAAACGAAGGTTACAACTTAAAACAACGCCCGCAAACAGACCGTGACATCGAGAATTTTGACGCTGACCCGATTGGTTTTAGTGGTCGGTCGCTGTAATCGTGACGGGACGGCACTCTTTCTACGGTCCTATCCCAGTGGCTGATATGCCGCAAATGACTGGATCGACGGCGACGGGGCGAGCAGCCACGCATAGAAATACTAGTTCCCATCGCGGCCCAGGTGGCCAGGTTTTTTTCTACCACGAGTAACTAGAATATACATGTGCACCATGCGGCGCCTGCGCTTGACGTTAAGATACACCACAGGCTAATACCGCGGTGAACCCTTTTAAATACGGTATTTCTATTGTCGTTCATTCACGTTGTGACCGTGACGTGGTGACGTGGGCATCAGCGCGGCAACAACGGGCCTGTTCGCTTGTCTTAATTTTGGAGGAATCTGGATGATTTGAATGAATGCTGGAGGAATTTGTGAGAGAAAAACACTGTTCCGAATGAAAAAAATAAGCGGATCAAGCCGGGTTTAAGGGCATGCGAACGGGGCCAACATGTTTACGCGCTCAAGTCCCACGCGGCGCGGATCCATGTCGCCTACGTACCGTTGTGAAAAGCGTGCGTCTTTACTTTTTATTTAAACCAGGTAGCGTGCTCGTGCGTTGCTACGGGACAACTAAACTTTTATACTAAAAACACACGGATCGCATGATAAGATAACAATACTGTAAAATTAAATACGACCGTTAAAGTGACATTTAATTCAAAAAGCAAAGTTCGTAAAATTAATACGGTTACGGAGAGCGCGGCATCGCAGGCTCACCAACTCTACTGTATAGACCTTTTCGTGCGTTGCAATGGGAACAACGAAAAATTTCACGTGATGTATGTTGCTTGATATTATTCAAGGACTCCGGTCAAGCCAAAATTAAAATATTTAGAGTTCATATCTCTATGTTGCTAGACGTTTCCATTTTGCGTTGTTTTATCGAGAAAACTTCGGGTCTGTTTGGATGTCTTAAGAAAAATAAAAATATGGTGGAAAAATGAGAATGCGATCTAAACTGACTCTAGAATTAGATTGTAAAATACAACTTCTACCACAAACCTCTACTATTTGCCGATTTGCACTATGCTAAGGCAATAATCACTATGAGAATAAGATCCAAACACTCATAATTTTATCTAGAATCCAGATTCACAATCTAGAGTCTAAAATATTGCTATGAGGATGAGATCCAAACATTCCCTTCATATCATCCAAATATGCAATCCATGTTACCAATCTAAACCTCGTAGTTTCTGATTGAGATCAAGCCTAGTGCTGAGCTACTTATTCTCAAGTCTATTACCACCAAATAATAGCAATAAAACTTATGGTTCATGAAAGAGGATGATAAGTCCTAGCTTAATATAAAACAAGGCACAAACTGTGTTTAGCACATTGTGATTGCCAAAAAAAAAAAGAAAAAAAAAGCACGCTTGTACCTCAATCAATCCTAAATGAACTCATGCTAACGCCACGACGATATTTAAACCACCAAAATATTATAATCACCACCAAGTTGAGTCTCCCCATTTGGAGGCAAAAAAATATTCAAGGGAGATGGCTGGAGTGACTAAATCGATGCTATATAATGACATCACATGAACCTACATTTAGGTGATAAACATGCTATTTGGCATATATGTGGTCGGACTCCAAACAATGTGTGTAATAACACAACATATTTAGGAACAATGGACATGCCAAAAATCAGTATCACGGGTCAATCAAATGGCAGGAACTGAATTCATGGCTAATCCCAACAAAGAAACAGGTCACTTGCCTACAGGTAAGGACAGAGCATTGACACCTTTATAGAAGAAACCTAATCAGAAATAAAAAATCTGTTGCTAAGTTGACCATACCACTTTCATTTTTGGATTACAGTGATAAGTCATGAAAATCACTCTATCAATAAAAATATATAGTTGTAACCAATCAACTATTTTTTGCTGCAATTCTAATGGCCTGCATCCTGAATTATCATATAAGAATATAGTAAACTATCACAATTGTAACATACAAAATATAGTAACCAAAACCTCTTCTGATTACAGCACATAGCTGTTGCAACAATGAATGATGGCCAAAGTACAGAATCTGTACCAAATAATAGTGTCAATGTGCATTCATGTATATATGGTAAACGAAGACTCCCTCTATCTGACATTATCTGGAAGGGAATAATAGAAGGCATGGGAGACATGGTTTTTGTTCTGAGCTATATAGGCAGCTTGGCCTGTATACTGCAAGAGAGGCATGGAAACACAACCACCGTGAAAGCAATCTACACACAAAAATGTGATGTCATCAGCAGGCAAGCAAAAGGATTTACTTCTGTACTCATGTGAGAAGAGTAGGTAAAAATGTACATTTGCCTCTAAAAGGTTCCTTGGTTATCATAAGAACATTTTCACAGCTAGTAACAAAGACAGGCAATAAACTACCTGAATAGCTTGTACAGGGAAATATGAAAGATCAGCAAACAATGCTTCTGTCCCTGAAACATGGCCCAATATTTCAGTCCTGGTAATTGCCATTAAACAAAGGACAAGATTATTATAAAATTAGGAAAGATGTTCAAACCTGTAATGCTAAGAATAATTCCTCCTAAAGAATCCCAGCTAGTCTTCCCTCGCTTAAAGTACTGATATACATAAATAGGATTAAAAGTCTTGAGAACAGATTGATCGTATTTGGAAATGTTTACGGCGCCTAGGATTCCAATGAGTATGAACCAAATAAATACTATTGGAGCAAAAAGCCAACTGACTTTATCAGTACCAAAGTGCTGCATGCTGAATAATCCAATCAATATGACCACAGAGACGATGACAACCACATCTGATATGGGAAAAAATGAAAGAATTCAGTCATCCACATACTGATCTCAGTATAATGATCAATGATCATCTGTCTTTTAAAACAGCCACACTAAACAAAACTATTCAGTGTACTACATTACTGTCCAAACATTAGTTAATGGGCAAATGTATAGCCCCACCAACAAAAACTTCTCCTAGATAAGTCGCTGTGCAACCATGATAATTCTAAGATTGATCCAGTAACTAAATGCACATATATATATGACAAAAGCGAGCGAGCGCTAGCTGACAGCCGCCTCTCATCGGGTCTTGGCTCTTCGATTTGGCCAATAGGCCATGTTCCACTCTATTGGAGCACGCACGAGCTAATTGTATAAGTCGAAGTACTATTCTGTCTCTTTAAAATGTAAGTCATTTTGGCTTTTCTAAATTCATAGTTTTTATTATGCATCTAGACATGGTGTATATCTAGGTGTCTAGCAAAAACTATGTAATTACAAAATCCAAAATGACTAAAAATTTAGAACAAATGGAGTACTCTTAATTTAGGCCTGCTGACCTTAAAATCAGTTAAAATGCATCGAGGCATATGGTTTCTTCTTCTTTCTTCTCTGTGACATGGACCTCCTGAACCAGGCTAAATAACAATTGCAGAAGTAGCTAGTAATTGTAATTGTAAGTAGAAGTGAAATTCTGCAAGCAGATGTGATGATCACTAAACAACAAAATTATAATCCTGAAAATATTCAGGGAATGACCATTATTTCATATACCTGACTACTTGGCTGTGGGCAGACCGTGCTTTTAGTTTCTACTTCTTATGATCATTGCATGCCAACACTCGACAATTGGTGCATGGATTCAGACGGTGTATCCCCCAAACAAGGTTGGTCCCTGAGATATAACAAAAAAAGAAAGGAAGATGTTGGCAGTACTGACAGAGATAACACTGTAGATATCCAAATGCTTAATAATGGCCTATAGTTGCAGTAGTGGCACAAGCAAGTACTATGTAGTAACTCATTATCTTGGAACTTGAGTACTCACTGATTTGATTTGCAGGCTAAAAAATTTGACAACAACCATGTTAGCATTTTGTGTCCTTTTCATTTTTTTCCTACTAAAGACTGGCATTTAATAAATTATGTAATCTTGATTGTTTTGTATTGGTCAATCTGAGATTTCTGAGCTGTATCAAGTTATTCGCATGAAGATAAGCCATGTCACCCAATCCAACATTACAGAAGTAAACAGGGTAATTCATAAAACGAAATTGGAGCAAGTTCAAGCAACCGAGGCTTTCAGTAGTTAAAAAATTTGAGAGAAACTTTGTAGTCGACAACAAATTCGTGTAGCATGTAAATAAAAGAAAAACAAAATAACATCGCAAGATCTAGCAAGAGAGAGGTATCCACATTATGCATTAGGAACTGTAGCAAGAGTCCTGCCCGATGGTCAGGTTTATTAGAATTAGACCATACGACCATAGTGGAAGCATTCATTTTTATAGCCTTAACGATACAATAAAAAATCCATAAAACAGTTCTCGAGGGCTTAGAGAAGAGATATGTGACAGCATTTATATGAGTGATCTAATGGACGGTGTTGCATGCCAGCCGGCACTTGTGCATGAAACTTATCGGTACAGTAACACACTAATAATTACTCAAGTGTTGCTTGTATGTGTAGAACTCCAAGAAAAAAAAGCAGATATGATTAGAGAATGTCACAAGCATTCTAATTCACTGTATTTGAGTAATTAGTAGTCAGTGAGTTCACTTCAACTATGTATTTCATATTTTCTTACAACTCAAAATTCAGACCTGAGCAAGAAGACTGTATGCTATAGAAATTCTACTTATGCACCAAATGGCTCCAAAATATCAAATTACAAATTCAGGTGATTGTACTTAGGCAAGTTCAACAGTTTCATTCAAAACGAAATTACAGAAACAAAGGGTTCATGAAGAATGGTTGTTGCTGTCCTACATGTGCAACACTAATTTATTTATTCTCTCTAGATCATTAAAGAAAACCCATCCGAGGATGAGATTGCTGGACTAACAAAAATGTTCAGAACATGGTAAATTCTTAAAATGTTTTTGTTTTTCAAGGAAGCTTAAGGCAACTTCCTCACACTTCTAAAGTGAAACTAATCAGAGTTAGACATGAATGATTTTCCAATTCCTATGGTCCTGAGATTCAATCAGCCATCAGTTTCCAATGTCAAAGTTTGTTAAATAAGAAACTGCACAGTTGGAAATCAAACTCTTGCCATATAAATTCTTTGCAAGTAGCAAACCCCCCTATTATGAAAAATAAAATTGGTCTCAAAACTAAAGTATTAGGTAACTACACTTAGTAAAAATGTCTGGATCAAAAATGGTATGCACATCAGAAAATATCAGGAAACAAAGAAAATGGAGTCAAGATAGAGATAGTTTGTTAAATAAACTCATTGGTTTTAGTTAAACAGAATCTCTGGAAGAAGGATATGGACAATGCACTCAAATCTCTAAATCACACAAGGAAAAAATGGCATAAAAGGGTAAAATTCCATTACGAAGCGGATGACAAATCAATGCACACTAATATATCAAGATTGTACATGTAACCATTTTTACTAACCTAGAGGTATTATTTTGAACAAACCAGCATATTTTAATTAAGGTAATAGAAAATAAAATATTAAAGGGAATAAAATCAGCAAAAGCTTTAGAATCTACTGTTCTCAATTGCCATAGAAATTATTGTGAGGATCTGCTGCTCCAAAAAAACGCGAGGGAGAGAGGATCTGGGGGAGGAGCCATGGGACGAAGGAGGAGAAGAAGAGGGTGAGTCACCGTCAAATCCAGTCACCAAGCTTCACCGCCGCCGCCGCCGCCGCACAGGCACCTAGGGTTTCGTCGAGCAAAGGAGCACAAGCTCCCTAGCGGGAGGAGGCGTTGAGGCGGCCGCATGGAGGATGGGGGAGAGGGAGGGGGCCGCCGAGCCCCTCCCGCGGCGGCGCATCGCCCGCAGGGGCGCCGTCGCCTGGCACCTGCTGTCGCCTCGCGCCTGCCGTAGCATCGGGAGGGAAGGGGAGAGAGAGGAAGGGGAGGGAGAAACGGAGGTGAGAGGTAGGCGAGGGAGGGCGGAGGAGGAGGAGGAGGAGGAGGAGGGCAGCCGCCGTCGCCCGTCGCCCCTACTCGCGTCGGGATGAAGAGGGAGAGACCGATGGGGAGAGAGAGAGAGAGAGAGGGAGGGACCGTAGTATATATATCCTGTTTGCCTACGCGCGGTATCGCAAGGGAGGTGCGGACCGACGGAGCGATTGTCGCATGGACGGGAGGGAAGAACGACCCCCAAAAAAGTCGTACGAAAAAATAGTCTTACTTTTGATTCTTTTTAGTTGTAGGAGATTAGAAAAAACTAGCTGCAAAGCTCTTGCCATCCTTTAGAAAAAAAAATTAATTAAGATTTTGGAGCTGTCTACCAGCGACGATCATGATTATCTTACGTACCGCTTAAACGTATGCTTTATATCAATTATCCCTATGTGTAACCAATTGCAAAAAAAAAAACATATATGTTGATTAAAAATTCCATCTTTCTTTTTTCCTATAAATAGCTATGTCCAACGATAGATATTTTTTTAAGGAATTAGGAGGGATTGTCCCCTACTAGTAGTTATATATATATATATATATATATAATGTGCTCCGAGCAGAGACGAAGCTAGCTTCGAATCTATGGTGGTGCACAGTACTCACTGATAGAAACATGTCTAATTTTAACTAATTTATATGGTGAAAATAAGCTACTTAGTATTAATTATGCTTTTTTTGCATGGTGCTTATGCACCCACACATAACTTGGCTTCGCCCTGGCTTCGAGAGAGTTTTACGAAACATAAAAATGAAATAAAGAAAAACAAGAAAAATAAACTGGGCTTCCCGGCATTGACTAATAAGAGGGTAGTATTTTGCTTTCATCTGATGAATGACTTCCGGGCTGGAAGGCTCAGGTGCAATTTGTGCTTACAAGGTATCCTAATCTATGTGGCTATGGCAATTGATCTTCCGCCTTGGGCTCTCAAAGCCATCGATAAGATTAGAAGGTCCTTCCTATGGGTGGGAAGAAAAGAAGCAAACGGGGGTCATTGTCTTATTGCCTGGCCCAAGGTTTGTCGACCTCGGAATTAGGCGGGCTGGGAATAACTGATCTCAAAACATTGGGGATTGCCTTGAAAGCAAGATGGCCTTGGCTGCAGCGGAGTGTACCAAACAAACCTTGGGCAAATCTGCCGATCCAGTCGATAAGGAGGTCGCTGGGCTGATCTCGGTCGCAGTTCGTATAGAAGTGGGAAGTGGGGCTAATACCCCTGCTCTGGAAGGACAAATGGCTGGATGGTCGTGGAATCCAGAGATTGCTCCTCTTGTTTTTGCTCTGGTTCCTAAAAGGCGATTGAGTAAACGTATTGTTAGTGAGGCCCTTCACGAGAATAGGTGGATGACTTACAGGGAGAAATTGGTGCGGCTGCTCTATTTCAAAGATATCCATCTCTGGGATCTTTTATCTAGGGTGGAGCTGAATGAGAGCATCCCCGATGAGACATTTATGGAGGCTTTCCTCTTCAGCCACACACAGCAAAGAGCGCCTACACTGCCTGTTTTATGGAGCCATCTCTTTTGAACCCTTTGAGAGAACTTGGAAAACTTGGCGCCCCCAAAATGCAGATTTTTATGTGGTTAGTGGCCCATAACAGGTCTTGGACTGCAGACAGAGTTAGCAAAGAGGGCCTCCCTCATCTAGAAATGTGTGTCCTGTGTGACCAGCTTGAGGAAGATCTTCATCACCTTCTTGTAGGCTGTGTTTTTTCAAGAATATTTTGGTTCTCCTTCCTCTCTCATTTTGGTGCTGCAACCCTTGCTCCAACACTTGCTGATCAGAATTTTGATGATTGGTGGAGAAAGATTGATGGTGCTGTTCAAGGTGATCTAAGAAGGGGTCTGAATTCTCTGGTCATCCTAGGAGCCTGGAGCATTTGGCGGCACATAAACGACTGTGTTTTCAATGGAGCAGTCCCAAATGTTAACTCGGTCCTGTACCTGGCCAAGGAGGAGGCTGCTTGGTGGAGTGTGGCAGGGGCTAAGGGGATTTCCCTAATCTCTGCCCGAACTGCAACTTAGGTATCTGCAGGGGGGTTCGTGGTCGTCCTTGTAACTCTTTTCCGGTGATTTAGCTTCTATGGTCTAGTGGGTGTGTGTGGGTGTTTGTGGGTTTTAGTCTCTGTAAGACTATTTCTTTTCTTCTACTAATATAATGATACACAACTTCTCTTGCGTGTTCGAAAAAAAAATCTGATGAATGACTAGAGCAAATTCTTTTTGAAGATCAATCTGCACCATTGCAAATAGGGTTGTAAACACCAAAAGATGAAGTTATGTATAGATATCCAGATACTCCAGATCATAAAGCCAATAATCTCCATAAAAAATGCACCTGTAGCCATGTCTTCAAGTTTCTACAAATGTCTTCTAGATTATAAAGGTTACCATAAAGCAAAATTAAGAGACTATCAGCATTCCCTTGGAAAAGTACATGTTAGGAAGAGATGGAAAAAAGTCTCTTCAGTGGCGTGGTCTGGACAAAGGACACAATCATAGTATTAATTAGAGAGTCATGTTTCTGCATTGCACAAGATTTCTTGTGCTCAATCGATCTTTAAGGAGCAACCAATGGAATACTTTGTGTTTGGGTTTTAGAGAGGATTTCTAGAGCCTCTTGTAATTGCATGAACTAGCATGTGTCCAATCAAAGCTTTATATGCCTTGGAAGAGTAGAAGTGTGAAGAACCCGAGTTATAAAACCAAGTATCATTCTCTTGGGAATTGGGGAGTCCCTGAATATAGAGAAGTTCTTGAAGTTGTTCAAAAGCTTGCATTGATAGAGTCAAATCGAATTGATGAAAATATGAACAGTCTCCAAAATATTACAGACAATGATGTTCTTCTTCTTGGCAAAAGAATGAAGCTCAATGTAGTCTTAACCGAGGATCCTGCCATTCAATAGGCCATTCCAAAAGTAACAACTTTGACCATTTAAAACATTGATTGAAGCAATTCCTTTAAAATTAATAAGCATAACTTTCTCTCCACACCAAGGAACCTTTCAAACATTGATTGACCATTGGTGTCTTTCCCAAACTAATGGCCATGATGTTTTTTAAAGGGTGTGTTTTGAGATTGAGCACTCCTAGTCCACCTTCAGTTTTGGGCTTTACCATTGGCCATGATGCTTTTGAGGGTGTCTTAGCATTTATATCTGCTCCTCTCCAGAGGTAATGTCCACAATATTTATCTATTTGAACAATCATTGTTGCATGTAGTTTAAAGTGCACATGTAAAAAAGTTGGTAGGGAGGAGAAGACTGCATTTGTTAACTGTAATCTACTAGTTTATGAGAGGAAAGAAGATGTTGTAATCAACTTTTGTTGACACCTTGAAACCGCCCGTAAGAAGATTCTACCACTCCTAGATTAGAAAGGCCTAAAGGAAGGCAAGGTAAGTAAAAGGTAGGGAGCCTTGAGAGCATCCAAAAGGAGAAGATAAAATGGTCATCCTCTCTCCAGTTGCATTAATAGGCACCATCATAGATTTTGAAAAATAAACTTTGAGAGCAATAGAGTTGCAAAAGTATTCAGTAAAGCTTTTAAAGTGAACATATGCCTACTGCAAGCTTCCATGATAATCAAAGTATCATCTGCATATTGAACAATGGGGAAGTCATTGGTGTACTATAAGGGAATTAGCAACTTCAAAAGTCATACTGAAGTAGCTTTGTTGATAATTGACTGGAGTAAATCAGCAGCCAACACAAAAAGAATTAAGGGGAGATAAAGTGTCCACTTGCCTAACCCCTCTACGACAATTGAAAGTTTTTCTGGCACCCCATTAGGTAAAACTGATGAATTACCAGTATTGAATATAGCTTTCATCCAATTTAACCATTTACTATTAAAACCTTTGGCCTGCATTATTTGGATCATTCCCTCATGCTCAATTTTATCAAAAGCCTCTTCAAAATAAAGCTTTCAAATGGTCAACTCTCTTTTGGAATGATGGCAGAAAGGTACTCTAAGGTCCAGGCCAAACAACCTTGAATTGTCCTTGACTTTATGAAACCATATTGATTATGATGAATAAGCTACATAATGACCCCCTGAATCCTATTAGTGATCAATTTTGTGATTACCTTCATGGAGAAATTAAGAAGTGAAATGGGTTTGTAATCATTGGCGGTGATGGGGGTAGTTTTTTTTGTACTAACATTATATAAGATCAATTGATGCTTTGGAGACAGAGATTTTCATTGTAGAAAGGATCCATCAAACTATAGAAGTCCTGAGAAATAAAACCCCACCATTTCTTCAAGAACTAATTGTTAAAACCATGCATATGTGCCTAGTGATTTATCATTAGGAAAAATTTTAATGACAACGTTAATTTCCTCCTTTGTGAAAGGTTGTTCTAAAGTGGAGGGATCTCATCCCTGAGGGAGCAAGTCATTGAGGTTAAAGAGCATATAAGAAGAAGGAAAAAGTTTGTTTTTGGCCCTCTAACTATGGTAGCAGTTTGGTTTTAGCCCTCCAACTCCAAAACCAGACAACCGTAGTCTATGAACTCTGTAAACCAGATAGAAATGGCCCTTGCGCCGGCTCGACGGTGGTTTCCACCCGGTCAACCCGCGATGACCGCGTTATTGGGCCTTTTCCCTTTTCTCGTGGCCCACTAACTCGTGCTCTCTCCTCTCACTCTCTTCCGTTCATTCCCCAACCCCGAACCCTAACTCCCGATGGCGGCGATGGCGATGGCGATGGCGACGGCGACGGCGGAGGGTGCTGGTGCAGGTGCGGATCGACAGCTCTAGTCGCTCGTCGTGCGGGGACCCGTTCCAGTCGCCGACCTGCTGCTGTGGAGGCGGACGAACTCCTCGGCGGTGGGCGTTGTGGGTGCCACCACGGTCTGGTTTGTCTTCAAGCGCATGGGCTATAGCTTCCCCTCCTGTCCAACGCCTTGCTCCTCCTCGTCGCCATCCTCTTCTTATGGGCCAAGTGCACGTCACTGCTCAACAGGTATGGTCATCGTTCTTAGAAATTCCTCGTTCATATTCTGCTTCGGCAACTCGTAGCACTAAGTCCTTGTGTATGATATGTTAACATGATAGGAATTGGTTTGGTCTTCATTTTGCAATGCCTCTAATTGATATTTAGATTTTTTGTGATTTTGCGTGATATTTTGTGATCAGCAATGTACAGTGTACTTGCATTGTTACTAGGCTACATGTTGTCCATTCAGAGTGGTAGTCTGAAAGTTTTTTGGTTCCTGTTGCATGTAGTGTAGGACATTTTATGCGCCATGGACCCTCTGGATACTCTTCCTATTCGGTTTCATTATGGAGGAGAATTCTTGAGAAGAGGAAATAATGTGTATTACTTGGGAGGATTGGTGAGGTTGTCATACATTGACCGTGATAAAGTCTCTCTCCCTAAGGTTATGGGGCACCTTAAGGATCATTGCACTGTTGAAGAAGGAGCATTGTTGCACTGGCTTGGTCCTGGAAGGCAGTTTTCTAATGGCCTACGTGTTCTGATGGATGATCAAACTTGCATTGAAATGGCAAACAACATTGAGGAAGGAGATGTAGCAGAGATATATGTTGAAGGACATGCAGTTGATGATGAAGAGGAAGAGGATGATGAGGACAACAACTATGAAGATGAGATTGAAGGTGAGCAAGAAGAACATGATGACAGTGAGTTTGAAGGTGGATATGAGGAACTGACAGATCCAGGTGAAGATGTCTTGGTTGCTCATAATAAGCATGAAAGTAGGGAAGATGTAGAGAAACAAATCAAATTTATAAGGGAGTGGTACAACCCTAGCAAGATGGACAAGGGGAAGTAGGTGGTTGATGACCAAGGGAGTCAGCCAGTTTCAAGTGTTTTGAATGACAAAGAGATTTTAGAGGACAGCAGTGACAGTGAGTTTTTGCCTAGAGATGACAATTCATCTAAGGAAGATGAAGAAGTTGTACAGATTCAAAAGAAGTTCAAGGAATTCAAGAAGAGCATGAAGAGTGGACAAGTAGCAAATCTGGATGATGTCATCTTGGATAGGCCAAATTCTGTGCCAACCACGTTTGAGCTTGATGATGATGCAAATGACACCCCATATGCTAACAGCAGTGTAGAGGATGAGTCAGAGGAGGAAGCAAGTGAGGGACACTTAGAGACCAAGCACAGCTATTACCCAAGGTTCAACAAGAGTGTACCTAGTCCTAGGTTTGTGATTGGCATGAAGTTCACTGGGAAAAAACAGTTCAAGAAAGCAGTTATCAGGCAAAGTTTGCTAGAGAGGAGGGTGATCAGGTTTAGGAGGAATGAGTCACACAGGATGTTAGCTCTATGTGATTGGGCCACATGTACCTGGAGATGTTTGTTGTCAACCAATTCAAGGACAGACAGCTAGCAGGTGGCTAGTCTAAATGATTTGCACACATGCCCCCCAAGGAGGGGCAACAAGTTAGTAACTGCTAGTAGGATTGCAGAGAAGTATGAGAAGTTCATAAAGGCCAACCCAACATGGAGTTTGGAAAGAATGAGAACCACAATTCAAGAGGAGATGTTTGCTATGGTAAGCATCTCAAAACTGAAAAGAGCAAAGGCAATTGTCATGTAGAAAGAACTAGATGCAACCAAAGGCCAGTACCAACTTCTGTATAGATATCAGCTTGAATTATTGAGAAGTAATCCTGGCAGCACAGTCATTATCAAAAAAGAACTTCAGTTAGAACCACCAGTATTCCAGAGAATGTATATTTGCCTGGATACATGTAAAAAGGATTCATGGCAGGGTGTAGAAAAGTGTTAGGTCTAGATGGCTGCTTCTTTAAGGGTGCAACAACTGGGGAGCTTCTGTGTGCAATAGGAAGGGATGTCAACAGCCAGATGTATCCCATAGCATGGGCAGTAGTAGAGAAGGAAAACAATGAATCATGGGACTGGGTTTGTGACATTTTGTTCAGAGATGTTGGAGTGGGAGATGGGGAGGGGTGGGTTATCATATCTGATCAACAGAAGGGTATCCTCAACGCAGTACAGAAATGGGCTCCCAGTGCTGAACACAGAAACTATGCCAGGCATATATATGCCAACTGGAGAAAGAAATTCAAGAACAAGGAGTGGCAAAAGAAATTCTAGCATTGTGCAAAGGCACCCTGTCCATCATTGTTCAATCTTGTAAGGGCCAGACTAGCAAAGTATACACCAGATGGTGCACAAGCCTTGATGAACACTGATCCAGCTCATTGGAGCAGGGCCTGGTTTAAGATAGGATCAAATTGTGATTCTGTTGACAACAACATGTGTGAAACATTTAACAAATGGATTGTGGAAGCTAGGTTCTTTCCTATTGTAACTATGCTGGAGACAATTAGAAGGAAGGTGATAGTGAGGATCCAACAGAATAGATCTAAGTCACAAACATGGACAGGAACAGTGTGTCCCAACATCCTTAAAAAGCTAAATGCAAGTATCACCCTTTCAGGGGTATGCCATGCTATTAGCAATGGAGCTGACAGATTTGAAGTCAATCATTGGGACAACAGGTTCATAGTTGACCTACAGGCTAGAGAGTGCTATTGTAGGTATTGGCAGTTGTCTGGGTTGCCATGCTGCCATGCTATTTCATGCATCTTTTACAACACAAATGTGCTAGATGATTACATTGCATCTTGTTATCATATTAATGAGTTCAACAAGACTTACTCTCACTGCCTAAACCCATTGGAGGGTATGCAGAGTTGGCCAGAGTCTCATCTCCTACCCTTGAAGGCACTAGGATATGTGAGAATGCCAGGCAGACCTAAGAAAGAAAGGAAGAGGGAGCCACAAGAACAACCAAAGGCAAAGAGACTTTCTAAGGTAGGGACAGTCATCAGATGCAGGAAATGTAAGGGAATAGGCCACAATAGGTCCACTTGTGACAAGAGACATGGGGTTCCATCTAGCAGTGAAACTCCAGGAGACACAGGTCATGCTGCTCCACAACTAAGTAATGTATCAGCTGCTGCTTCTACACATGGCAGCTTTGTACCCACTGCTACCTCTAATGAAAGTAGTAGAGGAAGAGGGAAAAGAAGAGCATCTCAGCGAAGCCAAGGAACTGTATGTGCTACTGCTTATATTTTGCCTCACATTGCTTATATTTTGCCTCCAATTGCTCATATTTTAACTCACATGCAGAAAAATATCAAGTGCACTGCAACAGCTAGAGTGCAAACACCTGGGCAAGCTACCATGCATTTACAAGCCAATGTTCCATTGTCACAGGCAAGTTCTTCTGTCAACTTGAGTTTTAATGGTGGAAAAGCATGTGTTACAGTCACTGCCGAGGAACCTCCAAGGAAGAAGCAAGCAGTGAAGAAGCGCACAAAGCAAGCAGTGAAGAAGAGCACACAACCAAGCCAACTGCTGCTTCTCAAAGACCATGCTGATCCCTAAAAGCATGTATTGCCATATTGTGATGTTACCTTGTAATGTAATGCCAGACTTTTAAGGCATTTGTAATGTAATGTTCAGTTTCTATCACTCCTTGGTTGAACTTGTAATGTAATGCCAGACTATAAGTGCTTGAAGCTGTGCTGGTGTGCAAATTATAATGCCAGACTTTAATGTCTTGTAATGTAATGCTACACTTTTAAGTTCTCGAAGCTGTGCAAATACATGGTTATTAAGTCCTGAGTCCTGACAGCTTTTCAAGTTTAGAGCCTGGTTCCTATCCTGACAGGCAAATTAGAAGGGTATTTCTCCATCAGAGAGCAAGTCATCCTGGATGACAACCAATTTGAGTTCCTCAGTTCACATGAAAGAGCAATAGGATATGAAATCAAATTTGGTAGAAGCAAGAAAAGCAATAAGACTTCATGTCACTAGATACCTGAAAGCCTTATCTTCGAATTCATAATCGATTCAAAGATAGCAAAATACATCTTCAATTCAATACACCTTCCATACTTGTACACCAGAAACTAACAAGCATCCAACTACTACCATTCACAACTAAAAAAGCAACAAACATCTACTGCCTAAAAAGTACATCAAGCACTACAATCACACAGGCCGCCAATACAAACTTCAACAAACCTAGTTCCTTCTCTACCATCCTGCATTTCAACTGAACATCATCTGTTCTAGCTGTTTGCACCGTTGGTGCCACAACATCTGTGCCTGCAAATCCTGCTGCCACCATGGCTCTTTCTTGCTGCCTTGATGCTTCTGCACTAATGCCAGATCCATGTGGCCATTTCCCTATCTGTTAGCCGTCCTCATTGCTCGCACTTGGTCACGGAGCTCAATAAGAACGGGTATAAGGTGCTCCGGGGTTGGTGGATCAATCCAGCGATAAAATTGGTATGGTCGCATATTGCTCTACAACCATGATTACAACCAAAACCAAGACAGCTTCAATCATCACATCCAACAAAGAACCAAGGACAAGAACTAAACCCTAAACAAGTCATCGATCGAACTCACCTGAGATCCGAAGCAATTGTAGAACCTACGGCCCGGATTATCATGGGTCCACGACGTCCACTTTGCTGCCTTCGCTCCGCAATCGCAAAGCACGGGCGGCCAATAATCAAGAGGGCCTCGGCGACAAAGCAAGGGGGACGACCGAAAGCCACCACGGTCGGACCTTCCTCCTCCCCTCCAGCTACTCGCGCTGCTTGAGCTCGCCATGTTGTCGCCGCCATCGAGAGTTAGGGTTCGGGGTTGGGGAAGGAACGGAAGAGAGTGAGCAAGTCGGCGACTGGAGCTGTCGATCCGCACCCGCACCAGTACCCTCCGTTGTCGCCGTCGCCATCGCCGTCGCCATTGCCGCCGTCGGGAGTTAGGGTTCGGGGTTGGGGAACGAATGGAAGAGAGTGAGAGGAGAGAGCGCGAGTAAGTGGGCCGCGAGAAAGGGAAAAAGACCCAATAACGCGGTCGTCGCGGGTTGACCGGTGGAAACCGCCGTCGTGCCGGCGCGAGGGCCATTTCTATCTGGTTTACAGAGTTCATAGACCGCGGTTGTTTGGTTTTGGAGTTGGAGGGCTAAAACCAAACTACTGCCATAGTTGGAGGGCCAAAAACAGACTTTTTCCTAAGAAGAATTATATGTACCCAATCTGTCCTTATAAGCTCCTAAACAAGAGCTACTTTACAACGATGCTTATAGTCTTGTCCAGTAGAATTAGACAAAGGAGTAATCAGGTTTTAGAAAGGACAAACATTTGTAATGTTTACATTTAGGCTAGAGTCCCAGGTTTTCAAGGTTCTCCTCAAATTCTTGAACTTCGCTATTAATTTTTTTTGCCTAATCAAGATGTTTAGAAGGAATTGCCCCACCATGTTGTGCCACAGGTACGAATAGATCATGAACCATCCAGTAGTTTTTGTACCTGAACATTCTACCTTTGGGGATGCCAATCAAAATAGAAACAACACATGGACAGAATATGAGGTCTCCATCTCCGAAGGACAAACTTTTGTATTTGGGTAAGTCCAATCTTTCTAGTAAAGGAAGGAGGTGTTTATTTTTCCAAGTAATTTTTGTCCTATACTCCGTACAAAGTAAGCTCAACTAATCCCAGAGGGCTAATAGCTTTATTAAACAGGAACTAATCATATACAAAGGGGACTGCTTGATAAATGGCAAGTTTACCTACTAAATTTATGCTCAAATTTAATGCAAAGTTGTCTTTCTGTTTTTCATTATACTTGATACATTTTTAGATATTTCTAT
This sequence comes from Miscanthus lutarioriparius, assembly GCA_904845875.1. Classification (NCBI taxonomy): domain Eukaryota; kingdom Viridiplantae; phylum Streptophyta; class Magnoliopsida; order Poales; family Poaceae; genus Miscanthus; species Miscanthus lutarioriparius. The sequence goes on from CAJGYO010000006.1 coordinate 47,383,502, forward strand.
ACAGTATATTTCAGGACCACGGAAGTATTAATTAACTTCATAATCAATTCTAGGTTAGTACAAGTTGTCCAAAAATTTGTACGCTCTGTTTCTTGGAACATTTTACGTCAGTGAATTATGTTTTTTTTAAAATAAAGGCAGGAGCTCTGCTGCTCAATTAAACCAAAAAAATATTATGTATAAAAAGGTTAGTCGGACGAGATGCCAAAAAGGCATTCGAGGGGCTAACCACCTCACGCGACGCAGCTGAGCACAAATAAGAAGGTTAGCCGGACGAGATGCCAGAAGTATTGTGTTAGAGCACTAACTATAATCTTAGAAAGTGCCTATAATTTGCTGCAGAGAAGTGTAGGTGCCGGTGACGGCTACGAACACCCCCATCATCAGGATACCCGCGATCGCCGCGATCTCGGCACGGCGGATCCCCTCGGCCCTGTAGATCTTGAGGAAGCAGAGGCAGGGGAATATGACTGTCGCCATGACGCTGAGGAACGAGCCGATGAACGACATGAGGTAGCCGAAGAATGGTACCGTAGAGGCCACCACCGCCGTGCTGACGACCACCACGGTGCTGATGGAAACCCTCGCCGGCGCGCTCCCAGCAGGAAGGGAGAACCTCTCCTCAATCGCCGCGGTTATCGGCGCGACCAGCAGCGCGTACTTGGCCAGCGGGTTGATCAGGGTCGTCACGATGGCGATCTTGGTGTAGAGCTTTCCCGACGGCAGGTTCAGCGTGACCTGCGACTGCACGTCGTCGCCGTAGATCATGTAGCCCAGGACGGCCGTCAGCCCGTAGTTGACGCTGCATAGCACCGACGAGATGAGCAGCACCTTGGAGAAGTGCCTGTTGTTCTTCATGGAGGAGTAGATGGTGGGGAACACGGCGTGGCCGGTGAAGCAGACGAAGTAGAGGCCCAGCGAGGTGGGCAGGCCGCCCAGGCTGAGGACGCTGGTGCTGTTCCGGCGGAACCCGGTCTCGGCCACGCCGGCCCAGACCAGCGACGCCGTCAGGACCGCCGACGCGACGAGCCCGACCGCCGAGACGTAGGCGAGCACACCAAGGTTCTTGAGCCATGTGGTGGGCAGCACGACGGCGGCGGCCAGCGCGATGAACAGCTGCTTCCCCTGCAGCCGGTAGCCGCCCATGAGCTGGACGCTGGAGCCCGGGAAGAGCTTGTCGAGGTTGTCGCCCTCGAGGACGAGGAAGCTGATGGCCACGAGGTAGAGCTCGACGTACATGAAGAAGGCGATGGCCCTCCGTCCGGCGGAGCCGAAGGCGAACTTGCCGATGTCCGGGTAGCTGGCGATGGCGCCCGGGTCGGCGCGCATGCAGCGCTCGATGAGCGTGCCGGTGTAGTAGCAGACGGCGCCGACGAGGGCGAAGAGCACCAGGCTGAGCCACCCGCCCTGCGCCACCGCGTACGGCATGGAGAGTACCCCGATCCCCGAGACGGCGTTGGTGAGGTTGAGGCACGTCCTGGAGAAGGATGCGCCGGTCGCGCGGTACGAAGTGAGCTGCGCCTCGAGGTCGTCGTCGCCGGTGGCGAGGTCAGCGCCTTTCCCCAGGAGGAGAGGCTCGCTGAGCGTGCTCACCGGCAACGCCGCTGCGCAAGTGTTCTGGCTTTCCATTTTCTGATCTGCTGGTGAGTGGTGACTATAGAGCGGCGCAGAGCAGTGTATGGAAGGAGCAGATAGAAGAGAGGAGGTTGTGTAGCTTTAGATGGATCGATGGATGTCGAGACTCTCGAGTTTGATGGATCTAGCATCGAGTGGTGAGCTATATATATAGCCCAGTGCTCAGGCGTGCCGCCTGTTGGCGACGAAGCTTCCTTCAACGGCTGCACGCTGTAGCCATATCGAGAATTGTAAGGCTAGTCGAAACCTGGGACTCCGATTGGTCCCGTGGTCGCTATAGCCAATAGCTGAACGGAACCACTGATCGCTCGCAGAGTTCCATGTGGTGATGGTAGCCGGCACTCTGGAGACAGGAATTCCCTGGAGACATGCGTGGCCCAGCAGCCGTTCGAGTCGTCGTGTCACGACGGAATGAAACGACGTGAGCACCCGGAGCGGCAAAAAGTTTTGCACACATGTGAACCGCGTGCTCATGTGTCCTTATCGCCGTGTCCCAAAACGAGTATGATATCGATACCTGCTCAAAAAATGTGCAAAATGCGGCGGCGCCTGCGCGATGTAACCGGTGGACAACGAGGGCACCCTGGCCCGTGCGTGTCGTGTCAATAGTTTAGCGGAGAACCCACCCTCGTTCATGAGGCAACCGTGTGGGTCCGTGCCCGGCCGGCGGTTCCCAACTGACGTGCGCACCACCATCACATGTCTACGTCGTCATGAGTCGTGAATCTCTCTTTTTTTCTTCTATTATATATGTGTAGCCGTGTTGTATACAAGTATATATAGAACTACTGAATTCAGGTTCTTTGCCGAGTGCCTGAGGCACTCGGCAAAGGCTAAATTGTACTCGGTAAAGTCTTTGCCGAGTGCGGCACTCGGCAAAGACCACACGGCAAAAATCTGATCGGCAAAGCGCTCTTTGCCGAGAGTCTTTTATCGGGTACTCGGCAAAGGTTTTGCCGAGTGCTCCGGGGACACTCGGTAAAGAAAAGCGACCGGCACGGAGGCGGTTCCGTTGACGGTCACTTTGCCGAGTGCCAACCCTGCAGGCACTCGGTAAAGATTTTTTTAATTTTTTTAAAAATTTCTTTGCCGAGTGTTAACCCGTGAGGCACTCGGCAAAGATTTTTTATTTTTTTTAAAAAAAATTTCTTTGCCGAGTGCCAATGCGTAAGGCACTCGGCAAAGATATTTAATTTTTTAAAAAAAATTCTTTGCCAAGTGCCAACCATACAGGCGCTCGGCAAAGTGTTTTTATTTTTTTTTTAAAATTCTTTGCCGAGTGCCAACCATCGGGCACTCGGCAAACGTTTTTCATTTTTTTTAAAATTTCTTTGCCGAGTGTCAAACCGGAAGGCACTCGGCAAAGATTTTTTAATTTTTTTTAAATTTCTTTGCCGAGTGCCCAATGGGTGGCACTCGGCAAAGTTTTGATTTTTTTTAAATTCTTTGCCGAGTGCCCTATGGCCGGCACTCGTCAAAGTTTATTTTTTTTAATTTCTTTGCCGAGTGTCATGGTCACAGCACTCGGTAAAGCTGGAAAATCTATTTTCTGATCACCCATTTTTCTAGCTTTGCCGAGTGTTGTGGCCATTGCACTCGGCAAAGAGGTCCTTTGCTGAGTGCAACACTCGACAAAGTGACCCAAAACGGCAATTTTTTTTGTATTCCATCATGACAAATACATTCATACAAACATATATCACATATATATCTCATCCATCACATATATATCTCATTCATCGCATATATATCTCATCAATCCACACATCCATCCGTCCATATCACATCCATCACAATATATAATAATAAGTGCTCAAGTCCATTCAAATAAGTCCACAAGTCCATCAAAGTCCACAAGTGCATCACAAGTATATCACAAGTCCATCATCAAGTGAACAACAAATGTAAAAAATACAACATGCACTCATCTCGGCCACTACGACTGTGGTGAAGGCCCAGATGCATCATTCGTAGGTGCATGAGGTAGATTATTCAAACCACCGTCAGATGGAGACTGCACAAAGGAGAAAAGATTGCATGTGAGATAAGATTATTTTAATAGCTAATCTAGGACGATAGAGGCCATACAAGCAAAGCACAAGCGAAAGTAAAAAACTTTGATACTCACATGAGTAGCTGCAGCTGCAGGACGCGGAGGCGGAGGTGGAACCAACAACCCAGGTGGCAGAGATAAGCCCATACGTTGCCCAAGCCCTTGTAGGAAATCTGTAATGTCCATCAGCCTCTGCGCCTGGGCCTGCTGCTCGGCCCGCTCGGCCTCCAGCTGGGCCCCTAGCTTCTGACGTTCCTTCATTTCTTGTTCCAGCCGGGCCTGCAATATTTCACTCCAATATTTCAGTAATGCAAAGCTAATTAAGGTGTGTAAAGATCAATGTATGACGAGTAAAACAGGAATAACCTCGAGTGCGTCGACCCGGTGCTGTGCAGTGGTCGGCCGTGTGCGAATGGCCAGGCTCTCGCTCGTGCTCCGTGCTCGGATCTAGGAGAGAGAGGGAGTAGAGGCCATGTCGATGATGCCGTCGCTAAGATAGAACCGCCCATGCTTCTTGCCTTGCCCCTCCCTCATGACGGCCTCTCCATCGAAGTCCTGGGTGCTCGGATCATGGTCTGACCCATGGAGCGACCTTGCCACCTCAGTGTACTCACTGATGCGGGAGTGGACGCTTGGGTTCGTGTATGCCTCGGGTGGGTCCTCCAGGTTGAAGGAGACGTCGGACGTCGCCTTGCCCTTGTGGGCCATACACCATGCCTGGAAGTCCGAGCAAGCCTGGCCACTATGCGACGCCAACTGCGAGAAAGATAGCACGATAATTAGAAATCAGGCAGAACTGAGCGTGACAATAGATAAATCAATTCGTGTACCCATGCTTGTTTTTATCCGGCGAGGTTGCGGCTGCCTTGATGGTGTGCTGGACCTTGCATCAGCAAACGACGGTCCCGGGCATCCCTGTGCATCTTGAGGTACTCCTCCATGAACCACCTGTCCACCATCATCGCCCAACACTCGGGATACGCTTGGCACCACCAGGGAATCATCTACACGTCATCAAGTATTGGACATATAAGAAGATCAAATTAAACCAACTAAATCTCAAAATGAATCAATATTGATGTTCTTCATTTACCTCAAGGTACTGCTCCCGGGTCAGCTGCATCTCTCTTGCGTCTTTCTTGGTTTTCCTCTCTCCAAGCTTTGACCCGTAGTAGGTTATGATGGCCTGGATGCGCGCCTCGTGATGCATGTCGGTGACGAGTTTTTTACAGGCTTTGGTAATCGCCTGCTCCGCCCTGGCCTCAAATCCCTTCTCGCATCTGTAATAAGTCTGCATACAAAAGCGATGTATCCATTCATTATTTCAAGAAAACTCCAATGAATGCGACGTATTGAGCAATGTTGTGCGAGGGAGACTTACCCATAACTCTGCCTTCACCCGCGCCGCCTTGTTGGGGTACTCCGCATCGGAGGCGACGATGTAGTGGTCAAACGAGTAGGCCGGCTCCATCTTCGATGCGTACATGACAATGCCAGGGAAATGTTGCCAGCACAGAAGACCCATGATGCCGTTGACTAGCCGTGCGCTACCACCCGACACAACCACCCAGTTCCTGCACAAGTGATTAAGAAAAATTATTAGTTTTTTTCATCATATCATATGAAGTAGTGGTGATAACATATACAGTTACTTACTTTTGTCCTTCAGGGCGAATCACTGGGCGTTGGTGAGGAAGCGGAACCTGTGGGAGGCTCGCGGGACCTCGCAAGTAGACACTTGAAGAGGAGTTGGAGGAAGCGGAACCCGTGCCTGCCGCCTCCCCCCCCTCCTCCTCCTCCTCCTCCTCCGTCTGCCGAACCAGCTCCTCGTCTGACTCGTCCACTGGTGCCACCTCCTCCTATGGCTGGCGGTCCTCCTCACGTGGCGTGGGAGGAGACGGCCCCCTCCTACGGCTAGCGGTCCTCCTCCTATTCGATCCCTCTGCCGCCCCCCCTGCGGCCGGTGTGGTCTTTGGTAAATCGAGTTCACAGACCTATGACGGTCACCCGCCATCTTTGTTCAATCACCTGCAATAAAAAAGAAAAACAAGACGTAATTAGAAATAGGTGCAAAAATGAACAAAACATAATTACAAAAAACATAGTAATACATGTATTAGAAATATATGCAAAAATGAACAAAACATAATTACAAAAAACATAGTATTACATGCATTAGAAATAATCTTCATGGTTGAAATTAGCTGGATCATAGGTCTCGTCATCACTATCAACATTGTCCAACTCATCAACACTATCCGAAGGAGGAATGTTGTCTTCATTGTCATTGCCCAAATGTAATCGCTCAAGCATTTGTATGTCCTTCAAATTTCGCACCTCGTCTCCAGCATCCTCGTCATCATCACTTTTATTGTCTACTTCCATTCCTATCTCTTCGGTTAAGTCTATGTCAAACCTCCCTTGTAGCCCCTCTTCTTGATAGAACTCTTCATCATATGTGTTTGGGTTGAAGTTGTAATCTTCATCGTTTAGGACAGGTAGTTTACCGTGTGGCGATACCTTGTGCACAATAGACCAACCCTTAAGATGCTCGGCGTCTTTGCACGCGTATGACGTATAATAAACCTGGACGGCCTGTTGAGCCACAATGTAGACATCTTTTCCTAGATAGACAGAATCCTGTCGAATCTCAACTAGCCCAAGCTTAGGGGTCCGTCTCGTTACACCAGGATGAAACCAGTGGCATTTGAATATGACAGGAGTAAGAGGTTTGGAACCATAAAATGATAGTTCATAGATTTCTTCAATTCTTCCATAATAGTCGAGTCCATCAGTGCCGGGCGTAACAACTCCGCTGTTTGTGGTTTGTCGATTGGGCCAATTCTGCTCGTAGCTTGCTGTGTGAAAACGATATCCATTCACGTCATAACCGGTAAATGACTTGACCCTAACGGCACAGCCGTTTGCAACCTATCTCAACTCATCACTTATAGGCGCATCAGTTTGGGCTTTCTGTTTGAACCAACAAATGAAATCGGGGCTCCCTGGTCCCACACCCCGTGAAAGAAGGGTATCATTTTCTTGCGGGGTAGGTTGCCTTGATCCATGCCAGGACTGACGAAGAAATTCCCTATACCAACGAGAAACAAGGGGGTTGGACGACGAAACAAGGACATACGACGAAATGAAACAAGTTCGTTCAGAACATACCGAATGAACGGTTGCACCTCGACAAGGTTGGTCAACACATATAGCATGATACTGCGCCACTCTTCATTTTTCAATTGCTTAGTGGTCGATGCACTTGCGCTTCCGAGTTGCCCTTGGAAAAGGCTGAGGTTCGATTCATTTTCGCCAGCATTGTAACGAGGGGGTGGATTATGAACGTTAGGAAGTTTCTCAGTGTAGTATTTCTCTGTGAAGTTCAACACCTCCTCTAGAATGTATGCCTCTGCAATGGAAGCCTCAATTCTAGCTTTATTTCTACATTTTTTGCGAAGAGTCTTCAGACATCTCTCGATTGGATAGCACCAACGGTTCTACACGGGCCCCCCATCCGTGCCTCATACGGGAGGTGCACAATCAAATGCTGCATCGACAAGAAGCAGGCGGGTGGAAAGATCTTCTCCAACTTACAGAGCAACACGGGTGCCGCTTTTTCCAAGTCATCAATGATGGTCCGAGAGAGCTCCTTGGCACAAAGCTGGCGGAATAAGTAGCTCAACTCTGCCAGCACTTGACAGACATGCTCCGGGACACAGCCTCGAACCATCGCCGGAAGAAGCCGCTCAATCCATATGTGGTAGTCATGACTCTTCATCCCGTTGACTCGCAGAGTGCCTAAGTTAACTCCCCTCTTTAGATTCGCTGCATACCCATCAGGGAACATTAGCTTCTTGATCCATTCAAGTACTTCCCTCCTTTGGTCCTTTTTCAAGATGAAATCGGCCTTAGGCCTTCTCCAGGTCTTGCCATGACTAGGAGGTTGCATCTCTTGATTTGGTCTATCACACAACGTTGCTAGGTCTACTCTAGCCTTTGGGTTGTCCTTAGACTTTTCAGTGTCCATGAGTGCTGCCCAAAATGCCTCGGCGACAATCTTTTCAGTGTGCATTACATCAATGTTATGTGGTAGAAGAAGGTCATCGAAATAGGGGAGCCTCGTCATGCCCGAGATATGAGTCCACATATGGTGCTCACCATATCCCACAAAACCACCTTCTTCATTGGGCACGAGAGCACCTATCTGAGCATGAACCTCGGCACCATTCATCATCCACGGTGTAGGGTTTGTCACTTTGATACCTTTCGTAAAGTTCTTGATGTCTTGTCTGAATGGATGGTCAAGAGGTAGGAATTGATGATGTCTGTCGAACGATGAATACTTGCCACCCTTCTGCAACCAAATAAACCTCATACCTTCCTTGCATATTGGGCATGGGAACTTCCCGTGAACACACCAGGCGCAGAATATCCCATACGCCAGGAAATCATGCAGGGAATAGTGGTACCAAACGTGCATTTTGAAGGTTGTCTTTGTAGCTCGATCGTATGTCCATACCCCTTCGTCCCAAGCACGGACCAATTCATCAAACACGGGCTCCATGAACACACCCATATTACTCCCTGGGTGTCCAGGAATTATCAACGACAAGAATACGTTACGTCGTTGAAAGGAGACACCGGGGGGGAGATTAAGGGGGATAACAAAGACGGGACAACATGTGTATGGGGCAGCCATCATTCCATAAGGATTGAACCCATCTGTTGCCAACACGACACGTACATTACGAGCCTCATCTGCTTTGTCATGATGTTTGTCATTAAAACAGATCCAAGCTTCACCATCGGATGGATGTACCATCTTGTCAGGATTGTACCGTTTGCCATTTTTGTGCCATGTCATCTGTTTCGTGGATTCCTCGGTCATGTATAGCCGTTGGATCCTCGGTAGGAATGGAACGTACCGTAGGATTTTCATGGGGATCGTAAGTTGCCTCTTCTGGCCATCATCAGAGTTTACCTCCAGGTACCTGGAGGATTTACACTTTGGACAGAACTTTGCATGCTCGTGTTCTTTCCTAAATAGGACGCACCCTTTCGGACAAGCATGTATCTGTTCATACGGCATCTTAAGTGCTCGAAGGAGTTTCTGTGACTCGTACATGCTCTTTGGCAGAATGTGGCCCTCTGGAAGCATGGTGCCAATCACGGCCAACATCTTATCGAAGCCAGGTCGACTCAAGTTTAACTCGGACTTCAACCCCATTAAGCGTCCAATGGCATCCAGTTGAGACACCGTTGACCGATCGTGAAGGGGTTTCTGTGCCGAGTCCATCATATCATAGAACGCCTGTGCGGCTGCCTCTATCTCCTCCTTCTCACGTCCCTCATCGAATTGTCCTTGGTGAAAGTCATCTAACATGTCTGCTACCCCGGCATCAGCATCAAAAGCCTCCACCTGTGGTCTCACCACCTCCTCTCTCATACGATGGGCTTCACCATGGTGGACCCACCGGGTGTAGTCCGACGTAAATCCATTCTTCACAAGATGTTTACCCATTTCAACCTTGTTTACCCTTCTCCTGTTTCCACATTTGCTGCAGGGACACAAAACTAGGCAATGTCCTTTAGCAGCGTTGCCAAATGCACTGTTCAAGAAAGCATCGGTCTTGTTCATCCATTCCGTGTTGTAATCACTCTGACTTCTCTAGCCTGTGTACATCCAATGACGGTCATCCATCCTCTAACATATGTATCAGCGAGTAATGTAACCATTAATTGCATCTACATGGTGTTCCTACTGTCTAATAGGTGAGGATCGGTCCTAATCCCACCCGCAGATGCGTAGATGAGGTTAGTTTCCATGCTCTACTCCTATCCGAGACAGACTTTCGGCAGCACCTCCCCACTATTCTCCAGATACACGTCCTACCAAAGAAGAGTGTGTATCTGGAGAACAACAGGGAGGTGATGCCGAAACTCTGTCTTGGACCAGAGCAGAACATGTGAACTAACCCATCTATGTATCCGCGGGCTGTCCAAAAAGCGTGGACAATCCGAAATAGATACGGTCATAGATATGCAAAGATCTGCATACCTCCAACCGTATCTCTTTTGAACGGGAGACGCCTAACTGGGTTACGCGATCTACGACAATGATACTGAAAAGAGGGGTTATACCTAGGGTGGCGGCGAGTCGCTAGCTAAGCGAGGCCGTGGCGGGTCGGTGCGATGGCGAGACGACGCAGTGCAAGTGCGGAACCCAAGCACGGTGGTGAGAACTCCGACTCAACTCCGACGGGCCCTTCTCTACAAAAATGGAACAAAATACTGTCATTTACAAAAAATTTCGGCAGAACCTCCCCTGCACGGTGAGGTTTCGAAAACCTGCAAAAAACAACGGCACGATGGCCGACAAGCACATATGGCTCAACAGAAGCCATGCAGTTTGGATATCAATCCATACAGAAGAATATATCCAAGTAGTACCACTACTTATACTACTACTTTTACTATTGCTACTACTACTACCATTGGTTCCACTACTACTACCACTATTGCTACAACTACTACCATTAGTTGTACTACTACTACCACTACTTCTACTACTACAATCACTAATTCTACTACTAATACTACCACTAGTTGTACTACTACTACCACTAGTACAACTAATACTATTACAACTACCACTACCTCGACAATAATAAGTGAGAAGGCACACCTGACGGGCGCCGGGGTAGGGGCGGCCGGCGTCGGGATCGGGCGGGGTCGGGCACGGACGGCGTCAGGGCGGGCGGTCCACGGCGCCACAGGCGGGGCCGACTGGCCCAGTGGGGCAGGGGCGCGCGCGGCACACGCACGCAGTGTGACCGGTGTGCGGCTAAGCGCGTAGGCGCTGGGCAAGGCGGGACGCGGTCGGGGAAGGTCGTCGGGCACGGCGCCGACGACGGTGGCGATGGCGCCGATCGGATAGCAAAGGCGCATCGGGGAAGGGCCGGTACAGGGCAGGGCCGACCGAGGGCACGGCGCTGGCTGGTGGTGGGCATTGGCGCTGGCTGGCAAGCGGTCGGCGGTGACAGGGCACCTTGGCAGTATGGTAAGCGGTGGCGGTGTGGCAAGGCGGCATGGTAAGGGTGCGCAGGCAGTGGGGTCGGGCGGCTGGCTCAATCGCCTGACCGACCAAAAACGATTAAGTCCTCGACAATACAGCTTTGCCGAAAGTCTTGGGATCGGGAGGCACTCGGCAAAGATTTGTTTTTTTAAAAAATTCTTTGCCGAGTGCCTCGGATCCGCACACTCGGCAAAGATTTAATTTTTTTTAAAATTCTTTGCCAGCGTCTCGGATCTGGCGCCTCGGCAAAAATTTTTAAAAATACTTTTTGCCGAAGTGCCCCTATCCTAACGCACTCAAGCAAAGGTTTAATTTTTTTTATAATTTCTTTGCCCCTGTGCTCTGCGGATGCACTTTCAAAAAGGAAATTTTTAAAAAATTAAAACACTCTTTATTTGCCGAGTGCTTGATTTTTTTTAGTGGCACTCGGCATGGCAGTTTAATTTTTGTTTTTGGCCTCAATTTTTTGCAACCCTTTTAAAGCACCGAACTCCTAGTTACAATTTGGGGATTTTTGTGGCTTTGATATATTTAGTTACTTTATTTAGTTTACTTGATTTTTTTTGAAATTAGAAATTTGAGCATGTTGTGTCACGAATAATGGAGTTTAATGATTGAGAATTGATAGTCATCTCTACATCTTGTTGTAAAAGGGATGTAGAGATGTCCTAGTTTGTAATCATATTCGTGACAACATGCACGAAATCTTCTGAAATTTTTATCATAGCCTCCGTATATGATATCAATGACATCTCAACAAGTTTCATGTTTTTCGGACTTCGCTTGCTTTTTATATAATTTAAAACACTTCACACGCAATTTCGTGCATGTTTCGTGAACAAGATGTCCGAAATTTCAGGTCCGTTCCTGGATACGGTCTCTCACAACACTCACTAACATGACTATCAATTTTCGAATCATTAAACTCCATTATTCGTACCACGTGCAGTTCAAATTTCTAATTTCCGAAAAAATTCAAGTAAACGAAATAAAGTAACTAAATATATCAAAAAGCCACAAAAAATCCCCAAATTGTAACTAGGAGTTCCTGGTGCTTTAAAAGGGCTGCACAAAAAAATTGGAGGCCAAAAACAAAAAAAAAACAAAAAAGACTTTGCCGAGTGTCGGGTTATGGCACTCGGCAAAGGGGTCTTTGCCGAGTGGCAGGAATAAGGCACTCGGCGAAGAGTGTTTTCAATTTTTTTTAAAAAAAATCCTCTTTGCTGAGTGAATCCACAGGAGCACTCGGCAAAGAAATTATAAAAAAAATTAAACCTTTGCCGAGTGCCGTGACAGGGGCATTCGGCAAAGTATTTTTTTTTTAAAAAAAATTCTTTGCCGAGCGCCAGATCTGAAACGCTCGGCAAAGAATTTTAAAAAAAATTTAAATCTTTGCCGAGTGCCAGATCTGAGGGCACTCGGCAAAGAATTTTTTTTTAAAAAAAACAAATCTTTGCCGAGTGCCTAACAGCAGGCGCTCGGCAAAGAAGGCCGTGACCGAACGACGTTACGCGGGCAGCCTATGCCGAGTGTAGAGATTTTGCCGAGAGTCTGGTGCTCGGCAAAAAAGTCCTTTGCCGAGTGTCCGTGTTTGCCGAGTGCAATTCTTTGCCGAGTGCAGCACTCGGCAAAGAAGGTCTTTGCCGAGTGCCCGATTTTTAACACTCGGCAAAGTCTCTGTTTCCAGTAGTGATATAATATAGAAGTATATATATAGGACCAAGCTAATATTGTCGTGTCTCTTTTTTGCCCTCTCTCTATCCTATATACCGCGTGTGAATATATAACACCGAATAACAAGTTCACGTAAATATATCGATCACTAATATAAGCAATATTCACATACAGCCTCTATAGTTTTGAAACTAATAAAATCGTCATTCACTACATATTTGAATATGCAGGCATTAAGGAAAAGAATGATATCAACACAGTTATCAAATTATGACAGTAAGATTAACTGTGCATTAACAATTTGGCCAAAAGTCCAATATTACATTCCTCAAGGAGACGTATAACCTTGCAGCTTGCAGGAATGAGTTAGCTGTATTTTCCAGAGTTCTGAAACAAGCGAAGAATGGCAATATATATATGGCCAGAAAACTGTGACGATGAGAATGATGGCGAGGAGCCACGCAATGGATGACGATGCCTTCTTCTCGGTGCTCGGTTCACTCCAAGCTAATCATCGTGAGGGGGAGCTATTAAATATAATAGAGACTATTAATGATTGATCTCATCATTGCTTGAATGATGTCTCACTGTTGAATGAAAATGACAATTCACAATATGAAACCTAGGTCATGCGCTGCATCAAACGAACTGCACTAAAACCACAGTACTGAAACTGAAATTCTGAATATTGCTACTACTGAGTGACTGAACTTGTTGCTGAAAACCTACAAATTAGAGAGAATTCCCTATGTACTCCTAAAAAAAATGGTTGCCCCTTCTGTGCCATTGAAATAATCATTGGAACTCCTATATCCGTTTTAAAATTTTTCTTCCCTCTAGTGCCCTTTCCGTCAGCTGGCTACTAACTTTATAGTTAGCACCGTTAAGTATTGAGGGGCACATAGGGGATTGTCTAAAAATAACCGAATGACACATGTATGAATCTTGTATTGAATATTTTAGCTTTGAGACAATAGAAAATGGAAAAATCATCAACTACAAAATTTTAGATCTCTTTGAGTACTATAACTTTGATATAGAGTCTGTCCCGTCCAAGATCACTTAGAAAATTAAAAAATTGAAAACATTATGAATGTATTTATTACGCAACTATTTTGCCAATATTGCCAACACCGTCTAACCCGCTTTGATTTTTTTTCTTCCCTCTGGGGCCCCTTTTCCTTAGGAAGTTAACGGCCAGCTAACAGAAAGGGCACCATAGGAAAAAAAATAGAGCGGATATAGGAGTCCCAACGATTATTTCAAGAGCACATAAGAGGTGACCATTTTTTCTAGCGGTACATAGGGAATTCTCTCAAAACTGAAACGATCTGCATAACAGAAATTCGCTCAGTGAACTAAAACTGTTGCTGCTACTGAGAACTGAAAGCTTCGGCGTATCCCTCCTAGAAAAAATCGTCTCAGTAGAAGACAAGAGTAGACTTATCTGTAGAAACAAATAAATCTTAAGATCCAAACAGGATAACTGCACTGAAGAAAACTAGCAAAATTGTTTAAGAGCGTGCCAAACTCAAGAAAATGATATCATGAGTAGGACTTTTTCTCGTCATCACAATGAGCATTCTTTGGCAACATAGCTTCTGTCTTTGCAGAGCTAAATTTCTACAGAGAGTTGACTTCAAAGGTACTTGCAACCAATCAGGATGCAATAGCTGCTGGTAAAAAATGCAATGACTAAGTGTTCACCATATGAAACGAAAATCTCATAGAGGGATATTGCAACTAAGATAACCAGGATATAGTTTCCCATATCACATGTCTTTATGCATCAGTTACGGATACACTGCTAAAGGTTAAAGACAAACAAAGATATCCATGATATTCGAAACTAAAATAAGTAACAATGGTCCTCTAAGTGGACCATCATAGCACTAAGTTGGACACTTACGCTACAGGCATCCTAGTTGATATCTTCTCTAGCTTGAGAATTGACTAGTTCCCACAAAAGCAAGCTTAGATACTTTAGATACCTTCCATGGTTTGCTCAAATGGTATCCTCACCATATTGTACTGGTGTCCATACTCTTTATTCTCCCTTTTTTATGAAACCGAAGAGCTCCTGCCCATATTCAAGAAAAGGGTCTTCGACAGAAAGATCAGATGCCCTGTGAAAGTTCAAACCTTCCTCCTCTTTAGGTGCCATGCATAAGCAAAACCATACACGTTTCACTGGCCCATTGTGGAATACCTAGAGTTTCCACTAGATACATCATCTCGCCTACTGTAGCTCTTCTTTCATCAGCAAGCACAAGTGTCAACTTCTTGAGCTCATTTGCTCTCTGGGTTATGTACTTAATGAACATCACCTCACTTAGATCACCATAGATCTCATGGAGAACCACCATTTTGATGTGTGACTGGACACATTCGATAGGACTGAGCTCCCTAAAAAACTCAGCATAGTGCTTTCCAGTTGGTTCATCAACACGAGCAGACTACAAAATCAGTAAAACTCTTCTATTAGTGAGAATTGATGGTAAAAATTGATGAATAATAACTGAATTAGTGTTCATATTGTCACCTCCACATGTAGGGTCTCAATGTTGGGAAAGCATCTGATGAAGCTGAGGTGATCTAAGTGAGGTGATGTTCATTAAGTGCATACACTACAGGAAAACGCCTCTTTGCCGACTGCTTGCCCCGGTCGGCAAAGGCATAAACCCAGTCGGCAAAAAGGCTTTGCCGATCGCAAAGCTCACGTGGCGCCTAAGAAGAGCGGTCGGCAAAGCCTGGGTCGGCAAAGGCGGATTTGCCGACCGCCACGTGGCACCTGATCAAAAAGCCTTTGCCAACTCTGCCACGCCATCGGCATAATAGTAATGCGTACCGCGTCGTATTGACGGCGAGCTTTGCCGATCTTTGGTTCCTCGGCGATCGGCAAAAAATTTTTTTCAAAATTGTTTGCCGACCGCCGCCAACTTTTCAGCGATCGGCAAAGAAAGAAAATATTTTTTTGAAATGTTCTTTGCCGATTGCTTTGAGTGCGATCGGCAAAGGTTTGACCTCTTTGCCGATCGCCTCAGCTTGAAGGCTTTGCCGATCTTTGGTTCCTCGGCGAATGGCAAAATTTTTTTTCAAAATTGTTTAGCCGATCGGCCTTATTTTCGGCGATCGGCAAAAGAAAAAATTTTTTTTTGAAATGTTCTTTGTTGCAATTTGCTTTGAGTTTGCGGTCGGCAAAGGTTTGACCTCTTCTTGCCGATCGCCTCCCATTGCGATTGCAAAGACTCTATCTTTGGGGTTTTTGCCCGACTTTTTGCCGATAAAGCGTCAAGCAAAAGTCGAATTTTTTTTTTTGCTTTTGTTTTACGTTTTCTCGCATCAAAACCACGCAAAATCACAAATTATAATCCAATTTCACCGAAGCACCCAGTAGCACCATTTATATCACAATTTCATCACATTTGTCGCCAACATCACCACATATATCACAATAACGCACAACATCACATATATCTCACATATATGTCACAATAACAACCACACAAGTGCATTACAACCATCACATGAAGTCCAACACGTCAGAACACCACAAGTCAACGTCCATCACACGAAGTTCAACATAACAAGTCTAGGTCCATAACGAAGAAAAGAAATACATGACAACAACTTGACGATACGGTGGATACATGATAACAGAGAATCGACAAGTACCTAGCTCGTCACGCCGTCCCCGGTCTCGTCGTCTGCTCCGCCCCAGAGCCCCGTGGTTTGCCCACGAAACCCCTTGGACCAAATCGAGGCGCTGCAGCGTCTTGCCACCCTCCGCGCCCGCCGTGACCACGAAATACGTCGGAGGAGGGCCACGCGAGGTGGATACGGTGGATAGGGTGCGGTGGTGGATACGACATCATCGATGGCGGGACTCCGGAGAGACAGTTCGAACCACCGACCGTACACTGCACAAGTTAAACGCCAAGTGATGTCATTAGTATCTGCAGCATGGACGCACAAGTTAAAGCAAGAGTCAATATACTCACCGGGTCCCTCCGGGAGCGGCGTGAGCAGAGCACAGAAAAAACTCGGAGGAGGAGGCGGTGGAGCGAACATTGGAAGAGGAGGCGGTGTAGACGCCCGAGTCTGCATGGACCGGAAGAAGCCGCCATGTTCGCATCTCGAGTGTTGTAGTCTTCTGCGAGCTTTGGCCGGTAAGCCATCTGTTGCGCCATCATCTGCGCGTGCAACGTGGCGATCCTCTCCTCCATCTTGGCCTCCATCTGGGCCTGCAATATTACATCCGCAGTGTTGATTGTATGTACAGGTGCGAAACGAGTGAACGACGAACGAAACGGCACTTACCTGTGACGCTGACTGCCGCCGGGCGCTTACGGGATGTCATTTGCCGAGCTCGTGGGCGTGGATCGAACTCAGGTCGTTGTGGGAACTGGGGACGGGTCGAGGGCGCCAGGGGCCATGTAGTAGCGGCCGTCTTTGCTTCCTGGTCCCAACCTCTGCAGGAGGTCTGTGTCCGGGGCTCTCGGCGGTGGGGTCGAACGTCTCCCGTGAGCGCCGGTGAGCCGCGATGGTGTACTCGGTGGCCTTCTCGTGGCGGTGGGGTTGGTGTACGCGCATCGGGCCCGTCCTCCGGGTTGTAGACGTTGTTCGGATCCGTCGCGCTTGCCCTTGTGAGAGAGAGGAGGTACGGTGTACTCGTTGATTTCCTGCCCACCGTGCGTCTGCGTCTGCATTGAAAACACAAACATGGTTACAAGTATTGACAATTGAGCGCAAGGATTAAGACATGAACGGACGCATACCCATCTTGTCGCGAATCGGGAGGGGTTGATTCCCTTGGTGGTGTGACACCCTCGCATCTGCTTGCGGCCGTCGACGGTCGGCGCGCCTCGCGACGCTTTCATCCGTGCGCCACATGCGCACAATCTCCGTCCAAAGATTCCACGTGGTTGTTGTCGCACCACGACGGACACACACGCATGACATCAAGTATTTGACATGCGAGAAGATTAGTGTAATGTTTCACCGAAGGAATCGAGCGAATGTTGTCATACTTAATTACACGCCAGTATTGCGCTTGGGTGAGGTCGGCCTCCCTCGAGTTCATTCTCTCGCGGATTTGGGGCTTCTTGATGTTCTCTCCAAGCACGTTGGCGTGGAAGTCGCGGATGGCCTGTCTCACGCGCCTCATGGTACAGAGTCCTTGAGGCGATCTTTGCATCATGCTCCACTTTTCGCGCCGCCTGGGCCGCTTTACCCTCCTCGCACGTGAAGAAGTCCTGCACACAGACACATCATGTAGCATTTCCTTTTTGCAAGAAGTCCGACGAATGCGTACTATTTAGCAATGCGGTGCGATGAAAGACTCACCCAAAACTCCCTCTTTATCTTTGCCGCGATGGTCTCGCCACCCTCCTCGACGAGGTAGAAGTGGGACCACTTGGTGGGCACCTTCATCTCGCCGTTGACGTTGACAAGGCCAGGGTAGTACTCCTTAATCAGGAGGCCCTGGATGCCATTGATATGGCGTGCTTGACCTGCTCCACTCACAATCTTCCAGGAACTGCACGAGTCATTAAGAACAATTGTTAGTCTTCAGTTCGATTTTTGACATGTCATATGAACAAGTAGTGAAATCAATAATGGTTACTTACGTCTGGCCCACGGGTGTGATCACCGGGCGCTGGTGGAATTGCGGCCGCACCCTAGGAAGCTGCGTGGGCCCACGCGAGTACACCTTGGCCACGCCTGACGAAGTCGAAGCCGTCTCGCCTGGTGTAGGCGCGTCGTCGCCGTCGTCGTCGCCGCCGCCCATGGCTGCTCGTCAAATCGCGACGTCGTCCCCCCCTTGCGAGGACGAGAACGGCGACCTCTGGTCGCTGGCGGCGTCGTCTCATTGGGGTGGGGACCCCCTCGGACGACCCGCGCACCAACACCTCCTCCTCCTCCTCGTCGTCGTCGGCGGTCTCCTGCGGGGGGACCTGGTACGCCGAAGCGTCTTTGCTCGATCGCGGGCCACGCCGCCGTCACTTCGGCATTTTGCCGAAAGTGCGCAATGACAAAGAACAAAATGTTAGCATAAATAAATGACAAGTACTTGTAAAGGAACATAATAATAACAATATAGTATTACATGGCCTCGTAATTATCTCCACGAACGGCAATATCTCGGGCGTGGAGTCGTCATCTCTATCACATGTGGAGATGTTCAGGTTTTAGCCACCCGACGTCGCCACTTGCTCGAAACTTTCTCAAATTTTTACCACAGCCTCCGCATGCGATGACAAGACACGTCGTCAAGTTTCGTCATTTTCGGACTCCGTTTCGATTTTATAAAATTTAAAAACACTTTTCACGCTGCAGGCTCGGCGTGTTCCGATACCAACACGGTCGAAATTTCACGCGAGGCCCTTTTACGGCCTCAACATGCTCCAAACATCATGAATATCATTTTCTCGAATCGCGGATTCCATTATTTCATGTACTGCAGTTCAAATCTGAGCTGCACGGAAAAATCAAAAGAAAGAAAAAAAATCTACGGAATATAGCAAAATAAATCAAAATGATCCCAAACTTGGAATATATCATGTACTTACTCAGATCAAGGCAACACAAAAAACTGGGATCGAAAATCAAAAAAATAAAAATTTTTTGCCGAACGCCGGGGAGGATGGCGATTAACAAAAGCTGCGCTTTTGCCGATCAACGGCGAGAGTGGCGATCGGCAAAGGTGACGATGTGTGATGGCGTCAACCATGGCCTGCCTTTGCCGATCGCAATTCTTTGCCAATCGCTGGCGATCGGCAAAAGCACGCTTTGCCGATCGCAGGAAATTCCGATTAGCAAAGGGACCTCTTTGCTTAGTATCGAAAAAAAAACAGTTGGCAAAGAAAATTGCAGTCGGCAAAGAGCCAGTTTCCTGTAGTGATAACCCAGAGAGCAAATGAGCTCAAGAAGTTGACACTTGTGCTTGCTGATGAAAGAAGAGCTACAGTAGGCGAGATGATGTATCTAGTGGAAACTCTAGCTATTCCACAATGGGCCAGTGAAACGTGTATGGTTTTGCTTATGCATGGCACCTAAAGAGGAGGAAGGTTTGAACTTTCACAGGGCATCTGATCTTTCTGTCGAAGACCCTTTTCTTGAATATGGGCAGGAGCTCTTCTGTTTCATAAAAAAGGGAGAATAAAGAGTATGGACACCAGTACAATATGGTGAGGATAACATTTGAGCAAACCATGGAAGGTATCTAAAGTATCTAAACTTGCTTTTGTGGGAACTAGTCAATTCTCAAGCTAGAGAAGATATCAACTAGGATGCCTGTAGCGTAAGCGTCCAACTTAGTGCTATGATGGTCCACTTAGAGGACCATTGTTACTTATTTTAGTTTCGAATATCATGGATATCTTTAATTGTTTGTCTTTAACCTTTAGCAGTGTATCCGTAATTAATGCATAAAGACATGTGATATGGGAGACTATATCCTGGTTATCTTAGTTGCAATATCTCTCTATGAGATTTTCGTTTCATATGGTGAACACTTAGTCATTGCATTTTTTACCAGCAGCTATTGCAGCCTGATTGGTTGCAAGTACCTTTGAAGTCAACTCTCTGTAGAAATTTAGCTCTGCAAAGACAGAAGCTATGTTGCCAAAGAATGCTCATTGTGATGACGAGAAAAAGTCCTACTCATGATATCATTTTCTTGAGTTTGGCATCCTCTTAAACAATTTTGCTAGTTCTCGTTAAAATATATAACATGTTTACATCTGGCGGGTATTAATGTTTGTTTGCTGATATTGCTTTCCTTTGTTTGCTGTCACCTTTGTTTCGTTGCATGAGTTTGCCTGCTGCTAGCACAATTGCTGCAGGCAACTTAACTTTATTTTTAACATGTCTTTGCTGCTGTTGGCAACCACTTTAGCTGGCTGGTGTGTGGGTTGCCCACCCACATCTGGAATTTGTTTCTACTTCGAGCTAATGTTAAGTGAGTATAGGTAGCTGTCTTATCTTGTACTCTCTTTTGATTCCAAATTGTAAGTGTTTTGGCTTTTCTAGGTACATAGCTTTTGCTATATACCTAGATATACATGTCTAAATACATAAATAAAACTATAGATCTAGAAAAAACAAAAAAACTTGCAGTTTGGATTGGAGGGAGTAGTAATTTTTAGTGCTTGAATGAACTTGCGTGCTGGCTATGTCAGGTAATCTTCTCTTGGTGGAAGAACCTATAGTGAGGTTGATATTTCAATTTTATTATCTACGATTTTGATCAACCCTGCTCTAGTCACTTGATGACTTGTGAACTGTGACACAGGTAGCTGTCGGTTAAGAGGGTAATCAATTACTTTAAAAAGAAGAGAGTGTAATATAATCAATTAAGAGAAAAATACACTAGCTGCCACCGATTTTGTTAA
The DNA here is from genome assembly GCA_904845875.1 of Miscanthus lutarioriparius. Lineage (NCBI taxonomy): Eukaryota > Viridiplantae > Streptophyta > Magnoliopsida > Poales > Poaceae > Miscanthus > Miscanthus lutarioriparius. Next base: position 47,404,338 of record CAJGYO010000006.1, read on the forward strand.
CGTTAAACTTTGGGTAATGGCATGACTTATAAGGAATTCTCTCTTAAACTTGTCCTACTGTCATTAGGTCTCTAAACTTTAACATGCACATTATTTATGAACATAAACTTGTTAAGTGTACCACCAAGGTCTAAATCAATCTAATCAGCATAAATTTGCCTAATTGTATGTGAGACACTGCATTTGAAATGTAGGCTTTGTCCTAAAGTTTAAGGTATATTAAGAATTTTGCCCTCCTTTGAGGATCTATTTGGAGCGTAGGATTCTCAAAATATAGAAATATGAAAAACGTAGGATTAGAGTTGCATAGAACTTACAGTCCTATAGGAATTCAAAATGCATGAAAGTTTCTATTGTGACATTTGCATCACAGAAAAAAAAACTAGAATCTAAGAGAGATAGACATAAAGAAAAGTTTTCATGAGGGCTAACATCGTGCTAGTTTTCCTCCAAAAATCTTTGTTCCAAAGGGGGCCTTGAGTTTTTAGTGTGTGTTTTAGAGGTCTCTATCGGAAAAGCAAGGGTCTTTGCTATAACAAATCCTCTATTTCAGTCTAGAGGTACGCCTTTACGTGATGGGTGGGCATCTCGAGCTTCATTTTGTAGCGGCACATATAATTATTGTTTTTGAGGCGCCGTGGCGAGGCGAGGCGCCCGACCCCCTTCACAACGCCTAGGCGTTTGTGGCGGACGCCTAGGCGACGCCATACATACATTGTAAGGTGTTGTAAGTTAGAATTTTATATACTAGAGCAGCACATACATACCTCGTTTGTTGCCAATTCTTGAGCCCATGTTCCTTTCTTTCCTTTCCAAAAGCTCTTCTCCCATGTAGCATCCATCCCCTTGAAGGAAATTGCATGACAATTACAGAATTCAACAATCAAACAGGTTATCAGTTGCTGAGAATTAAATAGGAAACAATACACAAGAGGCAAGATAACAAATTAGCAAGCATTAGTGCATGCATGAGCATGACAAATGACATCATAGTCTGTCTCAAATAGTTCACAAACTTAGAATGAAGTACTGAACTCTAAAGCATACTAATTAAGTCAACTACACCAAAGCCATACAACAGGAGTGCAGGACAACACAAAAGTACAGCAAGGGTGTAGGACACAAAAGAATCCATCAGCAAGAGTGCAAATCTCTGTTTCAGCACTCAAAATCCATCATCAAACTCATCGTGATCAACAGCCTTGTCTTCTTCAGTAGCAGGAACATTGCCATCTTCTTCACACTTGCTCACTTCCACATCATCACGTGGGTCTTCAACTTCATCTTCCTCTTCTCCATCTTCAGTAGCAGGAACATGAACATCTCTTGAACGACTATAATGTTGAGTAGCAGTAGCTCTCCTAGGAAGATTACGACCCTGCAGCGCTTGTGATGCACCGGTGGCTTCATCAACATGCTACCATGTGAGGTCATTGACAGCATCAGACCTTCGAGCATTCGGAATGGGCACATGCAATGAATCAACACATTCATTATCCCAATCAAACTCCTCAATAATCAAAGGGTCATATTTCTTGGCTGTCTTCTCATGCATAAGCTGAACCCTTGTTCTCATCTTCCGATTGTATGAAAAAAAATATTATTCAATCTCTTGTGCAGTAGCCTATTCCTTTTCTTTGTATGCATCTACAAATAAAAAATCAGATGGGAAGCAGTATGGCACTATAGGAAGCAGTATTCCTTTTCTTTGTATGCCTTACGTTTTTTTGTTCTGTACAACAGTAAACTAAGCCCGTGTTTAGTTGGCCGAAGTTTGGATTTTGGGCTACTGTAGCACTTTCGTTTTTATTTGGCAAATAATGTTTAATCATAGACTAATTAGGCTCAAAACGTTCGTCTCGCGATTTCCAACCAAACTATGCAATTAGTTTTTTCGTCTACATTTAATGCTCTATGCACATATCGGAAAATTCGATGTGATGGCTACTGTAACACTTTTTTGGATTTTGGGTTTGGAACTAACGTGGCCTAAGGAAAGGACACAAGTGAATGGCACTATGGTAGAGGCAGACATTATACTAATCAAAGAAAGATCCTTGTGCTTTGTGTTGTAGCAGGGTGTGTGACGGCCCAAGCACAAGCAGCCATTTGAATATGTGAGTGACAACCCATATAATATAAAAAGCAAGCATCGGCAGTTCATCTTACAATATTCAGAGGCTCAGAGCAGAGTACATACAGGCACACACCATGAGCAAAAGCAGAGCAGAGTGCAGAATAAATATTTAGAGCAAGGGAGGAGGCAGGGACAGGCATGCAGCATCAGCATACAAATTTTAGATCAATAGCAAAGCATGAGGCATATAATATTCAGATCAAAAGCAGAGCAGCAGAACACGAGGCATACTATATTCAGAGCAAAAGCAGAGCACGAAGAACAGATAACACTACAAGAGTACACGCCTAGGAGTTGGCCTAAGGGAGACCAAAGACAGAGAGGAGGCAGGGGACATACCAGGCGGAGGCATAGACACGAGACGGACGGACAAGTGCGATGCGGATGGACCTGCGGACGGCGACTCGAAGCGGACAGACAGGTGAGGTGTGGATGGACCTGCGGATGGCGACGGTGACTCAAAGCAGAGAGGAGGCAGGGAGCGTCCAGGCGTAGGCTGACGGCAGACGGTCGACGGAGGCGGGCGAGCAGCTGCAGATGACCGACGAGTGCAGGTCCGGCCGGTCGACGGAGACAGGCGAGCAGGTGCGGACTGCTACTGGACTTGCGCAGCCAGGCGGAGATGCAGGGGCAGCCTCGTGGGAGATGTGGGCAGCCGCTGGACTCGAGCAGACGAGCAACAAGCGGAGATGTAGCGCCGCCGCCGCCAAGAGTTCCCGCCCTCGGCCTTCTCTTTTCCTCTCCCTCTCTCCCCCGTGAAGCTGCCCTTACCCGCAGTAAATGCCACCAAGCGGAAATTTCCGCACAAGAGCATATATATCCCACCATGGTCTTCAGCGTGGCGCCTTTCGATTTCCCGCCCGACGCCATTCGCGCCTAGGCGTCCGCCCGACGCCATTTGCGCCTAGGCGACGCCTAATCCTATGAGGCGGACGCCATACCCACGGACGTCATGGCAACCCCGACGCCCAGCACCTCTACCACGCCTTGTCGCCTAGGCGACGCCTCATAAACCATGCATATAATCACTTGCTGAATAAGAGCATCTCCAAGAGGCTTTATAAATCTCACTCTCAAAATCATCATTTGGACAATCATTTGCATAAAAATCGTTTTGTATATCTTTTCACTCTCCAACAATTTCTCTATATCTCATGCGCACTCTAGAGAGCCATTCTCATTTTCTATATTTGGCTAGCGAAAAATCCGGAATAGAAAATAGCTATATTAGATGATCATTTAGAAAAGCTGTTGGAGGATGGTTTTTCACCAAAATTTCTATTCCTAGCATTTAGTAAGGATATGGAGAGTCTCTTGGAGATGCCTTAGATCCAAAATGATATGCTTAGCAATGCAAGTTTAGGGACCCAGACGAAGATTTTATGAGTATATGGCCCTAGATATCACCAGAGGGACAAGTCAGGACTGTATATACATTTTACTCATCAATTAAGACCGAGCCATGTTAGTTGTAATCTGCATAGATTGTGAAATCTTGCTTAGCTTTGCAAAAAACTTTTGTACCAAACCGATAACTAGATTTGCTTCTAATGGGGATCTTGCTTACTTCATGTTGACTCCCTTGTGATGCCCAATCGTACAACAGATTGACATTATGTTTGTCAGTTTGTGACGCTGTGCTGTTGTGAAATTTTTACCCTGAGCTCTGTCGAAGCAGATGCCAACGAAGCCATTTCTACGATTCAAACTTGGCAGAATATGTGGTAGTGGAAAATTATAGCCACTTCTACGATTCAAACTTGGCAGAATGTGGTACCAAAGAATGAAAGGATCCACCTAGGGTGTTCCAGTGATATCACTACCGGAAACCGGCTCTTTGCCGAGTGCTTTTATGTTTGCCGAGTGCATTTCCTCGGACACTCGGCAAACAATCCCTTTGTCGAGTGCTGCGAAAAAAATACTCGGCAAAATAATTGCACTCGGCAAACGATGCAAAAAAAAACACTCGACAAAGTTCGACACTCGGCAAACTAAAAAAAAACACTAAGCAAAACTAGGCACTCGGCAAAGAAATATGTTTGCCGAGTGTAACTATTTAGCACTCGACAAATAATTTTATTTTATTTTCTTTTCTAACCTTGAAACTTTTTTACTCTCCACATACAACATGTGGTATTCCATATTAAAATTTGGTATATTTGTGGATCTGTTTGCTATATTTAATTAATTTATTGCATTTTAAGGAATTTTTTGGTATAAGTCAAATTTGAACTGCATTCAAATAATAGAATAAAATGAGTAAAAAAATAATATTCATGTTATTGAGTCCAGTGTGAGGCCTTACCCAAAAATGAAAAAAAAAATTGAACATCTTGTTCAGGAAACACGACCACGAACGTGTGGCCGAATGCTTTTTAAATTCTAAAAAAAGCAAACGAAGTCTAAAAATCATGAGATTTTTCATGATGTGATGATATCATACGTGGAGGCTGTGGTAAAAAATGGAGAAGGTTTTGCACAATTAGTCAAGTACGATGTTTACAAACCGAAACATCTCAGGAGAAGAATCGTAGCGTTGAGAAGCAATCGGTAAGATTTAGAGTCAAAGTGACGGTCGAATTGGGGTTTGACTTCAAAACTTTTTTGTAGAGGCAATAGGGAACATAGATTGTTTCATGAGAAAATTTTGGTAATTTTTTGGATCCGTTTGATAATTTTAATTTATTAAGTACAATTATAGAATTTTAATTGATATAAATTAAATTTGAGCTGTAACCGCATAAAATAATGGAATCATATTCGTATAAAAATCATATATATATTGTTGAGTCAATTTGGCTAGGTATTTTCAAAGTACATCGAACAAAAAAGAAAAACACGTTATGGAAAACAAGGAAATGAAAAAATAACTAATATATTTGCCGAGTGCCCAAAACCCTAGACACTTGACAAAGACAGCTTTACAGAGTGTCCTCGATCCGACACTCGGTAAACTCGGCGTTATAAAGTCTCCCGGCCCTCTCTTGGCGCCGCCCCCTCCCCTCCCTTTCTCTCTCTCCCTTATCTCTTCCAGAGAACACGCATATAGGGAAAGGAGAGGAGGCGTCGGCCTCCTGGGTTGGCTTAGGCAGGCCCGCACTGCGCCCCAGTGCTCGCCGGTGGTGGTGGCCGGCCGGGCCGGCGGTGGTGGCCCCAGTGCCGCATCCGCACGCGTTGTTCGTGTTCGCCGCTGGGGACGTCAACGCACCCAGGCTCGGCCACCTCCACACCGTCTAGCTGCTCTCCTCCACCACCGCCTCGCTCTCCCAGCTCACCGCCGACGCACACCTCCTCGCCGCGCCCGTGCCGGCCCCCTCCTCCGCCGGCTTTGGTTCCGCCCTCGTCTCCCGACTCTGTGGGCTCCGCGGCCTCCCGCGCCGCCGCGCTGGAGGAGCTGGCAAGCACCTCGCCTGCGCTGCCGGTGCCCTCCGCAGCCATGGCCGTTTCCACGGTGGCGGCGCTGCTCGACTCCGCCGCTGGCTGCGGCGGGGACCTCCGCGAGCGTGCCGTGGCCACGCTGGCTGCCCTGGCATCCTCCGACGTCGTGCGGCCTTCCCTGGCGCAGGAGGCCGACGCCGTGGTGCCGCACCTATGCCACGCGCTCGAGTCCGGGTCCGACGCGGAGCACGCGAGCGCGGCAGGGTGGCGGCGCTCTGTCCGCCTGCGCCGGCTTCACCCCGGCGGCGCAGGCCGCGGCGGCCGGGGTGCTCCGCAACCTCACGGCGTTCCCGGACCTCCTCCCGGCGTTCCGCGATGAGGGCGGCGCGGTGCGTGGTTGCGGCACAGTTTCGGGAAATGGGAAATGGGCGTGGTGGTGGCGGTGGCGGTGGGGGAGCCGCGGGCTTGCAATGGTGGTTTTTTTATATTTTTCGAAAAGTCTTTGCCGATTGTCGGTTTTAGCACTCGGCAATTGCCGAGTGCTCGACAAAAAAACACTTGACAAAGACAGCTTTGTTGAGTGCCGTTTGCCGAGTGTAACACTCGGCAAATTCTTTGTCGAGTGTTTTTAGGCTTTTGCCGAGTGTCCTGGGCACTCGGCAAACCTACTGTTTCCGGTAGTATAGGGTTTCTCGGTCCATCCCCGTGACCATTTCAGCCTAAAATCCAAATCCGACCAAGCAGCATAAAGATTGATTCTCAAGAAATTAACGTCCTTGTTCGTTTCGCTGAAATTTGGTTGCTGCTGATGCTGATTTATTGTGAGAGGAAAAACACTGTTCCTTCGCTGAAAAGTACTGCTAAAGTAATACTGAAAAATAGGGCGAACGTTTACTCTTTTTTTTTGGCGCCCTGCACATGTAACTCCCTTATTAATAATAAACGCCGGCGGTGTACCGTATCTTAAAATAAAAACTTTGTGACTTCCTGATTTCTCACCGAGCACATACATATCTTCACTGTGCGCAGCTACAATCTTCAATACGAGCAATGGAAACTAGTCGAGTAGAATCAAACGGCAGGCTCAAGACATTACAGAGAACCACAATCATATCAACAATACACAGAATCTGTGGTTGCCAATATGACGTTTTCCAGTTCCAATTATGCCCAGGATACAGTACATTTCCACTGAGAAACTAGCCAGTGACAACATTAGGAGGTAGTCAACTCAAGAGCAGCTAAGCAGAATCTATATTTTCAATAGTGAAATGTCAAGCAGCATTTTGCATGAGTTATATACCTCTCCTGATTCACTCAGAACTGTACTCACACTTATCAAGCTGATACTATCAAGACAACGCGAGACAACATTCTGGGGAATGTCTAGCAAGTATACACTGAATGACAAAAAAACAACTGACCAGCTCAGGAGAATAATAGATCGGTCATGTACTTGGGCCTCACCAATCAAAGGGGTCACTAACAGAAAGATCGGATGCTCTCTGAAAGTACCAGGCGCCATGGGCGGATCCAGCAGGGGGGGGGGGCCACCCATACCGAAGCAGTGCAAATTACTGTAGAGCCCTTATAAATTTTTAGGCAAAGTTCTATAGTGTAGGGGGGGCTGAGACTTAAGATCGAGCAGCAGTGTTGTTCAGCCCCCTACAATATTTCCTGGATCCGCCGCTGTCAGGCGCTGTCTCCCTCACGGACGACTGCCAACAGAGTAGGGCATTCGCTGGCTCGTTTCGCCATGGTCAGAGACTTCAACTTGGTGAGCATCTCATCCACTGAGGCTTGATCTCCATTGGCCAATACAATCACAAGCTTCAGCAGCGATTGTGCCCTCTCTAGGATGAACTTGAGGAACGCGAGCTGGCAGCGCTCTCCTCTGAATTTGTCAAACACCACCTTGGTGATGTGTGTCTCTAGGCAGTCGATGGAGCCAACCTCTTCCCAGAACTTCGAATTGAGCTTGCCATCTGGCTCCTAAGCTTCATGAGACTGCAAAAATCACCGTGTGTGTATATGTGACTCCACTAACAATGGTGATAATGCTCGAGGGTTTCGAAAGAGAGATTGAAATTAATAAGCTATAACGATATGGGGTGAATGGGATCTCACCAGAACATGCAATGTCTCCACATTGGGAAAGCATCTCAGGAAAGTGGGTAGCATCTTAGCTTCCTTGCGGATTCTGAATTGTACCTTCAAGGCCAAGATCTTGACACTTGAACCATGCTAGATGGGATCATCTTTGTTCCACTCTACCATTGTTTTTGAGGCGTCGCCTAGTCGTCGCCTAGGCGACAAGGCGTGCTATGGGCGTTGGGCGTCGGGGTCGCCATGACTGCCGACGGTATGGCATCCGCCTCACTCGATTAGGCATCGACTAGGCGAGGAATGGCATCCGCCTGACGCCTAGAGCCTTGTTGCAGACGCCAGATGCGAACTCGCGGGGGAAAAGCGCCAAAATCACCATGGCCCCACGGGAATCGAACGTGCGTCCGTGCCAAAAGCAAAAGGGCAGGAATTGACCCGGCATATACCGCTCTTCGCGCGCGAAATCTCCCGCTCGAGGCTTTTACCGCGACTGCAGGCGAGGGAGAGGAAGAGAGAAGGGGTGGCGGACATCGAGCTCCGCTTAGGCTGCTCCTCCTCTTTTCGAGTCCACCGGCGGTCATGCCATGAGCCGCCCTGCATCTCCGCATCTTGGCAGCGTTAAGCTCTGCTCTGCATCTCCGCACACGTCTGGGATGAAGTCCGCTTGCTCGAGTCCTTGTTACCGTCGGCCGTCCGCAGACGTGTCATAGTCACCCGTCCGCACTTTGCCTGGCTTGAGTCTCCGCCGCGCCGCCTGCACTGCCCGTCTCGCCTAGTAAGTGTGTTTTTGTCGCCTCTATTTTGGTCCCTAAATCCTAGCCCCCACCACCTCCTCCGCTTCGGTCCCCTGAATCTCCTAGCCCCGTCTTTGCCTCCTCTGCTTACGGTCCATGTACTCACTCTCTGAATATTGCTGCTTTTTATATTAATATTGGCTGTTACATACTCACATACGGAGGAGACTAATGCCCTTTCTTTCTTGGGTTGTTATTTTCTTAGACCTTTATAAACAACACACGAAGCACAAGGATCTTTCTTTGATTAGTATAATATCTGCTTGGTTCTTTCTTTAATCTTTACACTTAGAAGGTTCTTCCTTTGATTAGTATGATAATTCTTGATTAGTAGTGCTCTCTTAGCCATACAGTATTGTGCTGGGCTCAAGAATTGGGAACAAAGTTGTATGTGCTGCACTAGTATCTAAAATTCTAGCTTACACAACGTCTTCATGGCTCCTAAATTGTGCGTATGACGTCGCCTAGGCGTCCGCCACAAACGCCTAGGCGTTGTGAAGGGGTAGGGCGCCGCGCCTCGCCACAACGCCTCAAAAACCATGCACCCTACAGCACAATTGAGAACCATTACTGCCATGGATTAAAATTGAAGGTAACATTTGGATCGATGGCACATATAGATATAGATAGAGCTATGCTTATGCAATTATGAATTATGCAATGTAGGAGGAAACAAAGGAGAAAGAGATACCTCAATTATGGTGCTGCCAATCTGAGTGGTGGATGCTTGGCTCGGTGTAGCCGAGCACCTTGAGCTCGATGGCGTGGCCAATCCCGACCACAGTGCGGAAGGTGACGGAGCCGATGATCATGCATTGGCACACCGCCACAGGATTAAGCGCTGAGGCGCGGGGCAAAAACCACGTCGAGCTCATCCGCCGGGGACTTCCGAAAGACAAGGCCTTTGAGAGTCTGCAGGTGTGGATCCGGACAAAGCGGTGTGGTAGAGGTCGGCGATGATGGTGAACTTCTCGAGCACGGGCTGGGGCTGCGGCGTAGGTGGTCGATGTCCCGGCCCGGATGATGGTAGCGTAGAGTCCAATCTCCTGGAGGCGGGGGAACACGGCGGCGCGGCCTCGCGGGAGGGCGGCGTGTTAGGATCGAATGTGTGTACCTCTGTGTAACCCGTAGATCCGGTGTGAGCCTTCTCACACTTTGCGAGGATTCACCGCTCTGTCCATGACGCCGCAGCAGCTTGGACGCCGGTGTAGGGGCAACTCCGGGTCGGTGGCGAGACGGCGAGGTAGCGATGCCGTGGAGATCCAGAGGGGACAGTGATGACCCTGCAGTGAGTCGACGGCGGTGGTGGCGGGCTCATCCCGTCGCTGGCAGCACGTCTTTAGATCGGATTAGGGTTTTCTTTGGTGGGTGTGGCGGCTCCGTCGAACCTCGTTTCTTAAGCCCAGTCCCCACTCCTCTATTTATGTGCTGTGCGACAGGGGCCCACCAACCAGTTAGGGTTGGGCTCCCCCGATTAGGGAGCAGAGGCAAGGGCCCAATAGGCCGTTGGGCCTATTGGTGGAGATCAACTAATATTCTCTCCCTTGATCTCATTCCATCTTTCACTTTCATATCATTTACTTTTGTTCATTCCATTATAGATTAGCTCATAGAGCATGTCTCATCGTCACGGTCCATTGCCGATAGACTTAACAGCTACAACTCACTACTATGTTCTGAAATAGATACTTATCTTTGGGCCTTCTTTTGTCCAGGAATATTTTAGGCTTTCCCTTAAACCCAAGCTAGCTACATGTTCTCTGAACACCATGTCCTCTGAACATGTTGGGTGGTAAGCCTTTTGTAAGCGGATCCACGAGCATTATTTCTGTTCTTATATGCTCAAGACTTATGACTTGATCCCGGACTTTATCTTTCATAACATAATACTCTATGTCAATGTGTTTGGCAGCACCACTTGACTTATGTTGTGAGCATCCTTTACTGCCAGATTATAATCGCAGTATAACTTTAATGGTCTATAGATGTCGTCAACCACCTTCAAACCGGGTATGAACTTCGTTAGTTAGTTCACCTGCCCGTTGCCTCATAACACGCTATGAACTGTCATACATTGTGGACGATGTAGTGACAGTTTGCTTTGAGCTTTTCCATGAAATAGCTCCCCTTTGCGAGATGATAGAAAATCCACGTCTGGATATGCATTCACTCTCGCATAATCAGAATCTGAATATCCCACCATGTGGCGTGAATCAGATCTTCTATATGTCATCATGAGGCCTTTCGTTCCTTGCAAATAATGCAAGACTTTCTTTACTAATTTCAGTGTTCTATTCCAGAATTGCTCTGGAATCTGCCAAGTAAAACCCGGTAACAAATGCCAAGTTAGGGCGTGTACATACTTGAGCATGTTGCAAGCTTCCGACAGCTGAAGCATATGGGACCACTTTCACTTTATCAATTGAGCTCATATTGGTTCCTGGGGCATTGAAAATCCCCATATCTGTTGCCCTTGACTATAGGAGCAGGTGAGGGACTACATTTGTGCATACTAAATTTCTTTAAGATCTTTTTCATGTATGCCTTTTGTGACAGTCATTATACCCTTTTCTTCTATCTCGGTGAATCTCGATCCCTAGAACGAACGAGGCTTCGCTAAGATCTTTCATATCAAATTTCTTTGTCTCCAGTAGTAGACTGACATCACTACTAGCAAGTAAGATATCATCTACATACAGGACAAGGGAGATAAACTTCCCATTATTAAACTTTGTATTGACACAATTGTCATCTACATTCTCTTTACTTTGTATAGACACAATTGTCATCTACATTCTCTTTACTTTGTATAGACACAATTGTCCCCTACATTCTCTTTAAACCCAAAATTCTTTATTGTCTGATCAAACTTCAAGTACCACTGTCTTGAAGCTTGTTTTAATCCATGAATGGATTTCTTTAGGCGGCATCCCATTCGTTCTTTTCCTTCCATGACAAAACCTTTCGGTTGTGCCATGTTAACATTTTCCTCCAAGTCTCTGTTGAGAAATGCTGTCTTTACATCCATATGATGTAATTCTTAATCGTAATGTGTCACTAATGCCATTAAGATTCTGAAGGTAACTTTACATGAGACTGAAGAAAAGGTCTTATTGTAATCAATCCCTTCTCTTTGTATAAAGCCTTTTGACACAAGTCACCCTTTATATCTCTCTATATTCCCTTGAGAGTCAAGTTTTGTTTTGTAGACCCATTTACAGTCTACTGTTTTGGCTCCTTTAGGATTTATTTCCAAGTCCCAAACTATATTGGCATTTATTGATTTCATTTCATCTTCCATGGCCTCAAGCCACTTTGATGAATGATTACTTTTCATGGCTTATTCAAATGAGGTGGGATCATCCTTCATTTGAAATTCTTTAGTGTTGTACACTTCATAATCAGCAGAAATAGCTGATTTTCTAACTCTTTGAGACCTTTTAGGGGCCTCCACATTTAGCACATCTTCTGTTTGAGGCTGTTGTTGCTCCCCCTCGTGTGTGGCAATTGGTTCTATTGGATCCTGAATAACAGGTTCCTCATTTTCATTCATTGTTGCCACAGGTGGGATAACAACAGGTGCTGGCACCACAGTATTTAGTACTGTCGGTGCAGCGACAACAGGTAGTGAGAAAAATGGCCCATGAATCATTAGAGTGGGCGCAAACACCCGCTTCACTTCAAGGTCAATTTCTCGAGCTACCATGCTCCCCCTCATCAATTCATCCTCTAGGAAGACAATGTGTCTCGTTTCTACAAACTTTGTATGTCTTTCTGGACAGTAGAAAACGAAAGCCTTTTGACTTTTCTGGGTAGCCAAACAAATGGCAACTTACTGTTTTGGGATATAACTTCTCAATGTTTGGGTTAAACACTTTAGCCTCAGCAGGGCTCCCCCACATTCACGGAAGTGGATTAGCGAGGGTACTCTTTCTGTCCACAACTTATACGGTGTTTTGGGCACCGACTTTCTTAATACTCTATTGAGAATATGAATGGCGGTTTTAACACCTCCATTCATAGGCTCAACTATAGGGTGGAGTGCCTTATCATACTGCCCACCATATCCATCAGGGTACGATTGATTCTTTTAGCTACTCTATTCCGCTGAGGTTCGCCCGGTGTAGAATACTGGGCTACTATGCCATTCTTTTAGGGTATGCTGACCGTAGTACTCCTCCACGGTCAGACCTGACTATCTTAATCTTTAATATCTTAAATTTATCCAATACATCTTTTCTTTCTTTGATTGGATAAATATAGCCATAATGGGAGTAATCATCTGTGAATGTTATGAACGAATCATAACCATCCACACTCTTTACAGAAAAGCTGACCACAGATGTCAGTGTGAATAATCTGTAAAAAATTCCTGTGCTTCGTTTGTCATCTTTCTTTATATACTTTTCTTTTATGCATTCTCTGCATTGAATTTAATCTGAGAGCTCTAATGGAGGAAGAATATCATTCTTAACTTGTCTTTCTATTCTCCCCCTCGAAATATGGCCTAAACGACAGTGCCATAATTTCGACAACGCATCGTGAGCTCTCTTATGCCATCATTTCCAGAGTAACACTCTGTGACCAGCTTTATCAGCTAAGTGGCATATGTCTTTGAAGAGTCAGTGAACTGCTCTTTATTCTATCGAGGTACTCGGTGACCGTGTCACATTCTGGAATTAAGCCCACAATTGTAGGTTCAATCATGTTCTTTATCACAGCTAAATATTTCTTGTTTGCAGTGACCCACTTCCTATGCTCAAAAGTCATAGGATATCTTTTGGGATTCAAAATCCCTTTCTTTAGTTGCCCAAGTGGCATCATTCTCTTTTGTCTCCCTCACCGGTGCCACAAACTCAGTGGAACACGGTGAGGTGACTACCCAGTCCACCTCAAACAAGATGAAAACCAGGTCAAATCTTTTCTTAACATAAAATTAACACCATTTGCATGCTTTGATTCCAACGTTGGTTAAAATCAAAACATACAACTATTCTTATACACTAATTCTACATCACCGTTGGGCAGAAATAGAATTAATGCATAAATCTTTAACTTTCATAACTGTTCTTACACACTAATTCTACATCACCGTTGGGCAGAAATAGAATTAATGCATAAATCATTAAAATTAACATATGTTCTTATACACTAATTCTACATCACCGTTGGGCAGAAGTAGAATTAATGCATAAATCATTAAAATTATCAACTTTTCTTATACACTAATTCTACATCACCGTTGGGTAGAAGTAGAATTAATGCATAAATCATTAGCATTACGATATTGTTATTAACAACGTTGGTCAGAAAAATAACAACATCATAATCATGTCAAAACTCTTTTTCTCCAATTAAATAGCACATTGGTTCAAATTAATTGGAGAATCAATATTTTCTTTAGCAGCGGAAAAATTTTCCTTTTCTCCAATTAAATACCACATTGATACAAATTAACTGGAGAATAAATCATTTCTCTAGCTATGAAAAAACTTCTCCTTTTCTTGAATTTTACCCACAGGGAAAATTGTATTTTCTATTTCCTTTAATCCTTTTCCAGGAAATGAACATTTACTGTAAAAACTTTTCTTTTCTCCAGTTTAAAATACCTTTTCATATTTTCTTTAAGCCTTTTATCTATTTTCCAGGAAATAAAAACTTTACTGGAAAATGAAAAAACAAAAAACTGATTGATTCTTTCTCACTGTTCTTTGATTGAGCTGGAACTGCCACAGTGGCCCGGCCCACCATTGCCTTTCACTTTCGCTGCGCGTCTTGTGACCTAAACATAACTTTGGCTCTGGGCCGCAAAGCGGCTTGCTTTGCTCAGGTGCCACTTTGAAATTTGAAAAGCCGCCCGTGCTTCCATCGCCGTCAGATCTCATCCGACGGCCATCCGTTCATCTCGGCCGAATAAAAACCTCCTCCGGCCGCGGTTAGCAAAACCCTAGCGTTCATTCGGTTCTTTCCTTTCTCTCTCTGTCTACGCCGCTCTCTTCTCTCTCGGCCTTGCCCGCAACCGCAACCGGCGGCGAGCGGGCGAAAATGGAAGAGAGAGAGCAGCCCGGCGCCGGCCTGACCCCCCTCGCCAGGCGTCTGCGCTCCCATGGGTGAGCGCGCCGCCCGTCGAGCGGCCCGACCATGGCACACCCGTGTGGCTCGAGTCCAATGAGCGGACACCGGAGAGTTCGGCCTTCTTTTCCCCGCGCGCCGTTGGTTCTTTGACGGCGAGGTAAGCCAAATCGGCTCTTTCTCTTTCCCTTTCTTCCTTCTGGGATTAACCCGATTTAGGGATGGGATCATGATTTAGGGTTAGGGTTCGGGATGGGGTTTCACTGTTCATCTTCATACGCCGACGAGGCGACAGCCCTTCCCTTCTTCCCCTTGTTCTTTTCGATTTGGATTGATCTTCTCTCTTTCCGTTTCATTGTTCATCCAAAATCGAGATCTAGGGTTAGGGTTCGGGTTTTCAATTGATTTCTTTTCTTTTCTTATTTATACCGAATCCCTCTTTTCTCCTTCCTTTACTTCTTCTCTGATCCGAACACGGATCTGTTCTTTCTTGCCGTGTCAGTGCGGCACTTTTCCCGCGCGGTGGCGGTGGTGACCGGGGTTCCAGTGACCTCCGCCACCCCCGGTCCCTTTTCCTTTTCTTTTACCCGGTTAGGGTTAGGGTTACACAGAGACAACCTGCTCTGGTACCATTGTTATGATCGAATGTGTGTACCTCTGTGTAATCCGTAGATCCGGTGTGAGCCTTCTCACACTTTGCGAGGATTCACCGCTCTGTCCATGACGCCGCAGCAGCTTGGACGCCGGTGTAGGGGCAACTCCGGGTCGGTGGCGAGACGGCGAGGTAGCGATGCCGTGGAGATCCAGAGGGGACGGTGGTGACCCTGCAGTGAGTCGACGACGGTGGTTGCGGGCTCATCTCGTCGCTGGCAGCACGTCTTTAGATCGGATTAGGATTTTCTTTGGTGGGTGTGACGGCTCCAGCGAACCTCGTTTCTTGAGCCCAGTCCCCACTCCTCTATTTATGTGCTGTGCGACAGGAACCCACCAATTAGTTAGGGTTAAGCTCCCCCGATCAGGAGCAGAGGCAAGAACCCGGGCCTATTATTGGAGATCAACTAACACGCCGGTGTCCGGGAATCGCCAGAAGCCGAGGTAGAGGGTGCGGTGCGGAGGGAGGCGATGTGGAGGACGTCGACGGGGAGGCGCAGGGAGCGGGGGAAGGGGCGGTTGACGAGGACGAGGTCCTCGACTCCCCCCGCGGCGAGGACCCGGAGCCAGTACTGGAGAATGCCGTGGCGCGCGGCCAGCTCCATGAAGCAGCAGGTGAGGCGCACGAAGCGGATGGGGCCCCTGTGCCCGCCGATGACGCGGGAGACGGCGTCGGTGACGGCTGGCCAGTTGACGGCCGCGGAGCGGCCGCCGCCGCCGTCGCGGAAGACGAGGAGGTCGGAGTCGTCGAGGACGAGCGGCGTGGAGGCCCAGACGCGGCGCCAGCGCCTGGAGAGCGCGGTGGTGCGCGCTGCATCCTTGGCGGGGAGGCGCGCCACGATGTTGGAGAGCACCGCGTCTGGGAGGCGGCTGATGCGGTCCTCGCCGCCGCCGCCGCGGGGGCTGTGGGAGCGACGGGAGGCACCAGTGGTGCGGAAGGGCGGGGCGGGGAGGCAGGGGAGGACGACGCGTATGATGTCCTCCATCTCCACGACGGCCTCCGGTGCCATAGCCATAGCTGCGAGGCGACGGCGACGCTCCTAGCCCGCGCCCGTGGAAGAAGAGGGAGGGTTTTCTGGTGAGCTCGCGTGCTGTGCTGGTGTGGGCGGCGCTGAGTTCGGCTGGGGTTTTCTGGGCGAAATCAAAAAATGAGGAACGCCGGCGTTCGGTTCCTCACTTCCCCTCGCACCCAGGCCCACCGGTCAGTTATACGGAAAATCAGGGTTCAGGGACGCTGATTAGTACTACAAAGAGAGGCCGGGGCTGATGAGCACTGCTAGTCCGGTGCAAATTAGAGCAGTGGCAGCGTTCGGGTCTTCGGGACAGCTTGTTGGTTGTTGCTGCAGCGGCTGCAATTCCATATGACAACTAAACAACAAACCGATCATCCCTGGATTACTTGAGAAGTTCAGATTGATATGGACACAGGGGCTGCCACTAAAACCAGCGACATTATACTACCAGTCCACGGCCACATTTCAAAACCGAAGCATTCCAAAATTACATGATTCATCTCGTCCCTGATTGATCGCTTCACGACCCAAGTAAACAACAGGCACCGTGACTGTAGCCAGCAGGAACAAAGTATCTATGTGCCTCTGAGCTCTGAGCAGCTGACCTCATCAGCGAACACCCACACACACACACATACCCTCCTTGAATGAGTGAATACGTGAATGACCAGGAACCGTTTTATGGCATCAAAAGAGCTAAAGAAAATTGTGCAGGAAATCACCATGGCATCAACTGATCAACGAGATAAACATGTACACAGCACTGTGGGCACAACGGAAAAGTACTCAATTAAACAGGTTTCACCAGTTTGTGAGCATTTGCGTTCAAACCTGACAATCTATAACAAGTAACAACAATGGAACTAGTTCATGTCGACCAACAACCAAGAAGGCATTTGATGAAATGAAACAGCATTGCATCACAAAGAAATAAACTGTAGCTAATTTGAAACCTTAAGCAGCATGGGCTAACTAGCCTGTCTCATGTTCAAAGCTACTATAATGTTTTTTTTTTGAGATGACAATAAGCAATCTAGACAACAAATAAGCCAGCAATCCAAATATGTCCTGCAACTGATAGAGAGTGAAATGGGAAAGTTGCCGGTTCAGCAAAATGGCTTTGCGATCAGAGAAACATAACAGCAAACACCTAGAACTTCAGCAATCAAAAGGGTCGCTCACGGAAAGATCAAATGCTCTGTGGAAGCTCCACACGCAGCCTCCATTACGCACCAAGATGGTCAACTTGCGGTCTTTGCTGGCCCGTTTTGCACAAACCAGAGGTTTCAGTTTGGCTACCATCTGCTCCAACGAAGCAGGATCATCTCCATCGGCCAAAACAATCACCATCTTGTGCAGCAGCTGTGCTCTCTCCCAGATGAACCAAAGGAATGCGAGCTCACTGCGGTCCCCTCGGAAGTTCTTGAACACCACCCTCTTGATTTGGGACTGAAGGCAGCTGATGGGGCCAGCTTCCTGCCAGAACTTGAAGTTGAGCTTGCCCGTGGGCTCATCAGCTTCATCAGACTGCAGAGTCAAAATGCTGCTAGTTCAATTATCCGTGATTCCAGTTAAGCATCATACACTGAAGATGGCTCAGATGCTAAATGAAGACAAGTGGGAATGGAGTCTCACCATGATATGTAATGTCACCACATTGGGGAAGCATCTGAGGTAGCTTGGCAGCATTCTAGCTTCCTTGCGAACTCCAAACCGGACCTTCAAAGCCAGGATATTGACACTTGGAACAATGGTACGTGTGCTCGGCTTTGTCCCAGCCTACTGAAAAGTTTGGAATTCACAATTACTCGAATGTAATGCTAATGATTGTTCCACATATGAAGCTTATGGTGGAATCCATATATGTATGCAGCATTGGCTGAGTACATCAATTTGACGAAATTGAGCTCACCTCGATGATAGTGTTGGAGATCTCGAGCACGTGGATCCTTAGGTCCAGGTAGCCGAGGACCTTGAGCTCCTGGACGTAGCCAATGTTGAGCCTGGTGCGGAAGTCATCAGCGAGACGGGCACCGGGGCACTCACTCCACAGGATGAGCCGCTCGAGGCGCGGGACGACGAGCACATTGACCTCGTTTGCGACGGACATCCAGAAGAGCACGCAACGGAGGCTCCGGCTGCGGACGCGAACGCAGTCCGGCGAGTTGTCGCAGGCAACAAGCGCGAGCTTCTCCAAGAGGGGGCTACACTGGAGGAGGTGGTCGATGTCCGCGGTCTTGATGTCGGTGCGGCAGAGCCCGAGCTCGACGAGGTGGGGGAAGGCAACGTTACCGCGGCGGAGGGACTTGGTGCTCCCAGGGAACTCGTCCCAGAGGCCGAGGTAGAGGCTGCGGAGGGAGGTGACGCGGAGGATGTCGGCGGGGATTTTCGCCTTGAGGGGCCAGCGAGGGCAGACGAGAACGAGGTCGTCGACGCCCTTGTCCGCGAGGACGCGGAGCCAGTCGCGCGCGAGCGCGCCGCGGTCGCGCGCCGCCGCGTAGCTGCAGACGTTGGTGAGGCGGACGCAGCGGAAGGGGCCCGGGTGCGCGGCGAGGACGCTGGAGACGGCGTCGGCGATGGAGCGCCAGTCGGTGCCGAAGCCCAAGGGGCCGTCGGGTTGGTCCGGGTACGGGAGGAGGTGGGCGTCGTCGAGGACGAGCGGCGTGGAGGCCCAGACGCGGCGCCAGCGCGGGGAGAGCGCGGCCGTGCGGGCGGCGTCCTTGATGGGGAGGCGGGAGACGATGTTGGAGAGCAGCGCGTCCGACAGGCGGCTGATCCGGTCCTCGTCGGCCTCGGCTTCACGGACGACGGAGCAGGCGGCGGCGGAAACGGAGCCTTCGGCAGGCGAGGGGATGGGCTGCGTGGGGATGCAGGCGAAGATCTCTTCCATGATGCCGCGGCACCCCGTGGAGGCCATCGCTGCGGGCCGCGGCGCCGGACCGGAGAACGGGGAGGGTTTTGGTTGAGGAGGCGTCAGGCGTGGGATTGGTCAGGAGGTGGTGACGTAGTGGATGGTGCCGTGGTGGCCAACGCCGCGGCGCGAGGATGTCCCACTCCGCCACTCGGGCACTGGGCTTGTAGGGTTTCAGTTCCTGCCAGGCCAAATGTCGGAACAAGATTTATCTGCGGCCCACCAGCCAGTCCCAATCAGTTTTTGGATGGAGGTATTAAAGTGGACTTTTTAATTGCAGCTGTCATATCGCGTGGGTAGATGTTCGAATACTAATAAAAAAATAAATTATAGAATCCATAAATAATTTATGAGACAAATTTATTAAGCCTAATTAATCCGTCATTAACGCATGTGTTACTGTAACACCACATTATTAAAGATGGACTAATTAGGCTTAAAAGATTCGTCTCGCAAATTAGTCGTAAACTGTACAATTAGTTATTTTTTAGTCTATATTTAATACTCCATATATATGTCCAAATATTCAATTGGATAGGGAGTAAACTTTAGGGAGGAACTAAATAAGGTCGTAGTACCTGTCACATCGAATATTTGATACTCATTAGGAGAACTAAACATGAGCTGATTATAAAACTAATTACATAGATGGAGAATAATTTATGAGACGAATCTATTAAGCCTAATTAATTCATCATTAGCATATGTTTACTGTAGCACCACATTGTCAAAATCATGGATTAATTAGATTTAATAGATTCTCTCGCAAATTATTCTCTAAAAATATAATTAGTTTTGTAATTAGTCTATATTTAATACTGTAAATTCGTGTCAAACATCTTAAGTTTAAGACTTCTTTTCCGGCCATCAAATTATAGCTGAAGTTTTAGGAACGAGATCCTCTTGCAGTCGGGCTCGACGATGGCTCTCTACAGTTGTTGCATCTACGCCATCCGTGGCAATCCAACGGCGATCCCACGGAACTCCACTTGCAGAGAGTTGCAGAAAACATGTGTCTCTTACGGCAGCCACTCGAGTGGCCCATCTAAAAGCCCACGACACTATGCGTATAAACAAGTTCGCCGTGGTCAAGTTGGTTCTTGTTCTTCCTATCTGGCCTCCGCATCTTCTTCGTTCGTTACCTCGTAAACTCGTGCGTTAACTTCCTTGCTGCCTTAGCCGCCAGAACACAATGCAATTTACAAAATACGGAGTATAATACTTCCAATCCAAATAAAGCGGCTTGGATATGCTTGACGGTCTCAAAGAGCTTTTGCGTGTCAGGAGCTCCAGCTCGACCACAATGGACGTGCGCATCTCACCAGCCAGCAGGGCGCGAGCACGCTCCTAACAATGGGTTGGTATATGTTACACGGATTTGCTCATCAAAATAGAAATTGACAGCCCTATTGGAAAAATTCTACTCTACTCCATACAAGAATGGATTAAAGCATCACATACTAATTTGCTACCATATAATTTGCAAGCAATTAAAACCACCATGTATTTTGCTAGGACTTAAAGCATCACGTACTAACAATCATCAAAACCACCATGTAATTTATTAGGGACTAAAATGAGGTTTATAGACACCAACCTTTTGGAAGTTGGATTCACCACGATTTGGATGCCTTCCCCAAAATCAATTGAAAAGTGCTCTCTAAAATGGAGAAACAACTAGAATGAGAATCAAGTAGTCTAGCCATCAAAATAATTATAAAGCTACAAATGCAAAAGAGTGGATGCTTATTACTAACCTTAAAGTAAGAAGATCATGCCCATATTTGAAAATCCAAGAGCTTCATTGAGCATTTTGGTGAAGAATGGCCGCAACAATTGAGGGAGTGGGGAAAACGCGCGCCTCCTGGATGAGTGTGCTCGCAGTGGAAGAGAGGAGGGAGGAGAGGACGACAGCTTTTGTACTGTGGTTTATTACTATCGGCTTAAGCCGAAAACCGTCATTGATAGCACCATATCAAGGTAGGTCATCTAACTTTGTCATCGACAGATGCACCACTTTGATTTCTGGCCTTTGAAACACAATTAGAAAATATATTGCAATCATGTTGTATACCTGACCACCGACTCATTAGAGAGCTTTGTGTCCGATCGGAATCAAAATCCTTCTTTGAATGAAAGTAATAATGTATTCTTTTCCAATAGGTATTTTTTGATTGATTGACTCCTCGCACGGGATCTAAAGTCACATTTAGCCATGCTACCAACAACATTTCGTCCTCCTTAACAGTGAAATTTTTGGACCTTTTCTGATTTCTTTTCACCACAGTAGGGACCTCATCGCGTGCTTGTAATTCATTATGACGTTGGATATTGTTAGACACTGCACCTAGAGTGAAACCCTCTATAATCATGTCGGTCAAAGGTCTTCCCTGGATCCATTTCGTTTGTAAAAACAAAACACAAGGAACATATTAGATGATGAACTGAACATGTTATCAAAGAGTAAAATAAAAAGGAAAGTGCATTGTCCAGATGTACTATAAATTATAGCCTAATAATTTTCTGCAGAGAAAAAGAATTCACCAAAAGGTCTTATGGGACTGAACACATTGTTTTTGCAGACACATCTGATATTGTAAATGTGCTTTCTCCAAGTACTATCTGCTACTTTCACGAAAGGCACCAATGTTCTTGCACTATTAAACAAGGGCACCAGATGTGCTGAAATAAGTACATTCTAAAAAAATTCAACCCACGGTGGCTAGACTAGATAGCCACTAGGATTTTTGGCTTAAGGAAGAGACATCTCACGTAGATTGAGAAAACCGTTGAACCCCGTACCCTGCCCGCACACATGGACCGTAACCCTGCGAGTGGGCCGGTGCCTACGAACCTATGCTTTGGGGCACGCGGGGTAGATGATGGGGTTTTTTTCAACCTCCGGCGCTGCAAATTCGCCCCCGTGGGGGGATCGGACTCGGGCCGCGATGGTGCCAACCGAGTGCATGACCAGCTGGTCTAGCATCCTTTGGCAAATAAGTACATTCTAAAGTTTACTAAGATAAATATTTGTAAATGCTCATTTTTTGTAGTCCTAAATACCCTTTATCTGTTAAGTACAGTGGAGAAACAACTGTAGCCAAACCACATATGTTAGATAATTCTGTGATATTTCCCATATGCTACAATCACCTCCCATCGACCACCAAACAGTTTATAGGTGCATGCTTACTGATGAAGCAACAGCATCCATTTTCACAAACCATCAAGCATATGCATGACAAATCGAAAAACTACAGGGTACCTTGAGAGGACATTATGAATTATTATCATATTCAGAACGTTCTACAGATGAGAATGTTAATAATACTGCCAGTGCCAGGAAACATGAATTATTTTCCATGAACGAGGAGAAAACTGAACTACAAGATCTGATATTGTAAATGTGCTTTCTCCAAGTACTATCTGCTACTTTCAGGAAAGGCACCAATGTTCTTGCACTACTAAACAAGGTGGCACCAGATGTCCTGAAATAAGTACATTCTAAAAAATTTCGACCCATGGGTGGCTTAAGATTAGACAGTCGAGAAAACCTCGGGATTTTTTAAGGCGTAACCACAATGCAGGCCGGTGTCTTTCCTATGCTTTGGGATAAAAAAAATTCGACCCGCCCGGATTTTGGCTTAAGATAGAGGTCTTTCACGCAAGTCGAGAAAACCCTCGAACCCCATATCCCACCTGCACACAGGGGCCCGTAACCTTGTGAGTGGGCCGGTGCCTACGAACCTATGCTTTGGGACGCGGCAGATAAAAAAGGGCAGGCCCAGTGATGATGGTTTTTTTTTACCTCCAGCGCTGCAAATTTCCCCGTGGGGGAATCGAACTCGGGCCGCGAGGGTGCCAACCGGCCGCGAGGGTGCCAACCGGAGTGCTTGACCAGCTGTTCTAGCATCCTTTGGCAAATAAGTACATTCTAAAGTTTACTAAGATAAATATTTGTAAATGCTCATTTTTGCAGTCCTAAATACCCTTTATCTGTTAAGTAGAGTAGACAAACAACTGTAGCCAAACCACATATGTTAGATAGTTCTGTGATATTTCCCATATATGCTGCAATCACCTCCCATCGACCACCAAACAGTTTATAGGTGCATGCTTACTGATGAAGCAACAGCATCCATTAACACGAACCATCAAGCATATGCATGACAAATCGGAAAAACTACAGGGTACCTTGAGAGGACATCGTAAATTATTATCATATTCAGAACGTTCTACATATGAGAATGTTAATAATAATGCCAGTGCCAGGAAAGACCAATTATTTTCCATGAACGATGTTGTTCTAGGCCTCAGCCTTTGAACATCAAGTTGCTGCTCTATATGCCGAAAGCTCGACGACTCCAAATGAAAGGAACACAAAGGCAGAACGAAAGGAAAGGAATGTATTGATCATGGAAAACAACGGTTCCATCCTCCCTTACACTGCTCCTGTAGAGCTCTATTTATATATGACCGTATCTTTTACAAGAATCAAAATGCCCTCCTACCTACTACGGCACCCGACCATATTCCCCTCTTCTACAGGTGCTTTTGGTCCGAGCCGGTTGCGGCCTCCCTTGAAAGACACCTCCCCCTTGGCGGGCCCACCAACTCTAGGACCCACCACTCCTGCCAAGGTTGTTCTAGGCCTTGCCGATCCCAAAAGAAACCAAAAGCGATGAAAAACCAGTGAAACAACGCCCTGTTCAAAACCAGTTAGTTAAAGGCACGCCGAATGCTTCGAACGCCTTTCGATATCGGTACCGCCGTGGGACTAAACGATACTGGCGGGCGAAACAAAGGGCGAAAGCTTTTGGGCTCTCCCCTGTCAAAAGGGAGGACGACCAATCAATACTGGCGAGCGGAACAACGGGCGAAAGCTTTTGGGCGCTCCCCTGCCCGATGAGGGGAACCTGATGTTTCCTTCCGCCAACGGCTTCGTCGATTGAAGTATTAGCAGACGAACCTTCCGCTGGCGGTTTCGCCGATGGAGATACTGGCAGGCGAAATGGTGGCCGAAAGTAGCTCTAAGCAACTGGGGTCCGAAGCCGTATGCCATCCCCCAACAGTAGCTCCTCGGCACCCCCTTTCACCGCCTGTGTCAAAAGCGGGCGCCGTATCTTGTCACCGCCTCCCCCAAGGTGCAAAACGGTGAACTGATTATCTTTTTGGTTTTTATTTTTATTTTTATTCATTACTGTTGCGTGAGCATTATTTTTATTAAAATTAGAAAAGGCGTCTGTTTATCATTATTTTTCCATTTTATTTTATTTTTCCTATTGTTTGGAACGCGAATCGACGTGATGCGTGGAGGTAACGGCTAGTTGACGTGCCTCTCGGTTTTGGTGTCGCGCCTCTTGGCCTTCAGTCGACCGGCTATATTAGCCCCTGCGTTGGCTTGAATCGCGCTTCCTTTGCTCTGCTCTTGACGACCCTGCTCGAAACCTCCTGAGCTTTTAAATCTGGTCGCGCGCTGGTTTCTTTGTTTTTTCGCTTTTCGCCGTTGCTTTTATTATCAGAAATGCTATACAACACACATGTGTTTTAACGAAAAAAACACATGAATTTTCTCAATCTCTCCCTCCGTTCTGTTGATCCCCCCAGCGTCCTCGACTCCGATCCCTGCTCGAAACCTCCTGAGCTCCAGTCGTCTGGTCCTACAATGTTTGCGCACCGCCTTGTTGTGTACGTCTCTCCTCCTTCTCCTCTACTATCTGTGATTTGTCCTTCCACAGAAAAAAATTGTTTCTTGTGATTTGTGGATTTGTGATCTTGTGATTTGTGATTGTCTAGAGGTAGAAGAAGGCTGTAGGCTAGAGGTAGAAAGAGGGTGGAGGCTGTTGGATCTTAATTCTATGGTGCAAAAAAATTCATGTGTTAAAACTACATAAAACACATGGTTGTTGGGTAGACAGACTCATCTTTATTATTCGTCATTTGTTATTACTTTTTCTTTATTTCCAAATTTTCGTTTCGTTTTGAGTTTTTGCCATCTCTTTAGATGGCTGACACGGTAGAGGTCGCTTCGCCCGCCGATTCCTCCAGCGGAAACGAGAACAGCTCGGGGAGTTCAAGTCAAAAATCCACTGATCGGGTGACTAGTAGTTCTTCTAGCTCGTCGATTTCGACCAGTACTGCCGGCTCCGAAAGGTTACTGGTCCACAGAATGTGGTTTCGTATAATGCCAAAAACACCTTTTCGATTGAAGAAGAAGAACCACAGGCGATGTCCGACTTGGCGCAAGTGTCTATTACAGAGTCTGTTAATAATTCTCCTGCTCCGGCGCCGGTTGGGAACACTTTTATTCTTGGCCGATCTCGAGTTACCCACAAATTGATACAAGATTACGTGAACAAGGGTTACCTGGAGACAAATAGCTTGGGTCATCAACAGTTTCGCCCTCCTGGCAAGGAAACGATACCGCAGCCGAAACCTTATGAGGCTGTCGTCTTTCGCGACTTCTTTATCGCTGGCTTGCATTTTCCCTTGGAGCCGTTTGTTTCGGGCGTTCTTGATCGATTTGGGTTTGGGGTGCAGCTTCACCAGTTGACTCCTAATGCTATCGCGCGCCTGAGTGCTTTCGCCATGGCCATGAAGATGACAGGCTCTGATCTGCTGGTTGATACTTTTGCTCGCTTTTATAAGATTTAGCAGCACCGAAACAAGTTTCAGAATCCGGATACGGACGTGGAGGTATATTCAGATTTTGGGGCCTATATCTTTGTTCCCAAGAAGCTGGAGGACGGTGGGGGTCTCGTTCCGTCCTTTCGGAACAAATGGCCACAATGGGCGCAATTCTGGTTCTATCACCGTGTTTGCACGGACTCTGAAGTCGCGGAAGCTGAGGCGAATGGGAAAGATAAGGCTTCGCCCTTGGTTTCGAAGCTGACCCCGCTTTCGGCGGTCCGTATGCCTTCGTTTTTGACGTCTCGACCGAATGAAGTGAGAAATAGGGAAGCTTTCGTGCTCACTTCCCAGTGGCAGATTAGCAGGGATCTAGTCGAGGAATGGATACCTCTTGGCCAGAGTCCACTTTGTGTTTACACAAAGTTTGATAATTTTACTAATTTGAATGGCTACAAGGGTCCAGTTGTGGCTTGCCGAAAGCCTAAAGGATATAAAAGTGATGAATCTTTCATTACTTACGTCAAAAGCCAAGCCGAAAAGGTTTACGACACTTATCTTGGTAAGGAACAAGAGGCTAAGAGGGCCAGTCTTGGATCGAAAAGGAGGCTGAATCGTATCTTTGACTTGATGGGAGTGGCGTATGAGAATCGTCCCATTTTGGAGGAGCAAGTCGCGAAAGATGCCAGCACGCATGCTTCAGGAACCAGCCACCGGCCGGAACGTGCTGGCAGGGTTCCTGACAAACGTAAGGCCCGTGAACCCGCTGATGTGCGAATTGGGCGTGAGCTTGCGAAACCTGTGGAGAGGAAAAGTCGAAAGGTTTCTTTTTACTTTGGCTAGTTTACCGGTGAGACTAGCTCTAGTGATAGGGTGAGTTGGGTATGGAGTAACGGCTGTGTTTTTCGCTTTGATCGATAATTTCCCGTGTTTTCACTAACTGCTTCCTTGTTCTGTTGTTTTCTTTTACTTTGTTTTAGGCCGACTCGCCTCCAAGCTTGGACCTGATGGCTCCTCCAAAGGTTTCGGATGCCGCAACGAATGCTTTTACTGATGATCTGTCAGTCATCGACCCCCCGACGTTCGCTAGATCGTCGAAGAGACACAATCACGGGGCGAACGTCGCCATTCGCGATGACGGCACGAAACGCCATAAGTCCGTTTCGTCACGGAAGCCCCTGGAGAATAAGGCCCCTGAAGCTGCCTAAGGAGAAAGTCTCCTCTTCATCGGTGAAAGATAAGACCATAGAACCGGCTAGAGGAAAGACACGATTCTACCGTGAATCCATTCGATTGAATCAAGACATGGTAGAAGGGTGGCTCCTGGGTTTCGGCCGTTTGGTCCTTGCGTCAAAACTAGGAGATTATGGTAAGATGCGGTTTTATACGGGATCCAGTTCTTCTGGTGAACCCGATTCCTTGAAGGAAGAATCTTACCACCTTGCTCGTTCTCTAGGGGTTCGTCAGACGCTGATATGGCGTGCGGATTCAATTACCGTGAGATCGGTGTCCTTCCTACCGATAGCGCTGCGGCCGCCAAGTTTTCAGAGTGCTATTCCCGCTTCCGCGCCACTGAAGTCAAAAGGGACTCGCTGGATGTGGATCATGCAAAATTTGCAGAAGCCAATGAATATCATTTGATCAGCATAAGTCACTTCTTAGAAAAGTTTTTTTTCGTTTTGTTCCGCTCTCGACTGACCTATTGTCCTTGCTTTGTCTTTTTAGTCAATTCTCCTGAACCGAAGTATGCGGCAACAAAGCCTTCTGTATCGGCAGAAGATTGAGGAAGACAACACACGGCGAAAACCATTCGCATCAAGGTGCTTGAGAAAGAGGTTGAGAGCCTGAAGAAGAGGAATGACAAAAGGAAGTTGCGAGAGACGGCCGAAGACAACCATCTGAAGGCGAAGGAAGAACTAGCTGGGGTCCATGAGGCGAAAATCAATGAAGCTGCCTCGCTTAAGAAGAAAGTGAAGGAAATTATAGCCACGTATCGCCACTGTCTTAATGGCGTTGGCTGTGACACCCAGCTTCCAGCGAAGTACAGTGCTGCCCCGTTTATGGATTGGCTGCTCGGCGAGGTTTCGTCCCTAGAAGGTCACATGACCTTGGGCCGTGATTTTGCCATCGTGACCGCCTTTAAGGCTGTGTGCGCTGGGCTTTCGGAGACCAGTTGTGATCACCTGGAGCATCTTGACTTGTTAGATGTTGATCGATATTTCTAGGTTTCGGCAGAGGCTAACTCGATTACCGAAAGGTTTTTCAATTCATTTTGGTCTATGGGTGGTAATGACATGACCATCATGAATGCTGCTCTATCACGTGGGAAGGTATTGGCTTACTTAGTTTACTTTTCACTTGATCTTTCATTCCTCCAACTCGTCTTTGTGGCGGAACTTAAGGCGTTGTTTGTTTTTTCTTTCGTCAGTCCTCGGAAGAAAGGCGGGCGATTCGTGCCATGGTGGAGAAATACTTGAACGAGACACGTGGTCCTCATGATGGTGGCAATGCTTCGCCTGCTATTTCACTCGCGCATTCGCCTGCTACTTTGCCTGCCCCTGGAGCCGAGAGCTCCGCAGCTGGTGCTACTCGGAACGCTAGGAGTGACGGGGTAGATGAATAGATCTTGAACTTTCGTTGTGTAGACAAGGTGTCTTAGCTGGTGGTTGTAAACATTTAACTATCACTACTGGATTCAGGTTCTTTGTCGAGTACCTGAGACACTCGATAAAGGCCAAATTGCACTCGGCAAACCCTTTATCGAGTGCGGCACTCGGCAAAGAACACACGACAAAAAATTGATCGGCAAAGACTACTTTGCCGAGTGTCTTTTATCGGACACTCGGCAAAGGCTTTGCTGAGAGCTCCGGGGGCACTCGGCAAAGAAAAACGACTATCACAGCGCCGGCCCCATTGACGGTGGCTTTGCCGAGTGCCAACCCTGCAGGCACTCGGCAAAGATTTTTTGTTTTTTTAAAAAAAAAAATCTTTGCCGAGTGCCCACTGACCGGCGCTCGGCAAAGTTTAAATTTTTTTTCTTAAAAAAATTCTTTGCCGAGTGTCCTCTTGCCGGCCCTCGGCAAAGTTTAGTTTTTTTTAAATTCTTTGCCGAGTGCCCTTTTGCCGGCACTCGGCAAAGTTTGATTTTTTTTAAAAAAAAATCTTTGTTGAGTGCCCTATGGCCGACACTTGGCAAAGTTTGATTTTTTTTAAAAAAAATTCTTTGCCGAGTGCCATGGTAATGGCACTCGGCAAAGCTGGAAAAATGATTTTTCGAGCGCCCATTTTTCTAGCTTTGCCGAGTGCTGTGACCATGGCACTCGACAACGGGGTTCTTTGCCGAGTGCAACACTCGGCAAAGTGACCCAAAACGGTAATTTTTTTTACATTCCATCACGACAAATAAATTCATACAATCATATATCTCATCCATCACATATATATCTCATTCATCCACACATCCATCTGCACATATCACATCCATCACAATATATAGCACATATATAATAATAAGTGATCAAGTCCATCCAAATAAATTCATAAGTCCATCAAAGTCCACAAATGTATCACAAGTATATCACAAGTCCAACACCAAGTGAACAACAAATGAAAAAAATACAACGTGCACTCATCTCGGTCGCTACGACTGTGGTGAAGGCCTAGCTCCATCATTCGGAGGTGCATGAGGTGGATTATTCGAACCACCGTCAGATGGAGACTGCATAAAGGAGAAAAGATTGCATGTGAGACAAGATTATTTGGATAGCTAATCTAGGAAGGTAGAGGCCATACAAGCAAAGCACAAACGAAAGTAAAATCTTTCATACTCACAGGAGTAGCTGGAGCTGTAGGACGCAGAGGCGAAGGTGGATCCAACAGCCTAGGTGGCAGAGAGATGCCCACACGTTGCCCAAGCCCTTGTAGGAACTTCGTAATGTCCGTCAGCCTCTGCGCCTGAGCCTGCCGCTCGGCCCGCTCGGCCTCCAGCTGGGCCGCCATCCTCTGGTGCCCGGCCTCCAGCTCCTGACGTTGCCTCATTTCTTGTTCCAGCCGGGCCTGCAATATTTAACTCCAATGTTTCAATAATACAAAGCTAAGTAAGGTGTGTAAAGATCAATGTATGATGAGTAAAACAGGAATAACCTCGAGTGCGTCGACCCGGTGCTGTGCAGTGGTCGGCCGTGTGTGAATGGCCAGGCTCTCGCTCGTGCTCCGTGCTCGGATCTGGGAGAGAGAGGGAGTAGAGGCCGTGTCGATGACGCTGTCGCCAAGCCAGAACCGCCCATGCTTCTTGCCTTGCCTCGCTCTCATGATGGTCTCTCCATCGAAGTCCTGGGTGCTCGGATCGTGGTCTGACCCATGGAGCGACCTCGCCACCTCAGTATACTCATTGATGCGGGAGTGGACACTCGGGTTCATGTATGCCTCGGGCGGGTCCTCTAGGTTGAATGAGACATCGGACGTCACCTTGCCCTTGTGGGCCATACACCATGCCTGGAAGTCCGAGCAAGCCTGGCCACTATGTGACGCCGATTGCGAGAAAGACAGCACGATGATTAGAAATCAGGCAGAACTGAACGTCACAATAGATAAATGAATTCGCGTACCCATGCTTGTTTGTATCCGGCGAGGCTGCGGCTGCCTTGATGGTGTGCTGGACTTTGCATTTGCAAACGACGGTCCCAGGCATCCCTGTGCATCTTGAGGTACTCCTCCGTGAACCACCTCTCCACCATCATCGCCCAGCACTCGGGATACGCTTGGCACCACCAGGGAATCATCTACACGTCATCAAGTATTGGACATATAAGAAGATCAAATTAAACCAACTTAATCTCAAAACGAATCAATATTGATGTTCTTCATTTACCTCAAGGTACTGCTCCCGGGTCAGCTGCATCTCTATTGCATCTTTCTTGGTTTTCCTCTCTCCAAGCTTCGATCCGTAGTAGGTTACGATGGCCTGGATGCGCACCTCGTGATGCATGTCGGTGACAAGTTTTTTACAGGCTTTGGTAGTCACCTGCTCCGCCCTGGCCTCAAATCCCTCCTCGCATCCGTGCCTCATACGGGAGGTGCACAATCAAATGTTGCATCGGCAAGAAGAAGCCGGGTGGAAAGATCTTCTCCAACTTATAGAGCAACACGGGTGCCGCTTTTTCCAAGTCATCAATGATGGTCGGAGAGAGTTCCTTGGCACAAAGCTGGCGGAATAAGTAGAGCTCAACTCTGCCAGCACTTGCCAGACATGCTCCGGGACATAGCCTCGAACCATCGCCGGAAGAAGCCGCTCAATCCATATGTGGTAGTCATGACTCTTCATCCTGTTTACTCGCAGAGTGCCTAAGTTCACTCCCCTCTTTAGATTCGCTGCATACCCATCAGGGAACATTAGCGTCTTGATCCATTCAAGTACTTCCCTCCTTTGGTCCTTTTTTAAGACGAAATTGACCTTAGGCCTTCTCCAGGTCTTGCCACGACTAGGAGGCTGCATCTCTTGATTTGGTCTATCGCACAATGTTGCCAGGTCCACTCTAGCCTTAGGGTTGTCCTTAGACTTTTCAGTATCCATGAGTGTTGCTCAAAGTGCCTCAGCGATATTCTTTTTAGTGTGCATTACATCAATGTTATGTGGCAGAAGAAGGTCATCGAAATAGGGGAGCCTCGTCATGCCCAAGATATGAGTCCACATATGTTGCTCACCATATCCCACAAAACCACCTTCTTCATTGGGCATGAGAGCATCTATCTGAGCATGAACCTCGACACCAGTCATCATCTGTGATGCAGGGTTTGTCACTTTGACACCTTTCGTAAAGTTCTTGATGTCTTGTCTGAATGGATGGTCAAGAGGTAGGAATTGACGATGTCTGTCGAACGACGAATACTTGCCACCCTTCTGCAACCAAATGAACCTCACACCTTCCTTGCATATTGGGCATGGGAACTTCCTGTGAACACACCAGGTGCAGAATATCCCATACGCCAGGAAGTCATGCAGGGAGTAGTGGTACCAAACGTGCATTTTGAAGGTTGTCTTTGTAGCTCGATCATATGTCCATACCCCTTCGTCCCAAGCACGAACCAATTCATCAAACACGGGCTCCATGAACACACCCATATTACTCCCTGGGTGTCCAGGAATTATCAACGACAAGAATACGTTATGTCGTTGAAAGGAGACACCGGGGGGGGGAGAGATTAAGGGGGATAACGAAGATGGGCCAACATGTGTATGGGGCAGCCATTATTCCATAAGGATTGAACCCATCTGTTGCCAGCGCGACACGTACATTATGAGCCTCATCTACTTTGTCACGATGTTTGTCATTAAAGCAGGTCCAAGCTTCACCATCGGATGGATGTACCATCTTGTCAGGATTGTACCGTTTGGCATTTTTATGCTATGTCATCTATTTCGTGGATTCCTCGGTCGTGTATAGCCGTTGGATCCTCAGTAGGAACGGAAGGTACCGTAGGATTTTCACGAGGATCATAAGTTGCCTCTTCTGGCCATCATCAGAGTCTACCTCCAGGTACCTGGAGGATTTACACTTTAGACAGAACTTTACATGCTCGTGTTCTTTCCTAAATAGGACGCACCCCTTCGGACATGCATGTATCTGCTCATACGGCATCTTAGTTGCATGAAGGAGTTTCTGTGACTCGTACATGCTCTTTGGCAGAATGTGGCCCTCCGGAAGCAGGGTGCCAATCACGGCCAACATCTTATCGAAGCCAGGTCGACTCAAGCTTAACTCAGACTTCTACCCCATTAAGCGTCCAATGGCATCCAGTTGAGACACCGTTGACCGATCGTGAAGGGGTTTCTGTGCCGAGTCCATCATGTCATAGAACGCCTGTGCGGCTGCCTCCATCTCCTCCTTCTCATGTCCCTCATTGAACCGTCCTTGGTGAAAGTCATCTAACATGTCTGCTACCCCGGCATCAGCATCAAAAGCCTCCACCCGTGGTCTCACCGCCTCCTCTCTCATACGATGGGCTTCACCATGGTGGACCCACCGGGTGTAGTCCGGAGTAAATCCATTCTTTATAAGATGTTTACCCATTTTCACCTTGTTTACCCTTCTCCTGTTTCCACATTTGCTGCAGGGACACAAAACTAGGTAATGTCCTTTAGCAGCCTTGCCAAATGCACTGTTCAAGAAAGCATCGGTCTTGTTCATCCATTCCGTGGTGTAATCACTCTGACTTCTCCAGCCCGTGTACATCCACTAACGGTCATCCATCCTCTAACATATGTATCAGCGAGTAATGTAACCATCAATTGCATCTACATGGTGTTCCTACTGTCTAATAGGTGAGGATAGGTCCTAATCCCACCCGCGGATGCGTAGATGAGGTTAGTTTCTATGCTCTACTCCTATCCGAGATAGAATTTCGGCAGCACCTCCCCGCTTCTCTCCAGATACACGTCCTGCCAAAGAAGAGTGCGTATCCGGAGAACAACAGGGAGGTGATGCTGAAACTCTGTCTTGGACCGGAGCAGACCATGGAAACTAACCCATCTACGCATCCGCGGGCTGTCCAAAAAACGTGGACAATCCAAAACAGATACGGTCATAGATATGCAAAGATCTGCATACCTCCAACAGTATCTCTTTCGAACGGGAGATGCTTAACTGGGTTACGCAATCTATGACCATGATACGGAAAGAGGGGTTATACCTAGGGTGGTGGTGGAGTCAGGCTAGTGGGGCCGTGGCGGGTCGGTGCAGTGGCGAGGTGACGCAGTGTAGGCAGACCAGCACGGCGATGGGAACTCCGACTCGACTCCGACGGGCTCTTCTCTACAAAAATGGAACAAAATACTGTCATTTAAAAAAAATTCGACAGAACCTCCCCTGCATGGTGAGGTTTCCAAAACCTGCAAAAAACAACGGCACGATGGCCGACAAGCACATATGTCTCAAGAGAAGCCATGTAGTTTGGATATCAATCCTTGTAGAAGAATATATCCAAGTAGTACCACTACTTCTACTACTACTTCCACTATTGCTACTACTACTCCCACTAGTTCTACTACTACTACTACCACTATTGCTACAACTACTACCACTAGTTCTACTACTACTACTACCACCACTACTACTACTACCACTAATTCTACTACTACTACTACCACTAGTTGTACTACTACTACCACTACTTCTAATACTACTACTACCACTAGCACTACTAGTACAACTAATACTACTACAACTATCACTACCATGACAACAAGAGAGAAGGCATACCTGACGGGCACCGGGGGTAGGGGCGGGTGGCGTCGGGGTCGGGGTCGCCGGAGTCGGGAACGGGGTCGGGCATGGGCGGCGTCGGGGCAGGCGGTCCATGGGGCGCGATTGGGGGCAGGGTCGGCCGGGGGCAGGGCGCGGGCAGCGCGGCCGGCCGGGCGGCGTGGGCGCGCGGGCGGTGCGGGCGGTGGCAGCGCGGGAGAGCGGGCGGTGGTGCGTGCATGTGTCGTGTGTGTGGGGTGCGTGGCCGGCGGCCCAGCCGGGAGGGGTTAAATCCCCCCATTGCCGAGTGCCCCCGATCTGGCACTTGGCAAAGGTTTTTTTAATTTTTTTAACCACCTCTTTGCCGAGTGTCACCTGGCCTAGCACTCGGCAAAGAAGTTTTTTAAAAAAAAAAATTCTTTGCCAAGTGTCCCAGATCTGGCACTCGGCAAATATTTTTTTTTGGAAAATACTTTGCCGAGTGCCCCTGACACGGCGCTCGGCAAAGATTTTTTTTTTGAAATGTCTTTGCGGAGTGTCCCTGTGAAGGCACTCGGCAAAGAGGATTTTTTTTAAAAAAATTCAGAACCCTCTTTGCCGAGTGCCATATTCTTGGCACTCGGCAAAGACCCCCTTTGCCGAGTGCCATGCCCCGGCACTCGGCAATGTTTTTTTTTGTTTTTGGCCTCCAAATTTTTTGTGCAGCCCTTTTAAAGTATCAGGAACTCCTAGTTAGAATTTGGGGATTTTTTGTGGCTTTTTGATATATTTAGTTACTTTATTTCGTTTACTTGATTTTTTTTGAAAAATATAAATTTGAACTGCACGTGGTGTGAATAATGGAATTTAATGATTCAAAAAATGATAGTCATGTTACTAAGTGTAGTGTGAGGCCGTATCCAGGAACGGACCCGAAATTTCGGACATCTTGTTCACGAAACATTTCCGTGAACTTGCATGCGAAGTGTTTTTAAATTCTATAAAAAGTAAACAAAGTCCGAAAATCATGAAACTTGTTGAGATGTCGTGATATCGTATGTGGAGGCTATGATAAAAATTTAAGAAGGTTTGGTGCACGTTGTTATGCGGGGCAGCCTATGCCGAGTGCCGCGCTTTTGCTGAGAGCCGAGCACTCGGCAAAGAAGTCCTTTGCCGAGAGCCTTTTTTTGCCGAGTGCCCGACACTCGGCAAAGAACTCTTTGCCGAGTGCGGCACTTGGCAAAGAAGATCTTTGCCGAGTGCCCAATTTTTGACACTCGGCAAAGCAGTTTGCACTCGGCAAAGATCCTGTTTCAAGTAGTGTATTAACTTGTTGTCTTGAACATTTTCGGTGCGCAGGTTCTAGGTGAGGAGCCTGCGCAACCACTTGATGTTAATTCCCTCATGATTCGTTACAATGATTTTTTTTGTTGGTGGCGCCTCGTGGGTTCGGTACCATCAGAGAGTTCAGAACGCTTGACTTTCTGACTTCTTGGAAATGCGGTATCGGCGAATTCGGCGAAAGGAGGAGTACCTGCAACACTTCTTTGCCTCACTGGATCCGTCTGTTTTGGCCAATAGGCGTCGCCTTCGTAGGTGGCTTTGGCGCGCACGCAGAGAACCGCATGCCGACTCTTTGGCCGGATTGCGTGAAGCTAAGGAGGAGCTGGTTGATGAAGAGCTGATTGATTACGTGAAACACCAATATAGTTTTTACTATAAAATGTATGATGACGGTGCCTAAACTTTTGTAAATTGCTTTTGCTTCCGTGTACGCTTAGCTGAGACTTGTCGTGTTTTTGCCGATTATAGTGGTCCTTTGGTTTCGTCTATGTGGCTTGGTGGAAAAAATCTACACCTTCCCCCAACCTTTTGGTGGGGGTGACGAAAGCACGCGCGAAAGGCTCTGATGCCTACCCCTCGGCGCTGCTTAGGAATTTTGACGCCTTCCCCAACCATTTCGGTAGGGGGATGGCGAAAGCACATGAGAAAGGTTCCGATGCCAACCCTTCGATGCTACTTAGAAATTTTGACGCCTTCCCCCAACCTTTTTGGCAGGGGGTGGCGAAAGCACGCGCGAAAGGCCCTAATGCCGCCCCTCGACGCTACTTAGAAATTTTGACGTCTTCCCCCATCCTTTTCGACAGGGGGTGGCGAAAGCACGTGCGAAAGGCTCCAATGCTAGCCCCTCGGCATTACTTAGAAATTTCGACGCCTTCCCCCAACCTTTTCGGCAGGGGATGGTGAAAGCACGCGCAAAAGGCCCCAATGCCAGTCCCTCGGTGCTACTTAGAAATTTTGATGCCTTCCCCCAACCTTTTTGGTAGGGGGTGGCGAAAGCACGCACGAAAAGGCCGCAATGCCAGCCCCTCGGTGCTACTTAGAAATTTTGACGCCTTCTCCCAACCTTTTTGGCAGGGTGTGGTGAAAGCACGCGGGAAAGGCTCCGATGCTAGCCCCTCGGCGTTGCTTAGAAATTTTGACGCCTTCCCCCAACCTTTTTGGCAGGGAGTGGCAAAAGCACGTGTGAAAGGCTCCGATGCCAGCCCCTCGACGTTGCTTAGAAATTTTGATGCCTTCCCCTAACCTTTTTGGTAGGGGATGGCAAAAGCACGATTTATAGGAAACAACGATGTCAGTTATATGGTGGAACCGTTCTTTTGCTTTGCTTCATTATATTCAATGAAGATGCGATAGGATTCACTTTGATGGGAATTTACATTCTGTTCGTTATCTTTTGCTTTCTTATATAGGGCTGCTTTGCCTTACCCTTTGGTTGAACGTATTGGCAGGCCTGTGCAATCGGTATCTTTCCTTCTTCCTATTGCTTCACGTCCAATTGCCGTGAAGTTGCAAACAGTGGGACGGATTAGCTAAATTGCTCGAAACGATGCTGGCTTTTGGTCTCCTTCGTGTTTGTTTCCGCAATACTAGAAATGACAGCCTGCTCCTTGACCTTTGGTGTTCAGGGTGGTGGGTATTGCCGATCGGCCAAGGTGCCTTTTGATAAGCCGGTACCTACTACGCCTGCAGGGCAAAGGGTGACCCGAGCCACCAAAACTCATGTCGCGCTCTGTCCGATGTGGGGATACTGTAATTTTCCTATTGTCGCTTCCCCACCGATAGCTTATGTGGTGGTACCTTCATGTCTCATGACATGACTCATGGGCCTGGTGTGCGATAGCGTTTTGGCATTTGGCCCACTCATGCTGGTTGTGGCATTGGCTTTACGTGCTCTCTTGCAATATCTGATTCTCACAATTCTATGGCTTGTGCCTATATAATCTTTTGCTCCACGGATTGTGGGTCCACAGAATTTCTCGGATTCGCTCTGCCCTTGCACAATGTTATTGGCTGCATTTCTGGCTCGCTCCGGGGTGCCTAAAGCAAGCTAAGCTACTAACTACGGATCTATTGCCTATCGATGTTTGACAGGTGACTTTGGGACTTATGAGGCTCCCCTAGACTTGGGGTTGTTTTATAGTGCCGATGCTGGTAGGGCGCCTTTCATTTTGGTTGTTGGTGTGGTTGGGTTGCTGGGTCTTAAATTCTGAACTGGCCTACCCCTATTTAATGTTGTACCACTTTTGATATTGGCAACGGTCTAAAATTTGCCCTTAGAGTTTTATGATTTCAGTATTCTTCTCAGAGATCTGTAACAAAAGTGCATATCGAATGACCTTTTTCTGCGATTGCGATAGTCGATGTATGATCGGGTTTCGGATTTGTCTCATTTTTTGCATGTTTTCATCTTTGAGGACTACCACTTGGGAAAAGATATGAGATGAATTGCTATCGACTTGATTTTGTTGAGCTTTTGCTAATGGACCAAGTTGGTCGATGTACATTTTGTTACATAGTGCTTTTACTAATTGAGTGGTCTGTTGGCCGAAAGTACTGGAGACAGTTTTTGCTGTAAATTCATGTGATGCTTTTTAATTGCTTTCATGCGAAGAGGGCGGTAAAGCTGAGGAGCCTTGAGATGTGGCCCTTCTGCCTTTTGTTTTCATAGCGCTGCCCTTGGATGGGGTCGAACGACTGTAGGTGGTTGTTTTGGCATGGCTGGGGAATGTTATGTTTTCTCTTGCGGTATCCCCTAACCTGCCCTTTTCATAGTGATTCTTTCACAGCCTGCTCAGTGACACTAAGGCTTGGCGCGTGGCAATAATCAGGCGCATGTTGCTCTCCTACCGCCTATGCTTCTGTCTTTACGTGTTCTCTTACGATATCTAAGATTCGCGTGCTTTCGATTTGCTCTTGTATAACCTTTTACTCCAAAAGAGAAAGGGTGGTGGGGTGACAAAAACATCCAAGTCGTGATGCCGCCTATTCGCTACTCTTGAACTCGCTTCTGCTATGACAATTGTTGATGGTAGTTAACAACCACTATAAAATCATCAATAAAACATGTATAAGGGCATAAATATGATCACCAACAAAGGTCTAGGGGTTTAAACTAACAAATTCTATGAGTTTTGGTGAATCTATATTTTTTGTAGAGTTTATTTAGAAAACCGTCAAGGTGGACCTACATGTCAGAATTAATTGCGCTTATCCACAGCGAAACAGACACCAAAAGGTTCTAGAAGACTTGAGAGGACTCCACACCGAGGCAGAGCCTGAGTGGCTGCCAGGTGGGGCCGACCGGCCCCACTTGTAGGCCGCCCCCCATTGCCCACATGTCAGTCCCCGTCACAATGTTGGTTCTCCACCGCCTCCTAGGTTGCATCTATGCCATCCTTTAAGTCGGTTTGATCTAAGGGCTCATGATGGATGCTCCGGCCTATATATACCAGCCCCTGCCACCCCCTGAGGCAATAAGTCATTTGAGAAGATAGAAACCCTAATCATCCTCAGAGCTGCACTATATTCTAGGGCATAGCTAGTTAGGCTAGGTCTAGAGGGAGGCAAGCAAGCTTCGCTTGGATTCCCAATCTTGTCAAGAGCGTGGTTTGGTATAATCTTTGTACCCCCTCTCTTTTGTATCTCCATTACTTTATATGCTTGCTACAATTGTTATGACAATATTAGTATTCATCTTATTCATATTCTTCGTTATAATGTTCATCGTCTACTTTGATTATATGCTTAGTATAGCTAGTTTATCATTTTGTCCATGCATAAGTTCATATAGCGCTCGCTCCGCTGCGCACGGGGTGAGTGGTCGACATTGTGTAAGCGTGGTGCTTATACGTTGTTTACCTACGGATACACCCTATATTCTGGGTCATATGGTAGATCGCGGATGTGACACACCCGTTGAGTCCTTTGTAGTCCACTCCCCAAATATAGATGCACGTAGGGTCTGGTTACGAAGGAAGAACAAGCTTTGTTCTTAATCTTCCTTAGGAATATCCCTTATGTGTAGATATAAAGATGATCTTAGCCATAACTACTAGGTGTAATTGCACTAATCAATGTATGCTTTGACTTGTAATTAAGAATGACTGTGGAATTATTCCTCTAATATCTTACTTAACCATGCTAATGCCATAGAAAGGAGTACTCTGAGTGATTTATCATTTATCAATACTTATCATATACATATCTTATCCTATTACTTACCTCTGTTGTGAGTAGAATATTGGTTATGGTTTATTTCTCCATCAATACTATAAGTTATCAATACATGTCCATGCCAGACCTTCCCTATGGTAAAATATAAATAACGATACCTAGAATACTCTCGGATGAAGTGCTACAATGGTATAATTATTTGTGTGCTTGCATATCCTTTTCATTCATATATATATTATTCTTTCTAGTCACATAAAATGATAAAGCACTACTTAGTATTATTCTAGTAGTAATTCTAGGTAGTACCAATGATCATCTCTTGCACTATCATTAGGGATGACAACCTAGTCCAAGTAATGCTAAGAGATGTAGGCATATAATAGGTGGCTACTTAAAACAAGTGACAAGTTAATAAATACCAACAACAAATAGTACCCTCAACTACCCTATCCTTGAGCATTGCTCTGATGGAAAAATGGCTGCTGCTTCTTTTTGGAGTTGAGGTTTGGCACTTGTTCTGGGAGCCCCAGCCTCCCTTTTATAGTGTTATTGGAGGTGTGCATCCTTTACTCCCGGTTGTTGGGGTAGGTAGCAGTATGTACTCAAAAGTACAATGTGGATTTAATGCTTTCTCTCTTTGCCTTTTTGCTTTTGCTTCTCTACCTCCTATAATGTAGGAAACTACTTTCTTAGATTGTTGGCCTTCGCCTTTTCGTTATTGATGGCTAGGATTACTTGACTGAAACCTGCCCCGTTCTTTCACCTCTCGTGAGTATGAGGTGTTTATTAGCTTGCATGTTTTTGCTACCTTGCCCTTTCATGTTTTCAGATGGTCGAGGTGCATAAATAGTCTGTAGGCTTTCATCGCGTCGCCCTTTCGTCATTTACGAAGGGTCAAAGTCCATGATGGATCCATAGGCTTTCATCGCTTCGTCCTCTAGTTTTTTCGGAAGGTCGAAGTCTGTGTTGGTTTATTTAATGCACATAGATAAATCCGCAAGCGCACGAATACTGCAGTAGCTTTCACCCAGAAGTATTCCAAGTATCGTATCCATTGGGAAACATGTGAGACTAACTATGATCTAGTTTAACTAGGGCTCTCCTTCTATGGGTTCACTAGACATGGCATCCTTGAATTCTTCCCAATGTCCTACATGGGAATAAGGACACATTCTAAGAGATCCCTTCTTAAGAGGAATTAAATTATATTCGCTCAAAGGTCTCTTGTGGAACTAGAAGTTTAAGCTTTTCCCAAAATCATCAAAAAGATCATCCTCACAAGAAATTTCAAAATGTTGAATTTCTTCTTCCTTTGGAGGATTTGGATTTTGGGGTATAGATGGTTTGAGATTGATAGCTAAACCTTGGGATTGAAGTGGTTGTGATTTAGCTATCAAAACTTACTCTTCTTGTTTGGGAGATGATTCCTTCTCTTCCTCGAGGAATTTATTATGATTGCTAGTGCAAGGAGTTTTTCCACTAATCTTATCAAGCATAGACCTTGCTTCACTAGCAGATAGATGAAGGAAAGCTCCTCTAGAGGCTACATCAAGGGATTCCATGGAATCCTTGCTAAGACCCATGTAAAAATGTTGAAGGAGCATTGGGTCTGGAATAGCATGGTCCGGGCCAGTGATGATGAGGTCATTAAAACAATCCCACGATGTGCCAAGAGATTCTTCTTCTAGTTGTCTAAAATTTAGAACCTCTTTTTGAAAGCTAACCACTTTAGAGATGGGAAAGAAACGTAAACAAAATTTAGAGCATAGTATTTCCCAATCTCCTTACATACTTCCTATGGTTTGACTATACCATTGTTTAGCTCTTCTCGTCAAAGAGAATGGAAACAACTTCCATCTTAAGGTTTCGTCAGACATGCCAGCGATACACAAGCATGCACAGGTCTGTTCAAATTCTTGTAGGTGTGACTATGGGTTTTTGTTGCCTTCTCCCGAGAAGGATTGATCCCGAATCAATTTTATAAAACAGGGCGCAGCTCATAACCAGGTGTAAGGATGGGCTCTACAGATTTTGGTGGCTCTAGGCGTGCACTCGTAGGTGCAGCGTATGTAACACCCTAGGTGTTAGGTTTGCATAATTTTACTTGCATTGCATAAGCATAATCATCAAGCATTCATATATAAACTTTTACATATGAAACGTATGACTGAAACATGTGAAACATGCCATGTTATTTTATGTTTCTATAGGTGTATTCTTATGATCATGTGTGAATAAGTGTAAGTGGGTGATGTTAGTCACTAAAACACCTTAGCTACACTTAGGATGACTAATGGAACATTGTTCATGTCGATCACTTTATCTAATTAAGCTCCTAAGTGATGATATGCTTGTTGACCTGGGAAGTATTATGTGTAACCAATGTATGAAATGCTTGTGTGACCTTAGGAATACCTTAACCATGTTTAGAATGTCATTATGAACAACTTTGGTATTCATGACTAGGGCTAGTTTGGTCACTAAGTCATAGTTGTAGTGTAAGTTATCATTTGAAAGTGGTATGTTTGACCTAGTTTGAACCATGTCATAGAGCCTTTGCATGGATGTGTGCACTAAATCAAAGTTGTAGTATTTGATGAAAGCAACAACTTTTATTTTTGGGTCATAGGCTAGTTTAGCTCCTAACATGTTTGAATTTAGCTCACAAGAATCAGCATTTCACAGTTTTTAGCACTTGAAAAATTTTGCTAAGTCTTTTGTGCTGACAGTGTTGACGTACCCAACTTTGTGATGATTTTACTCCATATTCATTGCGATTTAGACTTTGATCATGTAATCAATATTATAGATGGTATATAGGTGTTGATGTTTGACTACCGATAGCCTGCCACGGGGGTAACCGGGGAAGTTTGTTCGGGCTTTAGCTTATGCAGAACTCGACGATTAACGCAAGAGACAGTCGATTTATCCTGGTTTGGACCCTCGATCGTTGATCGAGTAATAGCCCTACGTTCAGTCAACGTTAGCCTTTGTGTTGGATTGATTGTGAACTATTATGTCGTAAAAGTCCCGTCTCTAGGAACCCTACCCTCCTTTATATAGTTAGGAGGCCAGAGTCCTAGTCGGTTTACAATGAGAGTTCCTAGTAGGATTATAGAATACTACTACTACTATTAAGATTACATGGGAAGAATCCTAGTTAGACTAGATCTTCTCCCTTCCTTGCGGGGTATCCCATGGGTCCCGCATCGACAAGCCCCCGAGCACTTCATGGTTGAGCTCTGGAAGCCTCGTCTTGTTCCTTCAGGTCTTGCCGAGCAGGAACAAGCGTCGTCCGAGTGCTTTCTTGAGCGAAACCATGTAGCGCTTCGTGAGATCTTCGCGTGGTGTGTACCTTTTTGAAGAAAAAAGTACTCCCATTTGGGTGTAGCCCCCGAGCCTCTTGCTATTTGGCACAAGGAGCTGGAGGGTCTTCTCTTGAAATCGCTCTGATTCTTCATCGAAGGGCACCTGAGCATATACCTAGGTTCTTTATCAAAAAGAGCTCGGATAAAGCTAGGTCCGGGTTCTTTTTGTCGTGAGGCCTTGAAGTGGTCTGTCTTGAAGAAGTCTTTTTGGTGACGTGCGCTTTTTTGAAGAAGAAAAAAAGTGCACTCACTGAGTGTAGCCCCCGAGCCTCTTGCTATTTGAAACAAAAAGTTGGAGAGTCTTGAATCTTATGTTGTTTGAAAACTGCTATCTTGAAGAAGTCTTCTGAGTGATGTGCATTTTTTTGAAGGAAAAAGTGCACTTACTGAGTGTAGCCCCGAGCCTCTTGCTATTTGGAACAAAAAGTTGGAGGGTCTTGAATCTGAGTTGTTCAAAGGACTGAAAGCCTTTCCTATTGCAGCCCCCAAGCATATACCTGGATTCTTTTATTCGAAAAGAACTCGGATACAGGATCTTGGCATGTTCTTTGGTAGTTTGCTGTTGTCAGATGTAGTTGTATGGTGGTGGTTGAGAGTAAATGCTGTTTGTTCACGAGTTGTACAGTGTTGGTATATTCTTCCGAATATGCTCGTTCTTGAGTACTGCTCCTTCACACCTGAGTCCTCTTTCATTGAATTCTATCTTTTCACTGTGTCCTTTGTTAGGTTTGTTCCGTTGGTGCTCCCAGTCCATGTACAACGCTTCTTTGGTCTATAAATACCCTCCTGGTGTGCTGTTTTGATTCATCGAGCATTTTGTTGCGTGGTCTGAAATCTCCGTAGTCATGAATATGATAGTTTGTGAAGTAGAGTAGCCCCAGGCGTATTTTATAGTTCTTGTGTATCTTGTCGTAG
The DNA here is from genome assembly GCA_904845875.1 of Miscanthus lutarioriparius. NCBI lineage: Eukaryota > Viridiplantae > Streptophyta > Magnoliopsida > Poales > Poaceae > Miscanthus > Miscanthus lutarioriparius. The sequence goes on from CAJGYO010000006.1 coordinate 47,448,046, forward strand.
CTGGAGGGAGTCTTGCGATAGGGATTAGAGGTAGACTAATCCCACAGTGGCATTGTACCAGGAAGTACGTGTCGGTAGTTGGAGGAAGTCTTGTGATGTGGGATACGTTCCTTCATCCAGCAGTTCTGGGTTGATCCTCGTCGCCTGCCCTGAGACTGTCCGGTGCAGATCAACACCATATCCAGCATCACATCAGACTTGGGTAGACAGATGCCTACAGGCTTCTCCTGGTCCATGTTGTCCCGCCATGCTGCTGATTTCCGCCTTGGATGTGCTGCGTTCTTCCTTTGAAGAAAACAGTGTAGCCGAGTGCGGTTTGTTCTACCTAGTAACAATTTGGAACACGTAGTCGTTCCAGAGCCTAGTTGTGTCCTGGTTCCTTTTTGCTACCTTGCTTGTCGTAGTACCGAGTTCGTTGGGTCTTGTAAGATGTGTAATCTTGTAATTTTTGAAGCTATTTATAATGGAAAGAATCTTGTCTTCTGAGTTGTCATTCTCTTTTCTACTGATGTCCTGGTTATTTATGAGACTCTCGAGTTCTTTATATAAGAACCGAGTTCTTGTGTTCCTTGTGAGGTAACCCTCCGTTGCTTCATAGTTGATGAGTTCTTTTTGTAGCAATATGATAACTCTGCCGTGGTGCTGGATGGATAAGTCTGAAATCTGCCCGTTGAACTGTACCTTTGTGTGGAATTGTGCCATCCGTCATTTTAGCTGTGTCAGTTGTGGTGAGTAATGGACCGTTGCATTCTCATGCCGTGTTTAAACGGGCCTGGTGGGCTGCGTTTTTATTGCTATAAAATCTATTTAAATGCCTTTCTTCTTCTTTTTCTTTGCTGTCCTGCTTTTGCCTTGAAACCCTAGTCTTCAAAACTCCACCGTCACCATTATCGCCGTCATCTGAGCGCCGCCGTCTGAGCATCACCTTTTCTTAGTGCTTTATTGCTTTCGCTAGTATATGGGTAGGAAGAAATCAGCGAGCAAGTCCCAAGCAGCCTTTGTGGACGAGGAGGCCTCGCTTTCTGTGATTGAAAATCAAGAATTCATGGCCATGAGGGCTGCTCAGAAGATCTGGCCGGCTTTGACTACAACTGAGGATCAGTTGCGCAAGCTTGTCAATGATGGTCTGATCCAGGGCAAGGAGTTTGCTGATTGGAGAGCTCCAGGCGAGCTTCGGGTCCCAACTCCAGGTCCTGGTGAGATTGTTCTTTTTGTCTCCTTTATCCGTGCTGGACTCTGCCTTCCTGCTTTTACTTTTCTTCACTGATTTCTCAGCTATTTTGGGATTAGCCTGAACCATCTTGCTCCCAATGCTGTCCTTCATCTTTCCATTTTTGTTCATCTTTGTGAAACTTTTCTTGAAATTCCTCCTTCTCTTTCTCTCTTTCGTTACTTCTTAAATCTAAAACCCCAACCCCGCCGCGACGACACCCATGTTCTTGGTGGCTGCGGGATTCAGTTTCGTCAGGGTCTTAAGAGTAAATTCTTTGATTATGACTTGGTTGATTCTATGAGGGATTGGCGTGCCGACTGGTTTTATGCCGCCAATTTGATTCCTCCTCTTCTGTTCATTCTAGATCTGGTCCCGTGGTTAATGACCGATGGGGAAAGAATCCCCTGACGTCAGATGAGCTCCAGGCGATCAAGCCATTTCTTGAGAGGATATGTACTCTGAAACAATAGGGCTTGACCGGCTTCGGTATCGTCTCTAGTTTTTTTCGCTGCCGTGTTCAGCCTCTGAAGGAGCGAGAGAATTTTGGTTTTGAGTACTCTGGGGCTAAGGATCCTTCTCGTATGGTCCCTGTCCTTGAGTTGACTGATGAGGAGGTGCTCGAGTGCCTTCAGAAGATGTTGAAAGGAGTAAGGGCTGTTCCACATGCAGTCCTTGAGTATTGCGCTAACAACCTGCCTCATGTTGTGAGTTGTTTTTTCTTATGCGGGTACTTTTTGTATTTTCTTTTTCTGTCTCCACTTTTTGCTTAATCTTTCTTGTCTGGTTGTTTTACTCTTTTATAGGAACTGGGGTATAACTTTGTTGATCCGATCCCCCTTGATGACTGCCCTGCCATAGAGTGAACAAAAAGGACTGTCGAGCTTGAGTTCATACCGGCTTCTTTTTCTCGTCTGAAACTAAGAAAAAGTTGTCTTCTGAGGTTAGTGCCCTAAAAACAGAGCTTGATCTCTGTCGGGCCGAGATGGAGACTGAGCGTCAAATGCACCAAAAGGAGGAAAAGGCTCTTTGTGCCCGGGTGGTAGAGGCAAAGAAGCGGAGGGATGCTGCTGTGGAGGCCATGAAGAATGAGTGCAATGGTATTGCAGGTTCTTCTTATTTCCTTTTGTATTCTGATTTCCCTTTCTGCTGACTTCTTTTTTGGTGCTTGGTCTAGCTCTCCGAGTTGAAAAGCAGAAGCTCTCGGAGGGTATTGAGGAAATGAAGATAACTGTTCACAATAGTCACAATAGGGCTGAGGAGGTAATTACTCGTGCTGAAGAACTCATGCTTGCCAAGTTGATTAGGCGTGGAGCTGACAGGGATCTTGTGCAGGTCCAAAAAACTGTTGAAGACTTGACTGGTAAGTTGGTGATGGCTACTAAGAACTGGAATGCTTTGTGGAAATCATTTCGGTCAGTAGCCGGTCTTCTCCGGACTTCAACAGATGATGGTCAATCTTGGGCTCAGTTTATTCCCCAAGTTCCGACCGTTTCCAGGAGTTTGTGAAGAGGTGCGCCCAATTATGTACCAGGAATGTTCTTGCCCAGGTCCAGGTTCTTTCTCCGGAGTTTCCTTTGTCCAAGATTGCTGATGAAGCCGAGAGTCAAGAATATCTGGATGCCATTGAAAAGGTGGAGCCTGAGGTCGAAGATTTAGCCAGGAGGATTGTTGATAATCTTAATATTGATATTTCTTCTCCTGATGACAATGCTTGATGTAATTGACCTTTGTACTCCAGCTTCTGTAATAGGATACTATACTTCTTTTTGAATGAAGATTCTTTATTTTTTGTTGATGTCTTCTTTGCCTGGATGTCTTCGCCTTGTAAACAACTTGGTATATGTAGATCGTTGTCTTGACAAACTTTCTTGATTTGTCGAGTGCTTGTCTGGCTTTCTTCTGCGTCGTGTAAACAACTCATTATATGTAGGTCGTCGTCTTGACAAACTTTCTTGATTTGCCGAGTGCTTGTCTGGCTTTCGTTTGCACCGTGTAAACAACTCAGTATCTGTAGATCGTTATCTTGATAGACTTTCTTTTTGTTCTTGTTAGTACTGAAAAGACTTAGGACCAGCGATCTCAAGTATCTTCAACTTCTTCTTTTTGGTTCCTTCGCTTAACTCGAGATGTGTTCAGCATCTGGGTTTTTTTGTTGTAAAAACATCTTAGGATTGGTTCGGGTGTTAGCTTATTAGCTACCCTCATCGGCGGGCTCAAGCATGTTTTTAGCTCTTTTGCTCTCGGCCGGTATGCTCAGGCATAATTTCAGCCATTTTGCTTTTTTGGTTCGGGTGTTAGCTTGTTAGCTACCCTCATCGGCGGGCTCAAGCATGTTTTCAGCTCTTTTGCTCTCGGCCGGTACACTCAGGCATAATTTCAGCCATTTTGCTTTTTTGGTTCGGGTGTTAGCTTATTAGCTACCCTCATCGGTGGGCTCAAGCATATTTTCAGGTCTTTTGCTCTCGGCCGGTATGCTCAGGCATAATTTCAGCCATTTTGCTTTTTGTTTCGGGTGTTAGCTTATTAGCTACCCTCATCAGCGGGCTCAAGCATGTTTTCAGCTCTTTTGCTCTCGGCCGATACGCTCTGGCATAATTTCAGCCATTTTGCTTTTTATTTTGGCTGTTAGCTTATTAGCTACCCTCATCGGCGGGCTCAAGCATATTTTCAGCTCTTTTGCTCTCGGCCGGTATGCTTAGGCATAATTTCAGCCATTTTGCTTTTTGGTTCGAGTGTTAGCTTATTAGCTACCCTCATCGACGGGCTCAAGCATATTTTCAGCTCTTTTGCTCTCAGGTGGTATGCTTATTGGAAACAACTCGGGGAAAGCCATAATAAGACATGCATTGTCGAGAAAAACCATCTTTATTGATCATGAACGTTGATGAGCCATAATAAGACATATGTTGTCGAGGAACACTATCTTTATTGATCATGAACATTGATCTCTTGTGGTTTGTACATGTATTCTTCCTTGAGTTGTTTTCATGCATAGAATCTTCTTAGTTGGCTGATGTGCCATGTCTTGTTGACTTCTTTTCCATCTTCATTTATCAACTTGTACGTGCCTAGTCTGGTGACTTTTGTGACAATAAAAGGACCTTCCCATGGACTGAGTAGTTTATGGCGTCCGTCAGTTTTTTGTATTCTTCTTAGTACTAGGTCTCTGACTTGTAGTGATCGAGGCTGGGCATTCTTGTTATAGTGGCGTCTTAATCCTTGGAGGTATCTTGCTGATTGAAGGGTAGTGTTTACTCTGACTTCTTCTGTACTGTCGATTTCTAATCTTTGGGTGTGTTCTGCTTCTCCTTCGTCATATTGTTCTATCCTTGGTGATGTCTAGATCAAGTCAGCAGGTAGTACGGCTTCTGATCCGTAAACTAGGAAGAAAGGTGAGTATCCAGTGGCTCTGCTTATTTGAGTTCATAGCCCCCATATGACCTTGGGTAATTCTTCAATCCATTTTGATCCATAGTCCACTAGTTCTTCATACAATCTTGGTTTTAATCTGGCCAGTATGAGTCCATTAGCCCTTTCTACCTATCCGTTGGCTTCTGGATGTGCGACTGATGCGTAATCTATGCCGAAGCCACAATCATGTGCCCAACTTTTGAATTTTGTAGCTGTGAAGGGAGAACCTAAATCTGTGATGATTCAATTGGGCATGCCGAAGCGGTGCATAATGTCTTGGATGAACTCGACTGCTTTGGCGGCGCTGTATTTTGCGAGTGGTTTGTATTCAATCCACTTGGTGAACTTGTCAATTGCTACAAAGATGTACTCAAAACCGCCTTTTGCTTTCTTGAGAGGTCCTACTTGATCCAGGCCCCAGCAGGAGAAAGGCCAAGCGGGTGGGATGCAGATGAGATTGTGAGCTGGCACATGAGCTTGTCTTGCGAATATTTGACAACCTTTGTATTTTCTGATAAGTTCTTCTGCGTCTTTCAAAGTGGTTGGCCAGTAGAATCTGGTGGGGAATGCCTTGCCGACTAGTGTTCTTGAGGCGGCATGATTTCCACAGCAACCTGAGTGTATTTCGTCTAAGATCTCTTTGCCTTTCTCAAATGAGACACATTTTAGGAGCACTCCTGATGATGCAGCTCTTCTGTAGAGTTTGTCCCCCACTAGGACGTAGTTCTTGCTTCTGTGAACAACTCGGGTAGCTTCCTCTTTATCTGCTGGCAACTTGTTCTCTTTGATATAATCAATAAAAATCTGGGTCCATGAGGTGGTGATTACCAAAATCTGGGTGCCTTTAGCTAGAAGTTCAGGGGTTATCTCACTGGGTTGTTTGATAGAGGGAGCTGATAACTCCTCTATGAATACGCCGGGTGGGACCTTCGCCCTGTCCGATCCGAGCTTGGCGAGGACATCTGCTGCGATATTAGAATCGCGCAGGACGTGTAGAATTTCTAATCCTTGAAAATACCTTTTGAGTTTTCGTATTTCAACACAGTAAGCGTCCATATTTTCTTTGGTGCAGTCCCAATATTTGTTGACTTGGTTGATGACTACTGCCGAATCGCCGTATACGAGTAATCGCTTGATTCTGAGGGTAATTGCCACTCAGAGCCCGTGGATGAGGGCTTCTTATTCTGCTTCATTGTTTGTAGCTTGCCATAATATCTGAAGGACATACTTGAGTTGTTTTCCGTCTGGAGAAATTAAGAGAACGCCTGCACCGACTCCACCTAGCTTGAGTGATCCATCAAAGTACATCTTCCAATGGTCAAGGATGGTATTTGACATAGGTTGTTGAATTTCTGTCCACTCGGCAATAAAGTCGGCAAGGGCTTGAGATTTAATTCCCTTTCGTGGGGTGAAATCGATACTAAGAGCACCAAGTTCAACTACCCACTTAGATATGCGCCCTGTTGCGTCTCTATTGTGTAGGATGTCTCCGAGTGGGAAATCTATCACCACGGTAATCTTGTGGCTTTCAAAATAGTGGCGAAGCTTGCGTGAAGTGATCAGGAGGGCGTAGAGTAGTTTTTGCACATGCGGGTACCGGATTTTTTATTCTGATAGTACTTCGCTGATGTAGTATACGGGGCGTTGTACTTTATATACGCGCCCTTCTTCTTCTCTTTCTACAACTATCGCTGTGCTGATCACAGTAGAAGTTGCCACAATGTACAGCATCATGTCTTCATATTTCTTTGGAGGTGTGAGAACGGGCGAGGAGGTGAGGTATGCCTTGAGTTTTTTGAAAGCTTCATTGGCTTCTTCTGTCCACTCGAACTTATCTTTCTTCTTTAGTAGTTTAAAGAAAGGTAACCCTTTTTTGCCGAGTCTTGATATGAAATGATTGAAGGCCGCCATGTAGCCTGTTAGTTTCTGCACATCTTTGACACTTCGAGGAGGGCCCATCTCTGTTATGGCTTGAATTTGCTTGGCGCTTGCTTCGATTCCGCGATGACTGACCAAGAATCTGAGTAGTTGTCCTGAAGGAACCCCGAATACACACTTGTTTGGGTTCAATTTCCACCTCCATCTTTTTAGGTTTTTGAAGGTTTGCTTTAAGTCTTCAATTAGTGTGTTTAGGTTCTTTGTTTTTACTACTACGTCATCCATGTATGCCTCTACGTTTTGACCAATCTGTTCACCAAGGCATGTTTGTATAGCTCTTTGATAAGTGGCACCAGCATTCTTGAGTCCAGACGACATGGTCTTGTAGCAGTAGGCATCGAATGGAGTGATGAAAGATGTCTTGCTCTGGTCTTGTTCCTTTAATGCGATCTGGTGATATCCTGAATAGCAATCAAGAAAGGATAATAGGGCAGATCCTGCTGTTGAATCAACTATCTGATCAATGCGTGGTAGCCCGAACAGATCTTTTGGACAGTGTTTGTTGAGGTCTGTGTAGTCGACGCACATGCGCCACTCGTCCGTATTCTTTTTTTGTACTAGAACTAGGTTTGCTAGCCAATCTGGATGAAGGATTTCTCTGATGAATCTGGCTGCCATTAGCTTTGTGATTTCTTTTTTAATTGCTACCTTGTTGTCGGATGAGAATCGTCGTAGCCGTTGCTTCACAGGCTTGGAGCCTTCATTGATATCAATTCTGTGCTCAACCAACTCTCTTGGGACACCTGGCATGTCGGCCGGCTTCCAAGCGAAGATATCTTTGTTGTCCCGAAGAAAGTTGGTGAGCGCGAGTTCCTATTTTGCCGAGAGGTGGGCGCTGATGGTTGCCGTTTTGGAGGGATCACTGGTGCCCAGGTCAATTTGCTTGACGTCGGCTTCATTTGGAGGTGCAAGGATGCTTGGTTTTTTAGCCGGTATCTCTAACTCTTCTGGGCTCATTTCTGCTGCAATAGTGGCTATTTCTTTTCTACCATTGGCGGCTTGTGCTTTGGCTGCAATTTGGATTGCCTGAACATTGCAGTCAAAAGCGCGCTTCAAATCACTTTGAAGGGAAAGGACACCGTTAGGCCCTGGCATCTTAAGCAACAGGTACGGATAATGCGGTATCGCCATGAATTTTGCTAGTGCTGGGTGCCCGAGGATTGCGTGATATGATGAATCGAAGTCTGCAACTTCAAACTTGATGAACTATGTACAGTAGTTTGAGGGAGTTCCAAAAGTAACCGGTAGAGTGATTTGTCTAAGTAGCATCACTGCCTTGTCGGGTACTGTGCCATAAAAGGGGGTGCTCATTGGTGTAATCATCCTGGCGAGTTGTAGTCCCATCTTCCTTAGAGTTTCTGAAAAAATGATGTTGAGCCCGGCTCCCCCATCGATTAGTACTTTTGTGACAGTCATACCGGCGATAGTTGGATCTAGAACTAGTGGGTAATGGCCTGCGTTTCCTATGCTAGTCCATTGGTTTTCTCTTGAAAACTGGATTAGATACTGTGACCGGTTGAGATATCTTGGAGTAGCTGGTTCTGCTGCCATGATGGTTCATAGTGCTAGCTTTTCTTGATGTTTGCTTCTAGAATCTGGAACCCTGGCGAAGATCACTGCTACTGTCCCCCTGGATTTTTGGAATCCCTTGTCTTCGTGGTTGTCTTCTTCTTTTTTTTGATTGTCTTCTTTAGTGTTCCCCTTACTATCTTTTCTTGTGTATCGATCATTGAAGGTGTAGCAATTTCCGATGGTGTGATTTCCTTTGGGGTGCAAGATGCAATGCTTGTTTTCAATGTCATCATACCTTCTAGGTTTGGAAAACTTCCTTGATTTGTCAGTCACTGCTACGGTGTTGTCTGGTCCATGTTTTCTCTCCTGATGTCTGTTGTTTTGATGATTTTGCTTGTCCGGGTTGTCTCGGTTGTTTCTATCCGGGAACCTTTCTCGTGTCTTCTCCTCTGCAGTAATCATCTTTTCTACTGTTCGTCTGAATTCTTCATTGTTTCTCGGGTTTTCTTTGCAGAAGTCTTGAAATTGCCACCTAGCCATGATTCCGTGAGAGAAAGCTTCGATTACTTCTCGTTCGGTGATGTCATGTACTTGAGCTCGTAGTTCGCCAAATCGTCGATAGTAATTTCTGAGACTTTCACCTCCTTTCTGCTTGAGTCCTTTTAACTCTGCGTGGGTGATTGGGTGTGTAATGATACCCGCAAAATTTTCATAGAAAGCTCTTTGCAAGTCCTCCCAATTTCTGATTGATCCTGGATTCAATTTGTCGAACCATTGGAGGGGCATGGTTTCTAGGGCCATGGGAAAGAACAAGGTCTTGTTATCATCGTCTCCTCCAGCCAGTTCAATCGATTACGAGTAAATCCTGAGCCACTGCCTTGGTTCGGTCTTGCCATCATACTTAGAGTGGTTGGACGGCTTGAACTTGTGAGGTAGTCGTATTGAAGCAAGTCTGTTTGCAAAACAGGGGAATCTATCATGCGTTCCGGCTTGTGTGTATTCTGATTCAGCACCCCTTCTTGCCAACTGTTGTTTTGGTGAGAGTAGTTCTACGTGGCTATCTAAATAGGTGCTTTGCTTCTGACCTTTCTTGGTTGTTCGACTCGGTCGTTTTGACTATGGTCCCATCTACTTTCTCTGTTGTGACTTCCACTTGGTCCAAGTCTCTCGAAAGCGGACTTCCTTTGATTTTGATCTTCCTGGTCATGAGATGTTGACCTGGCAGGTAGTCTTGAGCGGGTCCTTCCATCGTGCGTCCTTAGGACTGTTGACCGGAGAAAGTCCCGGAGTTGTTCTTGTTTTTCACTGGGATGTGAGGTCACTCTGAGTTCTCCTAGTGCTTCTCGGATACTATCGTAGGGTGTATTCACCATGCGTCTTTCTTCGACTTCTCGTTCTGATTTTCTTCTATTATACTCGGCCAGATCTGACTCATATCTGATCCAAGCTTCCTTGCGCTGCCTAGCACGATGTTGGCGTCCTTGTTTCAACTTGTTTTTTCTTTCTCTGGCTTTCTTCTGATTCTCGGTCTCACCATCGTGCCCCTAGGTAAAGGGTGATATGTTGGACTCGGATTCATCCGATGACCTGACGTCGGGTGCTTCTGGGGGGACCAATGGTGATCGAGGACGGCGAACCATGAATACTTCTCGTGCGTGAATAATTTCGCTATCGGCGTCGGTTTCCACACTGTCGGAGTAGTTGATCACTTTAGTAGTTGCTTCGAGGTCGCAGATTGAGTCTCCTTCTTGGTAGGGTAGAATTGTTGTTGTTGTAGTGCCGACTAGTCGGGTACCGCTATCCTCAGGAATAGAACCTGGCCAGTGGACGATGCAGTCTTGAGATGTTATAGTTAGTATGAGACCTTCCTGAGCTCCTTTCAGTGGCATTCTAAGCACCGGGTCGAGGGATCCTTCGGGCCATGTCTGATAAGATGTTGCCATGTTGTGGAGTCCAAACGGAAAAGGACCCGACTTCTTGAAAAGACTCTGAGTGTACTCCGAGTTGTATTCTTGATAGGCCAAGGCCGCGTTCTTAAGCCCCATCGAAAAAGAACTTGGTTTCTCGGAAGAACTCGGGTAAGACTCCATTTTGGATGCGGAACCTGAGTTTGAGTCGGATGCGCAAAGTCGCAAAATCTGAGTTGGATCAGACATCGCGAGCTGCGTGAATCTTCCAGCGAGTTGATCTGTCGTAGTCACCGAAATAGAATGGTCTTCATGGTGATTCGAATCTTTAAGGAGACGGCTTTGGAGCTTGCCATTGTCACCTGCCTCGCAGATCCATGAACCGAAGATGAAGGTTGATCCCATCGTGAAGATCATGTTGTCGAGGTCCATCGAGCTCTCGGATGCAAATTTGCCGAAAGCCCCTACCTGGCGCTCCAGCTATCGATGTTTGACCATCGATAGCCTGCCACGGGGGTAATCGGGACAGTTTGTTCGGGCTTCAGCGTATGCAGAACTCGACGATTAACGCAAGAGACAGTCGATTTATCCTGGTTTGGACCCTCGATCGTTGATCGAGTAATAGCCCTACGTCCAGTCGGTGTTAGCCTTTGTGTTGGATTGATTGTGAAGTATTGTGTCGTAAAAGTCCTGTCTCTAGGAACCCTGCCCTCCTTTATATAGTCAGGAGGCCAGAGTCCTAGTCGGTTTACAATGAGAGTTCCAAGTAGGATTACAGAATAATACTACTACTAAGATTACATGGGAAGGATCCTAGTTAGACTAGATCTTGTCCCTTCCCTGCGGGGTATCCCATGGGTCCCGCACCGACAATAGGGCTACAACTTTTGTTAAGGAATATTTCGCTAATGAGCCATGGTTTAGAAGATTAGGGACGCCGAAATGGCGCTGTCAGGCTTCATCACGCGGCTCTGATGGCCGTCGCGCGTCGTGCCATGGTGGCCGACCATGGACAGGACTTGGCCGCCGCATGGCTGCCGCTGGCCGTTGTCGGGCCCCCACCGCGATGTGCTGGCACGCGCATAAGGAGACCATGCGCGGCTTAGCTCAGTCACTCCTTCGCTCTCCCTCACTCTCCACTGCCTTCCTCCGCCTTCGCACTGCCCGCAGCACACCGTCGCCGACGCCATCGCCAGCCTCTCAGCCTCGCCTTGCACCCATGTCGCTCCTTCGCCACCACCTCACCGCACCCACCTTGACTAGCTAGCAGCGCACGGTAAGCCTTTGTGCAGCGCGCGGCCCTCGCCGGCGTTTTGCCGCCGTGCCACGTCGCCGTGGCCGGGCCACCTCTGACCACCACGTGCCACGATTGAGTGCGCGATAGATTCACCATAGTGCATAGAAGCTAGGCCAAATCCTAGATGGAGCTATCCTAGCTAGCTCCGGTGGCTCGCCATCAACGCGCGTTCGCCGTGCCACCATGAGCGCCGCCATCGTCCTTAGTTCCAGCAATCGGTCCAACTAGCTACCCTATTGTGTGCGCAAGGTCGCAGAGATCATCGAGGTGCTGGTGCCGTCACCGGAGAGCTCATCGTCGGTGAACTCCATCCGGTCCGCACCAGTCCTCTGCTTTTGGCTCACTGACGCACGGGCCCGGCTGACTCGGGGACCCCAGCTGTCAGCGGCTATAGGGTTGAAGGCTAGTTCATTTATTTCAGATTTGTATGCAAACTTTGAAAAATCATAAGTGGAGTTCTAGATGTCCAATTTTGGTGAACCAAAATTTGTTGGGTTCATCTTGAAGTGTAGTATTTTATAAAAATATGAAATGTACAGTTTCTAGTATTTTTGTTGGTCAATAAAATATAGCTAGATAAGTGCTTTTTGATTGTTTATAATTTTGTAAAATGTGTAACTTGAGCTAGGGATGTGATAAAATTGTGATTCCAATTTTGTTAGTCTTGTGTTGACATGCTCTATCTAGGAAAACTATTACGCTTGCAGTAAAATTGATTGAAATATGATCTTTCTATTTATCTATTAATAAATGGCATTTTCCGAGGAAAATTATAGGGATAAAAATATGTAACATATTGCTATGCAAATTTTTATACAGTAGTATGGCACAAATATCAAGCTAGGAAAAATATATAATCTGTTGTTTGACATATTTCTATAGGGTTAACTATTTTCACTAAAATAAACCTTGCTATCTTGTCATTTTTGTAGACAATGTTATACATGTGCAAATGGTATGAAATTTTCAAAGTAATCTATTGTGAGCACTAGGAAGCTACCGTAATTTTATGAGAATTTATTGTGCACATTTTGTATATGTTTGTTATTTCCCCTAATTATCTAATTAAATAAATAAAGGCATTTAAATAAATAGATTGTGCTTGACCATAATATTTCTGTGGTGCTTGTGATGCATATGAACTATTGATGTCAATAGTAAGGCTCAAAAGCAATTGGTTGTATGCAACTAATTAATTATTACTTTATAATTCAAAGAAGTGGTCGCATGTATAGTTTCGGTTGAATGGATGATTTCATGTTGATAATGGCATTTTATGTAAAACTTGTTTACAACAAAGTCGTAGATAACTTACTAATCTACCTTGTGTTAAATTTTCATGGTCATAGGTCTTAGGGTTTAAGAGTTTTGACTGTTAGAAGTTTGTTGCCCTAATTATTTGCTCTCAGGACAGATTTGATTGACTTAATTGTTTGACCTAGATAGCTATTGAATCACTTCAAGGGTATTAAAATAAAGTTGTAGATAATTTCATAAGATTTCCATAATATCTACAACCATATAATTTCGATGTATATAACTCTAGTTATGGTTAAAACGAGTAGCTGTTGTTTTGTAGTTCGGTAAATAAATTGCAGAAGTATTTGCTTAAGTAATAGAGAAGAGTTATGCACCTACTCCGTAGAATAGGATGCACTTGTTATTACTTTAACACCATGCTATTAAAAATACTTACAAGGATGCATTCATCACGTTTTATCATATTATATGTGTCATCATACATGCATTCGTGATATCTTGTGCCATATTCATGCATATAGGATCGATCGAGGAGATAATGTTGCTGGAATTCAACAAAGAAGAGGAAGGGGATCAGCAGGAGACTCCTCCAGCCACAGCTTCAGAAGAAGAGGAGCAGACTCTAGAAGAGCTCCAAGAGTGTCCAGATCACCGCCCCACCTCTTTTCTCAAAAGCAAGCCCTGGAGCATTATAAGTCTCCTAGTGTTTTACAAAATACTACTTGAGTCCTTTATGTTTGGTGCATTAGGTTATAAGAGTTGATTGGAAACACTTGATGCAAAGAATTATCTTGTTTAGTTACATATACCTTTAATCCTGTGTAGGTCCAGGATCAAATATATGCTTTGCCATGCTTAGACCGGTAGAAGTCGGATGATTTCCTATCACCTGCGAGATATAGGTGGATACCGAAGCATGGTTGACTATATTTGCTATCGTGGAAAAGAACCATGGGCTAAAGTAAATGGAGGCTGGGCGGAGTCTATGTGTAGGTTGACTCATGTGATTCCGTTTGTGCCAATTAAGGACCGTACCGTTGTTGGCGCTTTTTGACAAGATTGAACGCATGCCTATCACTTAGCTGGCCGGATAACTCGTTTCGACCGCGAAGTCGAGTAGCTCAACTCATGCTAGGCCCCACTCTATAAAAGTACGCACTTTGGATGGTAGCAAGGATGTGCAGGGAGCCAGACGTGAGCCCAAGGGTAGGCCAGGCCTAAACGTCCTAGCAGTTGGTTGTCCCTGATTGTGCGGTGCTGGGCGAACCCGCAAAATGTGGACTTGATTTGTACCAAAGGTGACCTAAGGTGACCGTTGATCTAGTCTGCCTGGGTTTGTGTTTGCAATAAATTCCCAGTTGGTTGAAATCGATTCAAATCACCGTCTCTCCCGGATAGTGAGAAACTTGGCTAGTCCCAATATCATTGTAATTGTACTATGGAATGTGATGGTTTGGATAAACATGGAATTACTACACCTGCTATGGTTACTATTGTATGCTCTTAAATGATATACCACATGTTTGGCACAAGATAGCTGCTAATCTAGAGATGAATAGCTATAATTAACTGGATGACCTAAGTACAACTGTATAACTGAGTTAATCGTTGTTTATGCAAAATATTGTCAAGCTACCTCCACTTATACAACCTTGCATAATCCTTGGAGTCATTTTATTTCTAGTTTATGACGGGTAAGTCTAGCTGAGTACCTTCTCGTACTCAGGGTTTTATTTCCATTGTTGCAGATGGTACAATCTATCACGGCTATTGCAAGAACTGCTTCTATCCCTCTATGGAAGGGGAGTGAGCCTTGGGCAGGCATCTTTAATAATCCTTCTTTATGCTTTTGTGGATTGTGATCATGTGTTGGCACTGTATTTGAACTATGTTGGCAAATGCTACTTTTGAACTTTAATTTGCTTCCGCTACTATCTATCGAACTTGGTTTGTAATAACTCTATTTCATACTCTGATGAATGAACTGTATCTGTGAACCTTATGTAACATGTGACATGTATGTTGAATCATGTATGATCTTGGTTGTATGTGGATCATTTATTGAGACCTATCATGGTACTCGATGGACTATCGGTTTATATGGGCTCAAGTATGACAGTGTGACCGCTTGTGGGCTGCCCTTGTACTTGTGCTCTTATAAATTAGTCGGTTCTATGATAGCTGGCATCAGAGCAAGATTTAACATTAATTGCCACATGTGTATTTAAAACAAAAGTTTTTGTTTTCCAAAACCAGTTCTGACAACTAATAGCTATATAAATAGGTATTTGAAACCTAGAGTTGAAATCTAAAGTGTGCCAGTGATCACTTTCTTATGCCCAATTAAGGACTCTTAGGTGGCTATTTAAGTACTAACATGGGGTTTTTTACTTTTGTCGTCCATACGGCGTGCTATTGTATGGATGCCATTCACTTGAGTGGTAATGCATGGATCAAATGCCTCTACGCCAAGGTAAGAAGGTAAGTTGATGAGTGGCATGACCGCAAGATGTGAGCGTGCGGTTGAGGAGAGCTAGCTTTGATACAGCTGTTTATGCATGCTTGCATGTGTGTATGGTGCGTATTTAAGTGTGGGCAATAAATTATCATCGGGTAGCTTTGATACGGAAATATATGTATGGGTATACATATATGGAAGTATTTAGATTACAACCTAGAGCCCAGATTTACATTCTGCATATATAATTGTGGGGTTGAGCTGAAATGAAACTCTTGTGCAGGTACACTAACAACTAAACGTGTAGCCCGACTAGCTACGCTATATATATGAGAGAACATATGTATGCCACCATGTATGTTGTTAGAAATATTTTTCCTAAGTTTGTAAGGATGTACGGAACACTCATGCATCATGATAAATAATTATTTAATACTTGCATTGTTCCTCCCCTTATAGATCTCTTACTCAGTTATGTAACTCTTATCCATTATGACTTTGTCTCACGAGAGTTGCATATGTTGTTGGTACAGATGGCAGCACCGGCTGGAAGTGAGAGTTTCATGTTGATGTTTGGAACTCCTGCTCTGCTTTGGAGAGTTTTGCACTACGCAGGGTATTATGAACCACCCCTCTATCACTGGAATGAAGTGTACTTGGAGGGATAACCATTGTTGAAGTGCGGCTAACCATACCAGCTCGTACTCAAGCACCCTTCTGGCAGGAATGAAAAGCAGAATCTGAAGGAAGAACTCCTTTGGAAGATACCCAAGTAGTAGCCTTTGAGGTACTAAGTCAGATCTATCAGCAGCACAGGGATGAGCTTACCAGCAGTGCCGTTGGTATTTTTGCTCGGGTGGATCCGTCCACAGCAATACGGGCACAGCACAATCGCAATGCGTTGATCCGAGATCGGGATGAGCGGGCAGATAGTTCTAGTCCTACCATGAGTGCCATGTTTCTAGTAATGAAGATGTTCTACACTTGTTAGGACACCAGGGATTTCTGACAAGAGTCCTATACCACTTGCATGGATAACCTCATGAGGGCCGAAGCCGCACAACGTAAGCTCAAGAAGCATGTGCGCAAGCACAAAAAGGCAGCAAGTGAGGCTCGATGGGAAATCGATCAAGCCCATGTAGCTTTGGGAAATCTCCGCACCCAAATGGAGCAAGTGGATCAACAGAGAGTTGCCGCCCAGGAGGCAAGAGCTGATGATCAAGCAATGTTAGCAGGACTGCGAGAATAGCTAGAGGCTGCCCGCGCCGAGTCATTCACAGCTACGCACCAGCGAAACCTAGCAAACAACCATGCCGCTTCAGCAGAAGTAGAATGAGATAGGACCCATGCCATGAGGGCCATGTAGGACCATGTTGAGAGGGACTTGTGCCAGTAGCTTGCATAGGCCTAGCATGTAGTGATGGATCTTCATCATGAGGTGCAATATCTGAACAACCAACTGCACCCGATCCTTGATGAGGAAGACAAAGATCTAGAAATGTTAGTAGAAGATGACGGTTGGGACGAGGAAGAAGTGGAGCCAGAGAACGAGGATGATCCTATCTTTGACCTCGACAGCGATCATAATGAAGATTAGAATCGCCTAGTGACTAGTTGAAATGCTAGATGTATCCCCGCTATTATGTAATGGACTTGTAGTTGAACTTTTGTAATTTTGGTTGGACTTTCATGTAATATTGGTACTTGCATGTTATTTTACGTTGGGTTGAACGTTAATGAAATTCTAGTTTTGTCTTACTGGTGATTATGACTTGTATGTTAACGCGCTGCGAGCCCGATAAGTGATCAAATTGGTGATGTCATGTTGCGAGAATGAATTATTATGCCTCTATTTTATTGTATGAATTTAAGATTCTCTCCAGTAATTTTAGTTTGGCATGATTATACAATTCATCTGTAATCTCTTGACATCATCCAATAATCATTTATTGTTGCAACTTTGCAGATGACTCGCACTCGTGCTGGAGCAGGCAGCAGCCAAGAGGGCAATGATGGTGACTTACCACCACCGCCACCACCGTCTACTAATGAGTTCTTTGCACAATTTCTGGGAAGTCAAAGAACTATGGAGAAGACCCTGCACCTCATTGTGCAGAACACGGCTCATGCCCACCAGCAACAATAGGAGCCTAAGCCAAATCAGTACAGCACTTTCAAGGATTTCCTGGACACCAAGCCTCCTATTTTCAAGGTGGCCGAAGAACCGCTCCAGGCGGATGAATGGCTCAACACTATTGAGCAAAAGTTCCGTCTACTAAGGGTCACATAACATCAAAAGGCAGAATATGCGTCCCATCAGCTGCAAGGACCAACCGAGATATGGTGGACCCATTTCCTATCCTCTCTACCGGCCAATGCATAGGTCACATGGGAGCAGTTCAAGTTAGCCTTTAGGGGACATCACATTCCCCCAGGGTTGATGCGCATGAAGGCAGCTGAGTTCATGCGGATCACACAAGGGACCAAGACCCTTACTGAGTACATGCATGCTTTCAACAATCTATCCCGTTATGCCCTAGGTTTTGTTGACACTAAAGAAAAGAAGATCGAAAGCTTCAAGAGAGGCCTTGGCACTAAATTGATGAAAACTATGGCCAACTCAAGGTGCACCACCTACAACGAGTTCATCAATGATGCATTGACTCAGGAGAACCACAACAATCTGCATGCAGCAGCAAAAGGCCACAAGAGGGCAGCTGAGGCAGGCGCCTCAGGGTCTTCCCAGTCCAAAGCTCTAGTGGCAGCTAGGCCATAGTTCTGACCACCAGCGCCCAAGTTCAGGCCTCCTCCACCAAAAGCTTAGACCAACCGACCTCAGAAGGTGTTCCGTAAGGCGTTCACCATTGCCTTACCCAAGGGGAATGGAGGGCAAGGAAGCTCAGTAGGACCCAAGAGCAATCAACCATGCTTCAACTGTAATCAAGTGGGCCATTGGGCCAAGGAATGCCCCCATCCTAAGAAGAACAACAATCAGAACTAGAACAATCAGAGACAGACAAATCCTAAAGCACGTCCTGGATACGTGCACTACACCGCTGTTGAAGAGGTTCCCACGGGAGAGGTTGTCACCGCTGGTATGTTTCTTGTTAACAAACATCCCGCCATTGTTTTATTTGATTCTAGAGCTTCTCATTCATTTATGAGCCAATCATTTGCATCTAGACATGATCAGAAAGTAATTGAGGTAAGAAAGGATGGTTATAGTATAAGTTTAGCTGGGGCTACTATCTCTACAAATAAGATGGTTAGAAATATGCTCATCTCTATACAAGAGAGGGAGTATACGATGGATCTGATAGTATTGCCTGTTTTATCTATAGATGTGACCTTAGGCATGAAATGGATGAGCGATCATGAAGTTCTCATTGACAGTAGCACTCGGACCATTATGTTGAGAGAACCCAAGGGAGGTAATGCTTTCTTAGTACCACTTTCCCAAAATTTTGAACTCCAACACTTGGCATGTGCTATCCAAGCCACTACACTGTGTGATATCTCAGTGGTTTGTGAGTTTTCTAATGTATTCTCAGATGAGTTACTAGGTTTACCACCTGATAGGGATGTGGAATTCAATATTGAGTTAGTGCTAGGTACGGTACCTATCTCAAGGAGACCCTATAGGATGCCACCAAATGAGCTAGCTGAACTTAAAATTCAGTTACAAGAACTGTTGGACAAAGGTCTCATTCAACCTAGTTCGTCTCCATGGGGATGTCCAGCATTGTTTGTAAAGAAGAAGGACAAGTCCTTGAGAATGTGTGTGGATTATAGACCACTAAATGCTGTGACCATCAAAAACAAGTATCATTTGCCTCGTATCGATATTTTGTTCGATCAGTTAGCAAAAGCAAAGGTGTTCTCTAAGATTGACTTGAGGTCAGGCTATCATCAGATAAAGATCAGGCCAGAGGATATACCTAAAATAGCTTTCTCCACTAGGTATGGCTTTGTATGAGTATTTGGTCATATCTTTTGGACTAACGAATTCTCCTGCCTACTTCATATACTTGATGAATTCGGTATTCATGCCCGAGCTTGACAAGTTCACGGTTGTGTTTATCGATGATATCTTGATTTATTCAGAGAATGAGGCAGATCATGCAGAGCATCTGAGAATTGTTCTGTCTAGATTGAGGGAACATAAGTTATATGCAAAGTTTAGCAAGTGTGAATTTTGGTTGAGCGAAGTACCTTTCTAGGGTCACATCTTTTCGAGAGAGGGAATTTCTGTAGACCCAGCTAAAGTACAAGAGGTCATGGATTGGAAGGCCCAGACTTTGGTTCATGAAGTTCGGAGTTTTCTAGGGTTAGCAGGTTATTATCATCGTTTCATCCCGGATTTCTCCAAGATAGCTAAGCCCATGACTAGGCCACTTTAGAAAGATGAGAAGTTCGGTTGGACACCAGAGTGTGAAGCAGCTTTTCACACCCTAAGGACCCTGTTAACTACAGCTCCTGTTTTAGCACAACCCGACATTGAAAAGCCTTTCGATGTGTTCTATGATGCATTGGGTATAGGTTTGGGGTGTGTGCTCATGCAAGAAGGAAGAGTGATTGCCTAAGCTTCTCGGTAGTTGAGGAAACATGAAGTCAATTACCCTACGCATGATTTAGAACTTACAGCAGTTGTTCATGCATTAAAGATATGGAGACATTATTTGTTGGGCAATGTATGCCATATATATACGGACCACAAAAGTATCAAATATATCTTCACTCAACTTGAGCTAAACATGCGATAGTGAAGATGGTTAGAGCTGATTAAGGACTACAATTTAGAAGTGCACTAACATCTAGGAAAAGCCAATGTTGTAGCAGATGTACTTAGCCATAATCTCATTGCAACACTTTGGAAGCATTGTTGGAAGATGGATTTAATTTGTTACGTCCTATTGTGCTGCACAATATCACTATCAGTTGTTCACTTGAGAGCAAAATCATAGAACTGTAGAAGACAGACGTAGGTATATTTCACATCAAGAGAAAGATGCAATAACAAAAAACCAAGCATTTCAGATTAGATGAAAGAGGTGTGCTATGGTTTGAGGACTGACTTGTGGTACCGAAAGACCATGAGCTTAGAAATCAAATTTTAGATGAAGCTCATTCGTCCAAGTTGTCTATCCATCCAGGTAGTAGCAAGATGTACCAAGATTTGAAAACCCATTTTTTGTGGACCAAGATGAAGAAAGAGATCGCCGCCTATGTCGCTAGGTGTGATAACTGTAGTAGAGTAAAGGCCGTTCATTTGAAATCTACGGGATTACTTCAGCCTTTGCCTATTCCAGGGTGGAAATGGGAAGAAATAAGTATGGACTTTATTATAGGCCTTCTAATGACACAGCAAGGTCACGATTCCATATGGGTCATTGTAGATCGTCTCACCAAGTCAGCACATTTTATACCAGTGAACACAAGATATCTAGCTAGGAGGTACATTGAGTTGTACATTTCTCAGATCGTGAGACTACATGGAGTACCCAGGACCATAATCTTAGATCAAGGACCATAGTTTATAGCTCATTTCTAGGAACACTTGCACCAGGCCTTGGGTACTGAACTAATCAGAAGTTCAGCATACCACCCACAAACTTCCGGATAGACTGAGCGAGTGAACCAGATCTTAGAAGATTTGCTGAGAGCCTGTGTTATATCTTCCAAGGGTTCATGCGAGAAATGGCTACCTTTAGCCGAGTTTTCCTACAACAACATTTATCAAGCAAGCATCAAGATGGCTCCGTTTGAAGCCTTGTATGGTAGAAAATGTAGAACTCCGTTGAATTGGATTGAGCTCGACGAAAGAAGATACTTTGGCATTGACTTTGTCACTGAAGCTGAGGAACAGGTGCACATTATCCATAGCATATGAAAGCAGCTCAGTTAAGACAAAAGAGTTATGTTGATAAAAGAAAAAGACCACTGACTTTTGAAGTGGGAGACTATGTATAGTTAAAGGTGTCACCCATGAAAGGAGTACATAGATTTGGAGTGAAAAGAAAGCTTGCGCCTAGATATGTAGGGCCATACAAGATTACTGAATAGAAAGGGAATGTCATTTACAAGTTACAACTTTCCCTAGAGATGAGTGTCATATTCGATGTCTTCCATGTTTCTTAGTTGAAGAGATGTCTTCATATACCTACGGAAGCCATTGCACCCACCAACATTGAGCTCCAATCGGATTTGACCTATGAAGAGAAACCAACCCAAGTGATAGAAGAGATGGAAAGAGTAACACAGAGTAAGGTCATTAAGTTCTACAAGGTGGTGTGGAATAATCACAGTGAACAAGATACCACGTGGGAACGGGAGGATTATTTACGTGAGGTTTATCCTGCCTTTTTCCAAGAATGGTAGGTCTTGCAAATCTCAGGACGAGATTTCTATAAGGGGGAGGGGCTGTAACACCCTAGGTGTTAGGCTTGCATAATTTTACTTGCATTGCATAAGCATAATCATCAAGCATTCATATATAAGCTTTTACATATGAAACATATGACTGAAACATGTGAAACATGCCTTGTTATTTTATGTTTCTATAGGTGTATTCTTGTGATCATGTGTGAATAAGTGTAAGTGGTTGATGTTAGTCACTAAAACACCTTAGCTACACTTAGGATGACTAATGGAACATTGTTCATGTAGATCAATTTATCTAATTAAGCTCCTAAGTGATGATATGCTTGTTGACCTAGGAAGTATTATGTGTAACCAATGTATGAAATGCTTGTGTGACCTTAGTAATACCTTAACCATGTTTAGAATGTCATTATGAACAACTTTGGTATTCATGACTAGGGCTAGTTTGGTCACAAAGTCAAAGTTGTAGTGTAAGTCATCATTTGAAAGTGGTATGTTTGACCTAGTTTGAACCATGTCATAGAGCCTTTGCATGGATGTGTGCACTAAATCAAAGTGGTAGTATTTGATGAAAGCAACAACTTTTATTTTTGGGTCATAGGCTAGTTCAACTCCTAACATGTTTGAATTTATCTCACAAGAATCAATAGTTCACAGTTTTCAACACTTGAAAATTTTTGCTAAGTCTTTTGCGCTAACAGTGTTGACGTACCCAACTTTGTGATGATTTTACTCCATATTCATTGCGATTTAGACTTTGATCATGTAATCAATATTATAGATGGTATATAGGGCTACAACTTTTGTTAAGGAATATTTCACTAATGAGCCATGGTTTAGAAGATTAGGGACGTCGAAATGGCGTTGTCAGGCTTCATCACGCGGCTTTGATGGTCGTCGCGCGTAGCGCCATGGTGGCCGTCCATGGATAGGACTTGGCCACCGCGTGGCTGTCGCTGGCCGTCGTCGGGCCCCCACCGTGGTGTGCTAGCGCACGCATAAGGAGACCACGCGCGGCTCAGCTCAGTCACTCCTTGTGCTCCCTCACTCTCCACTGCCTTCCTCCGCCTTCGCATTGCCCGCAGCGCAGCGCCACCGATGCCATCGCCGGCCGCTCGGCCTAGCCTTGCACCCGTGTCGCTCCTTCGCCACCGCCGTAGCTCCGACGTGCTCCCACCACCTTACCGCACCCACCTTGACTAGCTAGCAGCGCACGGTAAGCCTTCGTGCAGTGTGCGGCCCCCGCCGGCATTTCACCGTCGTTCCATGTCGCCGTGGCCGGGCCACCTCCGACCACCGCGTGCCACGATTGAGTGTGCGATAGATTCGCTGTAGTGTGTAGAAGCTAGGCCAAACCCTAGATGGTGCCGTCCAGGCCAGCTCTGGTGGCTCGCTGTTGACCCGCGTCCGGCATGCCGCCATGAGTGCCGCTGTCGTCCTTAGCTCCAGCAATTGGTCTAACTAGCTACCCTATTGTGTGCGCAAGGTCGCAGAGATCATCGAGGTGCTGGTGCCGTCGCCGGAGAGCTCATCGTCGACGAACTTCGGCCGGTCCATGCCGGTCCTCTGCTTTTGGCTCACTGACTTGCGGGCCCGGCTGACTCGAGGACCCCAGCTGTCAGCGGCTATAGGGTTGAAGGCTAGTTCATTTATTTTAGATTTGTATGCAGACTTTGAAAAATCATAAGTGGGGTTCTAGATGTCCAATTTTGGTGAACCAAATTTTGTTGGGTTTCTCTTGAAGTTTAGTATTTTATAAAAATATGAGATGTACAGTTTCTAGTATTTTTATTGGTGAATAAAATATAGCTAGATAAGTGCTTTTTGAATGTTTATAATTTTGTAAAATGTGTTACTTGAGCTAGGGATGTGATAAAATTGTGATTCCAATTTTGCTAGTCTTGTGTTGACATGCTCTAGCTAGGAAAAATATTAAGCTTGCAGTAAACTTGATTAAAATATGATCTTTCTATTTATCTATTAATAAATGGCTTTTTCTAAGGAAAATTATAGGGATAAAAATATGTAACATATTGCTATGAAAATTTTTGTATAGTAGTATGGCACAAATATGAAGCTAGGAAAAATATATAATCTATTATTTGACACTTTTCTATAGGGTTAACTATTTTCACTAAAATAGACCTTGCTAGCTTGTCATTTTTGTAGAGAATTTTATACATCTGCAAATGGTATGAAATTTTCACAGTAATCTATTGTGAGCACTAGGAAGCTACTATAATTCTATGAGAATTTATTGTGCACATTTGTTATATATTTGTTATTTCCCCTAATTAACTAATTAAATAAATAAAGGCTTTTAAATAAA
The DNA here is from genome assembly GCA_904845875.1 of Miscanthus lutarioriparius. NCBI lineage: Eukaryota > Viridiplantae > Streptophyta > Magnoliopsida > Poales > Poaceae > Miscanthus > Miscanthus lutarioriparius. Next base: position 47,471,752 of record CAJGYO010000006.1, read on the forward strand.
TAGATTGTGCTAGACCATAATGTTTTATGTGGTGCTTGTGATGTATATGAACTGTTAATGTCAATAGTAAGGCTTAGAAGCAATTGGTTGTATGCAACTAATTAATTATTACTTTATAATTCAAATAAGTGGTTGCATATATAGTTTCGATTGAATGGATGATTTTATGTTGATAATGGCATTTTCTATAAAACTTATTAATAACAAAGTAGTAGATAACTTACTAATCTACCTCATGTTAAAATTTCATGGTCATAGGACTTAGGGTTAAAGAGTTTTGACCGTTAGAAGTTTGCTGTCCTAATTGTTTGCTCTCAGAATAGATTTGATTGACTGAATTGTTTGACCTAGATAACTATTGAATAACTTCAAGGGTATTAAAAGAAAGTTGTAGGAAATTTCATAAGCTTTCCAGAATATCCACAATGATACAATTTTAATGTATATAACTCCAGTTATGGTTAAAATGAATAGCTGTTGTTTTATAGTTCGGTAAATAAATTGCAGAAGTATTTGCTTAAGTAATATAGAAGAGTTATGCACCTACTCCGTAGAATAGGATGCACTTGTTATTACTTTAACACCATGCTGTTGAAAATACTTACAAGGATGCATTCATCATGTTTTATCATATTATACGTGTCATCATACATGCATTCATGATATCTTATGCCATATTCATGCATATAGGGTCGACCGAGGAGATAACGTTGCTGAAATTCAACGAAGAAGAGGAAGGGGATCAGTAGGAGACTCCTCAAGCCGTAGCTCCAGAAGAAGAGGAGCATACTCTAGAAGAGCTCCCTGAGTGTCCAGATCACCGCCCCACCTCTTTTCTCAAAGGCAAGCCCCGGAGCATTATAAGTCTCCTAGTGTTTTACAAAATACTACTTCAGTCCTTGATGTTTGGTGCATTAGGTTATAAGAGTTGATTGGAAACACTTGATGCATAGAATTACCTTATCCAGTTACATATACCTTTAACCCTGTGTAGGTCTAGGATCGAATATATGCTTAGTCATGCTTAGACCGGTAGAAGTTGGGTGATTTCCTGTCACCTGCGAGATATAGGTGGATACCGAAGCACGATTGGCTATATTTGCTATCGTGGAAAAGAACCATGGGGTAAAGTAAATGGAGGCCGAGCGGAGTCTATGTGTAGGTTGACTCATGTGATTCTGTCTGTGCCGATTAAGGACTGTTCCGTTGTTGGTGCTTTTTAACAAGATTGAATGTATGCCTATCACTTAGCTGGCCGGATAACTCATTCTGACCATGAAGCTGAGTAGCTCAATTCAGGCTAGGCCCCGCTCTATAAAAGTGTGCACTCTAGATGGTAGCAAGGATGTGCGGGGAGCTAGACGTGAGCCCAAGGGTAGGCTGGGCCTGAACGTCCTGGCAGCTGGTTGTCCCTGATTGTGCGACGCTGGGTGAACCCATGAAATGTGGACTTGAGTTGTACCAAAGGTGACCATTGATCTGGTCTTCCTGGGTTTGTGTTATGAATAAATTCCCAGCTGGTTGAAATCGATTCGAATCGCCGTCTCTCCCGGATAGTGAGAAACTTGGCTAGTCCCAACATCATAGTAATTGTACTATGAAATGTGATGGTTCGGATAAACATGGAATTACTACACCTGCTATGGTTACTATTGTATGCTTTTAAATGATATACCGCATGTTTGGCACCTGATAGTTGCTAATCTAGAGATAAATAGCTATAATTAACTGGATGACCTAAGTACAACTGTATAACTAAGTTAATCATTGTTTATGCAAAATATTGTCAAGCTACCTCCCCTTATACAGCCTTGCATAATCCTTGGAGTCATTTTATTTCTAGTTTATGACGGGTAAGTCTAGATGAGTACCTTCTCGTACTCAGGGTTTTATTCCCATTGTTGTAGATGGTACAGTCTATCACGGCTATTGCAAGAACTGCTTCTATCCCACTATGGATGAGGACTGAGCCTTGGGCAGGCATCTTTAATAATCCTTCTTTATGCTTTTATGGATTGTGATCATGTGTTGGCACTGTATTTGAACTATGTTGGCAAATGCTACTTTCGAACTTTAATTTGCTTCTACTACTATCTATCGAACTTGGTTTATAATAACTCTATTTCATACTCTGATGAATGAACCATATCTGTGAACCTTATGTAACATGTGACATGTATGTTGAATCATGTACGATCTTGGTTGTATGTGGATCGTTTATCGAGACCCATCATGGTACTCGACGGACTACCGGGTTTATATGGGCTCAAGTATGACAGTGCGACTGCTTGCGGCCTGCTCTTGTACTTGTGCTCTTATAAATTGGTCGGTTCTGCGACAACGTATAGGTAGATAGGAGTGGAATTCATGATAAAAAGGAAACGAATAAAAGAAAGAAGATAAAAGATAAGAGATTAAGCTAGGCTCGTAGTTAATTCAGCAACCGTTTCCTCGGTAACGGCGCTAGAAAGCTTGTTGTATATTTAACGCACATAGATAAATCTACAAGCGCATGGATACTGCTTTAGCTTTCACCCAGAAGTATTCTAAGTATTGTATCCATAGAGAAACGTGTGAGACTAACTACGATCTAACTTAACTAGGGGAGCAACAAGGTTAAGATAAATAAGAGCGTAGAGAGGAAAACTAAGATTCTCTAGTTCTGACTTGGGTAAGCTATGTCTTCTACTATTCAACTGGAGACATTACTTAAGGAAAGACACCAGCAGAGGATGCTTTCCGTAGTAACCGCGTCCTACTTGCCCTACAAATGGGAGGTGGACTACAGAGGATTCAATGAGGCTATAAGAATCACCCTCGTAAGCTACCACTGATCCGGAATGCAGGATGCATTCACAAGTAACCAGAGTCTAAGCACCACGTTTACACTACAATTACTACTTTACTCTTACCGAATAAAGAATAAAGCACTCAAACGAGTTGTGAACCTGATGAATAATATAAACAAGAAGCTTACTTGAATTAGAAGTTGATTACCAGAGAAATCTCAGACGAAGCTCATATAGAACTTGGATCTACCAAGGTACAAGCCATAGAGAGAGCACTGATAGGCCGGCATATCCTCCAAACTCTTCCCTCACTCTTTATCTCACTATTATTTACAAGACTAGATCCTATGGAGGACTAATCTTCTCTTGATAGCTGGCTCTGATCTTGAAGCTATGTATTAGGGTTTTAGGGATCTACTTAGGGAAGGGATAGGGGCTGATATATAGGCCAAAGCGTCAATCCTGAGCCCTCGGATCAAACTAACTTGAATAAACAACGAAGATTGGATCTCAATGGCGGTGGGAAACTGACTTTTAAAGCGGAGGCTGACTGGTGAGACCCACAGGCCAACCGGCCTACAGGTGGGGTCGGCCGGCCCGACATGGTAGCCCCTCAGGGTCTACTTCAGTGAAGAGCCTCCTAGAGTCTTCTAGAATCTTCCCACGCTGTTTACGCGGCAGAATTCCATAATTTGCTTTGACGAATAGGTCCCCCTTGACGGTTTTCTGGATAAACCCTGCTGAAAACACAGATTCACCAAAACTCATGGAATTTATTAGTTTAAACCCTTATACCTATGTTTGGTGATTGAATTAAGTATAAATGCAGGCTATGTTGATGGTTTATAATTGGTGTTAGTGGCCGTCAATAGTCTGCAATGAGCCCGTAGGCTTTCGTCGCTTCGCCCTCTCGCTTTTCGAAGGGTCAAAGTCTGTGATGAGCTCGTAGGCTTTTGTTGCTTCGTCCTCTCACTTTTTTGGAGGGTATAAGACTGTCATGAGCCCACAGGATTTTGTTACTTCGCCCTCTCGCTTTTTTGGAGGGTCGAAGTCTATTATGAGCCCACAGGCTTCTGTTGCTTTGCGCTCTCATATTTCTGGAGAGTCAAAGTTTGTAGTGTGCCCATAGGCATTCTTTGGTTGTGAATGCCTACTCAAAGGTTTGTTGTGAAGAGTTTTGGCAGAGCAACCTCTTACCTGCGGTTGACGTTGTCGATACACAAGCTTTCTACCGGCTTGTTTCGACATTCAGTTTTGTGTGCTTATCTTTTTTGGGGGGAAACTAGAAACATTACTGTCTTAATGGGGTACAAAGGATTGCCTCATTAAAAGACCTCACACCCTTTCGCAAGGGCTTCCCCTGTGAGGAAAAAGAGTGCGGATCCCCTTGAATTTGCTGAAATCTAAAGGAAAACAAAAATTGAAAATTACATTCGACTACCGATAGACTATGATGAGTTTTACTGACTATGGGTAAAACCAACACAGGTTGTCTATGTTCTAGGTGTGGGTTGTTTCGACACCTTCATCATTTAGCAGACAAAAGGTTCTTGGCTTGATCATATTTGCTACGACGAAAGGTCCATACCATTGCAACTATAGCTTCCCTTGCTTGTCTAGATGACGAATGAGAACCAAGTCTCCTGGGTTGATGCTTTTGGGGATGAATTTTTTGTCTCTCCATGACTTTGTTTCTACGTGATACTTGTTGAGGTTATGGGCTGCCTATAGCCTTGTATCTTCTGTAGCCTCAATTTTGACATAACGTTGTACTGGCGTTGTGGCTGCTATTTCGGTGCAGAACGACCCTAGCTTCATCTCCTCTATGGTGATAGCTTCTTTGCCATACAATAAGCAAAACGGGGGTGAACCTAGTGGTCCTAGAGCATGAAATGTTGTGCCCCTAGACTGATGTCGTAACCTCCCATGCCCATTTTCCTTTCAATGAATTGAATAAGGACTTGGATATTGTGGTAAATATTAGGCCATTCGCCTTTTCAACTGCACCATTGCTTTGAGGATGGTTGATTGTTGCAAAAGTGAATTTGATATTGAGATCACTGCAGAAATTTATGAAGTCTGTGCAGTCAAATTGATTTCCATTATCCACTGTTATGTATGCCGGTACACCAAATCAGTAGATGATCCTTTGCCTGACGAAACTAATTAGAGTGCCTGATGTTATCTTTGCTAGCGCCTTTGCCTCTATCCACTTGGTGAAATACTCCAGCGCTACTGCCGTGAACTGGAGGTTGCTTGGTGCCGGCGGAAGCGGTCCAACTATATCGACTCCCCATCTCTACAATGGCCATGTTGGGATGATAGACTTGATTGGATTTGCAGGTGCATTCTGCTTCTTTGCGAACATCTGACATTTTTCGCATGTGCGGACCAATTGTTTAGCATCTTCCGCTGCTGATGGCCAATAGAACCCTTGCCTCATCGCTCTATGCACAATCTCATGCGGACCCCTATGTGCTCCACATGAACCGACATGAATCTCGTTCAGGAGTTCAATGCCTTGTTGCTTGCTAATGCACTTGAGCAGTGGAGCCACGAGCGCACTTCTGTATAGTTCTGAACTGATCACTAGGTACAGTTTTATTCTGGCGTTCATCCTTTCCATTTCGTGCTTGGTTGTTGGCTCATAACTTCTAGTGAGGAAAGTGAAAATCGGGGACCTCCAATGTATCGCCGTCAGGTGGTCTTCTTCTTCTTTTATTGATTTGGTTGTCAGTACTTGGAAAAATACATCGGGAGGCAACTGCGCGTTGTGGGTGGCTGCTTTTGCCAATTGATCAGCTTCCACATTTTTGGCCCTTGGTATGTGGCGCAACATGAAACCTATGAAATGTTTCTCCATTCTCCTTACGGCTGCCAGATACCTTACCAATTCGGGCTCTTTGGTGGCAAAATTCTTTTCGATGTGCCCCACTATCACCTGAGAATCCGACTTGATGATGCATCTACGTATTCCGAGTGCTCTTAGCTTTCAAAGTCCCAGCAGCACAGCCTCATATTTGGTGGTGTTGTTCATGGATAAGAACTCTAGCCTAGCCGCATACCATAGGTTTGGGCCTGATGGTGGTGTTAAGATCGCTGAGACTCCTGCACCAGCTGTACCCCATGCGCCGTCGCAATGGACTGTCCATTCTGGCTCCTCAAACTTGACAGTGGTGTCGAAATCTGATGGCATCCAATCGGCGATGAAATATGCTAATACCTACGACTTGATGGCTGACCTATGCTCAAAATCTACAATGTACTCATTTGGCTTCGCTGCCCATTTGCCGATGCGCCCGATTGCTTCATTGTTATGGAAGAGAGCTTCTAACGACTGCGCCGATAGGACTCTAATGCGATGCGCTTGAAAGTAGTGCTTTAACTTTTTGGAAGCCATGATGACAGTATATGCTATTTTCTCGAGCTCTATGTAATTCAGTTTGCCCCCCGGCAATGCTTTAGAAACGAAATATATGGGGAACTGCTTTAGTTGGTTCTCATGCTCTTTCTCCTTTACTAAGACTACACTGACTGTAGTAGGTGAAGTTGCCAGATAGAGCAGTAGAACTTCTCCTGGTGATGGCCTGGACAAGGTTCTAAGTTTAGTTAGGTACTGCTTTAGGTCATCGAAAGCTCACTACTGTTCGGGACCCCAATCGAACAAATCTAAATTTCGGCTGATCTTGCGATGAATCTGTTTAGAGCCACCAATCTGCTAGTTAGCTTTTGGACCTATTTTTTGTTAGTCGGTGGTTGCATGTTTGCAATTTCTGCTATCTTGTCTGGATTTGCTTCGATTCCCCTTGCCAAAACCAAACATCCTAGCAGCTTACCCTTCTGGATCCCAAAAGGCATTTGTCGAGGTTAAGCTTGAGACCACTCTTTCATAGGTTTTTGAAAGTTTCCTGTAGGTCCTAAATGTGCGACTCCTTTTTATCACTCTTTACTACTATGTCATCGACATAAGCCACTAAGTTTTTGCCTTTCTGCTTATGGAAAACCCCATCTGTCATTCTTGAAAAGGTAGGGCCAGTGTTTCACAAACCTTCCGGCATGCGGCGTTAACAATACGTTCCGCCAGGCGTGATGAAACTTATTTTTTCTTCATCATCCGGGTTCAGCCAAATCTGATGATAGCCTAAAAAACAATCCAATAGGGTCATCATTTCGCACCCTGCCGCTATGTCCACCAGCTTATTAATTCTAGGCAGAGGGTATGGATCCTTCGAACAATGCTTGTTTAGGTCTGTAAAATCAACACACATCTGCCATTTTTCGTTCTTCTTCCTGACCATGGCTACATTTGCTAGCCATTCTGGGTACTGAACTGGCTTGATGACACCGGTGTCCAATAGCCTTTGTACCTCTGCTTTCGCCGCTTCAGCTCCTTCAGTTGACATCTTTCTTAGCTTTTACTTCCTTGGGATGGATCCTTTTGTCACATTCATGTTATGCTGGGCCAGATTCCTACTGATGCCTTGGAGATCTTTGGCTGAACAAGTGAAAACATCATCGTTTTCATGCAGAAAAGAGATAAGGCCTTGCTTCTCTTGAGACAATAAGTTCGTGCCGATGTGGACACACTTATCTAGTACTGCCTCGGTTAAGGGTGTTCTCTGAGTGTCTTCTCCAATTTCCACCCTCGGACTGATGGTCTTTTCGCTGTCCTATTTGATTTCTTCTAGCTTCTTGGTCACTTCGTTGATAAGTCTATATCTAGGTATGGGTTTGCCCTCTATGCGCCTTGAGGCAAGTTGGTCCCCATGTATAGTGATTATGCCAAAAGGTGAAGGCATTTTTATGCACAGATAATTTTGCTCAATCACCACTTCGAATTTGTTGGTGAAACCACTGCTGAAAATGGCGATGTATGGGTAGTCCATGTTGACTATGTCAAACATTATTGTTTCCGTCCTTACTCTTTCACCTTCTTCGAATGATACTGGAATGGACTTTTTGCCAATAGCATCTATCTTTTTACCGCCGAAACCAAACAGGGAGTTTCCTGCCGGTTCAAGGGTGCGCCTATCCAATCCCATAGACTCAAAAGCCTTGATGAAAAGAATATCCGCCGAGCTTCCCATGTCGATCAGAATGTTGTGCAACGTATAGCCGGCCACATTTGCTGTTGTGACGAAGCGTCAGAATGCGGGAAGTCTCTCACTTGGAAATCGCTTTCGTCAAAAGTGATTGGGACCAAGGACCAAGCTGTTCTGTTTAAGGGTAGCCTTGGGGACACCGTATGGACTCTCCTTTTATAACCCCTTCTTGCTCTCTTGCTTTTATGCTCCTGGTTGGACCCGCCTGTTATGGCAAAAATGTGACCACGTGACAGAAGAATGCTATTGACGGTGTGTTGACCTGATGCATTCTCCTATGTGGCCTGGTTCTGCTGGCCAAACTATTGTTGATCTGTCTGGATTGGTGAAGATACTGCAACTGACTGAGTTGGGTATTGAGCGAACTGCTGATAAGGTGGGAATGTTGGGTACTGCTAGGCGAAAGGTGCTTGGGAACAGCCTTGCGAAAAGCTCTGCTGATGCATTACATTTTGTCCGACTAAAAGGGGCGGCTGACTATAGAACTGAGTGTGGTTGCTCTCAGCGCGAGGAGCGTTGTGAAAGACGTGCTTGGGTCCTTCACTGCTTCTGGACGCCTCATCCTTCTCTTTTAGCTCTCTGGCCATCTAACTGTACTTGCAATCTCTGGTGAAATGACCGATGTTTTTGCCGCATATAGCATAGTATGGTGGCCTTAGCCCTCTTCCTAGACCTCTACCATCTCGTCCCTCGCGCGGTGCACCGTCGCGTCTACCGACACGCGCTGGAAAGTCAAAAGGGCGATACAATTGTTGTTACTACCGGTTAGGCTGAGGTTGCTTTGGTGTCGATTGCCCTAAATCTTCTCTAGATTGTTGACCGATCGGAACGGTCTCACGTTGCGCTGATTTGGTGCATGTGGGGCTCATGGGATCTTAGTTGCTTGTCTCAGTTGGTTATGTGCCGCCTTTCGGTGTTTGAAATCATCATCCGACCTGGCGTACTGCCTCGTCACCTTGAAAAGTTCCTTCATAGTGGCCGGCGGTTCCCTTGCGAAATGTGCTGCACATTGGCCTATTTCCAATCCTTCAATTGCTACTGCTATTACGGTAGCTTCTAGCACATTTGGCACTTGGGCCTTTAGCTGGATGAATCTTTCCAAGTATTTGGACAATGATTCATTGTCTTGCTGGCTGCAATTCAAAAGGTCCCTTGTGGTTTTTGTGCCCAATTAGTACCCCTAGAAGTTTGCCAGTAGCTCTGCTTTTACCTACTGCTAGGAATTGATTGAGAGAGGCTTTAGGGATGTATACCAATCATGGGCGACGTCTTCGATTGCTAAGATGAGCGACTTCACCACTATTGCCGCATCTCCCCCAGCTGAAAACACTACCATCTCGTAAGCTGCTATGAACTTTCTAGGGTTAGTCTTTCCATCAAAAGTTGGGATACGCGCCTTGTAGCCTGCTGGCTAGGGGTGCTGTTGTAGTTCTTTCGATAGCGGTGAAGATGGATCATAGGTTTTGTCGTTTTTGACCAGCGCTCCAATCTCTAGGAGCACCACATTTTCGGCAACGTGGCCTAGGCCATTAGCTCCTGCTCTTTGTAGCTGTTGGATTTCTCTGAGCAATCTCTCCCTTTGGGATTCGGCCTGCCTGATGCCCCTCTGAGTCTGATCAGCTCGGTTTCACGCTACGGCCTGATGCATCAGTTGATCCCTCTCTCGTTGCAATCTTGTGATATCTTGCTGGATTTGCTCTAGCCTTCTTAGTTCTCTTGCTTGATCTATGATTTCTTCATCTTCTTTGTCTTCATCATCTTAATTCTCGTCTGCTTCTTGAACCTCTCCTTCTGGCATTTCCACCCTTCCGCTTGGCAATACCACTTCTTCACCGCGTGGCTCCGGCGCTCTAGGTTCGATAACGACTGGTTGAGCTATAGCAGCGGTTGCTACTGCTTCCACCATGCTGGTTGTTGTTTCGACGACCGTGATATCAGCGGTCTTAGATGCTTCGGCTTTGTCAACTACCGTCTTGGGTCCCTTCCTTCTGGCCATGGCAAGCTCAAGCAACAACCATGGTGGGCGCCAATGTTGTTCTAGGCCTCGGCCTTTGAACACCAGGTTGCCGCTCTATATGCCAAAAGCTCGATGACTCCGAATGGAAGGAACACAAAGGCGGAACAAAAGGAAAGGAATGTATTGATCATGGAAAACAACGGTTCCATCCTCCCTTACACTGCCCCTGTAGAGCTCTATTTATACATGACCGTATCTTTTACAAGGATGAAAAAGCCCTCCTACCAACTACGGTACCCAAGCATATTCCCCTCTTCTGCAAGTGCTTTTGGTCCAAGCCGCTTGCGGCCTCCCTTGAAAGACACCTCCCCCTTGGTGGGCCCACCAACTCTAGGACCCATCGCTCCTGCTAGGGTTGTTCTAGGCCTCGCCGATCCCAAAAGAAACCGAAAGCGACGAAAAACCTACGAAACAATGCCCTGTTCAAAACTAGTTAGTTAAAGGCACGCCGAATGCTTCGAACGCCTTTCAATATCGGTACCGCCCTAGGACCAAACGATACTGACGGGCGAAACAGAGGGCGAAAGCTTCTGGGAGCTCCCCTGTCAAAAGGGAGGACGACCAATCGATACTGGTGGGCGGAACAGCTGGCGAAAGCTTTTGGGCGCTCCCCAGCCCGATGAGGGGAACCTGACGTTTCCTTCCACCAATGGTTTCTTCGATTGAAGTATTGGCAGACGAAATGCCAATCGGAAGCTTCCTGGCCTTTTCAAGTTATTTAGGCGTAAACCGTCGTCTCCTTCCACCGGCAGTTTCACTCATGGAGATATCGACAAGTGAAATAGTGGCCGAAAGCAGCTCTATGCAACTAGGGGTCCCATGCTGTGTGCCATCATCCCCCAACAAACGAGGAGAAAACTGAACTACAAGAATTGGTAGAAAGGATCAGGCTTCTACTTTTAGATAAACTCTGATCTTTCTGTAGTAGATGTAGTAGAGATAACCGATGACCTAGTTAATAAACAAAGTTGTCGATTTGGAACTCATGATTTCAACATAGACTGCAAATTGGACTCACTAGATGACCAGAACACACGTCGATGAATGGATTCGATGCAGCAGCACTATTGGGTGGAAGGACTCATCGTCGCTAGCCTGCTTGTGCCGCATTCTCCAACCAAGGTAGCACCTGGACAATGGGGAGTGAATATAGGGCAGCATAGTTGGGATCTCCTCGGCGCACGTACGACAGAGCATCTCCATGAGGAAGCTGCGACATTACAATGAAGCGGAAAAGGGAGATTCCGAGGGGCAACGATTACCAGCTCTGGCGGTAATGGGGGCGTCGGCAGCGGCATGGGAGGAGAGAAGGCGATGGACGAGCTCAGGAATCGAGCGGGTCGGGCCTGGGATCCCCATAATAGGAATTGTTGGTGTTTCGTACAAGCACCGGCAAGTAAATTTATAGTAATGCGCGTTAGGCTCGGATGGTGCGCTAAAGGACACAAGATTTATACTGGTTCGGGCCGAAAGTCCCTACGTCCAGTTTGTTGCTGCTCGTGTTATTAGCACCGTGAACGGTTTGCAGTAAGGGGTACAAACGATCGAGAGAGGGACTGGTCCTAAGTCTCTGATGGAAGGGTTGAAGGGATGTCAAGAGGTTTGACACAACTTGACTATGCGTATCTGAGAGTCGTCTCGTTCGATCTCTTTCATCTCCCTCCATTATGGAGGAAGCGCATCCCCTTTTATAGATGAAGGGGCTGGTTTTACAAGGGTGAGGGCTTTAGGATGCGTACTCTACTTAGTCTTGTGGCTCACATCTACCCGGCCTGGTCCTTCATTCTGATGAGTGCGAAGGAAGATAAGCGCCTACAATACTGTCAATGTCCCTGTAGAATGTCAGGTTGGTTACAGAACGCTACCCTGCGCAGGGTATGGCCCGCAGTACAGTGGTTTTGACTTTTGAGCCTCCCCCAGCCTTGCTCCGCACGCCTTCTGGTTCCTATGAGTCTTCATCGGAGGGATGTGGGGTCGGGGTCTGGAGTAGCGCCGTGGCCAAGGTCTTCTGTCTTGGTGGACCTGAGGGGTCGGGAAGCGGGCGCCGCTCCCTTGGGTCCACCGCGTGGTGATGGAATATCCGTCGTTCGTGGAGATAGCAAATCCTATTCTAGAGCATAGTGGTTGTCATATATCTTCATCGAGTTTTGTGTCCCAGAGCTGAAGGCGGCGCCTACAACTCTACAGGGTGGAGAGCTCGCACCTATGACACCTTTCGGGCTCTGCGGCGCCTGGAAGGGCCTAAAGCGCCCGTCCCGTCATCCCCTGGCAGTACTTTTCCTGCCAGGGTGCAGGGTATGGCTCTTGGAGCCATGGTTGACCTGAACGTCATGTCTTGCCCTGTCTCTATCATCTTGAAGGAACAGGGAGAAGTGGTCAGGTAAGATGAATCCAATCTTTAGATATGGAGCAGAGTGAGGCTTGTTCCTTGCCGTCGGGCAAAGCGGAGACCAATCCCTATCTCCTGGGCGAGACCGACCCTGCTCCTCCGGGGTCGGGTGAGGCGGAGTCTATCCCTCAGCCCTCGGGCGAGACCGAGCCCGCCCTAAAGGTGTCGGGCGAGACGGAGACTAGCCCTGGGCCCTCGGGCGAGACCGAGCCCACCCCAAAGGCGTCGGGTGAGGTGGAACCAAGCTCCTGTCATTCCTGTGAGGGGTGAAGCAACGCTCTTATGCGTCCAGAAGTTTTTAACGTTCGGTGGTTATTGGTTCCACCTTCTGGGGTACCCCGGTATTAGGTCCCCGACAGTAGCCCCTGAGCCTCTAGGTGATTCGAGTAGAACCGCCAGGAGGGTGTTTTTTGATTTCGTCGAGGTTACTTTGTCAGTGGGTGCGCGCGAGCGCACCCGATGGGTGTAGCCCCAGAGCCCCTGGGTGATTTGAGTAGAGTCGCCCGAGGGGTTATATCGGTCCCTTCGCGGGTAAGGCTGAAGGACTTAATTTTTCATCAACTGGACATTTTTCCGAGTGGGTCGTGGTATCCCGTTCGCTGGGAACTGATTCGGGGCTGACCTAACTGGTGCTTCTGCCCTTGATTTCGGATCGTCCGTGGATCCCTTCTTAGTTGGGCCGCCAGCGAGCTTCTGGGCCCTAGGTGGGCCAAAGAGAAAAGAAAAAGGCCTTTGTGGCTTGCGCTTCCCAGGTGGGTGGAGAGTCCGGATTCGCCTAGGGAAGGCGATCTGTCCGCCGAGATTTTTGGGGCGAGAGGATAGGGACTGCGGGCGCGTGTCCCGCGACGTGACGTGGTGTCGCGCGTGGCAGGCCCGGAGATCGAGGCGGACGGTTGCCCTTCTCGCATCCGTCGCCCCCTATAAAACCACGGGGTTCGCCCCCAAGGTTCCGTATTTCGCTCCCCTGCCTTTACGTTCTGAAACATCCACCACCAATCGTCCCAGCCTCTCGTGCCTGCATCGCCACCGTCGACCGGCCTGTGTTCGTGTTCCAGCCGCCATCAAGCTCGCACCTACCCTTCCCTCCTACTACTTTAATGGAGTTGTGGGGCAGATCAAGCATCACCTCCCGGCGTCTGGAGGGCCTCGTCCGCCGTGGCCTTCTCCGCCCACTGTCCGCCGTCCAGGAGTGGTTGCTACCTGGCGACGAGGGTGAGCCAGTGCCTCCTGAAGGGTATGTCGTCTCTTTTGCCATCTTCCATGAGTGGGGATTCAGGGTACCTGCGCATAGATTCCTTCAGGGGCTGTTGGATTACTATAAGGTAGAGCTGCAGCATCTAACTCCCAATGGGATTCAGCACATGGCAGCATTTGTTGCCCTGTGCGAGGGTTTCCTAGGGATCGATCCCCATTTTGATCTGTGGCGGTATTTCTTTAACATTAGTCTGTCAAAGAGGGATGGCACTCATAGTGGTTTTATGTTAGGGATGATGCGAGTGCCACCCTACCGAAGTACACTGGACGTCTTATTGTGGACGTTCCGGAGTCGTGGGGCTGGGGCGTCCAAACCAAAGACAAGAAACACATCTCCGACCTTCTTTCCGCCCTCCAAGCCCTGAAGGGTCGGGGTGTAAAGGGGACAGGGATTATCGGTGCCTACCACGCTAGGAGGGTGGCGCCTCTCATGGCGCGTGTGCTTTCCCTGCATCGGATGATGCCCGGGATATCGCTCGAGGGGACGGTGCTTGTTGACGAGGCGCTCCCTTACTCGAAAGTGGCGCAGCGCATCAAGGAGGCGACGGAGCCAAGGAAGGATTCTGTAGGCAGGGTCCTCGACATTGTGTATCCGGTGCCCGGACACCCCCAATGCGGCCGGAGCCTGGATTCTTTGAATTCGTAAGCTCTCCTCTCCCGTGCTCTTTTCTTTTTTCCTGGATCTCCATTTTTTAACACTTGCTTTATGACGTTGGGACCAGCCGAGGGTGCTGGTCTTTAAGGACAGCCCAGTTCCACTGCTAAAGGACAAGGTCATGGCGGTGGCGAATTGACTCGCGGCCGAGCGGGACAAGAAAGCAAGGGAAGAGATGAAGAAGGCGAAATGACTGAAGCAGGAGGCACGGGATCGGGGAGAGGACGTGAGCAGTGAGGACGACAACGATGACGATGATGATGATGACGACGATGAGGTAGCCGTCAGCGTGGATTGGGACGTCCTGGAGGATGAGGACATGCTGACGAGTGGCCACCCATCCGTGCAGGGGCCCTTCCCTTTCCTCGCGGAGGGAAGTAGATCGATGAGGTCAGTGGAGGCCGGGCGAGTCCGCCGCTTCGCACGGTGTGCCGGCCGAGGACCGGTGGATGGGGGGGCGGACCTACCACCGCCATTCTTGAGGCGACGATGGAGGGGAGCACCTTCGGTGCTGCACCCCGTGAGACGATGGAAGGGGACGGCTCCGGTGCCGTGCCCAACGAGATGAACCCCCCTGCCCCGGAGTAGGGGGCAGGCATGAAACGGTCCCGCCCAGATGAGTCAGGGCAGGGATCTGGGGATCCATCCCCAAAACGCTTCCACCGGCTGAGGATGTCAACGTAAGCTGTTGATTCCTCTGTTTTCATCCTTTTTCCAATTTTATTTTGACTTAATGGTTATTACCTTTGTGCAGGTTCTTGCGGACGGGTCACCCCCTGGGGCTGGTGCCCAAGAAGAGTCTTGCCCTTCAAGCGGGACAGACGGCGTCACCTGGAGTCACCCCCGTTTCGAGCAGGAGTGGTGCCGACATCGGGGCCGCGTTGGCCGACCCGACGGCGCCCATGGTGGCTCCCACGCTCGCGGAGGTTACTAAGCGAGCGGCCTCCTCCGTGGCGGTTGTGGAATAGCTGGCCGAGGGCCGCATACCGCCGGTGGAGGTGGTCGTGACCGCGCCAAGCCAGGATCAGCCGGGCGCGGTGGCGGCGGTGCTTGAGGTCGCAGTGCAGTCCGCGCCACCAGGGACCCAGGTGGATCCACCCGTGGCGCTCGAAGCGGCCCAGACGGGGGAGGGTCCAGCTGGAGGGTCCTCGAGTGCGGTGGTGGTGCCGCACAGGGTCAGGAGGGAGCCGCCACCGGCCCCTTTGTCGGGAGGAAACCGCTCCCCTACGCGGGGGGAGCCGCCGCTCCAGTGGATGGCCGCTCAGGACCCGACGTCGGCTCTTTTCTCGCTCGATGATCATTCCGAGAGCATGGAGCGGGAGGGTCTTGACATCGGGATCTCGAGCATGCTGAACGCCCTGGACCAGGCCAGAGGAGCCCTCCGTGAGGTCGTTATCCCTGCCACTCAGGTATTTTCTGGGCTTTCTTCTTTCTTCGTATGTTTTTGTGTTTTCGCATTTCTGATACCAGTCTTCTTCCTCTTCAGGTTCTTGTTGCTCGTAGTCGGAATAAATCCCAATTCCTCCGCGAGCAGAAGGCAGAGTGGGATCGCCTCTCCGAGGAGGCCCGACTGCGAGCAGACATGGCCGCACAGCTTGCTGCCACCCAAGAGCGGGAGACCCAGGCGCGTCAGGACGCGGAGGAGGCCCATGGGATGTTCGAGGACCTGGCGGCGAGGTCTAAGCTGGAGGGAGAGGAGATTGCCAGACTCCAAAAAGAGCCAGACGAGCTGCTGTAGAGGAATGCCGCGGCTAATGAGAAGGCCGGTGAGGTCCTGAAGGAGCTGGAGATGGAGCGGGAACTCCGATGGGAGGCCGAGAGTAGGGCCACGGCCCTCCAGTAGAAGGTGGACGAGGACGTCGAGGTGGTCCGCTCTCTCCGGGCGGAGCTTGGTGACGCGGTGAACCGAAGGTTGAGTGCTGAAAACGCCTCCATCAAGCTGGAAAAAGAGGCTGCCTATGCACGAAGGACCCTTCAGGTTGAGAGCAACGAGCACAATCTTCTATAGGCTGCGGTCGGGGTGGTCCTTAATGCCCTGAATGTGACGGAGCCGGTGGAGACCAGCCCGCTCGCGGCTCGTGTCGCAGGTATCATGGCTCGGGTGGGCCAGCTTGAGGAGAGTGCCTTCCACGCCGGGATTACCCAGGCCTTCACCGTCGCCCATGCTCATTATGGGAAGGAAATCAACCTGAAGGTGATGAGCGAAGGCTTCCCGTCCACCTACGAGGATGAAGAGCTGGAGGAAATGGAGAAGATGGTTGCTCCCCTTGCAAAAAACCTGGCAGACAATCTGAAAGAGATGGTTCTCCCTCCGCGGAAGTAATTAGTTGAACAATTTTGAGAATAACTTATATGTAATATGTGGACAAGTGTCTGTATTTCTCAGGTCTGGACGCTTTTCGTGATTTTGCGTCGTAATTTTGTTTTGTTTGATTTTTTACGATCTTACCAATCTGTTCCCCTGAATTATACCGCTGGTTATAATGCGAGGAGATTGTTCCGAAAGAAAGAAAGGAGGTAGACGTACCTTAACCAGCCCCCGAGCAGTTGCTGGAGATCGGAACTGTGGTTTTGGTGACAGGGTTGACGAAGTCCATGGACGTCATCGCGATATTCCCCGCCCTGTCTTCCAACAGAAATCCCTAACTGGGGACTCTATGGGCTCGGCAAGGTGGGGCCTTCGAACCTGTATCCCTGTATTGTTTGGCTCAAGCCCCCGAACCTTGTTAGGGTCAAATAGGGGTCGGCTATTATTTGCGTGTCACCCCATCCTCGGTTTTCGCAATCGGAGGGGCTGAGTGAACGACACTTGCCTCGACGGCTCGAATGTCGTGCTCAACGAGCTCACTAATGGGTACGTTCGTGTGGAATCCGGGTCCATCATTTGCTGATGTGGTCGGCAGGGCCCTCTGGTGGCACTCCACAACTTCTTAACCCGCCTCCTGGCAGATGCCTGAGTCGTTCGATAAGCTCAGGGGGCCCGATTGCCTCTCCTCGATGGAGATTCTGTGGGTTTGGCTCGGGGTTAGAATCGAACGAGAGAAGGTCGAGACGTCCCTGTTCGCTTCTGAGCGGGGTCAGGCAGGGCCGCTAGGGCTTGTCTCGGTTATCTCTCCCTGGCTCTGTTCGGCGTGAGGCGGCCTCGAGCCCTTCGTGGGCCGACCTTCGAACCTCGGCCTGTGGTCGCCTATATTGAATGAGGCGACAGCCGTTTCGTGGTGCGACATGAATCGTTGGGATGTTTTGCCCATGTATAATATAATTGAAACGAAGGCGGGGTCGGTAACATTACCTTGGTGGCATGAGTGGCGAAAAAGCTCCTACCAGATGGGCTCGGGCCCCGATGTTTGTGACAAGGTTGGAATAACCTGCATAAGATTTGCTATTCTTTGTTTTCGTGTCTTGGTGGTGATCCGAGCCATTTGATTAACTTGGGTAACCTGACAGCTTCTTCCTTGGGGGAGATTCTATAGGCGGACCCCTCCGATCCCTTCTTTGAGAAGGCAGACGTCGAGACTAGGGACGCGGGGGGCGTTGAGTATGATTTTTCTGGTGAACAGAAACACCGTAGCTATCGGGGCGTAGGGTTTGCTAGTTCGTCCAGTTTTACTCAAAGCTTTGTGCTCGTATGCCGCGCCCTTAGTTTCAAGCGTACGGAGGGGTCGGGTGAGGGGGATGTCTAGACTGGTTGACATCCTTGGCATCCCCCGAGCGATATTCGTATCCCCATCGTTTGACGGGGTCGGAAGCTCGTGAAAGAATTTTAATGCATAAAGTAAGAAAGCTGAGATGCTTATCTTTCTTTGGACATTCGTTCGTCGTGTCTTCTGGGCCGAACGGCTGGCCCAGGAGATCCGAAAGGTCCTATCGTTGGGTCGTCCGTGGTCCTGCATGGGGAGGCGAAAAGTTGTCTACCTATGTGGGCGCCTTTAATCGCCCAAGTCCCGAGCGGGTCGATGGCGGGCCATACCTGTGCAAAGGCTTCGGTTTGACCAAAGGGGACGCCTCATCGACCGGGTACGCCCCGCTCGCCCGCGCGTCCCCTCAGATATCAATCAGCATTGATTCCGTATTTAAAGAGGGGAAGGGAGAGGATTTTTCGTCCAACCTTTCGCCTTTCCTTAGCTATCGCGTCTCCTCTTTAAATAGGGAGGGGGCGAGGAGTTTTCATCCCACCTCGTCTTCTGCCTCCGAGCCGCTATCTCTCCTTCTTCTTCCTTTCCGCCGAACGCGTCCGTGTGTCGCGGCACTTCCTGAGTGAGGAAGAGTAATGCTAGAGAGAGAGAAAACTCACAAATTTGCTCACGAGTCTGGTGTGTGATGTCGAGCCGGAGGTTATCCAACGTAGATGAGATGGTGCGTGCTGCCCTTGCTGAGGAGTCGTTGTTGTCGAAGGAGAAGAGGCGTCGGTGGGCGCCGTACGTCGTCGACTGCGCCGTCGTCTGCTGTGCTCCTCCTTTGGTGGGAGGCGTTTCCTGCTCATACGCCGTTGTCAGGGTTATGGCTGGGGATGATGGCGTAGTCCCCAGACGCCATGGCGGTGGCGTCGCTGTCGAGGTTGCGGCCGACGACAATGGCGTAGTCCCCGGACGCTCCGGCGGAGGCGTCGTAGATGGTGGCGCCTTCGAGGATCCAGCGAGGCGGCGGGATATCAGGATGCCACCGATGAAGAGCGTGGCACGGCGACCGCAGTAGACGAGCTGGCCCGTGTATACGCCCCGGGCGTCGCCGATGGAGAGCGTGGCACGGCGGCCGTAGTAGCACTCATAGCAGAGCTGAGCAGAGACTGTAATGAAATAACCTTGTGGGGAAGCCCCCGAGTAAACAGTCCTCTGAATTTATAAGTATATTGTTCCTTTTTGTAATGAAATCGCTTTGTAAGTGATGAGTTTGTGCAAAAATGAACAAAATTACATCCTTTGCTTATGGCAAGCAATTTTTTTATCTTTCTCCCTTCTGCAGGAAAACTTTTGGCGCTTTTCGACCCTTCTCATGGTCTAAGTCATAAGAAGCTAGGAACGTGGGCGAACTAATTCTGATTGAACTAGTGAGCAAAGAGGTTGCAGCTGCTGGGGCGTGGGTGTCTCGCAGTCCTACCAGTTGTATTCAGAATCGGTCCCCAAAATCTTAGCCCTTGGGACTTGTTTATGAGGTGAACGGAAAACTTAGAGAATGTTTGTAAGTATAACACAGGAGTTTTTTGCAAGTGCAATATTTATATCACATATGTCACATGTTATGAACACATGCCAGCCCCCGAGTGAGATCTGACCCCTCGCCACTTGCAGGGGTCAGAAGTCACTAAGGGTCGGGGTTTTGTTATGACAAAATCTGATAAGGAAAAGTGTAAGCTTATTTTAAGGATAGAAACGACGTAGCTGTTCGATGTTCCAGGCGTTGGTGAAGACCTCGCCGTTGATGGTTTTCAACCGGTAGGCGCCTGGGCGAAGTACTTCCGCGACGACGTAGGGTCCACGCGTTGGTGAAGACCTCGCCGTTGATGGTTTTCAACCGGTAGGCGCCATAGGCTCAGAAATCGTTTTGGACGCACCCGATGGTACTCTTAGGTGACAAGGCTCGAGTGGAAGCTCATTTCGATCCGTTTGGAGATATTGCTAATCTAGACGCAAGATAGTTGCACGCTTTGCATAGAACGTACCATAGGCTCGAAAATTGTTTTTTATGCACGCAATGGAACTCCTAGTTGACGTGGGTCATGTGGAATCTTGTTTCGGTCCGTTTGGAGACAGTGTTACTGTCGGTGCAAGATAGGTGCTCGGGTTCCACCCTTTGGTACCATAGGATCAGAAATTTTTTTGGATGCACCCGATGGTACTCTGAGGTGACGAGTCTCAAGTGGTAGCTCGTCTCAATCCGTTTGGAGAAAGTGCTAATCTTGACGAAAGATAGGTGCGTGGCTTGTGCCAAATCTACCATAGGCTTAGAAACCGTTTTGAACGCACCCGATGGTACTCCTAGGTGACAAGGCTCAAGTGGAAGCTCATTTTGGTCCGTTTGGAGATAGTGCTTATCTAGATGGAAGATAGGTGCACGGTTTCCACTGAGCAATCCGTAGGCTCGGAAAATGTTTTGGACACATGTAACACCCCGGTGTTATGCTTGTATTTAGGCACTGCAAATCACGCATATCATGCATCATCAAGCATCCTAATCATGCATGCATAATCTTGCATATAATAACTGAAACATTACTTCGAAACATACGAAACATGTTTGTGAAACGTAAATGATGCATACACTTATTAGAGTTGTTTTGCTCTGATTCTTGCCTGCTAGGTTAGTAGAACTTGTTTGGTTATGATTGTAAATCATCTAGAATTGTTTAGCACAATTTTTGGAGCAAGGTTTGTATTTGAATTATTGCCAAATTTTTCTTTAAAAATAATTCTCAAAAATTAGGGTTTTGAGTTAAAATTTAACTTTGATTGTATAATTTAAAATCTAGATAGAATTGGACTTTGGTCATAAAAGCAAAGTTGTAGAGAATTAAATTCTAAACAACTTTCATTTTTGGTACATTTTCAAAAGAGGTCATTTTCTTGCTCAAAATAATATTTGAAAGATGGTATTTAAAAATTCCTTGAAAATTTTATTTGGAAAAGGATTTTTCCTCCTTCGTGGGCCTTGCGCCTCGTTTCTGGCTCGTCTGCCGAGCCGGCTCTGCCCAAGGTCCCAGCCAGCCACCAGCTCGCCTCCCCCTCCAAGCCCACCCACCTCGCCTCGG
This sequence comes from Miscanthus lutarioriparius, assembly GCA_904845875.1. NCBI lineage: Eukaryota > Viridiplantae > Streptophyta > Magnoliopsida > Poales > Poaceae > Miscanthus > Miscanthus lutarioriparius. The sequence goes on from CAJGYO010000006.1 coordinate 47,492,703, forward strand.
CCCACCACCACACCGTGGCTGTCTTCTCCTCCCGGCACACGCCTCGCCATCACACCGCATCGAACCGCATCACAGCGTGGCGGCGATGCTGCGGTGACGCCGGGCCGGTGGCGCCCCGTGGCCCCATAAGCACGCGCGCATCAAGCCGATATCACGCCACCGCAGCTCAAGATTCAGCTGTCCGAGCGCAGCATTCCGCACTCAGCCAGCCGCAGCAGCTCCTTCCGCGCGCAGTGAGCTCCGCCACCGAGCGCCGCAGTCGCTCCATCGGCGATTTGCTCCTTCTCCGCGCCTCATTCCCGATTCCTCCCACGGCAGCTCCGCCTCGTCGAGCCCTTTTCTTCTTGCCCGTGTGTGGCTGCCGTGAGAGCGAGAGTGAGAGAGCCGTGGTGGCTGCTTTTCCCCCCGCTTTGCGTGGCTGCTTCGTCGGAGCTCGTGCAGCGCCGGTGAACCGCTCCACTCGGTCTTCCTTCTCGCGCAGACAGCACACCGCTTTGCCCTCGCGACCCTTGTGCGCGCCTTCCGTGGTTTGCCGTGGCCGGAAGCGCCACCGCCATGGAACGCCATACGCCGTGGTGCTGCCCGGCCGCGGCGTGGCGTGTCCCTTCGCTTCGGCCGTTCTTTGGGCCAGGTTGGCCGTGGGCCGAAGCCCTGCTAGGCCGCCGCGCTCCTCCTTTCGCTCGGGCCACAGAGGCTTAAAACGGTTATGGGCCAAATTTGTTTCAAATGAAATGCCCAAAGATTGTTTAAATGATTTGTTTTCAATTTATTCATTATTATTTGAAAACAGAAATGGTTTGCAAAATGTTTGGATACTCAAAGTTGCTCCAAATTTGTTGAAACAAATTTTTCTAGGTTCCTTATCACCAGATCTACTTGGGAAAAATTGTGCATGTCATTTTTGAGATACTTTGCTGTAGAATTTTATTTAATCTTGAATATTGCTGATAACTTGAAAAATCTGTAGAAAATTCTATAGGCTTCAGAAAAATATGATTCTAAGTTTGTTAATCTTCTTATGTCATGTACTTCCTAGGAAAAATATGTTTCATGCATGTGCTGTGGGAAAATTTTGAGGTGTAGTTCAAGTACCTTTAATGGCTGATTTTTGTTATTTTTGCTAGAGCACAAATTTTGTATAAAAAATGCATGTGACAATTTTTGTACAGTGATTATATACTATAAAGAATATAGGAAAAATACTCAATCTGTTGTTTGACACTTTTCATAGTATAAAGTAATTTCATGCTCATTTTTATGCTATAGCTTGTCATTTTTATGTAGGATAGTTTACTTATCCAAATGCCATGAAAATTTTATGGTAGTCTGCTTAGAGTAGTACTATGCTACTGTAATTTTCTTAGATTTTTATAAGCACCAGAAATATAGGTTGCTGTTGTAGCCTTAGTTTCAAATGAAATGAAATAATCCTCTTTAATGCAAGTTAGTTAATAATGTTAGCTTTGGTGTATCTTTGAAGCATTTAATAAGATGTGTTGACTTAACCTATTAGTAGTAGAAGAGAATGCAGTAGATGACATGTGCTTGTAGTATATTCTCTTGGATGATGTGACTACCTTGCTTTTCAACATATCCATTGCATTCATCTCCTTTGATGCACCGATTGCATAGGCACTTACACGCATTGCATCATACAGGATCGCAAACCGAGAACCCAGTCGTCATTCTCGAGGAGCCCGAGGAGCAGCTCGAGGTGCAGCCGCAGGAAGTGCTAGAAGCCGACGAGGAGGACGTTGAAGAACTTCCGAAGTGCCCCGATCACCGCCCAAGCTCCTTCGAGAGAGGCAAGCCCCGGAGCATCTTTCTCCCGGTTTGCAATGATTTCATTAAATACTTTACTTTAAATTGATGCATTACGTTCAGGAGTTGTTTGCAACCGTTGCTGCATTATACCTTGTTTACCTTTGTTATACTATATCCTTGTTACCTCGGTATCCGCAATGATCAGTCAATGCTTAGTGGCTTATACCGGTAGAAGTCGGGTGATTTCGTCACCGTGAGCTATAGGTGGTTACCGGATCTGCTTTGGATGGCTATGAAGTCATGGTATAACTAAGTGTTAAATGAAGTTGAGACCGGGCGGAGACTTGCGGGGTTTTGACTGTAGTAGTGTTTCCGCGTCAGGTCGATTAAGGACCGACCGTTGTTGGGCCTCGAGTCATGTTGAACGCATGCCTTACATTTAGCTGGGCCGGATAAAGTACCTTCCGACCGCTGAAGCCGGGAGATTTTTCGGCCGAGTAGATTGCCCATGAGCGACTTGTGTCAAGCAGTGTGGTAGGACACGGGCGGGATGATAAGACCAAAGTGCGATCGGTCGGCCCCGGTACACATGTGGTTCTGGCAAACTCAAGATACCGGAAAGTTGACTCGGTGATCAATATCTCACTTTAGCGGGTGAGTGAGATTTGTGTAAGGAATAAATCACCACCTGGTTAGGAATCGATTCAATCGCCATCGCTCCCGGATAGTGAGCACTTGACTTGAGTTACTTCATCGTAGTAAATGTTTATGGAACACTTGGACAGCTTATAGTGAATATGACAAGATGGAAGTTGTTTAATGATCGATGGTTATCATTAATTGCTTAATCACATGTTTACTCTAGTATAGGTGCAAAACTAGTCGACAGGTTAATAATAATTAACTTGACAATAATGCTTTTAGAAAGGTTCTTGAAATGCTAAAAATGCTTCTTTTGCAAATGAGTCAGCTACCCTACTATAAAGCCTGCATAATCCTTGGTGTCATTTATTTTCGGTTATGTCGGGTAAGTCTGGCTGAGTACCTTCTCGTACTCAGGGTTTTATTCCCACTTGTTGCAGATGGGCAGATGTATTACGGCTATTGTATCAACTGCCTTTATCCTGCGATGGGTGATGCTTAGGACCATGGGCATGGTCATTCCTTACGTCTCATCTAATGCTTTTGTTGGAGATGATCATTCGCTGGCACTATATTTAAACTCCGCATGAGTGTGTGTGTGGTTTGAACAAATGACTTCCGCTACTTTTATTCGAACTGGTTTGTAATAACTATGTTTAAACTCTGATGTATCTGAGATTGTGAACTTTTATGTAATATGTGATGGTGACCGCTAAACTTATTACGATCATGGCTGGGACACGAGTTGGTTTGAAATCCTTTGTGATTTCACGGACTACCGGGTTATACGGGCTTAAGTTTGTTCAATCGTCTGCTCTGGTGGATGATTCTCTTACTTAATTTCGTATAATTGGTCGGTTCTGTTACAACACACCCGATGGAACTCCTAGGTGATGTGGGTCAAGTGGAATCTCGTTTCGGTCCATTTGGAGATAGTGTCAGTATCAGTGCAAGATAGGTGCACGTTTTGCACCCATTGGTATCATAGGCTCAGAAATTGTTTTTGATGTGGACATCACCTGCTCGGATATAACCACATTGGCAACTTTTGATTCACAGGTGAAACAATTCTTTATCATGATTGTATTTGATATATTTGATGAATTGATGCTGCACCATGATGTGTGTTCATTCTCGTTTTTAGAATTACTTACATGGATAAAGGGAAGGTTTGATTGCATATGGAAAGCATGGAAGGTTAATGAAGTTGATTGGGGACCAAATCCAAGTATTCCTAATGTCCTCCACTAGGCCACCACGTCACTTTGGTTCCAAGGACAGAAAGAGTCCAAGTCCAACATGTTTTGGAAGTTGAATTCGGACTGCAAAATAGTCCCAAATTGCGACGGTCGCCATGACTTCATATGGACTCCGATTGGGACGTTCTAGCACTTTTTGGAAAGCTTATCAAGTCTATTTTCCAACGGATCTGGACTCATGGCTATATCTTATCCGATGCTGCCATAGTCGTCGTTTCAAAGCCGGGACCTTTTCTACCTTTGGTGCTGCGTTTGTGGCGGTCCTTGTTGCTCTGCACAAGACGGAGGACGAGGTCTCCGATGTTGAAGGCTCGGCCCCGCACCCGTCGGCTGTGGTACCGTCACAGCGCCTACTGGTACTTAGCCGAACGGAGGAGGGCGATGTCGCGGGCTTCATCTAGCTGATCCATGGCGTCTTGGTGAGATGCTTCGGCCCCCTTTTCATCGTATGCTCTGATTCTTGGTGCTCCGTAGTCGAGGTCCGTTGGGAGAATGGCCTCGGAACCATAGACCATGAAGAAAGGTGTGTAGCCGGTGGCCCGGCTAGGAGTTGTCCTTAGGCTCCAGAGCATGGCTGGGAGCTCAGCTAGCCAGCATGCGCTGAATTTGTTCAATCGGTTGAAAATTCTGGGTTTGAGGCCATGAAGAAGCATGCCATTTGCGCGCTCGACCTGCCCATTCGTCTGGGGGTGTGCGACGACTGCCCAGTCGATCCGGATGTGTTGTTCATCACAAAATCGAACGAATTTCCTACTGGTGAACTGCGTGCCGTTGTCCGTAATGATGGAGTTCGGTACTCCAAAGCGATGGACGATGTCGAGGAAGAACAGTACGGCTTGCTCGGATTTGATCGTGGATATTGGTCGAGCTTCAATCCATTTTGTAAACTTGTCTATGGTGACAAGCAGGTGGGTAAATCCCCCGGGCGCTTTTTTGAATGGCCCAACCAGGTCGAGCCCCCAGACCACGAAGGGCCACGTGATGGGGATCATCTGGAGAGCCTGGGCCGGGAGGTGTGTTTGCCGAGCGTAGTATTGGCACCCTTCGCAGGTGCGTACAATTTGCTCAGCATCGGCTACTGCGGTGGGCCAATAGAAACCTTGTCGGAATGCGTTTCCAACCAAGGTTCTTGGTGCGGCATGATGACCGCATACTCCACCGTGGATGTCGCCCAGCAGGAGTTTTCCCTATTCGTCAGAGATACAGAGTTGCATAATTCTGATGTGACTTCGTTTGTAGAGTTCGCCCTCTATAAGAATGAAGGACTTGGCGCGTCGTGCGAGCCGTCGGGCTTTCGTCTTGTTGGTCGGTAGTATGTCATGGAGGAGATAGTCGAGGTAAAGTGTTCTCCAGTCATTGGGAGGATCGGACTCCACTGCTGGGTCCTCTTTAAGCTCCATGACCTCGAGGTCGGGCGGAGAAGTTGGCGAATCGGCCCTGGGGGTCGGACTAGAAGGGCCATCGTCGGCTTGTTCCGACCCCGCGTAGCGTACCGAGGGTTTGTGTTGATCACTGGCAAAGACGCCTGTTGGGACTAGCTCTCGGCTGGATGCTGCTTTTGCAAGCGTGTCGGCCGCTTCGTTGAGGCGCCTGGGGATGTGATTGAGTTCGAGGCCGTCGAATTTGTCCTCCAGACGTCGGACCTCTTGACAGTACGCCTCCATCTTGGTGTCGTGGCAGCGTGACTCTTTCATGACCTGGTTGATGACTAGCTGAGAGTTGCCCCTGACGTCGAGGCGTCGAATGCCCAGCTCGATGGCGATTCGTAGGCCGTTGATGAGTGCTTCATATTCTGCAGTATTGTTTGATGAGGGGAAATGAAGCCGAACCATGTACCTCATGTGGACCCCGAGGGGGGATACAAAGACTAGTCCTGCTCCGGCGCCCTTCTTCATCAGCGATCCGTCGAAGTACATTATCCAATACTCTTGATCGATGGCTGCTGGTGGCATCTGGACCTCGGTCCACTCCACGATGAAGTCAGCTAGTGCCTGAGATTTGATCGCCGTTCGGGGGACATAAGAAATGCCCTGATCCATTAGCTCGAGTGCCCACTTTGCGGTTCTTCCCGTAGCGTCATGGCTACGAACGACCTCGCCGAGGGGGGAACGACATCACCACCGCCACGGGTGTGACTCAAGTAGTGGCGTAGCTTCCTTTTGGTGATGAGGACGGTGTGTAGGAGTTTCGGATCTGGAGTAGCGGGTTTTGGAGTCGGATAACACCTCGCGATGAAATAAATAGGGCGCCACACCTTGAAGGCGTGTGCCTCTTCCTCTCGCTCTACTATTATAGGCGGAGCCGACCACCGGGTGGTGGCCGATATATAGAGCGGGAGGGATTCCCAACATCGTCTGGAGGAACTAGGACCGGAGGTTTAGTCAAAATTGTTTAACCATGTCAAGTGCTTTCGAGCCTCGGTACCGTCCACTCAAGTGGTCGATTTCTTCAGAGTCGATAAAGGGGAGTCCTCGTTCGCCGAGGCGTGAAATAAATCGGCTGAGAGCGGCAAGGCACCCTGTGATCCACTGAACCCCCTTTATGTTTTGATTCAGGCCCATCCTTGTGATGGCCGATATTTTCTCTGGGTTGGCTTCGATGCCACGCACGCCAGAGATTTATAAAGCCGAGAAGCATGCCCTCGGGACCCCGAAAACACATTTTTCGGGATTGAGTTTGATGCCGCTTTGCCGGAGTTTCGCAAAGGTTCGTTCAAGGTCGGCGACAAGGTGGTTAGCTCGCTTGGATTTGACTACGATGTCGTCGACATAGGCCTCAACAGTTCACCCGATGAGGTCTCCGAAGCAATTAAGCATGCAATACCAGATACGTTGCCCTGCATTCTTCGCATCGAATGGCATTGAAGTGTAGCAAAATGATCCGGCGGGCGTGATAAAAGATGTCGCGAGCTGGTCGATTCTTTCATCGTGATTTGATGGTAGCCGAGTATGCGCTAAGGAAGCGGAGGGTTTCGCACCCCGAGGTGGAATCGACTATTTGGTCTATTCGTGGCAAAGGAAACGGATCCTTTGGGCACGCTTTGTTGAGGCCGTATAATCGACACATTCTCCATTTCCGCTTTTTTTTCGACAAGAACAGGATTTGCTAACCACTCTGGGTGGTATACTTCCTTAATAAATCCTGCGGCCAGTAGTTTGGTTATCTCCTCGCCAATGGCCCTGTGTTTCTCCTCGTCGAAGCGGCGCAGGCGTTGTTTCACTGGCTTGGAGCCCGGGAGGATTTGGAGAGTATGCTCGGCGACCTCCCTCGGGATGCCCGGCATATCCAAGGGTTTCCACGCAAAGATGTCTTTGTTGGCGCGGAGGAAGTCGACGAGCGCGCTTTCCTACTTGGAGGAGAGCGCGGTCCCGATACGGACTTTTTTGCCCTCGGAGCTGCTAGGATCCAAGAGGACCTCCCTGGAGCCTTCTGCCGATTCGAACAACCCGGTTGATTTCTTTGCATCGGGTGCCTCTTCGATGACCTTCTCCCTGAGGGTGGCGAGCTCTTCGGAGGCGATGACTGCGGATGCGTGTCCGCAGCATTCGACCTTGCATTTGTAAGCGCGCTGGAAAGAGGTGCCGATGGTGATGACCCCGTGAGGGCCCGGCATTTTCAGCTTTAGGTATGTATAATTGGGAACGGCCATGAACTTCGCGTAACATGGTCGCCCCAGGATGGCGTGGAAAGTCCCCGGGAACCCCACTACATCGAAGGTGAGGATCTCAGTCCGGTAATTGGACCGATCCCCAAAAGTGACGGGCAGGTCGATCTGCCCCAGTGGTACGGCTTGCCTACCAGGCACGACGCCATGGAATGGTGCTCGGATGGGACGGAGGTTTGTTCGATCGACGCCCATTTCATCGAGCGTTTTGGCGTACATGATGTTGAGGCCGCTGCCCCCATCCATCAATACTTTGGTGAGCCGCTTTGGACCGACGATCGGATCAACGACAAGCGGGTACCTTCTCGGGTGTGGGACGGCATCCGAATGGTCGGTTCGGTCGAAGGTGATGGTGGATTCCGACCACCAGAGGAAGGCTGGCGTGGCCGGTCCGGTGATATAAACCTCGCGACGGACGACCTTCTGGCGGTGCCTGGAGTCGTAGGCCGTTGATCCTCCGAAGATCATAAGGGCACTGGTCGGCGTTGGGAAGGCGTCGTCTTTCTCCTCTGCGTCCTCTATGGTGGGAACAGGTTCCTTCCCCTGCTCCCCTTTGTTAAGTCCCCCGGCCAAGTATTTGCGCATGAGGCCGCACTCCTTGTATAGATGCTTGGCCGGGAAGGCATGGTTTGGGCATGGCCCCTCGAGCATTTTCTCGAAGTGGTTCGGAGTGCCTTCCGCAGGCTTTCGGCCACGTTTGCGGTCGGCTGTGGACACGAGCGGGTTGTCGCGTTGTTGCTTCTTATTTTTTCTCTTGGTGGGACGGTCGGAGGTGTCTTCGTCGGCGGCCTCGTCCCGCCTCGCCTTGCCATCGGTGCGGTCGAAGATGGCTCCGACCGCTTCCTCTCTAGAGGCATGACTGGTGGCGATGTCCAGGAGTTCCTTGGTAGTCCGCGGGCCCCTGCGTCCCAGCTTGTGGACCAGGGATTCGCAGGTCATCCCGGACAGAAAGGCTCCTATCACGTCGACGTCGGCGATGTTCTGGAGCTCGTTGCACTATCGAGAGAAGCGCCGAATGTACCCGCGAAGGGTTTCATTGGCCTTCTAGCGGCAGTTTTTGGGGTCCCATGGGTTTTCAGGGCGTTTGTACGTGCCCTGGAAGTTACCCACGAAGATCTCCATCAGATCCGCCCAACTCTGAATAGCATTGGACGGTAGGTGCTCCAGCCATGCTCGCGCCGAATCAGCCAAGAACAGTGGGAGATTGCGAATAATGAAGTTGTCATCGCTCGCACCACCGGCCTGACATGCAAGCCGATAGTCTTCGAGCCAAAGCCCGGGATTTGTTTCGCCGGAATATTTAGGGATGTTGGTAGGCGGTCGATACCTTAGGGGGAACGTAGCGTTGAGGATGTGTCGGGCGAAGGCCTGAGGGCCTAGCAGGCCGGGGCTCGGGCTTCGGTCCTCGTTGCTGTCGTAGCGCTCACCACGTCGGGGATGATAGCCGCAGCGTGCTGCTTCTCCATTGTTGCCGTGGGCGCGTCTTCGAGCATTGATGATGCTGCGTATGTCGCGGCCATGGCCGAGGCGTTGATGTACTGGGACGACGGAGGGCTGCCCGCCGGCTGGCGGTGTTTGGTGTATGGATGCGTCCTTGGTGGGACGCACCGAGGGCGCGCGCTGGCTGGTGTCGGGTTCGCGTCGTCGAGACAACGAACTTTCTGCCTGCTGCGCCGCTGCTCGCTCGAGCAACAAGTGAATCTCCCGGTGAGCGCGGCGATCCTCGGACGTCGCGGCCTCTGGAAGGCCATGCAGCAAGGCGGTTGCTGCGGCGATGTTCTGGCTGGCTTGGGCAAAGTGAGGAAGGGCCCCATCGTCGGTGAGGATCCTCTAATGTACGGTGCGGGCCGTGGTGCGCGCGCGCCCCTCGTCTTTGCGGCGTTCAATCTCGCGATTGATGTCCGCGTACTCCCGGACGAGCCCTTGCCCGGCCTCATCGATCTCCTGCTGATGGGCCTTCAGCTGCTCCATCCTTAGGCGAGATGGAGCTATCGTCTCTTCCCCGGATCTGCTATCAGGGTTGTTTGTAGGGGTGACCTCTTCCCTGAAGGCGCTTTCGACGTGACCTTCGGGGGTCTGCGTCATGAAGCACTCCCGAGAAGGGTGGTGACTCTCCCTACTGGAATCCAAGCTAGAGAACGATCCCGGCTCCTCGTTGAGGAGCCCGTAGAGGGTCTCCGTATCATGTTCAATCGCCCCCACGAACTCGATGTTCGTGGGTGACTGAACCATCCGTAGCGCCAGAAGGTGGCTAGCGGTTGCCGCAGCGTTGCGGAGACCGAACGGAAACGCTGTCGAGGCGCTCCGTACGGGACCTTCTGGACATAGGGTGACGTTGTGCGAGACCTCCCTTGGTGACCGGACTCCTAGGGAGTTGCCCGGCGGGCCCTCAAGCCTAAGACGGCTGAGGTTGATGGAAGGAAGAGATGGGGCGGCAGAGTGAGTCAGCGCCAACTCTCCTTCTAGTGTGATGATGAAATCTAGGTCGCCGAAACGCACGTGTGCGCCCGGGACCCAGGTGATTGCGTGGGTGGCCATCCGAGGCCTGATTTGGAATGCGCAAGCCCCCTACCTGGCGCGCCAACTGTCAGTGTTTCGTACAAGCACCGGCAAGTAAATTTATAGTAATGCGCGTTAGGCTCGGATGGTGCGCTAAAGGACACAAGATTTATACTGGTTCGGGCCGAAAGTCCCTACGTCCAGTTTGTTGCTGCTTGTGTTATTAGCACCGTGAACGGTTTGCAGTAAGGGGTACAAACGATCGAGAGACGGACTGGTCCCAAGTCTCTGATGGAAGGGTTGAAGGGATGTCAAGAGGTTCGACACAACTTGACTATGCGTATCTGAGAGTCGTCTCGTTCGATCTCTTTCTTCTCCTTCCATTATGGAGGAACGCATCCCCTTTTATAGATGAAGGGGCTGGTTTTATAAGGGTGAGGGCTTTAGGATGCGTACTCTACTTAGTCTTGTGGCTCACGTCTACCTGACCTGGTCCTTCATTCTGATGAGTGCAAAGGAAGATAAGCGCCTACAATACTGTCGATGTCCCTGTAGAATGTCAGGTTGGTTACAGAACGCTACCCTGCACAGGGTATGGGCCGCAGTACAGTGGTTTTGACTTTTGAGCCTCCCCCAGCCTTGCTCCGCACGCCTTCTGGTTCCTATGAGTCTTCGTCGGAGGGATGCGGGGTCGGGGTCTGGAGTAGCGCTGTGGCCAAGGTCTTCTGTCTTGGTGGACCTAAGGGGTCGGGAAGCGGGCGCCGCTCCCTTGGGTCCACCGCGTGGTGACAGAATATCCGTCGTTCGTGGAGATAGCAAATCCTTTTCTGGAGCGTAGTGGTTGTCGTATATCTTCGTCGGGTTCCGTGTCCCAGAGCTGAAGGCGGCGCCTACAACTCTACAGGGTGGAGAGCTCGCACCTGTGACACCTTTCGGGCTCTACGGCGCCTGGAAGGGCCTAAAGCGCCCGTCCCGTCATCCCCTGGCAGTACTTTTCCTGCCAGGGTGCAGGGTATGGCTCTTGGAGCCACGGTTGACCTGAACGTCATGTCTTGCCCTGTCTCTATCATCTTGAAGGAACAGGGAGAAGTGATCAGGTAAGATGAATCCAATCTTTAGATATGGAGCAGAGTGAGGCTTGTTCCTTGCCGTCGGGCGAAGCGAAGACCAATCCCTATCTCCTGGGCGAGGCGGAGTCTATCCCTCAGCCCTCGGGCGAGACCGAGCCCGCCCTAAAGGCGTCGGGCGAGACGGAGACTAGCCCTGGGCCCTCGGGCGAGACCGAGCCCACCCAAAGGCGTTGGGCGAGGTGGAACCAAGCTCCTGTCATTCCCGTGAGGGGTGAAGCAACGCTCTTATGCGTCCAAAAATTTTTAACGTTCGGTGGTTATTAGTTTCACCTTCTGGGGTACCCCGGTATTAGGTCCCCGACAGGAATGTTCAGCGGGCACGGGAAGAATCTCTGGTGCATGGCAGCGCGGGAAGGATCTCGCATGCACAGGCGCGCGCTGACGTGACGAGCGATTTCTGCAGATGGCGTGCTTGCTTTCTATGGCCACTGCCGAAATTGCAGGAATAGCCTGTTTGCTATTTTAAGAAACCATATAGCACATTTGATGGAGCTCAATTTTATTCTAAAATTCCAAAAATAGCCTACACCATATCCGCGGAACTTCAGAACGAACTTAACTTGGGGTGTTTGATCTATGGACTAAAGTTGATGTTTGGATATCACCTAGGAGGACTAAACATGAACTAATTATAAAACTAATTGCATAAGTCATGACTAATTCGCGATACAAATTTATTAGACCTAATTAATCTATGATTAGCATATGTTTATTTTAGCATCACATTCACTGATCATGGACTAATTAGACTTAATAGATTAGTCTCACGAATTAGCTTTCATTTAGTCTTATAATTAATCTATATTTAATACTCCTAATAAATATCAAAACATTCGACGTAAAAAAGACTAAAGTTTAATCCTAAAGATCAAAACACCGCGGCCAACACCTCGTTGACGCCGCCTCGGACGGCCCCGATCCACCAGGTCCCGTGTTGGACGGCAGATCTCGCCCCCCCTGCGCTCTCCGCACGCCCACCGTTTTCCTTTTCAGCCCCACGGCTCCCAGCCTGCACGATCGCGCCTCGCCTTCCATTTCCTGCCATCCCAGTCCCAGCTCTCGTCGGAACAACGGCCGCCCCCTGCCCTTCCCAAGAAAACCCCCAGCCCCGGCGGCGCAAAACCCTAGAGGCGGCGCGGGACGCTGCTTGGGTTCCGGTGATGGAGGAACAAGGCGGCGGCGCCAGTGGCAGCGAGGAGGTGGTGCAGCTGGAGGACGCGGTGGAGCAGCTGGTGGAGCACCTCGTGGTGCCGGTGCTGCCGCGCGGCCAGGTCGAAAAGGAGGAGGCCCTGTCGCCTGAGACTCAGGAAGCCGTTACGCGTCAGGTGAGGAAGCTTGTGCTTGACCCATTGCTCCTTTTCGCGGGTTGTGGCGCGGTTGCGGTGGGGTTTCCTGGAGGGTCGATCGGGGTTGAGGAACGGAGCATGGCGCTTGCCCCTCCTCCCCGTGCGATTCGTTCCGGTGGTGGATTTGGGTCGCACGGCGTGCTACGTGCTTGGGGCATTCGGAATTCGCGGCTTCTACAGGCTGATCCGTTACATTGTTCCGCTTAGTGCTGTGTTGATCACACACTTTTTTTTTTCGTGTAATTGCCGAGCTGCAGCTTTCCTCGCGGCGCCATCATGGAGCTTATTGCGGCTTATTTGTTTCGTGCTTGGGGCTTTCGGAATTCGCTTTTGTTTTTCCAGTAACTCGTCTGCGATTACCTCACTACGCCGCCATGGATGTGGTTTTGTGGTTGCGCAGGTCCATGCGACGGTTCTCCTGTACAACTACTACCACCGGAAGCAGTTCCCGCAGCTCGAATTTGCCAGCCCCGATCGGTTCTGCATGTCTGCCTCCCTCACCGTCAGCAACAAAAATCTGCTCATGTACCTGAACCAGGTCCAGAACCTTGGCAACGGAGTAGGGGCAGGGCTCTCGGTTACTGACAAGGCAATCATCGACGCCTGTGACATTGCCGAGGCGCTCGACCCCACCAAGGACTCCCCCGAGATGATCATGTGGCCCATCTCCAAGGTCGCTGTTCTGCTTCTCAATCGGACAAAGAAAGTGTGCTTGCTCGAGCATGAATCCGAAACCAAGGGCGTCTGGTCGATTTTTGAGAAAGATATCAAGACGGCGTTAGGTGGTTCGCTCAGCAGTGACATGTCAGTGCAGGGGTCGAGTAATAAATCCATAGCACTTCCTTCTGAACCGTACGTGCTTCAGCAGGTTGCATATTCAGAGGTGGAGCTCAAAACAGGTTGGTGCTATACACTTCTACGGTTTTCTTCTTGAACTTAGACTGCATTGTATGTATGCACCCTTATTCCTTTTTTTTCTTACTAGAGCAATTAGATGCAGCCTTGTGGCTAGTGGCTACAGGTCCATGCCTTAATCTGTAGTAGAATTGTAGTTCGCCCACAAGCACAGGAGCACAAATATGGTCACTTTGTGGAGTTAGGCTAGCTGGTGTGGTTTGGCTTCTCTCATTTAATCTGATTCTACCGGATGCCCGTGCGTTGCTACGAGAACCATAAAATTTTTAATGCAAATTCAACACAATAAGAGTAAGAAAAAAAATAGTATAATAGCCAAAAGACATTATTTGCCAAAAAACATCATAATATTTGAAATAATACAAAGGTTCAGATATCCATACAGTTGACTTTGCACTCCTAATTACGTATTTCAGCCACCATATAAGTCCATTTTATACCATTTTATCAAACATCTCGAGGGCACTAAAGGCTGAGTACCATGTCATGCAGGTGTGATCACTAAGAGCACAAACATTGAATAGCCATTGTGAGTTTGTGACCACCAGAGAACCTGGCCTGGGCATAGAGATGGCTTGCCATGCTTCTACCTTACCGTAACTGTATGATAGTGGTCAAGGTCTTCATCTGCCGCCATGGTGCCACTTCGATAGCACTAAAGACATCACATGAACACCACATGCTGCATCTTAACAGAATTTTAGTAATTGCAGTTTTTTTTTTCGAACATGGTATGAACTTCATAAGCACAAAATCAACCTAACAGAAAATTCATAAACCTAGTAAACATGGCTACACACAAACCTTAGTGGATCTGTTGCCATGGAACATGCCATCGGATGTAGGTTTCGTTTCTGAATAGTTGTAGCCTTACCTATCTTTTTGAACAAAAACAGGTTATTCTTGAAAGTATAGTGAAGGCATCAACTTTCGTGGACAGTGGTACCAACCTTTAGTCAGGCTGTGTGGTGCTCCTAAAATATGGTTATATTATAGTGTTGAATCTCTCCTAAAATACGGTGAGCTTGTGGATCATCCTCCTGCTCTGATAAAGTAGCAAGCACCATAGATTTGTAAGACAACAACAAATGGGACACTTACAAGACTGTACAACAGGCCCATGATGCCAAACATGGAAAAAGATCATCATATCACCACATTCAGTAATAGAGGAGACTCAAAGGCGTAAAGTTGTGTAGGCATCACACAATTTATAAGATGATATTAGTAGTTCACTAAATTTGGAAAAAAGAATCATTTCTTTATATGTATGTCTTTTGATTTTAATACACAAAATCATACAATTACATACCTACTTATAGATAATATAATTCTGAACCTGAACACAATGCAACACAGAAGTCATACAAACTTTCAAGATAAGTAGAAAGCCAATCAGTTGCAATCCATACATAGCTGTTGCCCATCATATTTGTTCCATTAGCAAGTGAAAGAAGCTGCTGTTGCCCATCATATTTGTTCCATTAGCAAGTGAAAGAAGCTTGAGTCCAGATTCCAGTATGGAGGATAATAACACGAGACTCCATATTACTAACAGTAACCAATAGATTATTTAGAAGCTCACTTTTTTTAGCATTGGAACTGAACCCAACCTTGTGAAATTTTGCAGCGCCTTGCAGTAAGTTCATCATCCAACGTAGCATTGCCGTTTCGCTCATAATCATCATCAACTGCAAAGCTGAAAAAAATGAATATCATCATCACAAGTATAAAGTGAAAGCACGCAGTATTGAACCATGACAAGAAAACTGTTATCACAGTCTGTATCCTTCGTCTCAACTCATAATGTTTTCCATTTAGAACCATGACAAGAAAAATTCACATCATTATTTATGTAGACCAATTACTGCCTATGTACAAAATATCCTATCAGCAGAAAAACAATTTTGATGAACTTGGGCTTGGCTGGTTATAAGCTCTTCCTTGAACTAAAGTAGGAAAAATACGTTTTTTTTTAAAGATGAGCTGATGAGGATCATAAAATTGCCATGCTCCCTAATTGCAAGTATATATACACAAGTAGTTGAATTGTGGACAAGACTTAATTGAGTTAGCAAATCTTTTAAATTGAAAGGCAAACATTTCAGAGACTTTTTATCTGGTATGCTTGCTTTAGATTTTGGCAGAACTATGTTGATCTAACTTAATTGTTTTGCAGTTCATAGATTAATTTCAGAAGTTGCCCAAATGTTTTTTTCTTAGGATCTTTACTGAAAGGCAGTCACAACTATGACCATCCATATGTCTTTTGTTCCCATAATACACTGCTAATTTGGACAAATCAACCTAAGAACTGAAACCAGCATGATGTAATTTGAGGAAGTAAAATACTTTAGTTCCATATTTGTGGCAAGCTAACAGTAATTAAAGAGCAAAAATATAATTAAGTGCCCAGCGAGAAGCGTGAATGACAATATGCAGAAACTATGCACAATGACATTTTGCAATACTTTACCAAGCCAAACTGTAACTCAGTCTGCATTATGCAATGCTTGCAGCTTGCTGCCAATTATTGGTATGTGGTCTTTAAAAATTAAATGGGAACTTCTGTGACAAACATCAGGACATCAAAGATGGCAACCAACAACTAAGAAATATGGCACCAGTCATTAAATTGGACGATTGATGCTTGATTTAATTTTAACAATGCAACATGATCTTTTTTAAATTCAGTTTTTCCATTCCACTTTCTAGTTAGCAGTAGCAGTCATGCAGCATGGAAACTCAGGAATAGAACAGAAGGCAAAAGAACAATTTCCCGACTCTGTTTATACATGATAAGCTAACTATTTCCTGCCGATATGACGCCGGATGAATCCAGAAGTGTGAGTTCACTGAATAGTTTTTTCTTGGTCGACCTGATTGCCCAGGCATAGCAGCCACTAATCCACCAGGAGGTGGCCAGTAGTAACTGGCGGTGGACGGCCGTGGAGACGAAGTGACATGAAAATAAGGGAGGCTCACATGGCAGCAGCGTTCATGTCCTTATGTTTGCATCCATGTTTTGTGTGAAAAGATTAATGGTGGGGCAATGTGTTTGGGTGAATTCAAAAGTGAGGAGGAAATGCTTACAAGTAAATTTTATTCATTCTTACATAATATTGCCAGTGCTACAGTTTAGGAATCCAATCACTATGAAATTTGAAAATATGTCAAAGAAAGCTAAGACGGGGAGACTTGATTTCTGGGACTTGAATTCAGCCAAGACTAATACTCTGACCATGTAGCCTGTAGGCTTAGTTTCATGGATTCTATTTCTTTTGTTCTGAATCTCTGACCATGTCCTTATGAAGCCTGTCTTTTAAAATCATCAGAGATGTCATTTTTTATATGATTTTGCTCAAAAATTGAAATATGATTTTCATCAGGGACATTTTGTATGGCACCCAGAGTTTGAATAGGTTAATCTATTGCTCAATTATCTATAACAAGATAACAAACCAATATAGCTTGCCTTCAAAATTGAAAGTTCGAAGGTTTGCTTCCACATGAAAATTCGCGGCCACGGAGTTCCGGCGAAACCCTAGCGCGCTGCAGCAGGGCGGTGGGGGCGAGGGCGAGGAGGAGGGCGGGGTCGAGGGAGCTGCTGGCAGGGGGCAAGGAGGAAGACTGGCAGAGGCGAAGAGGGCGCAGGCCAAAATCAGAGCGGCTGTGCGGCTGGCCTAACACACGGCTGGCCATGCGTTAGCTGCTCCCATAATAGAAATGGGGTTGCCTCGTGTGGGAAAAAAAAGGTGGTTTCGCGCGAGCAACCAAACATAACCCTCCTGCAAGCATCCAAAATGGATACTGAGGTCCTGGATGGCTAGAGCGAGCCAAGCTCAGCCAGGAAGCCAACCAATCGCGTCCTATAGTAACTTAGATTGTGTACATGAGCTGATAGTAATCAATGTTCTTTTCAAAATTACACCTGTTTGTGTGTTCGATACACAAGTTGCTTCGGAAGCGGAATTGTGTGCTTGATTTTATTGATTCTGCAAATTTTATGCTTGTGTACCTATCTTTTTTATGTCTTAATAGGTATGTCTCACACACTTTTGTTTTAATAGGTATGAAGCGTACAAATTTGCGTTTTATCGAAGAACATCGGGTGTACTCACTGAGTAAGAAAGGGACAGCTACCATGTTGTTCCTTCTGCATTATGATCAGACTGTCGATAGCAAGCTTAAGGAAATGCCTTTAGATGCCCTGATCGAAAGGTTTGCTTTTCCACTGTGCCTACTTTGTACCATTACACGTTGCAGACCTAGTCAAATAAGTACAGTATGTACTGCATACCATATCTTAGATTAATGTCAGCAATGGTTACATTGCTAAAGCTCTTTCCACCCTTTTCAAGATACTGTTTCATGTGTATATGATATAATGCTTGCTGATTGTCCCTCCTAAATGAGTTGCTTTTCTTAGTGTTAATACGTAATTTTCAATCGTAGTAATAATTTATAAAAGTTGTCCCTATTGTATTTCTTCCTTTCCTCTAACAGGATGAGTGGTCCTATATTTGAAAGTGGTCCGTACCCAACAACGACATCTGTTGTTGAATGCTATCATTTACTGCCATATAAGGAGGTCTTGTTAAACGTCCTGAACAGGTATACATAAAGATTTATTTCAGCTGATTATGCATGAAACCATTGATAACAAAGTGTGTCTTCTTACAACTTTTTTAGGTTAATGACGAAAGATTACTCTTGACATGTTGCAGGCACTAGCCTTTGGGTTCTTCACTGAGTGCACCAAAGGAGCGGGTATTTCAAAATGGGAAATCTTCATCCCTCTCTGAAATAGATGAAAGTTTGAAGGAACAAGAAGCTAATAGTAATAGCAAGTCTAAAATGAAAAAAATAACCACAGACATTTCAACTCCAAAGAAAAATAAGCAGGTAGTAAAAGCAATTGGTGCTAGTGGCACCAACGACTGCAGCACCAGCAAAAACAGAAAAGACAGCAACACAAACTGCAAAAGAAAGTCTGAAGCCTTCAAGACTAAAGTTGCTACCTACGCAGAGCATGGGGGTGGTCAGAGCCCCACAAAAGACTTACAAGCCAGTGAGTCTATCAATCTTATAGTACTTCACTACTTCGATTTTACTGATCCATTGTTGTTTCTCCTCATCATTATGATAAAGTCACTTAATTTCAGGTGTCCAAATGGACAAGAACAGAACAGAGAACTCTAAAAGTAGAAATGTGCCCCAAGATATCATTCTGGTAAAGAACTCTGTATGAGCTTAGAAAAAGATGCACTGAAATCAGGCTGATGTTTCTAGTTCAATAATAATTAATATATGCATTTTATGTGTTAAACTTCAACTTAAAGAATTAATTATCTTTCAGACACCAGATGTAATTAACGACCATGCCTTGAAAAGCCAAAAGGAGAAAGTCACTGAAAATTCTGGTAAGGACAATCCTATCCAAGAAAAAAGAAATTTCTTTTCCTATTATTGATTACTTCCATATTTATGCTCCCAAATCTTAATCTGTGTACTTCAAATTGCATTTCAGGTGGCATTACAGGTAACATGGATGTTCAGAAGTATGCGACACTGCAATTGCTTTGGAAGATGCGAGATGATACAGTATGTTACATATTGCAATTCATTTCTGAAGTAAAAGTGATGCTTGTTGATCATAATTCTTCTTTTCCTAATGTGTATTCATCTTAGCCTATCTACGTTTCAGCTCCGTGAGCATTTTGTGCTCGGAGATCGAAGTGCTGAGTACGAAATGGACATTCAAACAATCTTGACAGGTATTTTACCTTTTCACAACTAAATCTGGATAAAATGGACAATAATAATGTGAAATCAAATGATCTTGTGGCAAACAACTTGTCTTTCCATTCCACAACGTTACTAAACATAGCACGAGGGCCTTGTATGTTAGTCGCTGAATTCTTACTCTTGGTAGTAGCAGAATTCTTACTCTCATCGAGAGAGGATGACACTAGGAGTTGGAGCAATTTTCTGGTTTATTTCTCACACAAATGCCATACCAACCTGAGGGGTTGGGGATACATATTTATAGGCTGCTAGCCAGTCAAGCATATGCCAAGATGCTAGTCCTAGATGCTGTCCTAGATGCTGTCCTAGATGCTAGTCCTAGATGTTAAGATGTTGTCCTAGCCAGTCAAGGATACTGTCCTTGATGGGTAGCAAGACCACCAGCCTCACAAAAACCAGCCAACATAGAGACTTATCCATCATTCTCCCCCTAAGTCTTGTGCGTCGTCTTGTGGGAAGGTTGAACCATCCCGGTCCTGGAGCAGAGCTCAAGGAACTTGATCCTCCCAAGAGGCTTGGTAAGCAGGTCCGCAAGCTGGTCCTTGGTGTTGATGTAGCTCGCCTTGATGCTCCCTTCCTCCAAATAGCCTCGGATGAAGTGGTACCTCACCCGGATGTGCTTACTCCGTTCATGGAAAACGGGGTTCTTTGCCAGGGCCAGAGCAGACTTGTTGTCCATCCTGAGCTCCACCGCTCTAGTGTCTCTGCCGAGGAGATCACCAAGCAGTCGAGCGAGCCAGAGCGCCTGAATCGAAGCGGTGGAGGCCGCTATGTATTCGGCCGCGCAGCTAGACAGGGCCACCACCTGCTGCTTGACCGACTGCCAGCTAACGAGACACTTGCCGAGGAGGAAGAGGATCCCGCTCGTGCTCTTGCTGGTGTCGATGTCGTCGGCGTGGTCGCTGTCGCTGTACCCGACGAAGTGCGCCGCCCCAGGCCACCTAGGGTAGTAGAGGCCGTGGTCGAGAGTCCCCGCAACGTAGCGGATGATCCTCTTCACAGCCTGCTGGTGCTCCGTCGTCGGTCGCTGCATGAACCGACTAACGTACCCGACGGAGAATGCCAAGTCCAGCCATGTATGGGTGAGGTAGCGAAGGCTCCCCACAAGACGCCGGTACTGCGTAGCGTCCACCTCCTCCGTCGTGCTGTCGCGGCTTAGCTTCAGCCTCTCCTCCATCGGAGTGAGAGCTGGGTTGCAGTCGGTGAGCTCAGCTAGCTCAACGACGCGCTTGGCGTAGGTGGTCTGTCGAAGCGTGATCCCGGAGTCATCCTGGTGCACCTCGATTCCCAGGTAGAAGGAGAGAGGCCCCAGGTCACTCATCTGAAAGGTGGCTTTCATCTCTTCCTTGAATGCTGCCACCTCCGCATCCTTGGTGCCGGTGATCACCAAGTCGTCGACGTAGACACCCACCAGCAGGGCATTTCCTCCACTGCCCCGTCGGTAGATGGCCGCCTCGTGCGGGCTTTGCTCGAAGCCCATCCCCTTTAGTGTGAAATCCAACTTGGCATTCCACGCCCTCGATGCCTGTCGCAAGCCATAGAGGGCCTTGCGCAGGCGGAGCACCTTGCCCTCCTTGCCGGGGATCGCAAATCCCGGCGGCTGGTGCACGTAGACCTCCTCCTTCAAGTCGCCGTTAAGGAACGCCGACTTGACGTCCATGTGATGAACACGCCAGCCCTCCTGGGCAGCTAGCGCAAGGAGTCGCACGGACTCCATCCGTGCCACGGGAGCAAAGGCGTCGTCGAAGTCGACCCCCTCCTGCTGCACGAAACCTCGTGCCACCAAGCGAGCCTTGTGCTTAACGATGGCGCCGGCTTCATCCCTCTTCAGCTTGTACACCCACTTAAGGGTGATCGCGCGGTGACCACGGGGAAGGTCAGCAAGCTCCCAGGTGCGGTCAACCGCATCCATCTCCAACTGCATCGCGGCGCGCCATGCCGCGTGTCTCTCGGCCTCTGCAAACGACCGAGGCTCGCCGTTGTCACACGCAAGGTGCAACTGCGCCTTCAGGTCATGAGGCACCAGTCCCGGCACCGGCTGGTCGCCGAGAAGGTTCTCCATCGTACGGTACCGCAACGGCTCGCCGTCGTGGTACGCGTCGATGCGCTCCTCGTCTTGAGAGAGCGGAGTAGCGAGCTCAACCGGGCTGTGCTCGACACGAGCTGGTGTTGGAGTAGACGTGCCCGGAGAGGTGCCTGTCGGTGCTGGAGTGCGTGGCGGTGCCGGCTGTGGTGGAGCCGGCGAAGAACTCATCGCAGCCGAGGTCCTGGCTGGAGAGCGTGGTGCTGTCGTAGTAGCAGGCGCCGGGGTCGGTGGAGGCTCGGGGACTGGGGTAGACGCGCTCGTCGAAGAAGAGCTGCCTACTCCCCCAACTCCCTCGAAGTGGACGTACTCGACAGTGAAGTCATCGTACGTCGGAGCCGAGCCGTCGTCCACCGCCTTGCCCCACGCCCATCCCCGCCCTTCGTTGAACACAACATCGCGCGCCGTGCGCACACGTTGTATCTTCGGGTCGAGGATGCGGTAGGCCTTCGAGCTCTCCGCGTAGCCGATGAACACTCCCGGAGTGCTCCTGTCGTCGAGCTTGCTGATGTGGCCAAGCTCCTTGGCGAACGCGAGGCATCCGAAGACCCGCAAGTGGGAGACCGCCGGCTTGTGCCCATGCCAAGCCTCGTACGGCGTCCTGCTGTCGAGCGCCTTGGTAGGCGAGCGGTTGAGGATGTAGACGGCCGACACCACCGCCTCTCCCCAGAAGACAGCCGGCATCCCCCTCTGCTTGAGAAGGGCCTGAGCCATCCCCACAACCGTCTGGTTGCGCCGCTCGACGACGCCGTTCTGCTGCGGGCTGTACGGCACGGAGTAGTTGAAACATCCTCAATTTTCCGCGAAGGAAATATCCACAGAATGAATTATAATATGATGAAACCAATAGTTGATTCCATCATATTATCATATAGCAGTCGATATCACAGTCATACATCGCAAGATATTACATCACTGGGGAACACACCTATTACAGAGTTAATCTAGCGGAAGACTATCGAGTGAAGGCTTCTCCTTCACGGGTCGTCATCAGAGTTGGCGTAGTGCAGCGTAGATTCCATCTCCGAACCAAACTTGAGCGTAGGCACGAGACCTCCTAATCCTTCTATAGTCAGCATCTCTGAGAAGCAGGAAATCTGCACACCGCCGGATGTGTGCAGGCCATGGTCAGCACCGATGAGCTTTGGTGGAAAAGATAAAACAAGAGGATCTGGCGATCCTAACATTTGGCTGTGGTTTGCATCCTTAGCGCATGAGAAGTAAGTAACAGTAATAATGTAAGAATAATGTCCAGTTTTTAGCACATTCCCAACCACACATCGACATCCATCCATATCCATCCACCAACCATCCATCCCAAACCATCTCCACACCACCACACCTTATCTCATCTCACACACTCAGGTCGACAGGCCAACTCCCTCTCGGCCTTGTCTCAACGGCCCGCAGCCCCAAGGCTCACGACCGGAAAATACCCCAACCCTAGAGGGAGGATAGAAGGACTCATCTCCTATCTAGTTTAAGCGAAACCCAGGAAAGATCCATAGCCGACAAGTCGGCATATGTATCGATCGATCAACCATACACTATTCAGAGGTTTTACATACCCACAAGATGGCCATCCTCGACGGTGCCCCGTCTAGGCAGATTCCGGCCGCTTGCTAGCCTAGAACGATGCCACCCTACCTCTCAGCCCTGGAACATCCCAAGTCTAGTCTGGGATGGCTGATACTGTGAGTCGTAGACAGAGCCGGGGCCCACCGGATGTCAAGAGCCGGTCCACAAGGCTTCCTGAAGTCTCGGAAGGGTGTGGGGGAAACCGCGCGCCCCATACCTCCTTGCACACGTTCGCCTAGCAGTAGTGGCATCGTTCTACCAAGTAGTCCGACCGTCCCGCACCATATAGGGTGAGTGGGATGTAAATGATTCCCGGTGAATCTGAGTACTAGTAAGTCCTTAGGGATTGACCAAGCCAGAATGTCTTTATCAAGGTTTCCATTTTACGTGCCACCACAACACCTCCACCCTGGGCTCCACCTCTTCGAGGTTCACACCTAAGGCCACCTCCAATTACCATTTACCCGCCACAGGTATTCCATATCCAAGTGCCCAGGTAGCACCACATGGCAAGACTCGCCCTAGGCTCGTCGTTATTCCAGCTCGGTCGACACAACCCTCACTCTCCACGCACCCAAGACACACGCAGCACGCTCACACACCACCAAGTCCGGCACCCACAGCCAAACCATTCCCAGGGGGTTCACCACCAGCATCACATCCTCGACATAATGCGAAGTGGAGTTAATAATAAGTATAGTGGTGTAATATGCAAGCAAACAGGCAAGTAAGCATATATAAGCGAGCGAATGCGCAAGGCAGGGTGACGTGGTAGAGTGGGTTGCATCAGGGTAATAATGGCTCAGGTAGTAGCATGCATCAAAGTACTAGCAAAGGAATAATTTATAAAGCGCTAGCAGTTCTAGATATTATAAAATGTCTAATAGGATTCTCTAAAAGAGGGTGCTGCCATGACACCTGCGATGTAGAGGTAGTAGTGGTTCAATTCTCCATTTGTTGGTGTTCCATTAGCGGGGTTACCTCCTCCTGCGTTGGCTCCTTTCCGCAGTCCTTGTCGTCGTCCACGTTCTCTTGGTCCGATCGTCAGCTACTCCGCGAAGCAACACGCAAGGCAAGAGAGCACTCAACACTCGAAAAGACGACAGGAAAATCCAGTAACACCAGTGAGGTAATAAGAGATACACAGCTTAGCCCTCTCGGTGGTTGTCCGATTTCCTTGGGCCAAAGAGACAAGAGTGGTGGTTTGCTATGCACAAGCTTTAAGTCATGGCCAAGCCAGTATGGCTTTACGATAAACAGTTTAAGCCAGACCTTATCCAGAGCAAACACCACGGCTCACGATCTTTCGATCCGGTGTCATTGAATTGACGAGGATTGGAAGTCGGGCCCCAAGAAAGAAGAACGACGGGGTTCGGCTCTTATAGTCTTATCCCATGAGTCACTATTGGATACATGAAGCAGACAAGAACGAATGACACTATTGTGACTTGGCTCCAATGTACTTCGGCTCACCCGCTATGGTAGAAAGCAGTAGCGCAAAGAGATTGGACATCAACGGTTCCCCTCGATCCACACGACATAATAACGTCGGGAGCCGAGAAGAGAGTCGCTCAACACGGCAAAAGATGCGGGGGTTAGCTAGGCACATCCATGTTATGTTCTCAGACACATCTTCGGGAAAGATGGTTTTAGATGGTCGATCGGGTCGACACGCATGGGTCCGAAGTACGACATAGACCATAGCTTCGCTAACCCAAAGGGAATAGTCCGGTCTTTGATCCAATCGTCATGGGCAAGACGAAATCGAACAGAGCGGGCTAGCGGTGCAACAAGAGCAAGAACAACAAGGAACAAGGTCTACTTCTTCCAACACTCGCGCCACGACGAAAGACGGGGCATTGGGAGGAAGCGACAAACACCAAGTGCGCAGACCACTCGTAGGGTACCCGACCTGGGTGCACTGGCACTGAGATATCTCTCGGATTCGAAGCGGTGCGGTTGTCACTGCGAGAATCAGAGAAACGTGATGGTTAAACGGGGTACGGGCTTGAGCACGAAGAAGCAACTAAAAGCGAAAGAGAGGCGTAGTTCCATGGTCATGGCGAGGTGAACTCGCGGCCACAAGCTATGCCTATGAGTTGGCATTCATCGTTCCATGATTGTTTACTCCCAGGTTTTCTCCCACAGGACTTGGTCATGGAGGGCTCAAAGCGTGCGGGTGATATCCGCATCGATGTTAGTATCGACATCGAATCCATCACGACCATGTTCTAGGGCCGAAGACAGGTGCTAACACTCGTGGTACCATGAAGTCAACTAAAACGCGAGGGGTCAAGTTACACTCGGCATCACGGTCATGGCGAGACGGATCCCGCGATCGTAACGTCCGAACGAGGTACAATCCCTCAGCCGGCTCGAAGGCTCGGCTCACAGGCAACAACACCAACAACCAGTGATAAGAACCAAACACGACCGAAAGACGTAACAATTCGACACGACTACGGAGTAGCACATTCCAAAGCTGGGTGATAGGTGAATTCCTGTAAGACAGTCATGGACAGATAGGTTATAAGAATAGGGCCCAACAAGGTAGATATGCGTATACGGAAAGATGCGAGATGGGGCTTTCCATGGTCTCGGTAAGACATACGACTAGGGTTCATGGCCCAGAGGGTACGGCTTGCGGTAGACGGGGTCATGGCGGTCTCGGCAAGCGAGGCCATGGTGGTCTCGGCCAGCGAGGCCATGTGGTCTCGGCAACGGTGGTCTCGGCAACGGTGGTCTCGGCAATAGTGGTCTCGGCGACGGTGGTCTCGGCGACGGTGGTCTCGGCGACGGTGGTCTCGGCAACGGTGGTCTCGGCGATCGTGGTCTTCGGCAACGGTGGTCTTCGGCAACGGTGGTCTCGGCAACAGTGGTCTCGGCAACGGTGGTCTCGGCAATAGTGGTCTCGGCAACGGTGGTCTCTGCGACGGTGGTCTCGGCGACGGTGGTCTCGGCAACGGTGGTCTCGGCGACGGTGGTCTCGGCAACAGTGGTCTGGAAGGTTGCCAACGTGGTCGGAAAGGTTGCCGAGGTGGTCGGAGAGATCATCAACGTGGTGCTCGTCTTTAGAAAAATTATGAAACTGGTTTCATAATTTTTCAACAACGTATGAATTTTCTACGAATTTCTAAAGGTGACCAAGAATTTCTGAAAATTAGGAAAAGGATGGAAAGGGCAGGCTTCAAGTGGGCTGCTTCTCCCTGCTAGTGGCCCATGGCAGGGGCTCGCGTGCGGGCCGCAAGCCGGAGTGGGCTGGGTTGGCTTGCTGGCCGGCCCATCCGCGGGGAGGTGAAGGACTAGAGGGGCCAGCTCCTGGGCTCCAAGCGTTCGGCGCGGCTGACAGCCCAAGAAGGGAGGGAGCCCAAGATTTGAAGAAGAGTAGGCCGTCGGCTATTACTCCGTTGGTACGGCGCCGCGCGGAGATGCGCTCACTGCGGCGGTCGTGCGCTGCGGTCGTCGATGGCTCGTGGTACAGCTCGACGTCGTGCTCGCGGTGCTTGACCGAAGAGCCTGAGGGCACGGACATTGTGCGTGCGTTCGAGCGGTGGCCATGGTCGCGAGTGTGGCGGCGAGGTCTATGGCCACGGAGGTGTAGGGGTCGGCTGAGTTCACAATGGTGAGGCCGCGATGGAGGTGTCATGCCGTGGACGTGTGGGCGAGGTGGTGTGTGCGCGGGCGTGATCATGGCCACGACGAGGTCCACCGGCGGCGTGACGCCGAGGCAAGGCGGAGCCTTGACCGGTGAAGGCAGGGGCTGTGCGTGTGCGGTGGGCTGGCATCTGGCCGCTCGGCGTGGCCATGGGCGACTAGGCACTACGTGCTAGTGGTTGTGCGTGTGTGTCCTGGAGCGGAGTAGCTCCGGGGTCAAGCCGGCGTCGAAGGCCGGAACATGGTCGGGGCTTGGCGGGTCTGGTGCTTACCGACGAGCTTGGCGCCAGGCGTCCGCGCGGTGCAGTTCGTGGCCGCGGGGAGGGCGTCGGCGTTCATCGGGGTGCGTCGGTGCAGGGGCTCGGCGCGGCGCAGATGGTGGCCGGGGCAAAGCAGGGTGCTCGGGTCGTCATGGTCTCGGGCCTGGAGCAGGGGCACGTCATGGTGCTCGGTGCAGGGGCGTCGCAGGCGTCGACGGGATGAGGCCTATCCAAGGCAGGGCGAGCAGCCGTGGAGGTCCTAGTGCTTACCGAGGTCGAGGCGGACGGCGGCTTGGAGGAGTGGCGAACGCCCAGTGCTGGCGGAGAAACGCGGTCGTGGCGACCATCGCTCTCGGAGAGCGAAAACCGCAGAGCGGTGCCGCGGATGGTCGGCTCAGCAGCGGAGTTCATCGTGGGAGCCCGCCTATCATTGCTGCGCCGAGGCGAGCGGCGAGCCCGAATTCCGCAATGGCGCCGCCATGGACGCGTCGATGCTTGCTGACGATGCTTTGGAGGGAGGCGAGGCCAAGATGAGAGGGAGAGGTCTGTGGCGGCGGGGAAGGGAGATGGTGAGGGCGAGACCTTGGCCGGGGGTTTTATAGCCCAAAGGCTAGGGCTTCGCAGTGGGGCGCCGGCGTACGTGCCGCTGATTTGATGGTCGGCGCGACGTGGCGCGCATCCAAGGCCGCGGGCAGATGAGCGACGCGAGAAGCTTCGAGAAGGGCGTCCGTGCTCGGTCTGGGTTGCTTCCATGATTCATGCGCGCGCGAGTGCGGCTCAGCGGGGGACAAGATGATGGCGGGAACGTGGGTAGGGCAGGGGTGCCGTTCGCGCGAGCGCGCGCGGGGCGTGCTCCTGTCGGGCGCCAGCTGGGAAAGGTGAGGCTCGGACCGTGTGTGGCGGTGATCCGTCCCTCCGCTGCTAACCGCCCACGCTTGGACGGCGGAAAGGCGAAGGAGCGGCATGGGATCCCCGCTGTAACAGCAGCTGCCCGGTGGGCTCGCTGGAAAAGCAGAGGAGAGGGGGAGTGGTTGGAGGAAGGGGATGACGAGCGGGTCCCTCCTGTCGGCGGCACAGGGCGAGAGAAGGGAGAGGCTGATGTGGGCGAGCTAGGCCGCGGGGCAAGGAGAGGGCAAGTTGGGCTTTTGGCTGGGAGGCCGGCCGGGCATGCAACGCCGGTTGAGCCAAGCAAGGTGGAGGTGAGCGGGCCGGCTGCGTGAGAGTGCAAGCGAACTGGGCCATGTTGCTAGCTGGACCAGGCCAGGTCGAGGTGGGCGCGAGCGGGCTGGACCGGTCAGGCGCGAGCAGGCCGAGCTGCTTGAGCTGGTTGGGCCGATTTGGCTTCCCTGTTGTCGGTGTTTCGTACAAGCACCGGCAAGTGAATTTATAGTAATGCGCGTTAGGCTCGGATGGTGCGCTAAAGGACACAGGATTTGTACTGGTTCGGGCAAAACGTCCCTACGTCCAGTTTGTTGCTGCTTGTGTTATTAGCACCGTAACGATCTGTAGTAAGGGATACAAATCGCCGAGAGAGGACTGGTCCCAAGTCTCTAATCGAAGGATTGAAAGGTGGTCAAGAGCTTCGTAGTCGCTTGAATGTGTGTGAGTGCGTTCTATTGTTTTTGTCCTCCTTTTCTTCCGTCCCTTTGATAGAAGAAGCGCATCCCCTTTATAGACGAAGGGGCCGGCTTTACCGGGTAAGGGCTCCGGACGCGTACTCTACTTAGTCTTGTGGCTCACGCTCTACTGGTCGTGGTCCTCCACCCCGATGAGTGCGAAGGAAGATAAGTGTTTACAATGTTGTCGATGTCTCTGCAGGATGTCGGGTTAGTCACGAGAATCTTTGCCTACTTGCGCAGGTATGGGCTGCAGATCTGATGGTTTTGACTTATGAGCCTCCCCACCTTGCTCCGCACGCCTTCCGGTTCTCATGAGTCCTCGTTGGGAGAATGCGGGGTCGGGTCCGGTGTAACGCCGTGGTCAAGGCCTTCTTTGACCGGAGGACTCGAGGGGTCGGGAAGCGGGCGCCGCTCCCTCGTGTCCAACGTGTGGTGACGGAATACCCATCGTTCGTGGAGATAGCAAATCCTTTCCTGTATCGTAGCGGTTGTCGATATCTTCGTCGGGTTCCGTGTCCCAGAAGCTGAAGGCGGCGCCTACAACTCTGAGGTGAGGTGCACGCACTGTAATACCTTTTGAGCTCTGCGGGCGCCCGGAAGGGTCTAAAGCTTTAGTCCCGCTGTTCCTCGGCAGGTCCTTTTCTGCCAGGCGCAGGTATGGTCGTTGGAGCCATGGTTGACCCGAACGCCTTGTCTCGTCCTGCACCCATCATTATGAGGATAGATATCGATCGTAGGCGAGGCTCGCTCGGGCCGTCGGGTGGTGACCCGCCCCTCGGGTCAGGCGAGACGGAATTGTCCCTCACCCCTCGGGCGAGACCGAGCCCGCCCTCAAGGCGCCAGGCGGGCGGAGTTTATCCTCGGCCCTCGGGCGAGACCGAGCCCGCCCTATAGGCGCCGGGCGAGACGGAGATTAGCCTTGAGCTTTTGGGCGCGGCGGGGTTATCCTTCCAAGGCGTCGGGTAAGGCGACCCGCCCCTCCGGGCGTCAGGCGAGGCAGATTCATCCCTCAGCCTCGGGCGAGACCGAGCCCGCCCTCAAGGCGTCAAGGAGGCGTGAACCAACTCCTGTCACTCAACAAGGGATGACATGGAGCCCTTATGCATCTAGAAGTTTTTTACGTTCGGTGGTCATCGGTTCTACCTTCTGGGGTACCCTGGTATTAGGTCCCCGACACCTGTTTTTCTTTACTCTTTTCTATTTCAAATATTGTTTGATTAATTCCCCAATCAAGTGCTTGTATGCTAAACTTAATTAGCTTAGATGTGGGCCCACTTGGGTAATATCCAAGGGTCTCTAGGGTCTACTACGGGTCTCGGAATCCAATGCCAAGGGTTGGCTTCGATGGGCATTGATTTACAAGGAATGTCGTTTTGACTTTATGAATTAGATCAAGGGATTCGAATAAGGTTCAAAAGCAAAAGATGAATTGAGAGAGAGTAGAAAGGGATTCTTAAGATATTCTAAAAGGATTTGCTACGGACTTGTGCTCTCCAACACAAAACACTAATCCAACAAAAGAACTCCGGCAAACTCCTACAAGTAATTCTATATGCGTGCAACAATTTATTTATAAATTGTTCTTTGTTTGACCTAGCATCTACATGCTTCACATATTGCCGGAAAATTTTTAAAAAGTTCGTATTTTTGGCTTCTCCAAAAACCTGGGTTGTTACAGTAGTGGCGCTGAATGCCCTCATCAGCGCAGTACGACGCGAATTCAGCCGCCATGAGTTCGCCGCCGTTGTCGGTGCGCAGCTTGCGGCCGCACTCTGCCTCCGCAGCAGCCTGCGAGCGCCTGATGGCGTCCACAGCCTCTCCCTTGCTGCCGAGGACCATCACCCACATGTAGCGGGAGAGGTCGTCGACGAGCAGTAGGAAGTAGTGTCGTCCTCCCGGTGTGGCCGGTGTCACCGGGCCACACAAGTCCTCGTGCACAAGCTCGAGCCTCTCCTTGGCTCGAAAGCTCGTCCGCTGGGGAAAGGGGAGTCGCCTCTGCTTCGTCAACACGCAGACGTCGCAGAGCTGCTCCACATGGTCGAGGCACGGCAGGCCTCGCACCATCTCCGTGGCACTGAGCCGCTTCAGGGCCTCGAAGTGAAGGTGCCCGAAGCGCTCGTGCCACTGCCACGCCTCGTCATCCCGACGAGCAGCGAGACAGAGGGGTTGTGCCATCTACACGTTAAGGACGTAGAGTCGATTTGCGCTTCTGGTTACCTTGGCAAGAAGGCGACGACGACGATCCCAAATCCTCATGACTCCATCCTCAACCACTACACGCGAACCGTTCTCATCCAGCTGTCCCAAGCTGATGATAGAGTTCCTCAACGCGGGGATGTAGTAGACTCCGGTGAGCAGCCTGTGCTCACCAGACACGGCGGTGAAGATGACGGAGCCGATGTCCTTGATCTCCACGCCGGAGGCATCCCCAAACTTGACGGAGCCTCGGACGCTAGAGTCAAGCTCGGTGAAGAACTCCCGTCGATCGGTCATGTGATGGGTGGCGCCGGTGTCGAGGCACCACCTGTCAGTCTTGTCCTTGCCGGAGCCATCGCCGAGGAGGGCGTGTGCTTTTGGCTCGTCAAGGTGGAGGAGAGCCACTGCGGTCGGTGCCGCTGGAGGTAGCTCGATGCTTGCATGTGCCATGAACAGAGCCGACTCCTCCGCCTGTGCGACGTGGGCCTGGCCGCGTCGTGGCTGTCGACAGTCCTTGGCCCAATGGCCAAGCTGACCGCAGTTGTGGCAGGTGTCGTCTCGTGCCGGCTTGTGCTTGCCAGCGGCGCCGCCCTGGGCGCCTCCGCGGGCATCACCCTCGGCACGTCCTCGCACCCCGGCCTGGGCGTCTCTGCGCGCCTTGCGCGGCTTGCCACGCTTGCGGCCACCTATCGCGGAAGAAGGCTCCCCTTCTTCCGGTTACCTTGCCAGGCAACCCACTGCTCCCGAGTGAGAAGGAGTTTCCCGCCAATGGTGATGGGCCTCGAGAGAGACTGTGGCTCATCGCTGTCAACGACCTTGAGGCGACCTATTGCCTCCTCGATCGACATCGTGGAGAGATCCAGCAGAGACTCGATCGAGCGAGCCATATGCTTGTACTTCTCGGGGACGCAGCGGAAGAGCTTTTCGACAGCTCTCTCCTCGCCGTAGGTGTCATCGTCGAACTGCACCATCTTCTGCAACAGAGTGTTGAGACGGAGAGCAAATTCATCAACATCCTCACCTGGCTTGAAGGCCAGGTTCTCCCACTCCTTGCGAGTGCCTGCAGTGTGGACTTGCGGGCGCGGTCGCTGCCAATCTGTGCCGCAGCGATGGCGTCCCAAGCCTCCTTGGCAGTCTGCTTGTTGGCAAGCGAGAACTGCATCTCGGACCGGACTGCAGCGATGAGGGCATCCAGCGCCCGTCGATCCTGGTCGTAGTCGACGTCGCCGTACCGGACTGCCCCCCACATGTGCCGCACTTGGAGCTTTACCCTCATCACCGCAACCCACTCGACGTAGTTGGTCTTAGTGAGGGTAGGCCACCCACTGCCGGGGCCGACGTCCCTGACAACAGCCTGAAGCCCGTGGTAACCACGGTACCGATCCGGGGAGAGAGAGAGCCACGCTGCCTGTGAAGGCCGCGCTCTCCATCGACCCGTCCGCCACCGTTGCCGTGCGCGCCTCCTCCAGGAGCACCACCGCCGTGCGCGCCTCCTCCAGGAGCGCCGCCGGCGCGTCCGCGCCTATCTGGGCTGCCGCCGCGCTCGTGGGCGTGCGCAGCTGCCCACTGCGCCGCCTCCCTCCCCAGCAGCTCGAGGTCCGCGTCGGCGCTGTCGTCAGCAGAAACGGAGCTGCTGATGCTGCCGCGTAGAACCTCGACCTCTGCTGCCGCCGCACGCGCTGCATCCGCCACCGCCGCCGCTTCCGCCTCCGCTCTGGCTGCTGCCAATTCCGCCGCTGCCCGCCTCGACGCCCTTGCCGCCGCCACAGCGGTCTCTGCCGCCGCTCGCTCGCGTTCCTCTGCCGCGGCAAGTTCGGCCCTCCCGCCGACGCCGCGTGCTCGAGGCGACCGAGCGCTGAGACTGTCCTGCGGACATGACGTGCTACCGGGGGGCTGCTGCGTGGGGAGAGGGCTGCTGCTCGTCTGCGTAGAGGGAGAGGAGTGAGCAGGAGCGGTCGGAGCCGCTGCTGCTCCCAGCTGGGGCTGCTGCGAGGCTGGGAAAGGAGATGAGCAGGAGATGCTCAGGCTACAGGATAGTACGGCTCTGATACCAGTTGGTAGTCGCTGAATTCTTACTCTTGGTAGTAGCAGAATTCTTACTCTCATCGAGAGAGGATGACACTAGGAGTTGGGGCAATTTTCTGGTTTATTTCTCACACAAATGCCATACCAACCTGAGGGGTTGGGGATACATATTTATAGGCTGCTAGCCAGCTAAGCATATACCAAGATGCTAGTCCTAGATGCTGTCCTAGATGCTAAGATGCTGTCCTAGCCAGTCAAGGATGTTGTACTTGATGGGCAGCAAGACCACCAGCCTCACAAAGACCAGCCAACACGGAGACTTATCCATCATTGTACTCTTAGGCTTCGATTTATATATGTGAACCTTAGTCCCAAATGATGGAGCTGGGCGTCACCATCCCATCCAAACAAGGCTGCAGAATACAAGTGCATGAACATTATTTAGCCTCCCAAGGACAACTAGCAAGACAACTTCAATTCCCGTAGAATAATTGTAGACCTATATATATCAACATATCTTTTCAACTGTGTGATTGTTGCTAATCAACCTCAATCTTTTACCTTAAAGTTATATCAAACCAGTGCGTATCATTTTCAAACCATGTGCAGAAACGGAGATGACACCTAAAGTAACATCAATCCTAAAGAAATATGAGAATAGTTGGAAGATGATGGAAGTTGCCAATCCAATTAGCTCTGGAGAAGGATGCCAAATCATGAACATAAAGAGGAAGAAACTGAAAGAAGCCATCCTTCTTCGCGACAGATGCCAGGCAAGAAACAATCATCTGATGTAAATTATTATCATGACTGCCTCTACAATCCTGTCTGACAGTAGTCATTGCAGGAATTGAATGACATATGCCGTGAGAGCAACTGGATTCTTCCAAGATACATGGTACTTCCTTCAGTTACCGGTGGTATGTGGTTGATAATCACTGAT
The DNA here is from genome assembly GCA_904845875.1 of Miscanthus lutarioriparius. NCBI lineage: Eukaryota > Viridiplantae > Streptophyta > Magnoliopsida > Poales > Poaceae > Miscanthus > Miscanthus lutarioriparius. The sequence continues at coordinate 47,526,088 of CAJGYO010000006.1, forward strand.
CTTTCAAGTTCCTGCATGTCATAGCATGGAGTCCTTGGACCATATAGGCATCAGAATAATGCAGTCAGATTTAGGCTTCACAGTCTGCTCTTCTTGCACTGTAAAGCTGATACATATAGCGGGCGACAGTTATCAGATAAAGCTACCTTTAAAGTAAGACTCTGATAGGTGCTTAAACAAGTTCTTATACCATACTATATGCATGATCTTAGAACGTATACATCCTAATCACAATTTGAATTAGTCAAATGTCCGCTGGTAAATATAATCGGAATCTCTTTTTGCTCCAGCTCGGGCAATCTTTCTCATAGCTTTTAATTTATACATGTTTGATCTTTTACAGTTTGTACTCCTATATTGGCAGATATGTACCAGGCCAGTGTCCACCTTACGGGCCCAGATTTCAACTTGAGTGTAGATGGTGATATGAAGGTCACCCCTCATGAGGCACGAGACTCGGCGGCGTCCAACATGCTGTCCCAGCTTCAGCAGAAGGCAAGGGAAGACTAGGAGAACAGCATGTATCCACAGAACCCCTGATGCTGCATCCTTCCTGGGTATCGACTTCTGAATAAGGAAGACTGGAAAGAACAGTCATCACAGCTCGCAAATGAACATGCTGGGAGAAACATCATGATGTTGTTTGGTTCTCCCGTGATCTCCAGAGTACTAGTGTTTAGCACTGTGTTTAAATTTCTGGATACCATTGTGTTGTTGCTTTTGCGAGTTCTCGAGCTGCATCGTGCATTATTTGGTTGTGAAAACAAAAATATTTCTATCTATCTATTTGAACCTACTAATTCTGGTTAGATGGTGTTTGCTGCACAAGCCACAACTTTCTGCAGGTGTGGTTCTTTTTTTTTTTTTTGTGCAAATTTCTGCAGGTGTGGTTCAGTCTGCAGTCATATAGCTGTGATACTAAGCTGCGTTTTCTTGTTGGACGATCTGGGTTTTCACTTGCTATCTTGACTTGGCCATGTTCTTTTTGTTTGGCTGCATTCCCTGTGTTCGTGCATGGTAGCCTGCTAAGCACCGGTGTCAGGAGAGGTTCTTTGGTCTTTAAGCTGGACTGTAGACAGTAGTTGTCACCCTGCCGTTGTTGGGAGTCCAAACTCCAAAGTTCTGAAAGGATCGTAGCATTTGTCTGTCAACTGATTGTTAGAGATAGCCTCTCGATCGAGTATGAAGTAACTCGATGACCATCTCCTCAAATGAAATCATGCTATACAGGTGTGGCTCAGCTGAATATGGAGGTTGCAGAACAGTCCATCTGCTACCGCGGTAGCGCAGGCGCAGTATACACACTGAAAGATAAGGGAACCATTTTCCTCTCAAAAAGAAATTTCTGTTTTTCTACTCGCCGAAATTAAAGCGATCGATTGATCACCTGAATTGAATAAAAAAGAATAGAATTAACTAATAATGTAATAATACTACACCTGAATTGAATAAAAAAGAATAGAATTAACTAATAATGTAATAATACTACACATTATATAGCTAGCGTGAACCCACTGCTCTTCGGGAAACTAGGAAGTAGACGAGCAATACCTTAAACGGCCAGGTTCCTAAAACATTTGGGTTGGGGTTGAGGAACGACAATGTGGAATGTGGGACGTCACTTTTAAAAACCATGGTGTGAGCGGCAGAAGGGGTACATTGTATGAAGGGTGGAAGGGGTACACCTATTTGCATTGTCCCTTTGTTTCGAGCCACTTGGATATGTCAGGATTGTATGAAACCTTCATTGACTTGTTCCACGTTTGATATGGTCTCAACTTGCCATTGTGTTTGCCTTTTTTTTTTTTAGCATCTGCAATTGTGTTTGCCTTGATGTACTCCATCCGTTACAAAGTGTAAGTCATTCTACATAACTTTTATTACATATCTAGTCATCTGTGGCTATTGGAGGGAGTAAATTAGTAAGCAAGAACCCCAATATGGGCACTTTCTACCATTTACTCCATTGCCACACTAAGGAAAATTGGAGAATTGCATTTCTGAATTTCACATAGTTCACATGTTCCAACCTTTCAATTTCTGCACCTTAAGTCAATAACAATAAAATGGGAGCATCACCCTCATTTTACAACTTCTCATCCAAGATCTTGCAGACACACTCTGCCGATACCATACAGTATCATAGTATTGCAAAAGACAAACAAAGGTGAACTCAAATGATCACAATCCTCAGAATCAAACGGATTGGCAGCATTGATCATCGTCCTTCAAAAGTACAGGTGCAACACTACAAAGCTTTAGAAACCATCTCAAGTTCCTTCATTTGTCTCATTGAGGCCTTGCAGGTTCCAGTCCCACAGATGGGCAAACTTAACCGATGGAGTGGCAAGTCATCTGTGGCTATTGGCTGGTATAGTGGTATGCAATACCTGATAGAGACATAGCATAACAATATTAGTAACTCTGAAGTTCCAAAACCAAACAAATTCCAGAAAGATGTATGGCATATATAAACAGTTTTAGAAATTTAAGCCACTTTATCTGAATAATTAACTTCATAGAATATACAGGATTAATGAACCCACTAGATCAAAATGTAAATTGCTCCCTCCATTACTTTATGACATCCAAGAATGCATGCAACCAAACGTCTCTAACTTTGCTAGTTTTTTTAGAACTACTCTTTTCGATTAGTCATGAAAATAATCATGGGATCTGTCGTTAAAATTTTTTCCATAGGTCCTGTTTGGGTCCCAGAATTGAGAGGAATTGAAAAGTAATCTAATAATGAAAATGGGAAGCACTTTCTGGCTTCAATTCATGGGATCCAAACAGGCCGTTAGTAACCATATAGTATCATTTTTCATATAAAAAACTAGCTGTAGAAATTCCATATTGGAATCTTGTAAGCTCCAAAACGTCATGCTACAAATGGAGGGTGTATTCATCAAGATCATAGCAATATTGCTGAAAAGTTTGAGCCTGTAGCTTAGGATGTCACAAGGTTTGGACCAACTACCATGGTTGTACTCTCCCACAACATAGCTACCACAATATGTGGGTGTGGACTCTAACAGATGAAATGCAATGGTCTATGGAGCAAAGCTGAGGGGTAACGATTTCAAATGCAGTTAAACACACACTTTGGTGTCTGGTAGTTAGCAGCTAGGTTAGCCTACACAGGATGAGCAGGTCAGATTCGATTAACATTTTGTAATATCCTGGCCATGCTGACGGCCTTCTCTGCGCTGGATCACATTCACATATCTAGTATATTCTAGTAATAGGCCAACAAAAGAAGCCTCCGCGGTAACTCTCATGGCTTAGAAATTAACAAAAAATACTCATATAATGGCTTTTCTATCGCCATTATTAAAAAATAAAGCTAAGTTTTGGCAAAAAGGACAGCATAACAATATGTCTAACATTTATTAGCTTATACAGAAGAGTCCATATGTGGTGAGATTGATTGGAAAAGAAAAAAAACAGTGAACTTCCTAATTAAAGAAAAAAATGCATAACAAATCCCACTTTTGCCGTTGCACGTTGATCTTGAGTACTGACATGCAGAGGTACTGAAGAGGTGGATCCCTGGCAGCGGTGGTGGCCCTCCAAGGCGTCGATCTAGGCAATGTTAAGGATGACGACAAGCTCTCCAGTAACCATGGATGGTAGTAAGGGAGCTCTTTCCTAGACATAGTGAAGGATCTCAAACAAGGAGGGAAGTTGAGCATGGATGTTGACAAAGGCAGAAAACCTTCATGGATAGAAAGGATGGTAATGCAGCCATCGCAGATAAGGAAAATCTGCAGTGAGCAGCAAAGGTGGTCATGCCCGAGGTAGGCTAAGCATGTTATCAACAGTAGGGTTCAGTTCCGCAAGGAATGAGGAAAATCAGAGTGATCCATGTGTTCAAGATCATGACCTAGCAAGAAGATCCAAGTAGTACATAATGTCGAGGAAAAATAATGCAGCACCAGAGAGGAGAGGGAAATAATGCTGGCAGCTAACTTCAGTGATCTTGGATACAATATGGACTAGCAGCCAATGCCCGAACTGCTTATCAGCAATGGAGATGACAAACAACATTGATATTATGTTGTGATTTGCTATATAGCCGCGCAAATGCATGGACAAACTTGCTAGTTAAATAGCAAATTGCCACCTGAGATAAAATAGTAAATTGTTCTGATGAGAACTGAGGAAAGTTCCTATGCAATTGTGTCACCCAAAAGGTGAGATGAATGATGTGTCATAACAAGCAAAAGCAATGCAATTCAGTAAATATACACTTTTTCATTACCACTGCAATTGGAAGTTTGGGAATAACACACATCATGGTTGTGGGCAAAAACTATATGTAGATCCAATGGGCTAAACTGACATACCAGGACACATTTCTCATCCTATCTACAACTGACAGTACCAGAAGAAAACACAGATCATGGCATTTTTTTGGAAGAACTGATGTTGCATCTCAAGCTGGATTTCTAACAGTTATGACATAATCAAAGCTCAAGGGATCAGGGGTTACAATAAAAAAATCAGGCACTGTGTAGACTTAAGCAGTTAAAGAATCAGACATAATAGTAACATATATGACTGTCTAAACTGGATGACTAGATGTGCCGAAAACTCGAAGTGCAGGTGTGGTGTTGACAGTAACAATATGACCTGATATGAAGAATACAGAATGTAAAGAAGTTTGAGAAAACCATGATAATACCTCCAGATTCAGCAACCAAATGGGTCACTCTGAAACAAATCGATGGCTCTGTGGAAGCCCCACACAGTGCCATCTTGCCTCTCCACCACAACTCTAGCATCTGTATATACACACCCTTCGGAAGATAAACGGCATAGCACAAAATCTCTTGAACAACTGCCATCCACAAAAAACATGCAAGTCCTCCAACATTTGAGCTCTTTCCATGATGAACTTTGCAAATGCCAGCTCACTATCCTCGCCTCGCACAGCTTGTAACACCAACTTCTTGAGATGTGAATATACACATTCTGTGAAGCCAACTTGATCCCAGAATTCTATGCCAACATTAACCAGTGCTTCAGAAGGAACCGACTACATGGCAACCAAGTCAATGGTTTAGTTTAGCAGGTAAAATCACAAACTACAACATGACAATGTGGGCATTTGGCCGTCCTCCTTCGCAACCACATCTCGCCTTGTCACGCATGAGCTGCTGCCGCCTGCCGTCGGCACAGAAGGGCTGCAAGGGAGCGGGCGGGGCCTGCATTCGTGGCACAGTATGGGGGGCGCCTCACCTTCCCCGCACAAAACGCCAATAGCAGCTACCGACGACCGGATCGAGGGACAAAATGTCGTCGTTCTAGCGATATGATGACCCCCACCTGGGCTCTCTAGCATCTGCTTCTCCACCAAAACTCGATCTTCATCCACACGTACTTCTAGGCATAGCATCACAGGCTCACACCTATCGGTATTGGCCGAGGAAAGAGCCGAGATTTTTTTGTTTCGTGGAATAAGGTAGTGCATCATTATCTTATTACTTCTTAATTTTTTTGTTTGGTTTGTGGAATAAAATAAATTATTGGATCACTAACCTAGGCTCTATTCGCTTGAGCTTATAAGTCAGAATGAGCCCTACTTTTTCAACCATGTAACAATATTTTTCTCTCACAACAAATCGGCCCCTACAAATCAGCCGCAACAGCAATAAGTCCTGCCGAACAGAGCCCCATTCTTCATGAGCTAATAACTAGTACTAGTTTAAAATTTGAGAAATTAACTCATGATGCATCATCTCATCTAGAATGGATTTTTTCTCCAAACCAAACACTCCATAGATTAAGACGTACCATAAGATTTGAAATTTAAATTATTTTATATACACGCAAAATGTAAGGTTCCATTCACCAAGCACAAAATATATGAATGAACAAGAACACATAAATAATATATATACGAAATCTGACACTAAGGTAATAAGGTTAGAATACTCAAAAGATACAAGTGAAATCAAGAGACAAGTCGAGTGACAATGAAGCTTCAAGTGTGTCTCGAAAACCTAGGTAATTGCACTTTTCTTAATCTTCTCGAGATCAATTTCTTTGAATAACTCTCTATAAATTTAACACACCATTAAGTCATTAAACCAAGCATCAAACATCTTGCTGCATAATTCAGTGTTGATAATCTTCATTGCTAAAATGCCCTTTTAGACTGATGTGGTCACCACCGGTGGTAGCAACAATGCCAACTCAATTCAATGATAAACTAATGGGAATACAACTTGTCTTTCAATTTCAAGTTCAACCATTTTTGCTGCTAGGATTGCAAGATCGTGACAAACTCTAAATTCATTGAGTCTTCTCACGTGAATAATAAATGTTTCAAATTGATCTTTTATATCCTTCTGATCAGAATTCGAGAAATCATCACAAGATATTTGTGTAAGCCCAACAAGCTTCTCCACATCAAATTTAGAGGAGTCTTTTGGGATAAGACAAGAAAAGGAAACCAACAGTTCCAAAGATACCTCATTAAATTGGTGATCTAACTCAGGGGTAATAACATCTATAGCAACATATAGAAGGTATCAACACAATATTGATGATCTTGAGTGATGTTTTTCTCCCCCTTTTCTTGATCTACTCCATATTGGTACTGCTTCATTCATATTGGTACTAGAATATCATTTTCATTACCCTAGGACTTAGTTAATTTCCAATTATCTACAATTGGTACACCAGGTAGGGACTTCCCCGAAGTTTAGATCATCATGTCACTAGCATGTGAAAATATCGGAGGCAACAACAATGGCACTCACATTTAGGTTAACAAAACTTGATCTCTTCAATACACTCCCCTCCCAATACAATTATTTTGGAACTCTGGTCTTTAGATGCACAACAAAGCCTAGGCTAGTGTCGATGCGGGACCCATAAGGTTCCCCACGGAGAAGAGAGAAGAAAACCTAGTCCAAATAGGATTCTCTACATGTAATCCTACTAGGACTAGTTACACGTAATCCTACTAGGATCTCTACTTTGTAACCGACTAGAACTCCCGCCTCTCCTGGACTATATAAAGGAGGGCAGGGGTCCCTAGATCGGCACCTACACATAACCGACACTTCTACAATACAACAACACACAATTAATACAACGCAAGGGATAATGCCAACTGGACGTAGGGCTATTACTCGACCACAGTCGAGGGCCTGAACCAGGATAAATCGACTGTCTCTTGCGTTCACCGTTGAGTTTCTGCAAACGCCAATACCCCTCCAAACAAATCACCGTCCCGGGTACCCCGTGACGGGTTGCCGGTGGTAAAACATCAACAAAGAATTCAGACAAACAGTAGAAAAGATGATTACTGCAGAAGAGAAGACACGAGAGAGGTTCCCGGATAGAAGCAACCGAGACAACCCAGACAACCAAAATCATCGAAATAGCAGACATCAGAAAAGAAAACGTAGACCAGACAACACCATGGCAATGGCTGACAAATCAAAGAAGTTTTCCAAACCCAGAAGATATGACGACATCGAAAACATACGTTGCCCATTGCACCCTAATGGAAAGCACACCATCGGAAATTGCTACACCTTCAATGATCGATACACAAGAAAAGATAGTAAGGAAAACACCAAAGAAGACAATCAGAAAAAAGATGAAGACAACCACGAAGACAAAGGATTCCAAAAATCCAGGGGGACGGTAGCAGTGATCTTCTCCGGGGCCCCAGATTGCAGAAGCAAACATCAAGAAAAATTAGCACTACGGACTATCATGATAGCAGAACCAGCTACTCCAAGATATCTCAATTGGTCATAATATCCAATCCAATTTTCCAGAGAAGACCAATGGACTAGCGTGGGAAACGCAGGCCATTACCCACTGGTTCTAGATCCAACTATTGCCGGTATGACTGTCACCAAAGTACTAATCGACGGGGAGCCGGACTCAACATCATCTTCTCAGAAACGCTAAGGAAGATGGGACTGCAACTCGTCGGGATGATTACACCAACAAGTACACCTTTTATGGCATAGTACCCGGCAAGACAGCCATGCCACTTGGACAAATTACTCTACCCGTTACTTTTGGAACCCCTTCGAATTACCGTACAGAGTTCATTAAGTTTGAGGTTGTAGACTTCGATTCATCATACCATGCAATCCTCGGACGCCCAGCGCTAGCAAAATTCATGGCAATATCACATTATCCGTACCTACTGCTTAAGATGCCAGGACCTAACGGTGTCCTTTCTCTTCGAAGTGATTTGAAGCGCGCTTTTGACTGCGACATTCAGGCAATCCAAATCGCGGCCAAAGCATAAGCCGACAATGAAAGAAAAGAAATAACCACTATTGCCGTAGAAATAAGCCAAGAAGAACTAGAGATACCAGCTAAAAAGCCTAGCATCCTCGCACCACCAAAAGAAGCAAACGTCAAGCAAATCGACCTGGGCACTGGCGATCCCTCTAAGACAACAACCATCAGCGCCCACCTCTCGGCAAAATAGGAACTCGCGATCACCAACTTTCTTCGGGACAACAAAGATATCTTCGCTTGGAAGCCAGCCGACATGCTAGGTGTCCCAAGAGAGTTGGCTGAGCACAGAATTGATGTCAATGAAAGCTCCAAGCCTGTAAAGCAACAGCTACGACGATTCTCACCTGACAAGAAGGCAGCGATTAAAAAAGAAATCACGAAACTAATGGCGGCTGGATTCATTAGAGAAATCCTTCACCCAGATTGGCTAGCAAACCCAGTTCTAGTACAGAAAAAGAACAAGGATGAATGGCGCATGTGTGTTGACTACACAGATCTCAACAAGCACTACCCGAAAGACCCGTTCAGGCTGCCACGCATTGATCAGATAGTTGATTCAACAGCAGGATCCGTCCTATTATCCTTTCTTGATTGCTATTCAGGGTATCACCAGATCACATTAAAAGAGCAAGACCAGAGCAAGACATCTTTCATTACTCCATTCGGTGCCTACTGCTACAAGACCATGTCGTTTGGACTCAAGAATGCTGGAGCCACTTACCAAAGAGCTATCCAAACGTGCCTTGGAGATCAGATCGGCGAAAATGTAGAAGCATATGTGGACGACGTGGTGGTAAAAACAAAGAACCCGAATGAGGTACATACAAGTTTAGAAAGAACCTGGACGAAGTACAAACAACCTGGAAGAGGTACATCAAGAACCAGAGAAGTCTAGAAACGACCTGGTTGAATAAAAAACAACTCGGAAGAGCATAACGGCTTAGTCAAAAACTAAGCTCGGGGGCTCGGCATTTGCTTCAACTACGCCCAGGGGGCTCGGATTCAAGGATGAAAGACCAAGAATACAAGTACTCAAGACTACAACAACGACAACACATCAAGACCCTTCATTCGATTTCTATTCTAAAGAAAAGTACTCGAAGAAGGCTCGGGGGCTGCGGGATATATAACCCCCAAAACAATTTTGAAGACAAGAATCTGGACCCTCCAACTTTTGCAAGCAAAAGCAAGAGGTTCGGGGGCTACACTCAGTGAGTGCAATTTTTACGAAAAATTGCACCCAACGAAAAAGAACTCGGAGCAACCAAGAAGACTAAAGGGACCCTCTAGCTTCTTGTCCCAACAAGCAAGAGGCTCGAGGGCTACACTCACTGAGTGCACTTTTGTCCAAAAGTGCACATCAGCCGAAGAAAAGACAAAGAAGACCATCTCAAGATCTCGCTTCAAGAAAGAACCCGGAACAAGTCTACAACAACCCGGCCCTTGAAGCTCAATCATGAAATGCTCGGGGGCTTGTCGATGCGGGACCCATAAGGTTCCCCATGGAGAAGAGAGAAGAAAACCTAGTCCAAATAGGATTCTCTACATGTAATCCTACTAGGACTAGTTACACGTAATCCTACTAGGATCTCTACTTTGTAAACGACTAGGACTCCCGCCTCTCCTAGACTATATAAAGGAGGGCAGGGGTCCCTAGATCGGCACCTACACATAACCGACACAACTTCTACAATACAACAACACACAATCAATACAACGCAAGGGCTAACGCCGAATGGACGTAGGGCTATTACTCGACCACAGTCGAGGGCCTGAACCAGGATAAATCGACTGTCTCTTGTGTTCACCCTCGAGTTCCTGCAAATGCCAATACCCCTCCGAACAAATCACCATCCCGGGTACCCAGTGACGGGTTGCCGGTGGTAAAACATCGACAGCTGGCCCGCCAGGTAGGGGTTCTCGGCGCTTTGCGTTCGAGAGCTCGGTGGACCTCAAAATCAAGATTCATCGCAGCACTCGTCGGCCCTGATCGACAACTCACTACGTCTTAGAAGACCTCAAGAACAACTCACCGCGACACTCATCGGCTATCTTCGACAACTCGTTGCGGCTCTCGTCGGCCTCATCGACAACCCGCCATATTCACGTTCAGCATCGGCATCAATTCATGCGAGCACGAGACCTCTTCGTCAACATCTACTCCGACTTCGTCAACTCAGCGAGGTCCCAGCAGAAGCGCGGCTGTATCACGTTCCTACTACACGCCAACCAGCATCAAACATGCCTGATACGAGTACAAGTCGGACTGCAACTCAGACTCCATCACAACTCAGCTATATGCGGATTCAAGTCCAACTCCGACACAAGAAGAGTCCTGCTCCCACACGAAGCCGACAACGTGTGGGCTAATTATGAAGCAACACATCCAAGAGATATACAGCTATGAGATTGGACAGAAAAGGATAACGACATACAAGTCAGTCAGGTTATACGGAATCAATGGATCAACCCGTGCATACACGCACACACCCCCGTCTCCAAGTCAACTTCGTACACGAATACATCACGAACATGCAAGAAGCTAACAAAGGAAGCAACCAAGCAAAGCCAAAGGTGTTTGTGCATTGATTTATACATACGACATACTCATGTGAGAGAAGGTCAAGAAATACAAGCTATACGGTCAACAAAGAGAAGACCACCGACAGCAAGCCGACAAGTCACGAGTAAGCAACCAAATTCTGGGAACCCGGCAACACGTTCCGAGTTGTTTCGAGTACTCGGCATGACAGTCACTCGTTTGGTTAAACTCATCAGCAAACAACTCGGACGAGCTGTCCAATGACTTCATCATGTTGTTCGACTACATCAAGCAAGTTGTCGACCCCGCCTCCATCAGCTCGGATGCTATGCCAACAACTCGGCTACAAACTGACTACTTGCCACACCGACCGACAACTCGGCTGTGGTGATCGACAACACGGCCACGAACCAAGCTAAGTCACGTCTCATTTTTTATATATTTCAGATATTATTCATATATGTCTCTGGGAAGACACAAAAATCATCATGCGAGCAAACATAGTGCTCTAAAGTCAAATCATCATGCGAGCAAACATAGTGCTCAAGATACAAATAATCATCATGCGAGCAAACATAGTGCTCTAGGTCTTCTCTTAATGGTCGCCGAATTCCTTAGGTAGAAACGCCTTAATCCATGAAGCTTGTCTACTCACATGGATGGTCACGAACCGAGTGCCAGGCTCACATGGTCACGTCATGAACCTCTGAACCATACGCCAAAGATTCAAGTGCTTAAACATAACAGGACACTACCTGAGGAATTTGCATGGCCTAGCAAGAGCAAGATGCAAAAAGTTTATATGCATTTCATAATGCCGGGGCCCGCCCCTGATTGATTATTCAAATATGGGACATGCTCCCCACTTTATATTCGGAATATCATTTACAACATATTTTTATGTTTAACATGCAGGGGAGCTGAGAGCTAGTCCAGAAACAACCTGGAACGATCAGAAAACAAATCTGAAGAGGTGCTGCAAGTAACAACATAAATTCAGAAAGAACCCGGATTGCTCAGAAAACAACCCGGATGAGGTACATACAAGTTCAGAAAGAATCTGGACGAAGTACAAACAACCTGGAAGAGGTACATCAAGAACCAGAGAAGTCTACAAACGACCTGGTTGAATAAAAAACAACTCGAAAGAAAATCACGGCTTAGTCAAAAACTAAGCTCGGGGGCTCGGCATTCGCTTCAACTACGCCCGGGGGCTCGGATTCAAGGATGAAAGACCAAGAATACAAGTACTCAAGACTACAACAACGACAACACATCAAGACCCATCATTCGATTTCTATTCTAAAGAAAAGTACTCGGAGAAGGATCGGGGGCTACGGGATACATAACCCCAAAATTTTTTTTGAAGACAAGAATTTGGACCCTCCAACTTTTGCAAGCAAAAGCAAGAGGCTCGGGGGGCTACACTCAGTGAGTGCAATTTTTATGAAAAATTGCACCCACCAAAAAAGAACTCGGAGCAACCTAGAAGACTAAAGGGACCCTATGGCTTCTTGTCCCAACAAGCAAGAGGCTCGGGGGCTACACTCACTGAGTGCCAAAAGTGCACATCAGCCGAAGAAAAGACAAAGAAGACCATCTCAAGATCTCGATTCAAGAAAGAACCCAGAACAAGTCTACAACAACCCGGCCCTTGAAGCTCAATCATGAAATGCTCGGGGGCTTGTCGATGCGGGACCCATAAGGTTCCCCACGGAGAAGAGAGAAGAAAACCTAGTCCAAATAGGATTCTCTACATGTAATCCTACTAGGACTAGTTACACGTAATCCTACTAGGATCTCTACTTTGTAACCGACTAGGACTCCCGCCTATCCTAGATTATATAAAGGAGGGCAGGAGTCCCTAGATCGGCACCTACACATAACCGACACAACTTCTACAATACAACCACACACAATCAATACAACGCAAGGGCTAACGCCGACTGAACGTAGGGCTATTACTCGACCACAGCCGAGGGCCTGAACCAGGATAAATCGACTGTCTCTTGCGTTCACCGTCGAGTTCTTGCAAACGCCGATACCCCTCCGAACAAATCACCGTCCCGGGTACCCCGTGACAGGTTGCCGGTGGTAAAACATCGACAGCTGGCGCGCTAGGTAGGGGTTCTCGGCGCTTTGCGTTCGAGAGCTCGGTGGACCTCAAAATCAAGATTCATCGTAGCACTCATCGGCCCTTGTCGACAACTCACTACGGCTTAGAAGACCTCAAGAACAACTCACCGCGGCACTCATCGGCTCTCTTCGACAACTCGTTGCGGCTCTCGTCGGCCTCATCGACAACCCGCCATATTCACGTTCAGCATCGGCATCAATTCATGCAAGCACGAGACCTCTTCGTCAACATCTACTCCGACTTCATCAACTCAGCGAGGTCCCAGCAGAAGCACGGCTGTATCATGTTCCTACTACACGCCAACCAGCATCAAACATGCCTGATACGAGTACAAGTCGGGCTGCAACTCAGACTCCATCACAACTCAGCTATATGCGGATTCAAGTCCAACTCTGACACAAGAAGAGTCCTTCTCCCACACGAAGCCGACAACGTTCGGGCTAATTATGAAGCAACACATCCAAGAGATATACAGCTATGAGATTGGATAGAAAAGGATAAGAACATACAAGTCAGTCAGGATATACGAAATCAATGGATCAACCCGTGCATACACGCACACACCCCCGTCTCCAAGTCAACTTCGTACACGAATACATCACGGACATGCAAGAAGCTCACAAAGGAAGCAACCAAGCAAAGCCAAAGGTGTTTGTGCATTGATTTATACATACGACATACTCATGTGAGAGAAGGTCAAGAAATACAAGCTATACGGTCAACAAAGAGAAGACCACCTACAGCAAGCCGACAAGTCACGAGCAAGCAACCAAATTCTGGGAACCCAGCAACACGTTCCGAGTTGTTTCGAGTACTCGACATGACAGTCACTCATTTGGTTAAACTCATCAGCAAACAACTCGGATGAGCTGTCCGACGACTTCATCATGTTGTTCGACTACATCAAGCAAGTTGTCGACCCCGCCTCCATCAGCCCGGATGCTACGCCAACAACTCGGCTGCAAACTAACTACTTGCCACACCGACCGACAACTCGGTTGCGGTGATCGACAACACAGCCACGAACCAAGCTAAGTCACGTCTCATTTTTTATATATTTCAGATATTATTCATATATGTCTCTGGGAAGACACAAAAATCATCATGTGAGCAAACATAGTGCTCTAAAGTCAAATCATCATGCGAGCAAACATAGTGCTCAAGATACAAATAATCATCATGCGAGCAAACATAGTGTTGACACAAAATGTGACGCACTGTGCCGCACACACAGCAAGCCGAAAAGCGTAGCTTCAATCGGGTGCCCGGGTGCTTCGTGATCCGAACGCGTGCCGGTCGATTTGACCTGAAAGAAAGCGACAAGGGATAAAATGATTAAATGTCAAACCGGAACATGTCGGGTGAGACCGACGATTCCGTATATACGACCCTCGAAGCCACTTACAACGACATACGACTATAGGAAGTCATGCGCCAACAAGTTTATAAATCATTCGACTAATCGTAAGATGGACATACGTAAAGATCTGATTGCCGAATGCATATGCATGGGAAGACATGTTTGAACAAGTGAAATTGATTACGCGTTAATGCATATCCAAGCTCGAAGAATCCAAATTTTAGTTGGGGTCCATGAAGAAGGAACGTATAGATAAACATGATTAAGCCAATCTAAAACTCAAAATGCGCACGACGACACCTAGTTTCGTCAAAAACTTAAACGTGATTAACATACATGAACCCACAACATGTGACAATCTAGATTAAAATAATTCAGCCATTACGAGCATGTTATCTATTTGCAAAGGTATTATGAAAGTAATGATCATTGAAGCTCGAATAAAACCATAGAAGAGGGCCGAACAATATCCATCTAGATTGGGCAAAAGTGTGCTACAAATATATAAAATATTTAAAACATGCAACACAGGATAACTTGATGAATCTATTTAGATTTTGCCGTAATCTAATAGAGCCGATAAGCTGCTTGCTTCCACTAAGCATATTGAGCAAACGCAACTTTGCCGCTACGGTATCTACTCATAAACAAAGTATAAGCGAAGACTTCTTGATTGTCAAGCAAAGATCCGCCGCACGATCATTGAAAACAAACAAGACTACTTGCATCACGTCTAAATCCACCGCATGATACTAAACATGATAACAAGGTTGTCGGAACTTACGGAGGTCGACGGATCGATGACTCCTCTCGAAGAACTCGACGACCACGACAAAAGGACTCGAAAGTTGGCACGGGGCGGTTGTATTGATTTGGTTGTGAACGCCTATTACAATGGTCGAGGGTCAATATTTATACCCTAGACGAAACACGAGTCCTAAAGACTACGATTTACAAAGGAACTCTTTAAATAAACTTGGAAACTACGATTCCTTGCCCCAAACTCTCGAGTCCTTTATTATTACAACTTTCATCTTCTCGATCGGCTTTGCTTGCCATCTTACGCTTTCCCGAATGGAGTTACCGCCTTCGAGAATAACCGACCGCACAAGCATTTAGCCGACCGCTTGCGTTATTTGCGAACACTCTTCTTCCCGCATGTGGGTCCACCTCATCTTCTAGAATTGACCAAAATCCAGTGTTAACACATGCCCCTCAATTTCGGGATAAAAGTTGTTTTATTCTCAAATTGACCACAAGCTCTTTCATCCTCCTAGGTCATCACCGTTCAAAACCGCAAATACGCCCAAAATTTCAATCTTTCAACAAGCAACTTCGAACCTCCTCTAAATCTTCAATGGCGACCGGATGAAATCCCAGAGGTAAACTTTATTTATATTCGGCAACTTTCATCCCATCCTTCCGCTCCTCTTTTGACTTATTCCCCTCGATTTCAATCATCTTCTAAAGGAGTACAAGAGCGATTTTGATCCCTTACGCTTGCCAACCCCGACTCCTATTTCCTTGGCCCAATGGGAAACCCTGATCCTTCTGAAATCATTGAGAAGGAAACTCAAAGAATTCCTTTCAAGTCTGGAATTACCTCACCAAACCGATGGCCAAACACGTTCAAGAATTGGCCATTCCCCCCAATCACCGGATGGCGCATCGCTGATGCAGAGAATGTTGGAGAAGAGCAAAGACCCTTTGGGACACGGTCGGGACATCGGTCATTGTCTGAGTTATCTTTAGCGAGAGACACCGTGAATGATTCCCTTCTGATAGCAGCTTCTCATTTTTGGTCTGACGCTACAAATGCCTTTATCTTCGGCCATGGTATTATGACCATCACTCTAGCCGACGTATACATGATGACTGGTTTGAATGTGTCATTGCCAGTATATCCTTATAAGTACAAGAGCAAGAGTAATCAAAGAGCCGTTAGTTACGGATGTGGATGGGTCAAACATATTCGAATTACATGAATGCATCCGCTCCGCCTCTCGACAAAGAGTTGAAAGCTTTCATGAATATGTGGCTATCTTGATTCATTTTTGTGGAAAATCAATGAACCAACCACGAATCACATGGTAATGGTGAAGACTTAGCTGCAGCACCCGGATCCCATTAGGCAAATATCTTTTAGGGTCTGCATTATCATATGATGCATCGATCACCCTTCAGATGCGCCAAGGTGGAGAAATTTCTTGTGTGAACGGCCCTCGGTGGCTAATTCAAATGTGGCTCCAACTATATATGCATCGATAACCCCAGTGAGCCTCTTCAACCTAAGCTTCCCCTCGATTAACTATGTTTGAAGGCAAAGACAAAGAAAAGGTTAAAGCTTGTCGACTTATGGGGAAGCAAAGAAGATCTATAAGCATTGATATAGACATTGGTCACCTCTTCAAGCTATTTTTCAAAGGATTCGACAATGTGCTCGGTTTCCTTACAGGGAAAATGAAGATCGACTTTGCCACGCAAGTTTAGCTATGAAATTGGTTGTTCGTGCCAAGAATCCACGAGAGATTTTCAACTCCTTTATCAAACCTTGCACTTTGCCGGCCGAATTTCATCATGGGAGATTAGTACAATCCACCTATGAGTTCTATTATCCCAACATGGTAGCCGGACAATTAGGATGCGCCAACCGCCTTTAAAATTCCTCTTCTCAACAATCATAAAATCAAGGGAAGCAATAATGTAGGAATGGAAGCCAAGAAGGTCTTTGAATTAGGATGGGAATTACCAATATATGAACCATCTCCATTTGGGCTAATAGATGCTGCTCATCCCCTCTTTGTCTCTTGGTGGCAAGAATGGCATGCTCATATCTTCAATATAGCAGTTCATTCTTTATGCAAAAACTTGCAACCCGATTTTGCTTCTGACAGTGAGGTAATTTCATTATGCCCATCATTTCTTATTCTTGAATCCACTTCTTATTTTAACATCTGGTTATGCACAGGATCTTGAGTTTACTTCCCCTGCCAAAGCAATTCAGTACTATCCGGCTGGTCCCAAACTCCTTTCTGGGGTTGATGCTCCAAATTTAAAGGAATTCATGAAAACTTCTGCAACTTTGGATTCAAGCACCTCTAAAGGCACTCATAAGAACTCCTGTTACTTCATTTCTTGCATCTTCCAGAGGAAAAAGCAAAAGGAAAACACCTGAAAGTTTTCTCTTACCCAAGAAACCAAGGACCAAGAAAGCCAGATTATCCCTTAAGGCATGAACCTTCTGTTTTCTTATCAGGTCAACCATTTCATTTGGCAGTAAGCCTGACTATCTCTACATTCATTCCTTCCACTGCAGCCACAAGTCGAAATTCCCATACCGGGTAATACCTCAGCGCCTGTAGAACCAACCCCTGAAGTTTCTACTGAAGATGAAGAAATTCATGATAGCGAAATTTCAGAGACCCATGAAGCTGAAGGTTCAAAGGCTCATAAACCTGATGAGACTATAGGTAACATTGCTCAACCAATTCTCCTCTCCTTTCTCTTTAACAACATCTATCTCTTATGCTCATTATCACTTACTTTCTTGAAATAGATGAGATCTTAGATGAACTGCAAGGAAACTTCTCCGATCAATCTCGGATCCGTCTCCTCTGAACCTTCAATCAAGTCCTCCAGCAAGCCAGGGTATAACTCATCCTGATGACCAATCAGTCCAACAGGTAACGCCTTGTCTCATACTATATTTTAGCAAAATTACCCAATCGGCTAACACCTTCTTTCTTTCTCTTTGTTTAGAAGAACATCACTAAACTGACCACCAGTTACTCCTTCTCTATTGAGGACTACATTATTGAGAAAGGTGAAGAGATCACTTCTCATCAAACTTTGTCACCGGAGAATCGAAGCTCGGCTAAAAAGAAGTGATTATTCTCTTGAATAAGGATACCATTAGTGCGGTTCGAATGCGGACCGGATAAAAGACCTTCTTGAACTCATTGATCAAGATATCCTTCTGCTCTCAAAGCTCCCTAGAATCTGCAGCCCATCTTGATGATCACTTTGCTATGGTGAAAAGGGCAACCAAGAACATATCTTGAGGGCCGCTCTGCGAGAAGGACGATCTTTGAAAAAAGCGGAGATTAAAGATCTTCACTCTCATATCCGGACTCACGAGAAATTCTTTAGCAACCTTGGAGCTGAATCGAGATCCATGGAGGATGAAAAAATCAGACTAGAAGCTCAACTAGCCAACTGAAATGCCAAAATTCAGGTCTCACAGGCCCATATAACCAATCTGCCAAGAGCATAGAAGCAACTTCACTAAAAAATAGCTTCGACCATCAAAGAAGACCAGCAGATCAAAAACAAGTTATCCAAAGATCCGAGAGTTACGAAGATGAAGATCACAAAGTGCTAGATAATGTTAGCGAATCGGGACCGAGGCCATAGAAGCGATCAATCATCTTCGAACCAATGAGACATTAGGCTTGTAATAAACTTTAAGTGTGATACCCTTTTTCCTTGATTAAACAACTTTATGTTCACTTATTTTCATCCGTTCGGAAAAAAGCAATCGGCCATCTTCCCTTAAATTACTCGATTAGAATGTAGCCGATTGTCTCCATTCTTCCGATAACCGAACGAATCCAATCCAAACATCTTTGAGGGTATAGCCGAACAACGTTGGCTCAATAAATCATGGAGATATTTCAAGCGACGTTCGACTTAACTCATACACGGCCCGATCCGATGAACGGTCCATCAAAGGGAAAACCTACTCCGCCGTTCGGGATTCTCGTCCCACAACCCGTG
Organism: Miscanthus lutarioriparius; assembly: GCA_904845875.1. Classification (NCBI taxonomy): domain Eukaryota; kingdom Viridiplantae; phylum Streptophyta; class Magnoliopsida; order Poales; family Poaceae; genus Miscanthus; species Miscanthus lutarioriparius. Next base: position 47,545,186 of record CAJGYO010000006.1, read on the forward strand.
GAATTCGCCACGATCTTTCGCTTGACTTATAAATAGCCCCTCCCATTGGCCTTCATCACTATCTTTGCCTCAGCGTTCTCACATCCGTCTCTTCCACTTCCTTCGTCGATTCATTCTAGAAAGAAACCCTAACCTCCGTCAAAGCAAATGACGAACAGCCGGCAACCGTGGCAAGCGTCCCCGCCGACGGAGAGGGTTGAAGGAAGCGAGCATCATCGCTACCGGCGTCGTGGGTATGATTCGGTTCTTTGCCCCTTTGTAATTTCCTCGTTCATCTCTTAATTCCGATTTCTCCTCCCCATTCATCGGGATAAGAGTCATCGACTCCAGATCAATACCATCTCCTCCCTCCTGTCGGCAGCTCAGCAACCGAACTCCATCTTCCGGCTCCTCCGGGTCTTCCAGACTCCTCAAGCTCTTACCATTCCAACCCTTGGGGTTCGGCAGAGCAATGATGCATACCACCCCCATACTCCCACGAGGAAGCGCTTAAGTTTCGCCCAGAGAGGGATGAAGCCCGGGAGGAGCTAGGCGAAGTCTCTCAAGAAGTTCGGCATCGATCAAGCGAATGGGAGGATCAGCGGAAACAATTCTGCGACGCCATCACTGGTTTGATATCTTCATTTAATTTTATCATCCTGACTTCCTTTGCTTGCCGACTCATTTTTTCTTTCATGCCCAGCTCTTTCCGCGGAAAATGACCGCTTGAAGACGGCGGCGAACAAGATTGCCGACAAGGTGAATGCTCAGGGGGAGACATCCGAGGCACGCCTTGGTGCTGTGGACGGCCGCATTGATCAGGCCGTCACCCAAGGTGTGCACCTCGGCGCTTCTCTCGGGCTGGCGGCAATGACCTCCCAAACCAACGAGGACTACTCCTCCCAGCCAGTTGGCTTTGTTGGAGGACGCCCGGACGAAGTCGACGACATCGAAGAGCGTCTGGAGGCCTACGACGATCATGCTGCTGCCCTTGCCGAAATCACAAACCCTCAATCCGTCCTCAATAAGTTATTTGAGGAGTAGTTTGTATTAGGACGAACTTTTATAAATAATCTCATCCTTTGGAATGATATTTACTTCTTTGATTCTTTTCGGTAAAATCCCACTTGCGATTATCAGAAAAATGCCGAAAACAACCCAGTTTTGGATAAACATTCTTGTGCTAGAGGCGATGCAAACTGCATCGGCTATTTTGTGCTAAAGGCGATATAGACGATATCGGCTATTTCCAATCTCGTATCGATTTTTTTAGGCTAAAGGCGATATGAACAATATCGGCTATTTTTAGTCATGTATCCAATCTTCTAGGCCAAAGACGATTTTTCCTTCTCATCGGTTTTTTCGATCTATATTTACGAACCAACCTCAACACTTTGGGTAGTATTTCTTAAGAAATCTTCCATTAATAGCTCTGTAAACTCTTCTCCGAATAAAGTCTTTAATATGTATGCATTGCCGGGCACATTTCTACAATTCGGAAAGGACCTTCCCAATTTGGAGACCATTTGCCGAACGCTCTATCTTTTGTCCCAACTGGCAATGTCTGATTTTCCAAACCAAATCTCCTTCTGCGAATTGTTTCACCCTAACCTTTTTGTTATAATACACGCAACGCGTATTTTATTTTTCTCAATATTTTCCAATGCCTTGAGACGAATCAAATGTAAATCTTCCAATTCATCCATCATCGACTCTTATAATCTTCTTTTGCCAATTCTTTACAGTAACACAATTAGCCTTGAATCTAACCGTAACTCCCATGGTAGTACAAAGATGATGCCCATAAACCAGTTCATAGGGAGACGCGTTTGAGTGGATCCATGACAAGCCATTCGGTAAGCCCACGAAGGCTTCATTAAGAACCAAGTGCCATTTCCTTGGTTTTCATCAATCTTCTTCTGGATAATTTTAATCATAATCTTATTTGATGCTTCAGCCTGACCATTAGCTTGTGCATAATAAGGAGAAGAATTATATAACTTAATCCCCATACTTTTGGCAAAGTCACAAAATTCTAAAGAAGTAAATTGAGTCCCCTGATCAGTTGTTATAGTCTGAGGAATCCCAAATCATGAACTATATGTTCCTTAACAAAACCCGATCATATTTTCGTTACGTTACTTTCTTCAAAGGGATAGCCTCAACCCACTTGGTGAAATAATCCGTGGCCAAAAGTACAAATTTGTGTCCCTTACTAGAAGGAGGATTGATCTGACCAATTAAATCTATTCCCCATCCTCTGAACGGCCAAGGCTTGATTATAGGATTCATAGCGACATTTGGAACTTTTTGAATATTGCGAATTTCGACAATTGTGACACCCTTTGTAATATTCAAAACAATCTTCCAACATAGTTGGCCAAAAATAACCAGTTCTCCTAATTATCCACTTCATCCGATATAAGTCGTGATGTGCACCACACAACCCTTCGTGAACCTCATACATCACTTTCTTGGCCTCTTCCTCGACTCAAGCATTTGAGCAATACTCCATCGATGGACTTGTAATATAACCGATCATCAAGAAACACAAACTTGAGAGCTTTGTACCTAAGTTTTCGGAAACCCTTTGAGATGGATTTTTCAGATAATTGGTAACTTCAGATCTCCAATCACCATCTCTTTTGGATCGAGATTTAAAACATCTTCCTCTATAGTAAAACTTCCCGATTCTCTCGATATCCGAGCGGCTTGAGCTAACTTATTTGCTTCTTCATTGTACTCTCTAGGGATATGATGCAAGGTTACTATCGGAAAATTCTTCAAAAGTCCTCTACACTCCTCATAATATTCTCTTAACACATTATTCTTGCATTCATCTTGACCATTCAGTTGATTAATCACCAACTTCGAGAATCCCCAAAGATTTCAACAACAACGGCCTTTACTTCTATAAGAAGTCAAGCCCTCTAAGCAATGCTTCATACTCGCTTGATTGTTAGTAACATGAAATTCAATAGGAATTTGCATACTCAAAAGCTTTTCCTTGTGGGGAAATCAAAAGAATACCAACACCACCACCTTTGTTGCAAGATGACCCATCGAAGAACAAGGCCCAAGGCACAATGTTTATCGCCTCAACGAGAAAGATCCCGATGTTGGGTAATAAAATCAGCAATAATTTGACCCTTTACCGCCTTTGCCGATTCATACCTTAAATTAAATTCGACAATGCTAAAATCCATTTGCCAATTCTTCCATTCAAAATCGGCATTGATAACATATGTTTGATTACATCAAAACTAGAAACCACCACACATTCGAATTCAACAAATAGTGCCGTGATTTGGTGCAGAGTAATACACACACAAAGCAAAGTTTCTCTGTGGCCGAAATACCTTGTTTCCGGTCTCAATAACTGACTTTCGGCTAAAATAAGCTATGACTCTTTCTTTTCCTTCAAACTCTTGCATAAGGGCCGATCCTATCGTTAGGCTATCGGTCATACATACAACTTAAAAGGCTTTTCAAGTTGTGGAGGTACCAAACACAGTGGTGCTTTCATATATTGTTTGATCTCATCAAAAGCCTTTTGTTGTATGTCACCCCATACAAATTTTTGATCTTTCTTGAGCTTCAATAAAGGGAAAAGGGTAAAACTCTTTCGATAAATTGGATATGAATCTTCTTACAAAGTTGATTTTGCCTAACAATGATTGCAATTACAGCGAGATTAGTTGGCGGCACAACTTTGTCTATTGCTTCCATGCTCTTTTTCCCAACTTCAATTCCTCCTTTATGAACTAAAATCCCAAAAACTTCGCCAAATTAAACTCCAAAGGCACATTTGTTTGGATTCATCTTCAATCCATGCTTTCTTGTGCACTCCGAGTCTTTCTTAAATCGGCTAAATGTCTTTCATGATTTCTAGACTTGACTACTACATCATCGATGTAGATTTCTACAATCTTGCCGATCAACTCGTGAAAAATATAATTCATAGCTCTCTCGATAAGTTGCACCAAACATTCTTTAACCCAAACGTCATGACTATCCATTCGAACAAACCAATATGACCGGGACATCTGAAAGTCAATTTTTTCAAAATATCTTCTATTGCCATAAAAATTTGGTTATAGCCAAGATTACCATCCATAAAACTAATGACTTCATAACTTTCTTTGCCGCATCTACCAAAAATCGGCAAGCGGCATTGGGTAACCATCCATGGGAGTAGCCTTATTAAGATTTCTAAAATCTATGCAAACTCTCATTTTCCATTTTTCTTATATACCGTACTATATTTGAAATCCACTCTGCATACTTGCATGGCGAATAAAGTTTGCTTCTATTAACCTTTCAACCTCCTTCTTCACATCGGCCAATACCTCCTCTTTGTATATCTTCCTTGGAGGTTGTTTATAAGGACGAAACCCAGGTTTAATGGGTAATCGATGCTCAACAATGGAACGATCCAATCCGGGCATTTCCGTGTAATCCCAAGCAAAAGCAGTCTTTAAACTCTTTCAACAAATCTATCAACTTTGACTTATATTCGGGTCTAACTTTGCACTAATATACATCGGCCTTGGCTTAGAACCATCACCAACATTGATTTCCTCAAACTTATCACCGACATAAAACCACGCCCCAACTTTCCTTTGTTGCCATCGACGGGATTTCCCATTAAAATTGCTATGAGAGCCATTTGCTTGGATCGGTGTTGGCCTTCACTAAAAACATTCTGGGACCTTCTTTCCACACTTTTCCGAGAAAACAATCGACGCCTCATATTCCCAATAGGTAGATTCCGTGGCAACACTTACCTCAATTATCAAAGATGTACAACTTCAACATCATCTCCAATCCATTGAATGAGAATTTGATGCATAGTTGAAGGAATGCAACAATTAGCATGGATCCAATCTCTGCCCAAGAGTAGACTATATGCCCCTTGCCATCAATGACAAAAAGGTAGTAATCGAGTTTTTGACCCAATAGTCACTTCGACATGGATAGCACCTCGGGTATCGGAAGGATTGCCAAACCAAAATCCTAAGCACCATGTCGGGTTTCAAGAATTCTTCATTAGTCATCCCAAGTTTCACGAAGGTAGTATAAGGCATTATATTGATAGCAGCCCCTCCATCGACAAACATCTTAGTTAAAGGCTTGCCATTGACATATCCCTTTAAATAGAGTGGCCTCAAGTGACGATTCTTGATTGGTTTATCAAAAAGCGACTTTCTTTGTGTTAATACAAGTGAGCCATCAAATCCGACATTCACTTTCATCAAAATCGAGTACACCTCTTCTTGGAAATCTTGGCTTTGGGAGCTATAAACTCGATGGGAGGAAGAAAGCCATGCAAGCATTAGCCGAAGGACCACATCCATCGGGCTTCTTTTTAGGACGCCAAATTTGCTTTGTTTCGACAACTTCTTGTTCCAACTCCTATTCCTCAATCGTTGTACTCTTCTTTTACGGCTTTTCCTTAGGCACAGGAGGACACCACTTGTCCTTTTTTGCCATACGTATTTACAAAAGTCAGCTTCTTCATTATGCACTCTATCATGAATCCAACTTTGAACACGCAACTCTTTTCCTTTCTTTGATTCTCAAAGCCACCTATTTTTTTAAGCGCCCGATCATCTTGAGAATCTTCGTTCCAAGTCTTTCATAGACGGACGCGGTTGACTGACTCGAGATTGCCTATACTCGAGTATCTTGAGCACTACACTCAGGACAATTATTTCTTGCAGAGCAACCTCAAACCTTCATTCCAACAATGCCTAAAGAACGAACAACCCCAATGAGGCCGCCTGCTCTGTTCCGTCATGTATTCTTCTTGCTCCCTTTGGTATACTTCTTCCTCATACCTCCGGCATTCTTCCATAAACCATTGTTTCTTACAGTATTCCTTCTCTTGTTCTCTCTCGCCACTTGTTTAGCAAAATACGTGATGTAACTAACTCTGGGTTTGGAAGTTTGACCTTTCTCGGTTCGGCTATTACGAAACCGAACTCGATCTTCTGACTCTCTCTTGGTGATTTGCCGATCCGGGTCAATGACACCACTCTCCTTTGCTCTATCGAAGTCAACACTTTCACCTTGCCTTTACCTTTGAGATCATTGGCGGATACCACATTCACAGAGAAAGAAATCATATTTTGTGGAAAAGGTGATCATCAATTTTCATCTTGCCATCAAACCTCAAATGTCCCTCTTGGATAGCTTTACGGATTCGCATTACGAACACTCGGCAATCATTAATAGAATGAGAATTAGTGTTATGAAAGCCACAATATTTTTTGTCTTTCACTCCTTGAGGGCGTAACATAGGATGTCCTTACGGTAACTTGATCGTCCTTCCTTTATCAACAATGCAAAAAGTCCATCGCCTTAGTAACATCAAAATCATAGGTTCCCTTTTGTTGTTTCAACCAGCGTTGACTAACTTGAGTGGGTTCCTTGTCCCAATTTAACTCAGCTGCAGCTATCTCATCTTCATCAATATACTCAGTCGCTTCATCCAAAAAGCCCTGATACACCTCATTAGTGGCATTGTTCTTACGAAAGCGATTATCTCTCCACGAACCCTTGGGCTTGATTACTCATAGTCGCTAAACGCAGCGTGCAAGTTGACCAAGATCATCAAACTCCAAACCGAACAACTTCTCCCTGATATTTGGCAACATTCCTACTATAGCAATTCCAGGTAGTTGATCATCTGGTAAATTTAGAGAATAACACATATTCTTGGTCTCCCTAAATCTGCGAAGATACTCCAATGGTGTTTCATTTGTTCTCATCCTCAGACTCATGAGATCAACCAATTTCTTCTCATTGGTACCCGTATAGAAATATGAATGAAACTTACTGCTCTAGTTCTGCCTTACGTGCCAATGGAATGAGCCGGTAGAGACGTGAACCATGTGAAAGCCGGTCCTGTAAGAGACAAAGGAAAATATCGAATCCTCCATGCTTCATCCGGCGCGACTTCTCCAAGCTGCATTAAGTACCGGCCCGATGTGCTCTATGGTACTAGTATCATCTTGACCAGAAAAACTTGGTCAAATCATTGGAGGCTTCACCCTTGGAGGCAATGCCACTCTGTTGTACCATTCGGATAAGGAGATTTGTATGAATAGGATTGATTCTTTGGCTTCAAGCGAACCGATTCTGCATCATATCGACCATCCTGTGCATCATCAAAACATCAATACACGGATCCCGGTTTCCTTGTACTTGCACTCCGAAGGCAATCTGAAACACTTCTATACCACAGGTTTGGCACAAGATTGACAACCTCAGTAATCAATAAATTCTTGATATCCATCTCCATACATATTCTTACGTAATCTATTTGATGCCGAGAAACTCTATAAGTGAAAAGTGGCACTTCTCTGTGGTACCAAATGTCATCCGGCCATAAGTGGGATGTGATTGCTTTTCAATTGTGAGTCAATCCACCTATATTTGAAGGCGACGCTACTTCCTTTCCAACGAGCTTCTCTTGATGCTTTGGAACATTGAAAAGCATCGGCCCACTAAGTGGTCCAACATTTTCCTCAAGTATTTATCAACCATTGGGCCAAAAGTACGATCATGATTGCCCGAAAGGTATTCGAAAAAAGCATGTGATGGTTTGTCATGGTTTCTCCCATAGCTTTATAAACCGGGGCTGCCATCTTCGAGCATCCTCCTCTTGATGTAATCAGTTTGATGCGGAAGAAGAACCCTTGGCATTGACCGCTTTTGAAATACTTTATTGCTCTTGTTTTTGAAAAAGACATCAAGCACTTCCGTTGGTATTGCTCACACGCTTGTAGCACTAAATCCTTGTAATTATCGCAATTCTGCCATGCTTACATCCGAACATGATCATTGTTGATCTCGGATGCCATCTTGAACTAGCGAGATTGTCCCACCGAAGGCGTGCCAAAAAGTGTGTTGACACAAAATGTGGCGACCATGCGCACTTTTACACACAAGCCGAAAAGCGTAGCTTCAATCGGTGCCGGGTGCTTCGTGATCCGGAACGTGCGGTCGGTTTGACTGAAAGAAACCGACAAGGGATAAAACAGATTAAATGTCAAACCGAACATGTCGGGTGAGACCCGACGAGCTCAAATATATCGGACCTGAAGCCACTTACAGCGACATACAGCTATAGGAAGTCATGCGCCAACAAGTTTATAAATCATTCGCTAATCGTAAGATGGACATACGTAAAGATCTGATTGCCGAATGCATATGCATGGAAGACATGTTTGAACAAGTGAAATTGATTACGCGTTAATGCATATCCAAGCTCAACAATCCAAAGGAGTTGGGGTCCATGAAGAAGGAACGTATAGATAAACATGATTAAGCCAATCTAAAACTCAAATCGCACGCGCGACACCTAGTTTCGTCAAAAACTTAAACGTGATTAACATACATGAACCCACAACATGTGACAATCTAGATTAAAATAATTCAGCCATTACGAGCATGTTATCTATTTGCAAAGGTATTATGAAAGTAATGATCATTGAAGCTCGAATAAAACCATAGAAGAGGGCGAACAATATCCATCTAGATTGGGCAAAAGTGTGCTACAAATATATAAAATATTTAAAACATGCAACACAGGATAACTTGATGAATCTATTTAGATTTTGCCGTAATCTAATAGAGCCGATAAGCGCATCTTGCTTCCACTAAGCATATTGAGCAAGCGCTTTTGCCGCACGGTATCTACTCATAAACAAAGTATAAGCGAAGACTTCTTGATTGTCAAGCAAAGATCCGCCCATACGATCATTGAAAACAAACAAGACTACTTGCATCACGTCTAAATCCACCGCATGATACTAAACATGATAACAAGGTTGTCGGAACTTACGGAGGTCGACGGATCGATGACTCCTCTCGAAGAACTTCGGCGACCACGACAAAAGGACTCGAAAGTTGGCACGGGGCGGTTGTATTGATTTGGTTGTGAACGCCTATTACAATGGTCGAGGGTCAATATTTATACCCTAGACGAAACACGAGTCCTAAAGACTACGATTTACAAAGGAACTCTTTAAATAAACTTGGAAACTACGATTCCTTGCCCCAAACTCTCGAGTCCTTTATTATTACAACTTTCATCTTCTCGATCGGCTTTGCTTGCCATCTTACGCTTTCCCGAATGGAGTTACCGCCTTCCGTAATAACCGACCGCACAAGCATTTAGCCGACCGCTTGCGTTATTTGCGAACACTCTTCTTCCTGCATGTGGGTCCACCTGTCATCTTCCAGAATTGACCAAAATCCAGTGTTAACACATAGTGCTCTAGGTCTTCTCTTAACGGTCGCTGAATTCCTCAGGTAGAACACGCCTTAATCCGTGAAGCTTGTCTACTCACATGGACGGTCACGAACCGAGTGCCAGGCTCACATGGTCACGTCATGAACCTCTGAACCATACGCCAGAGATTCAAGTGCTTAAACATAATAGGACACTACCTGAGGAATTTGCATGGCCTAGCAAGAGCAAGACGCAAAAAGTTTATATGCATTTCATAATGCCGGGGCCCGCCCCTGATTGATTATTCAAATATGGGACATGCTCCCCACTTTATATTCGGAATATCATTTACAACATATTTTTATGTTTAACATGCAGGGGAGCTGAGAGCTAGTCCAGAAACAACCTGGAACGATCAGAAAACAACCCTGAAGAGGTGCTGCAAGTAACAAGACAAATTCAGAAAGAACCCGGATTGATCAGAAAACAACCCGGATGACGTACATACAAGTTCAGAAAGAACCTGGACGAAGTACAAACAACCTGGAAGAGGTACATCAAGAACTAGAGTAGTCTAGAAACGACCTGGTTGAATAAAAAACAACTCGAAAGAGCATCACGGCTTAGTCAAAAACTAAGCTCGGGGGCTAGGCATTCGCTTCAACTACGCCCGGGGGCTCGGATTCAAGGATGAATGACCAAGAATACAAGTACTCAAGACTACAACAACGACAACGACAACACATCAAGACCCTTCATCCGATTTCTATTCTAAAGAAAAGTACTCGGAGAAGGCTCGGGGGCTGCGGGATACGTAACCCCAAAAAAATTTTGAAGACAAGAATCTGGACCCTCCAACTTTTGCAAACAAAAGCAAGAGGCTTGGGGGGCTACACTCAGTGAGTGCAATTTTTACGAAAAATTGCACCCATCGAAAAAGAACTCGGAGCAACCAAGAAGACTAAAGGGACCCTCTGGCTTCTTGTCCCAACAAGCAAGAGGCTCGGGGGCTACACTCACTGAGTGCCAAAAGTGCACATCAGCCGAAGAAAAGACAAAGAAGACCATCTCAAGATCTCGATTCAAGAAAGAACCCGGAACAAGTCTACAACAACCCGGCCCTTGAAGCTCAATCATGAAATGCTCGGGGGCTTGTCGATGCGGGACCCATAAGGTTCCCCACGGAGAAGAGAGAAGAAAACCTAGTCCAAATAGGATCCTCTACATGTAATCCTAGTAGGACTAGTTACACGTAATCCTACTAGGATCTCTACTTTATAACCGACTAGGACTCCCGCCTCTCCTAGACTATATAAAGGAGGGCAGGGGTCCCTAGATCGGCACCTACACATAACCGACACAACTTCTACAATACAACAACACACAATCAATACAACGCAAGGGCTAACGATGACTGGACGTAGGGCTATTACTCGACCACAGTCGAGGGCCTGAACCAGGATAAATCGACTGTCTCTTGCGTTCACCGTCGAGTTCTTGCAAACGCCGATACCCCTCCGAACAAATCACCGTCCCGGGTACCCCGTGACGGGTTGCCGGTGGTAAAACATCGACAGCTGGCGCGCCAGGTAGGGGTTCTCCGTGCTTTGCGTTCGAGAGCTCGGTGGACCTCAAAATCAAGATTCGTCGCAGCACTCGTCGGCCCTCGTCAACAACTCACTACTGCTTAGAAGACCTCAAGAACAACTCACCGTGGCACTCATCGGCTCTCTTCGACAACTCGTTGCGGCTCTCGTCGGCCTCATCGACAACCCGCCATATTCACGTTCAGCATCGGCATCAATTCATGCGAGCACAAGACCTCTTCGTCAACATCTACTCCGACTTCGTCAACTCAGCGAGGTCCTAGCAGAAGCACGGCTGTATCACGTTCCTACCACACGCCAACCAGGATCAAACATGCCTGATACGAGTACAAGTCGGACTGCAACTCAGACTCCATCACAACTTAGCTATATGCGGATTCAAGTCCAACTCCGACACAAGAAGAGTCCTGCTCCCACACGAAGCCAACAACGTTCGGGCTAATTATGAAGCAACACATCCAAGAGATATATAGCTATGAGATTGGATAGAAAAGGATAACGACATACAAGTCAGTCAGGATATACAGAATCAATGGATCAACCCGTGCATACACGCACACACCCCCGTCTCCAAGTCAACTTCGTACACGAATACATCACGGACATGCAAGAAGCTAACAAAGGAAGCAACCAAGCAAAGCCAAAGGTGTTTGTGCATTGATTTATACATACGACATACTCATGTGAGAGAAGGTCAAGAAATACAAGCTATATGGTCAACAAAGAGAAGACCACCTACAGCAAGCCGACAAGGCACGAGCAAGCAACCAAATTCTGGGAACCCGGCAACACGTTCCAAGCTGTTTCGAGTACTCGACATGACAGTCACTCATTTGGTTAAACTCATCAGCAAATAACTCGGACGAGTTGTCCAACGACTTCATCATGTTGTTCGACTACATCAAGCAAGTTGTCGACCCCGCCTCCATCAGCTCGGATGCTATGCCAACAACTCGGCTGCAAACTGACTACTTGCCACACCGACCGACAACTCGGCTGCGATGATCGACAACGCGGCCATGAACCAAGCTAAGTCACGTCTCATTTTTTATATATTTCAAATATTATTCATATATGTCTCTGGGAAGACACAAAAATCATCATGCGAGCAAACATAGTGCTCTAAAGTCAAATCATCATGCGAGCAAACATAGTGCTCAAGATACAAATAATCATCATGCGAGCAAACATAGTGCTCTAGGTCTTCTCTTAACGGTCGCCGAATTCCTCAGGTAGAACACGCCTTAATTCATGAAGCTTGTGTACTCACATGGACGGTCTTGAACCGAGTGCCAGGCTCACATGGTCACGTCATGAACCTCTGAACCATACGCCAGAGATTCAAGTGCTTAAACGTAACAGGACACTACCTAAGGAATTTGCATGGCCTAGCAAGAGCAAGACGCAAAAAGTTTATATGCATTTCATAATGCCGGGGCCCGCCCCTGATTGATTATTCAAATATGGGACATGCTCCCCACTTTATATTCGGAATATCATTTACAACATATTTTTATGTTTAACATGCAGGGGAGCTGAGAGCTAGTCTAGAAACAACCTGGAACGATCAGAAAACAACCCTGAAGAGGTGCTGCAAGTAACAAGACAAATTCAGAAAGAACCCGGATTGATCAGAAAACAACCCGGATGAGGTACATATAAGTTCAGAAAGAACCTGGACGAAGTACAGACAACCTGGAAGAGGTACATCAAGAACCAGAGAAGTCTAGAAACGACCTGGTTGAATAAAAAACAACTCGGAAGAGCATCACGGCTTAGTCAAAAACTAAGCTCGGGGGCTCGGCATTCGCTTCAACTACACCCGGGGGCTCGGATTCAAAGATGAAAGACCAAGAATACAAGTACTCAAGACTACAACAACGACAACACATCAAGACCCTTCATTCGATTTCTATTCTAAAGAAAAGTACTCGGAGAAGGCTCGGGGGCTGCGGGATACATAACCCCCAAAACAATTTTGAAGACAAGAATCTGGACCCTCCAACTTTTGCAAGCAAAAGCAAGAGGTTCAGGGGCTACACTCAGTGAGTGCAATTTTTACGAAAAATTGCACCCACCGAAAAAGAACTCGGAGCAACCAAGAAGACTAAAGGGACCCTCTAGCTTCTTGTCCCAACAAGCAAGAGGCTCGGGGGCTACACTCACTGAGTGCACTTTTGTCCAAAAGTGCACATCAGCCGAAGAAAAGACAAAGAAGACCATCTCAAGATCTCGCTTCAAGAAAGAACCCGGAACAAGTCTACAACAACCCGGCCCTTGAAGCTCAATCATGAAATGCTCGGGGGCTTGTCGATGCGGGACCCATAAGGTTCCCCACGGAGAAGAGAGAAGAAAACCTAGTCCAAATAGGATCCTCTACATGTAATCCTAGTAGGACTAGTTACACGTAATCCTACTAGGATCTCTACTTTATAACCGACTAGGACTCCCGCCTCTCCTAGACTATATAAAGGAGGGCAGGGGTCCCTAGATCGGCACCTACACATAACCGACACAACTTCTACAATACAACCACACACAATCAATACAACGCAAGGGCTAACGCCGACTGGACGTAGGGCTATTACTCGACCACAGTCGAGGGCCTGAACCAGGATAAATCGACTGTCTCTTGCGTTCACCATCGAGTTCCTGCAAACGTCGATACCCCTCCGAACAAATCACCGTCCCGGGTACCCCGTGACGGGTTGCCGGTGGTAAAACATCGACAGCTAGATTACACCGGGTCAACAACGTTTGAGTTAGTGGACCTACTTGTATAATAGCTCTACTTGAGTACATACTTGATCTTGTCATAGTCGAGTTGGACAATGTTTTTGATGCCTACAAGACTACTCTAACTCCAAGCTTTGGATGCCCTAGTCAACTAATCTTTATGCAGACTGATATGGGAGTCAGCCCTACCCAACTATAGGACTTTGCCTCATGGGTCCAGACTGGTTGGATCTTTAGAGAGCCCCACAAGTTATGTAAACCTAGGGCAACAAGGAAGAGTTACTTGAGGGACACGCTAGCCAATTTGTGATTGTGTTGGATCTTGTAACCCTTAGGATGGAGGAATGCTTAAAGGCATGGTTTTGACCTTCCTTGGATTACTGTCCACTTTGCCAATTGTGAAGCAAATATAGGAACTACTCAAAGCACTTCTCCTAGAGTATGGGCTTGGGTCTTCTACTTATTCAGTGGGTAGGACAGTAAAGCCATGAGAATTCATAGGTTGGCCGGATATCTGAGCGAGGGCGATAATTGATATTGTGTCCCTCCCGATGAATCAAGAAAAGGGTAGGGAAGACTATGATGTATTTTTTTGTGACTGGTGGATGCATGATATGTGAAAGCGACTAAATAAAGTATGACATCCTTTTCAACTAAGTTGGACCTAAGTTCTTCATAACAATAAAGAAAAGCATGCAAAAAAAACTAACCACAATACATGGATCCATTGCATTATAAAGACGACTTATTTGCGAAAGGACGAACTTGGAAATGTTTAAGAAATCAACAAAAGAAGGGAATCTACTTTGCAATTTTTCTACTACTAGAAGTCAATAGACAAGGAAGTCTTTGGTCACTACAACCACCATTCAAAAGGCTTTTGGACTTAGCATGTGTTTGGATGGAGTGGGTTGGGTTGGGTTAGACCTCTTTTTAGGGGTGTTTGGTTTAGAGTCCATAGGGGTTCCCAGGAGAGAATATTCCTAGTTGATGCGGGTTCGTTCAATTCCATCAAAACGAAGAAACCGTCTGTGACAGAACCGCCCAATTTATACAGGATCAAGTACGGCTGTCCCCGCTAACACGTTGACACGCACATACTTTTACTTATATAAACCCGATAGTCCATCGAGTGTCACGAAGGACCTCGGTAAATCAACATCACAACCAAGATCACGTGATTAAGCAAATACACATCACATACGCAGAGTTGCAGCGGAAATAATATTATAAATGGGTTCACAAATGATAGTACAAGTTTCGGTTTCAAAACCAATTAGTGAAAACAACATAGCTTTCAAATGATTACATTAATATAAGTTCCAAATACATTGCTAGCATAAGTGACATCCTCAGATAAAAGCATATAGATGAGAAGTAAATATAGAGTCACCGAGCCCACTGGCGGTTAGCCACCATCTTCAGCAGGCCAAGAACTTCACCTGCAATATGGTGGGATAAACCCTAAGTACTCGAATGTACTCAGCTAGACTTACCTGTCATAAACCAGAAATAAAATGACTTCAAGGATCATGCAATGCATTATAGGTGGAGGTAGCTTGACAACATTTTGCAAAAAAAGCGATTAACTCAGTTATACAATTATAATTCTGTCATCAAGTTAATTATAACTATCCATCTCTAGATTAGCAACTATCCTGTGCCAAACATATGATATATCATTTTAATAGCATACAATAGTAACCACAGCTGGTGTAGTAACTCCATGTTTATCCGAACCATCATATTCCATAATCCAGTTACTATGATGTTGGTGCTAGCCAAGTTTCTCACTATCCGGGAGAGACAGCGATTCGAATCGATTTCAACCAGCTGAGAATTTATTCCTAACACAAACCCTGACATACCTGCACCAAGGTAGTCTTAGGTCACCTTTGGTACAACTCAGGTACACATTTCGCGGGTTCACCCAGCGTCGCACAATCAGGGACGACCAGCTGCCAGGACGATCAGGACTACCCTGCCCTTCGGCTCATGTCTGGCTCCCCGCACATCCTTACTACCATCCAGAGTGCGCACTCTTATAGAGCGGGGCCCGACCTAAGTTGAGCTACTCGGCTTCACGGTCGGAACAAGTTATCCGGCTAGCTAAGTGATAGGCATGCATTCAATCTTGTCAGAAGGGCCAACAACGGTATAGTCCTTAATCGACACAGACAGGGATAGATCCACACCCAAGACCTCCATATCTTGTTGCTTCTCTATCGACATCCTGCCCGATCTCCATTTACATTACCCTATGGTTCTTTTCCACGATAGCAAATATAGCCAATCGTGCTTCGGTATCCACCTATATCTCGCAGGTGACAGGAAATCACCCAACTTCTATCGGTCTAAGCATGGCTAAGCATATATTCGATCCTGGGCCTACACAGGGTTAAAGGTATATTTCTGGACAAGGAATTTATATGCATCAAGTGGTTCCAATCAACTCTTATAACCTAATGCATCAAACATAAAGGACTCAAGTAATATTTGTAAAAACATAGGAGGCTTAGAATGCTCTGGAGCTTGCCTTAGATCCAACACTAGGTTAGTGTTTGTTAGACAACACTCGCTTGGTGAGCATCTCCTGTTTAGGCATGTACTCCAGGGGTCCTTCCATCTTTGGGATAGGCCCACCATACACTGTCTTCGGGTTCAGCGCCAACATCACGGCCTTCACGTGGTTCATCTAGCGTACCTAGATGAGATGCAAGATGCAAGTGCAAGAATATGAAGAATGGTAATATGAGATGCGTCACATAATAGCATTCAAGGCAACCTAAGATCATGCAAGACATAGGCACCTAGAGTTATTTAACTAAACATCACACAACCTATTATAAGGGATAGCAAGCATATTAGGTATGGCACACAAGTGAACTTAAGTTCAGATATTGCACCCAAGCATTGATCAAGAACTAACCAACATGTTTAGCCAAAACAAGAGCAAGCTATAGCAATCACCTAGCAAATGTAGAGAAATCTGGACAGTAGCACCGCAGTCACTTGTTTTAACCATAACTGGAGATATAAGCATCCAACAAGGGTGACCCTAGACTTTCTGGAAATATAAAGAAATTGCCTACAACATTGTTATTATCACCAAAAGCTTATTCCAAAGCTAACTAGGTCAAACATGCCAATGTTTCAGATCTGCACAGAACTAGAATAGAAAAGTAATAGTACTTTCAAAAATGTATAACTGGAGTTACCGACATCAAACAAGCATAAACCTTAACTTTATAGAAAGCCTATTAAATTATCTAAAACATGTTTATTATCATCACAAGGTGATTCTACAATTAACAAGGTCAATCGAGCATAATTGAGCATCTCTGTCCAGACTTGGACAGATTCTACCATGCAACTTGACAAGCTTATAACTGGAGCTCTACAGCACCAAAAGGGGTGATCTAGGATAATTTGGAAAGCTTAAGGAAATAACTATAACTCTTATATTATCACCAAGACATGATTCAAAGCTTAGCTAAGTCACACAACACAATCATTCAGATCTGTACAGAGAGCATGCAAAACTTGACAATGAACTTGTAAAATCTATAGCTCCTAAATTATCAGGTCTATGGTCATGAAAATTTAACACAAGTTAGATAATGAAATTATATACAACTTTTGTATTCACTACCACCACAGAAAACATCATTTACACCACAAAAATAATTGCACATGCAGCCCAAACAGCAGTGGTACAGAAAATTGATAGGAAATTCAGAGAAGCATAACTGGAGTTCTAAACCTCCAACAAAAATGAATCATAACTTTTTCAAAATCTCATAGAGTTACCTACAACTTTATTATTATCATCATAAGATGATTCTATAGCTAACATGGACAGAATCTGATATGCCACTTTAAACAGCCATAAATAGAGTTATACATGTCCAATAAATATGGTTCTAGACTTTTTAGAAAGCTTAGCAAATTCTAAACAACTTTGTTATAAACACCTAAAGCTAACTCCACAATTAAAAAGGCCCCACAGTACCAACAGGGCAATCCTATCAGGGTTTGGGCATAAACAGCCACAGAAATGTAAGCAATCATAACTAAAAATCTACTTAACCAAAAATTATGCTCCTTAGCTTTTTGGAAATCTTAAGAAAAGTAATACAACTCATGTATTGTCATCAAGACATGATTGATAACTTAACTGAGCCAATTAATTCAAAAATGCATATCTATTCAGGATAGGAGCAAAGCAACACAGGGCATTTGTTATTTTTATAACTCTTAAACTATCAAACCTAAACTCCTGAAATTTTTACAAGATATCAACCATCACCTGAGTAGCACTCCATAAAATTTTCATGTTTATTTGAGCACAACAACTGTAGTTATGAAAAATATAAATTACAACTAGTATTAAAAACCTAACTGCATAAATCTGTTTTTACAGCAAAATATTTAAACTAAAACATGCCATATTATAGATCTACTACATAGATAATTTCATGAGGATTCCAAAAAGTCCTCATTTACTATTTTACGATTTTACTACTAATTACTACGAATTTTCAAAATTGATCATTCAAATCTGTAAAAACCAAAAAAAAGGAAATGTAAATCTTGCATCGGGCTCCCTGCAGAAAACATAAATTAAATGCTAGCGAACCGGGCCTTCTCAGCACTATTCAAAAGAGTCACGGGTTCTTCACCTAACCCCCTCCCTTTTCTCAAATTGCTGCGCTTGGTCCCTCCTCTCGGTTCACAGCAGGGGAGATGGCCGGCTCGCGGTTCCGGTGGCCATGGTCGTCGCCGGCGGTGGTGGAGTGGCGGGGAAGGACCAGGGGCCCGTGCGCACACGTTGGGCTGCCCATCTCGGCCCGAGGTGGCCTGTGGCGGCGCGGCCACTGCAGCGAGCGGCTGCGACGGCAGCGGCTCCGACAACATGGAGCGACAGCGGCCAACGGCGCCGGTCTGGGAGGTCCAGAGGTGCGGCGTGAGCTGCGCAAGGATGTCCCATGGTCAGCAGGAAGGGGTGGAGCACAGAGGCGAGGGGGCATGGCGATGCCGCGAGCTCAGTGGCGGCGCTCATGGTGGCCGAGCTCCGGCGCGCGCGCACGGCACCGAGAGCGAGCAAGAGCGCAGAGGGTGGGCCGAGGGAGTGAGGGCGAGTCGCTCTGGTGCTCCACTACATCGAGTGAGGCGCGGGGCATGCGGCAGAGAGCAGGTGCGCATGGCGGCCATGTCCACAACACGCGTCGTTCATTGAGGCGAAATTCTGAATAGGTGGCGGGCGATGGTGAGGGTGAGGTGGGGAGCCAATTTGGGCCATCTCGGGTGCGAATTGGACATTGGGCCTAAAACAAAGTTTGAAGCCCGCGAACTGCTCTTCATTTTTCATTTAGAGACCATGTCATTAGAGCTCTGGATCAGCGAGTAATTAGGCTCCAAAGTGATAGTGTCAGCGCATTGACAGTGATGAACAAAAGTCCAAATTGATGGTCCAAACGAAGTCACACGAGTGCCATCTTTTTACATGCTCTTCTCCATAATGTACACTCCAACTTTTATTTTGGGGTCAAGTCAAGTTGCTTAATGAAAACATGAGAACGCGACATGCCAACTCCGATGACGATGAATTCCTAGCTTAGAATATTTTTAAGTCTGAAAACAGCCGCTGATTCAATCTTTGAGCCTCTGTTTGACCTATTTCCAAGCTGATCTGGCTCTTGGTCCAAAAACAAAGTTTGTTCTACTCCATTCAAACTTCAACTTTTGTTAAAGGTCAAACATCATATCTGGTACATGAACCAATTCTTCATCTTGGTCAAAGCAGCATCTTGTTAACCCTGGAATTAGGTTTTTCGACCAATTGAGACCTTTTCTTGACATGTGCTCAACACGAACCCTTCATGACTTTTGTTGTAGAGTTCAATTAGTGTCATTTGGGCAAGGTAGCAAGGTTTGGTTGATGACCTATATTTCCATTCACTTAATAAAGCAATCCAAGAAAGATTATAACTTATCATTTCATATGACTTTTTGATTCTAAACTTCACGAAACTTTTCCAATCATCCATGTGGGTGGAAATTGATGTGAGGCACATGAAAGAAGAACCTTCAACATTACTTAGGTATATATCTGAAAAGGGCCAATATGCAAGCAAAGGTGTGTTGCTCAAGTTTAAGTTGGAGCTCGCTCTTGTAGATTTGATCTTGACACCCTCATCACCACTTAACATGTCATGTTTGAGTTCAAACCCATTGCTTAACTAGTGACAAACACCTGGGTGTTACACCATCCTGACCCAATTCTGCTGCTTCGTGGGTTAGGCAAGCGAGGGCACCACAATGAGGGTGCAGGGGCGACGTGTGTGGCCAAAGCGAACTAGGGAGCAACGGCGCGTGCTGCTAGGGAACTCTGGTGCATGCATACTGGGAGCTCTGGTGCATGCGGACGGGGAGCAGCGTGTGGCCGGGCCGAGTTGTGACATGTGCAAACGGGGAGACGCGATGCACACAGTTGGGGAGTAGTAGCCAACCAGAGTGAAAGAGAATGAGGTAGAAGAAGTTGAGAGCTACAACATGGGCCCCACCAGTCAGTGACTCATCCCACTCATACAAAACATGGACAACCAAACACAGAACTAGGTTGAACCCAACCTTGTGAACCAAACATGAGATGGGTTTGACCCATCAAAAAAATCTAGGTGGGGTTCAACCCATCCCTAGTGATGCCAGAACCAAACACACGCTTATAAATACCAGTTGGTTCCAAGTCATGCTTAATACCTAAATATTCTGATACCAACTAGTTCCAAGTCATGCAAACTAGGTAGGGATTCTTCTCTAACTACTTCTCACACGCTCCCAAACTCACGGATACACGCCGCCAAGCCTTTGATCATATCCACCCACCATCTCTTGTCGAGGGGAAAGATCCTTCTTTCTCAATCTTAATAGCCTCAGGTTAGACCATAACCAACCTCGGGAGAAAAGCACACATCATTCCCTAGTCAATGTAAAACACTTATTAGCATAGGCCCATCCATGACCATGGGCATGGCATTACATAATATCCAATGTTATCAGGATGGCTGGTTGAGCCTGGTCACCTAGGAACCATCCAGGATGTCCAGGATGATTAGTCATCATCTAGGATGATTAATTGACCCTAGCCTAGACGAGTCCCCTAGTCATCCCGGTTGTCCCCTACATATGGGGACTGATATATACCATATATATATTATATAGTTTTGCTAGGGCCTTCTCAACAAGAGATGCAGCATCTGGAGCAACTGAGGATGCTAAACCAACAGCAGCTGAGCCCGATGCAACTGAGGAGGATGGAGCAGAACCAACTTCTCCTTGTACATCAGCCTCAAGCATGTACACTTCCACCTGCACACCCATTGTAGGCCTATGCGCCTGCAGCAGCAGTCGCAAGGGAGAGAGGGAGGGCAGCTGGAAGGGAGGGAGGAGTAGTTGGGAATCAGAAGGGAGGAGAGGAGGAAAGGGAGCTATAGAACTATGGCAATGGAGGCGACTACTGCAGCTGGACAGGAGAGGTGAGAAGAGTGTGTGTTCTGTTGACTTCTGAGTGAGTGAGGGGTAGGAAAGAAGAGAAACCCTAATGGGCTTGGGCCAAAACATAAGACAGCTGTAACATCCCAGATGCTAAAAAGCAATTAAAAACTTGATCATGAGCATCATCATGCATAATCATCTAGCATTGTAACCTAGACGCATTTCATGTTTTAATTCTACTATGATTATGTTGCTCATGATGCGTTTTATATGTCACATGAAATGTCATCAATGTGTTTACTTAAGGTTATTTGTGAATTTATATATGAGAATCTTCTTAAACAAATAAAACTTTGTTAAAATAAACTTTGTAATATAAAGTATGCTCTGTGATATAGAACAAAAGGTTGTTGGAGATTTCAAGTGAAACATGTTAAAATGGTGCTCCAAATATTGAATTCAATAACTAAATCTTCACACTTAGCCATTTTGACTAAGTCCCTGAAAAGTAGTTATAAGTTCAATTTTTGGTGAATTTATTAAATCAATTTCCATGAATAAAATGTGTCCAACTTTTGCTCCATTGTTTGGTCCTATACTTGAGCTATGTCACTATGAAATTGGTTGAGATGTTTGATTAGTGGGTGCTCATTAATTAAATGCCAAAGTAGCTTAATCCAAAACTGTTTTTAAAACCTGAACCTTAATTGTTTATCAGTTTCACTAAACCCTTCTTTGAGATTCAAAACCTTCAAAACCATCAACTTTTGAGTGTCGATCCTTTAAGCAAAGATGGAGAGCATGTGTTGTTGAACAACTTTTCTTAAAGTCGATTGATGAGAGAGGGGAAGGGGGAGTTTTAGTCGATGAATAGTGTTGCCGGCAGCAGCCAGCCTGCCTGCCTCACCGCCGCCGCCGAACGGTTGCGCCGCTCTCGCATGCGCGAACACGCAGATGCTTCCCTTGATGCATCTCAAGCAGGAGCTGGCGGCCGAGAAGCTTCAACCACGTCGATATAGTCCCGAGTCGGCCACCATCCTCCCTTCTTCCTCCTTCTGCTCTACCGCTAGCAGATCCACCACGTTAATGAAATTCATCGCCGTCGCTATGCCCCCACCTAATTCCTCTTGCTCGTAGAGTCACCTGCTCCCTGTGCACTCACCCGAACCGCTTGCGCCACCTCTCTCCACCAAAATTGCCCGCATGTGCTACCACCGCTACGGTCATGCCGCCATGGCCACCAAGATGGTGCTCGCCATTGCCAGGGCGCCTCGCTGCAGATCTCTCTTCCCCAATCCTTGTTCTGAACTCCCTGTACTACCAAAATGCTCATTGGTCCTCCCTTTTTACCTCTACCATGCAGGACGCAATGGAACGGGGTTGTCTTCCCTAGTTCAAGCCGCTGCGACCGCCCTCACCATCGCTGGTTCTATCTGCCGTGTTCCGATCTTGACCAAGTGGCCGGTCAGAGTCGCGGTAAGCTTCTGATCATACCCATAGCCTCTGTTTTGTCTCTACCACTCTATAGCGGCCGGAGTTCCATCGCGCCACCGTGCTAGACCTCACCGTACCGCCATGGCCGATGCGCAGCTCGAGCCAAACCCTAATTCGTCTGCCTAGCACTTTAGATATGTTCGCCTGGTTGCACTGAGTCTGAGGGTGGTCTTCTCATCATCGATGCCCTTGTTGTTGGCAGTCTATGTCTCGCCGAAGCGCTGCCAGCTACCATGGTCATCATCGTGTGAGCTTCGGTGCGATAGAGGTTCAACTGGTGCCTTATATCGATGCGCCGGGTGATGGGGAGCACGTAGGTACCAATCTCGTCACCGGCGACCTCATTGCCGGTGAGGAATCACCGGTCAATGGCGATGTACCCACGGCTGACCGTGGGGGTACTGTGCGTGTGACTGGGTCCCCTCTGTCAGTCTCTATGGCTAGTGGGGGCCTGAGTGCAAAATGATTTCTCAGTTTTATTCTTTTCTAGAAAATGTGAAAATGTGTTGATCTTGTTTAATTCCTAGAAAAATATAGAAGCATGATAAAATTATGAAAATTTTTGTGTAAGCTTATATTTGTATGCTCTACCTAGAAAATATTAGTTGGTCATTTTTAGTAGTTTTGGTATGCTTAAAAATTACCTCTTTTAATTATAAATTGAACCTTCCATGATTTTTATAGGCTAAAATAATTATCCAAAAATCATGAAACTTTATGGTTATGCTTATTATGCTTAGTGTGCCTTCACAAAAAGTTTGGCTCTGTTTTGATGAAAATAAATTATCCACTTAAGTTAAATGCCTTTTATGGATTAATTAAAATAACAAAATGGTTTCTATAAATCCCTAAATGACTTTGATGTGATTTTGGGCTTGATTGTGGACCTTGGAGCACTAATCCCTTTGTTGTTCCTTGGTAACTCTTTTACTTCTTTGATATGCTCATATTTAACTTGTTAGTTAATAAATAAAATAGTTTAATCAAATGACTAATTAAGTAATACATATGATTAGGTCATAAAATGATCCTTGCTTTTGTCTCATGGTTGATCTTGTGTAATGTTAGTTAAATGCCTTGGCTTGCTTGACTAGTATAATATGATAAGTGTTGATTTCTTAGTAACCACATAATCAACTTGTTTATATAATAATTAATATGCCTTAATTATTAGTTTCTTATAATGATCATGAGTTAAGTTAAATGTTAATCCCTTCATGATAGACAACTAAGTAACTAGATAATTAATTAACTAAAATGCTTTGTAAGATAATGACCCTAGTTCTTAGTGAAGGAAAGTTGTACTCAAGATAATAACTTTATTTAACTTCTGTTATGCACTAGTGCATCTCTCATCATGCATCATGGCATGTAGTCCATCATGTTAAGCAAAGCATCATCTATTACGTGTAGTGCACGAGAGTGAGAAGATTCATGTTGATCAAGTTTCGGAGAAGGTCCATCCACCGTGGTGTTGGTGCCAAGTTAACCTCGGGATATCTCTGTGAAACTAACCTTCTCTGCAATGTAGGCAAGCCCCGGAGCATAAACCCTTTTCTAGTATTTATAAATCTTTATTACACCTTAAGTCTTATGAGATGTACATTAAGTAATTAGGAGTTGGTCGAATACCGTTGCTGCATGATTACCTTGATATTTAGGTATCACCAGTTCTACCATGTTAGCAAGAATAGGTTGATATCTCTGATGCTTAGTAATGCTTAGACTTCGATAGAAGTCGAATGATGGTTTCATCATTCGAGAGATTAGGTTTTACCTTGCTCTTCTCAACTCTGGTTATGGGCTGTGATATACCTTGGTTATGATAATATTAAATTGAGACTGAGTGGGTGGCTTACATCAAGAATGGAGTCTCAATGTAGTGCCTCTGTCTATGTCGATTAAGGACCGTCTGTTGTAGGCTTGTATGTGTTCGAGACTTTACAGTATTGGCCACATACTCCGGTAAGCCTAAGACCTCGGCTATTCCATTATGTTAAAGGCCAACCGTGCACTGGGAGTGGAGAGATGATGAGAGTAGCATGTACACATCCTATGAATCCGCTAGGAGCGACGCAGGGAGGTGGAGTACTGTGCTCTCAGGTAGCGCTGGACCCGTTCATGTTTTGGAGGATCCGAGTGAGGGTTGATATATGTAGGTTTAGGTCCGGACCTAGACCTACATATGTCGTGTGGTAAGGAAACCCTAGCTGGGCTTAAGCGATTCGAATCATCATGCTCCTTGGTTATGGAGACTCGATCCTCTGCCCCGCATCATAGTTAATCAATGGAATATGGTTACTTGTGGATAAGAGAGGACAATGAGATGGCTAATGAAGTGAGTGAGCTAGATCAGGTGCAAACTAGATACTTCTAATGACTTAATACAAAGCTAAAATGTTGAAAGTAAGGATCCACTCATAGTAAGCTTTTCTACAAAAGTTACTTCATACTTCAATCTTTCCTTTAAGCCAGCATGTCCTTGGAGTCTTTTCTTTTGGTCGGGTAAGACTTGTTGAGTACCCTCAAGTACTCAGGGTTTGTTAACCCCTATTGTAGGTTCTGACTAGTGCTGCTAATTGAGGTCGTGTCGATGGGCTCGACATGATGTGGCTGTCTCCTCTACCTTAGGTGCTTGACCTAAGTTGCTTCTGCACTTCTACTTACCTTTTTAACTTAAGTTAAGATTTGACTTGAACATGTTTTGTAGACTGATGTTATAAGTCTTTCGCACTCTGATGTAAGTTATTTTTGTACCAAATGTTGTAATGTTGTGGTAACTCCATTCTTGATCATGTATGAGTTGTAAAATATGGATGATTCGGGGTTCCTCGAGGACTCCCGACAGACTACCTGAGTTATCTGGCTCTAGTGTGTAGCCATTAGAGGTCTTAAGGACAATGATAGGTGCACGTGGGCCATATAATTAGGGTGGTTCTGCTGCAACAGCTAGCTAGGCCCAACTCTGAGATGTAGCCTACTCTCTAGCTAGACGACCATACAGCCTGGACAGATGATTAATCGTGACTGGACGACGACTAGTTAGACAACCGGGTTTCTGGATGGCCTGGCCAAATCAGAGGCTCTAGTCGAGTAGCTAGGACCATCCAGGACAATTAGTCATGACTAATCGTGATTAATCGGACATCCTGATAACACTGGTAATATCTATACTTTGTAGATTTTCTATACCCAAGGTTACTGTTGACACCATTTTTTGCACGTGTCAAAATGATCAGAGTGGGCTAATCGGCAGGAGGAAAGTTACTGTATACGCTGATAGCCGATGAAAATCAGCTTGTAAAGATGGTTGCCGATGAATGGTGGTGATCGATGGAAAGGTTGATTTAGACTCGGGCGTTGCCGATAAGGTTGGAGATGTTAGTGTCGATGCCGATGAAGGAAGGCTTGAAAACTACTACCGATGAAACAGGAAGTATGCCGATGGAAAGGAGGTCGGTGAGAATTCCATCGTAATTGAGGCGGACAGGGAAATAGATAGGAGTTGATTTCCTTTTCTATATTTGTTAGAGTATGATTCATGTAAGAGTCACGTGTTTCCTTAGATATGGACTTGGTGTCCTAGTCGTATTTGGTTATGTCTCTTTAGATCAGGGTATAAATATAGATTGAGGGGCAATGTAATATAGATGAATCAATATCAAAACCAATTTTTACTCCTATTTGCATCTACTTACTTTTCGGCGACTTCGTCAATTTGCATATTTTTTCCTTTTTACGAGTTCTCATTGATTCGGCGAGTTGCATCGCTTCAGTGCGACCTTCGGCGATTCTCGAGTTCCGCGTGAGTACCTCTTGGCCGTGACTTCCGGGCGTATCGCTGTTGTCAGGACCAAAGTGCTCGTATCTTCATCCTTGTCGATTAACAGGTCAAATCGACTGGCACGCTTTGGATATCGATTCGGGTATTAGCCCTTTGTGTTTGCAGATCCACTTTTGCATCAACACATCTTTTGGCACGCCCGGTGGGACCAATCAATCCGATCAATATGATCAATCCCGAGATCGATTCAGGGAACATTATCGCGGTATCAGAAGAAGATCTTAAGGAAGAGCAGAGGCAGGCCATGGAAAAGGCTATAGAAGAATACAGGCAGCTTTATCTGAGATCGTTTAGCCTGAACAAGAGTGGACAAGTCATCCAGAAGCAAGATTTGCCGTTGCCTCGGCAGGTTACCTTTGACTCCAATCCTGGTAAACTTCAAGAGATGGTTAATTCTGCAGTAAATCATGCTTTGATTAATCATTCCAATGTGCTGTCCAATACTGTTCATAATGCTGTGGTTCGAACTCTCAAAGAAGGACAAGCGTCACCGCATTACGTTGGGCCTGCCTATCACCAACCAGAGCCGGCATCTATCAATACTCCATCGGCTCCCTCGGCCATTGTGGGTACAGAAGTTACTTCTCCTCCAGTATCGGTAGGCTTACCTAATATTCAATCTACACCGATACGATCAGATCTGGTACTACCAGGAGGACGAGTTTAGCTTAATACAGATCTATCGGCATCAGCTATGTCAGGCCCTGTGTCTCAGAATAGCCAGATTCCTGCTAATTGGTGGGGATATGGTATGCCTCCGGAGTCATCTGCTTTCAATCCTGGGTTATCTCAAGTGTTTGATGCAGTAGGAAAAGCTCCTATACCATCGGCTGTTTCGCCGATGGCTCAAGTGCCTCAATATGCCACAGCAACTACCGTGCAACCAACT
Source organism: Miscanthus lutarioriparius (assembly GCA_904845875.1). NCBI lineage: Eukaryota > Viridiplantae > Streptophyta > Magnoliopsida > Poales > Poaceae > Miscanthus > Miscanthus lutarioriparius. The sequence continues at coordinate 47,572,473 of CAJGYO010000006.1, forward strand.
CCAGGAGGTTTCCAGATGCCTTTGGTTCAAACACCCAATTCAAGTCCATCGGCAAGCTTACTGCCGATGCAGCAAAAAGCCCCTGCTATGAGTCAAACTGGGGTTCAGTTCATGCGTCAAGCTGGTTATAATTATCCAACAATGTCAGTAAATTACCAGCCATCGGTAAGTTTTGTACCGATGAGTTCTAATAATGGTTGGTCAGGACAGTTACCTGTTCAACATACAGTTCAGCAAAATCAGCAGGTTACAGGGATTCAACAAGGTCATATGCAAGCTGGTTTCCAGAATCAAGCATCGGCAGCTCAGCCGATGAATCCTTTCCAGCAGGTTAATAGACCACAAGTAACGACAAATATGCCGATTGCTGGAGATCGTGGGCCACAAAGATATGTAGAGGGATATCAGCAGGTACCTCCTGTAGAAATTCAGCCAGTTCATCAGCAGGAGGTTGATGCTTTTTGGGCCGATAAGATAGCAGAAATTATGAAGGATCAGTTTGGGATAAAGCCCAAGGTCAATACTTATTCTTATCGGACTCCATACCCTCCTGCATATGATTTAATTCCTCTCCCAAATCGGTACAAGGTACCAAATTTCACTAAATTCTCTGGGCAAGATGATACATCAACAATGGAACACGTCAATCGCTTCATTATTTAATGTGGAGAGGCAGCTAGCAGAGATGAATTAAGAGTTCGATTATTTTCATCATCTTTGTCTGGATTGGCATTTACATGGTTCATTTCATTACCACCAAATTCTATTATTACTTGGGCTGATCTAGAAAAACAATTTCATAAGTATTTCTTTCTTTGGAATCCATGAAAAGAAGCTTACCGATTTAGTAAAATTGAGACAACAGTAATGATGAATCGGTAGAAAGCTTTGTGCAAAGGCTACGAGATGTAAAAATAAGTGCTACAAACTGGTGTTTGGATGATCGGCTTGCCAATCTGGCTTTCAAGGGTTATTGCCACATCTTAAAGATGAGATATGCTTCTCGGGAGTTTGAAAGCCTCGGTCATCTTGTGCAAAGGATCTCGATCAAGATACTAGGGTTTTGAACCTAAAAAGAATTGGAGTAAAAAGTATCATTTGTTGAAGAAGTAGGAGATTCTCGATTCGATGAAGAACCGATTATCGACTTAGTTGAGTGGGTTAAGAATAAAAAGCCGATATCTTGTCCCTTTGGTCAGAAAGAGCCAGAAAAGTTTACCTTTGATATCACCAAGGCCGACAAGATATTTGATCTTCTACTTCAAGAGGGCCAAATTAAGCTGTCACCTAATCATGTGATCCCATCGGCAGAAGAGTTGAAGAAGATCTTGTCTTCGCAAATGGCACAATGCAACTTCACACAAGTACAAATGAGTGCAAGGTGTTCAGACAATTGATTACAATCGGCTATTGAATCTGGAGAATTAAGTTTGGTACTTCCAAGGCCCGAAGCCGATGAAAATTGATCAACACCCTTTTCCAAAGAAAATATATTGGAGGCCAAAGGAAGACCAAGGTATTGACGTCGAGGTCACTTTGAGAAAAATGCATCGTGGATCCCCAACATCGGATAACTACCGATGATGCAAAAAGTAAGGGTTTGCCGGGAGAAAGCGATGGTTCCAAAAACCCTCCTCGACCGGCATTGTGATTACCCATCGAAGGCGCAGGAGGGTTGGTGTCGGTAATGAGGACCGATATCGACAACAGCAAGAAGAGAGAGGCGTCGAGAAGAATGGTATCGGCATAAAGATCATTGGAGGTGCCCGCTTTCATCCATTGCTTGGGAAGAAGGTATTAAATTGCCAATCTGTTGAAAATTGCCCGAGTGCAATGGTTATTATGGGGTCAATCGGTCGAAAAGGAGGTTTCAACTTTGGCAATCGTGGTTTATTTATCAATGAGCCGATCAGAGGCAGAGCATCAGTGCATGATCGCCTGGGGGGCAGACTTAGTGTACATGAGAGGCTTGGTAAACACGCTGGATATTTTCCAAGGAATCAAGAGGAGCTTGAGGAGATGGCAAACGCAAGAGTTCCCGATGAAGAAATATTCTACAGGGACCCTAATATACGCCATGTAGAATCAACTAGGACCTGTTATCAGCCGGTTTGGAAAACCAAGTTTCCTCGATGGTGCCCGGAGGGTCTGACAAAGACACAGAAAAGGAGGATGCAACGTGAGCATCAGGAGGATTTATACCGAGAGGAAAATTCCTCCAATGAGAGGTCTGGTCATCAGCAGTGGCAGGTAAAACACAAAAATAAGGGTCCATCGGCAGATGTTAATATGGTATTCATGTTGCCGATGGAGTTTTTGGCACTATCTGATAATGAGGAAGAAGTTGTTCTCTCTGATCAAGTAGCTCAGTTGACACTAGATCCAATGATGGCTGTTTTTGAGAAACCTACCGATGACGAGAGACAGCATCTTAAGGCTTTGTTTGTGAAAGGCAGAGTTGATGGGCAGCCTGTATCTAAGATACTTATCGATGGAGGGGCTGCGATTAATATTATGCCTTATGTGATGTATCGGAAACTTGGTAAGGGAGATCAAGACTTGACCAAAACCGATATGATGCTGAAGGATTTTGAAGGCAATGTGTCACCGGCTAAAGGGGCAGTATGCGTTGAATTGACCATCGGCAGCAAAACCTTGCCGACGATGTTCTTTGTTATTAATGGCAAGGGTGCATATAATCTGCTTCTAGGGAGGGATTGAATTCATGCTAATTGTTGTGTTCCTTCTACAATGCATCAATGCCTCGTACAGTGGATTGGGGATAAGATTGAGTTTGTCCCTGGTGATTCTTCTTATATCATCGCATCGGCAGAATCAGATACTTATGAGCGAACTAAATGCATATCAGGAGGAGTTTGGGAAAAAGAGTTCCTTAGAGTTGCTGATTATGAAATTCCACCGGTCCAAGCAGTCGGTTCTGAAGAAGAGTTTTAATGGATAGGTTTGCCGATGATGGAAAATTAGGTCAAGGGTTCACATCGGCAGATGATTTAGTAGAAGTAGATATTGGTGATGGTGATAGGCCAAGGCCTACTTTTATTAGTGCTAAGTTAGATTCCAAGTGTAAGCGACAAATAACCGATTTGTTAAAAGAGTATAAAGATTGTTTTGCTTGGGATTATCTAGATGCTGCGGATTAGACCGATCGATAGTTGAACATCGGTTACCTATCAAATCTGGATTTCGCCACATCAAGCAGACCAAATAGCGATGCAACCCTAATATACTTCGACATTAAGGCGAAATAACTAAATTAATTGAGGCAAAGTTTATTCGGCAGTGTCGATATGCAGAGTGGATCTCTAATGTGGTTCCTGTTTATAAGAAAAATGGAAAACTTCGTGTTTGTATTGATTTCAGGAATCTCAACAAAGCCACACCGATGGATGGCTATCCAATGCTGATTGCTGATTTGTTGATTGATGCTGCAGCCGGACATCAAATTGTTAGCTTCATGGATGGTAATGCAGGTTACAATCAAATATTCATGGCTAAAGAAGATATTCCCAAGACTGCTTTCAGATGTCCAGGTCATGTAGGGTTGTTTGAGTGGATAGTCATGACGTTTGGTTTGAAAAATGCCGGCGCTACTTATCAAAGAGCTATGAACTTTATTTTTCATGAATACATCGGCACATTAGTGGAGATCTACATTGATGATGTAGTGATTAAGTCTGGAGATATCACAAAACATCTAGCCGATCTATGAAAGATACTGGAGTGCACAAGGAAGCATGGATTGAAGATGAATCCTAATAAATGTGCATTTGGTGTATCGGCAGGTCAATTCTTGGGTTTTATGGTGCATCAGCGGGGCATCGAAATCAGTAGGAAGTCTATTGATGCAATTAACAAGGTGGTTGCTCCTGCCAATAAAACTGAATTGCAATCTTTGATCGGTAAGATTAATTTCATTAGAAGATTCATATCTAATCTGTCGGGTAAGATCAAGGCTTTCAGTCCATTACTTAAATTGAAAGCCGATCAGGAATTTGTATGGGGAGCTGAGCAGCAGTTAGCCCTAGATGAAATTAAGAAATATTTAACAAATCCTCCAGTGCTAGTTCCACCTCAACACGGGAAACCTTTCAGGTTGTATTTGTCAACTGATGATACCGTTATCGGTTCAGCTCTTATTCAAGAATTTGAAGGGAAAGAACGTGTTATTTATTATTTGAGCAGAAGATTAGTGGATGCTGAGACAAGGTATTCGGCCATCGAAAAATTATGTCTGTGTTTATACTTTTCTTGTGTCAAATTAAGACATTATTTGTTATCTGCCGAATGTACGGTCATATGCAAAGACGACGTAGTCAAGTATATGCTTTGTCGATGTCGATATTAAGTGGTAGAATCGGCAAGTGGATTTTAGCATTATCGAAATTTGAACTACGTTACTGAATCGACTAAAGGCGCTTAAGGGGCAAGTTATGGCTGATTTTGTCACTCAAAGATTGTAATCTGATGGACTCTCTGGAGGTTGCTCCTTGGACACTTTTCTTCGATGGGTCCACATGTGGTGAAGGAGCAGTATATCGGCATTGTGTTGATTTCACCTCAAGGAAGGAAGTATGAGTTTTCATTGCCGATTGTTGCTACATCAACAAACAATCAAATGAATACCAAGCCTTGATAAAAGGGTTAGAATTGCTTTGAGGAGATACATGCCAATCTTCATTGAAATCTTTGGTGATTCTATGCTAGTTATAAATCAATTGGCTGGGATTTATGAATGCCAAGTGAAGTTTTAATTTCGTATTATGAAAGATGTTTGCAATTGTTGAAAGGGTTTAGAGATTTTCGTCTTGAACATATTTCTCGATTGCATAATGAGGAGGCTAATCGACTAGCTCAAAGATGCTTGAGGTATCGACTATTTCAGAAAGTGCTAACATCGGCGATCGATACCGATGGACTGGAGAAAGGAGATTGTGGATTATTTAAAGGATCCATATAAAAGGTTGAAAGACGTATAAGGTTCCAAGCTACCAAGTATGTGCTCCTCGATGATGAATTATATTATCGAACTATAGATGGAGTTTTACTCGGATGTGTTAGCGATGATGAATCAAAAAGTTTGATGGGTGAAATTCATGAAGGAGTGTGTGGAGCGCGATCAATCGGCTTTCAAGATGAAGTGGATGATCGTAAGGAATGGATACTATTGGCCGACTATTCTTGAAGATTGTTTTAAATATTTTAAAGGATGTCGGGGTGTCAAAAGTTTGGTAATATTCAAAGAGTGCTGCATCGGCTATGAACCCTATAATTAAACCTTGGCCGTTCGAGGGGATGGGCTATCGATCTCATCGGTCAGATTTATCCGCCATCGAGCAAAGGACATAAATTTATTCTGGTTGCTACCGATTATTTCACAAAATGGGTTGAGGCAATTCCTTTAAAAAAGGTGACATCGGCTAATATGATCGATTTTGTGAAAGAGCATATTGTTTATTGATTTGGTATTCCTCAAACTATCACTACCGATCGGGTACTATGTTTACATCGGGAGAATTTGATGAGTTTGTTTGTAGGTATGGGAATTAAAGTTTTAAATTCTTCTCCATATTATGCTCAAGCTAATGGTCAGGCTGAGGCTTCTAACAAAGGGATCATCAAACTCATTAAGCGCAAAATTAAAGAAAATCCTAAGAGGTGGCATACAAGATATTAAATGAAGCCTTGTGGTCATATCGGATGTCATGTCATGGTACAACCAAAGTAACGCCTTATCGGTTAGTATATGGACACGACGCTTGCAGATTGCCTTGGGAAATTAAAAAGCGGCTCTAAGCGAATCGTTCTCAAAATTAGTGACGACAAACCGATGATTATGATACTCTTATGAAGGATGAGTTGGAAGATGTGGCGGGTCATCGGTTAAGGGCTTTAGTTAGCATCGAAGAAAATAAGAAAAGAGTAGCGGATGGTATGACAAGAAGGTGAAGGTAAAGGAGTTTGCCGATGGAGATCTGTGCGAAATTGATTTTACCGATTGGGACTAAAAGTTCAAAGTTTGGAAAGTGGTCTCCTAATTGGGAAGGTCCATATCGGATAAATCGATTGCTTCCTAGTAACGATATATTCTAGAAACCCTCGAAGGGGTTGTGTTTCCCGAGCATTATAATGGAAAATATTTAAAGAAATATTACCCTAGTATCCGGATGGATGCATAAAAGTATAAGTGTCGATAACAATCCTATCGGCTAAAATTATACTGGAGGATGTCAATGTCTCATAAAGTGCCAATGCAATAGACAAGATTTACAAGTTTAACAAGGATTGGATAGCCAATATCGCACGCAGCGAATCTGGTCAAACTTCCTTCATTTCTTTGATGTCTTCATCGGCACACCCTCCACGAGCTTGAGTTTTTTTTTTCATGGCCAAGGCTTTGCGAGCACGGATGTCTATTTCTTCTTGAAGGGCCTTGATGGCATCGGGTAGTGGCTTTCTTCTTGTTGGGCATGAGTTAAGGCTGCCTCGACTTCTTTCAATTCAGCCAATAGAGCCATCCTCTTTGCCGATAAACCTAAGATTTTCTGCTTAAGTTCAGTGCCCGAAGTCTGCAAGTTGCCGATGTCCTTGTGCTTCTCATCGGCAATCTATTTCAGGTGTAGCATCTCTTCTTTGAGTTAAGCCTGAGCTGCTCTATCGGCAATGCGTTGAGCAGCCCGTTGATATTGCAGTTGGCGGCTTTCTAAATGGGTTGCTAGGAAGAGTGCTTCTTCAACATCGGCAGGGACCTGGCCACGGATTGTTTTGAAAATTGCCTTTGTGGGGTCCGAGTCATCTACCAGTTGGGCGGTATCCTGCTGTAACAAGTCCAGGAGAGCTTCCAACTTGGACTTAATTTCTGCCGATATTGTTCCCAGTGCAAGGGAAGAACTTGTTTCCTCTCCATCATCGTCAGAAACGTCAATGGCAAAGGAAAATAGGCTGTTTGGGGAGTCTTGTTCCTGAGAAAAAGAAAACGAGGTCAGTTAAGGATAAGTATGAATATTATAAATCGACTAGGTCAATCGGCTTACCTGTTTCAAGGCAATTTCCTGTACTTGGCTAGAGGAAGCAGCCTGGAGTATGCCGTGTGGAGGATCGGCTGAGCTTGTCGATGCGATATCCTCTGTGGCCTCATCGGTGGTTGGCCCTTGGGGTATGATGACCGATGGTATGTCCTATACAGGAGGATTAACTGCTTGCTCAGTTGCATTGACTGATTCTGGCCGGCTTGCAGACGTTGGGGCAGATGTGGGGATCGGCATGGACTTCTGTCGTTTTGGCTGTGCCTCGGCATCTGTTAAGGCTTTGCGCTTTGCTTGGGCCTCAGCAACGGTTGGCTAGGGGGCATCGGCACTTGTTGGTTGTGGAGCTTGAACATCTGGTACGCTTGCCGATGTACCCATTTGTTGCTGCAAAACAAGTGTAAGGTATGATATTTAACAGATAAAATGTAAAATCAAAGGAATACCTCTGAAGGTTTGTCAGAGGTAGTGGTGCTTGATGTCGGAGGAATTGCCGATGACGATCCAGCAGCGGCTCTTACACCCTGATGATTAATGTTAATACAATTTGTGATCGGCATGAGTAGAAATAAACAGGGTTGTTACCTTGAATGCCTTGATCAGGGTTGTAGCAGCAGCCAATGGAGTGGCCCTAGCTGTAGCCAATTTGGACTTGGAAGTGATGGTCTTGGCATGGGTCTTCTGGTGAGTCAAAGCAGCTAAGGTGGGGGCGTTGTAGCCGATCGGTGATATCGAGGAAACAGGCCGAAGATCGAAAGGTTTCCCACTTTTGCTCATAGATGGTGCTGGGTTGTTAACCTGTCACGAGAAAGTTAGTTACCGATATATGAAAGGAAAAAGCAGAAGGGAGTTAAAAGAAACTTACTGCGTCATCGGGAATGGCATATTCAGGGTCGATCATGTGCCGATATGTGTGAGCAGATGTTGCAAACAGTTGTTCCCTCCACTCTCGCCACCATTGCTTATATGATTCGGTGATGAAAGATGCTGGCGTCTAGATGGATATATCGACATCTGTAGTATCGGCATCGGGGGAGAGTCGCACTACCCTGCTCCAATCTGTTCCGCAGGTGATTGTTTCTCTGGGTTTGATCACATCGGCAAAACAAAGTTTGATTGGCAGTTGCCCAAAAGCCAAATGACGGGATACTGCCGATGGATTGTAAAATTCATACGTGATATTGGTGTTTTTCCCGCTACCGAATGTGTTTACTGGGATTGCCCTGGGAGTAATGATGGCCATCATGAGTTCATTATCTTGATTCAGAGTGTCATCGGCAAAGTTGAAAAGAAGGGGGAATCTGTTTTCTTCGTCAATATAAGGTACCCAGGCCCTATGATCACGAGAAAGACCATTGTAGAAGCTTTGGAAGAATCTGCCGATCTGGTCTTCATTGGCCTCTGTTCCAGGGAGGACAATTATGGCTTCACCAAAATTGAGGGGTGAGCGTGTTGCCGATTCCTCATCCCCAAGCACGTGGTCTTCAGCAATTTCTCGTGGGAATTGTTGGGCAAAGAAGTCCCATTGCAGACGTTTGTGCATATGGGCATTCAGCCACATGTTGATAAACCACCACGGGCCTCCTAAGTTGCCGATGGGTTCGCCAAGCAAAAGTTTCTGAGACACTTGATGAAGAAGATGATAAGTGGAGCTCAGAAGGTATCGGCCAAGAGGGAACCTTACACCATTGGCCAAGAGTTCAGCCGCGGGGAGGAAGGCGTTGGTTGGTCCTACTGATCGACCATAGAAGATAAATTTTTCTAACCACATATTCAAGAATGTGGCATGTTCCGTCTGGTTAACTGTCCCGGTCCTCTGGCATTCTTGAATATATCCCGTCCAACCGCCGATGTTGCGGGTATTCACCCTATATTCAGATTTTCTGCCATAGATGGAGCCTTCATCGGCAGTTGAAATGTCCAAGCCAGTGAGCATGTAGACATCGGCAAGTGTGGGAGTAGCTGGGCCATGTCCAAACATAAAAGTGTTTGTTGTGTCTGACCAGAAGTAAGCAGCTGCAATCATCATTGACTCGTTCTTTTGCATATCGGCAATGGATAGCCTAATGCATTGGTCTAGCTTCCGTTCTGCCCAGTGTACTTGCATCGACCTGTTGACCCTCAAGTACCAATCTTTCCACCCTTTGGTGGTTTTGGGCCAAGATCGGAATGTATCTTTCCATAAATTCAGAGAGAAATTTTGGGCTCTAAAAGGGATTCTGTTAACCTCTGCATTAATCAGATCAGTTGGATCTGGGTTGCCCATTGGTCCTAGGCATTGGAAATGCGGCTGATCGGTTGGAATAACTAATTTGTTGCGAAGTTCCTAAGTTTAGAGGATCCGAAGAACAAAGAAAAAGAGAAAAATTACCAACTGTATGAACTCGCAAAGACCAGAGGAATCGAGGTAAAAAGTAATGGAAGTGGAACGAACCGCAGGGACGTCGAAGTTGATTGCCATTATCTTGAGGTAGATGGGGGCACGAGCTGGAGACTCGAGGTTGACGCTGGAGAAAAGTTCTTGTTGGTTGAGGTCGCGCAGTTGTTCGTCGGAGTCGCCGTCGGAAAGAGAGAATGCCAAAGATTGGAGTCTGAGGGTAGAAGACGAGCGTTCCGGAGAAATCTATTTATAAGCCGCTTGGAGTAGGGGTATTCTGGACTTATCTCTATGCCGCGCGCATGTGGGTCGAGGTGGTTCAGATGGATATGGTAACTGTTCGCACGATAATCAAGGGATTGTACAGATGATTTGATGGCAAGTAATCATGACTTGGAAGAGATCTCGGTACAGGATATTTTAATTCTGAAAATGGCGGCATTATTATGTTAGGATCTTGCCGATGGATTATTGTTTCGGTATCTTAACCATACTCAGGGAAAGAGTGGTTGGAAATTGTGCGATATTTACTGAGGTGCATGAATCAGGACTAGATTTGATTAGATTTGATAACAGATCAAGTTTTGGCTTGGAGGATGAGTTACGGTAATTGGGCGAAGGCAAACGTTATCTGGAGTAAATTTCGGAGCATTAATGGTTTTATACTACGAAATTGGGGGGCATGTGTTGACACCATTTTTTGCACGTGTCAAAATGATCAGAGTGGGCTAATCGGCAGGAGGAAAGTTACTGTATACGCTGACAGCCGATGAAAATCAGCTTGTAAAGATGGTTGTCGATGAATGGTGGTGATCGATGGAAAGGTTGATTTAGACTCGGGCGTTGCCGATAAGGTTGGAGATGTTAGTGTCGATGCCGATGAAGGAAGGCTTGAAAACTACTGCCGATGAAACAGGAAGTATGCCGATGGAAAGGAGGTCGGTGAGAATTCCATCGTAATTGAGGCGGACAGGGAAATAGATAGGAGTTGATTTCCTTTTCTATATTTGTTAGAGTATGATTCATGTAAGAGTCACGTGTTTCCTTAGATATGGACTTGGTGTCCTAGTCGTATTTGGTTATGTCTCTTTAGATCAGGGTATAAATATAGATTGAGGGGCAATGTAATATAGATGAATCAATATCAAAACCAATTTTTACTCCTATTTGCATCTACTTACTTTTCGGCGACTTCGTCAATTTGCATATTTTTTCCTTTTTACGAGTTCTCATTGATTCGGCGAGTTGCATCGCTTCAGTGCGACCTTCGGCGATTCTCGAGTTCCACGTGAGTACCTCTTGGCCGTGACTTCCGGGCGTATCACTGTTGTCAGGACCAAAGTGCTCGTATCTTCATCCTTGTCGATTAACAGGTCAAATCGACTGGCACGCTTTGGATATCGATTCGGGTATTAGCCCTTTGTGTTTGCAGATCCACTTTTGCATCAACAGTTACCATCATCGGTGGGGCCAGGCCTAGGCCAAATCACAAGAAAACTAACTGGTCAAATAATACCTTACCCCTAAAATCATGTCACTCCGGATGCCACTAGTGCATATAGGGCTTTGAATTGTACTATATAAGGGCCTTTAATGGAGTGTTAAAGGTCTTGAGGGTACGACAACTCCACTCGTACCCCTGACTTTGTCACCTCCGTCCTCCTAGGTGTATGGCATCTAGTGAGGTCATTGGCACCACTCTCTCACTGCCCTCGCTGTCGTTGCTCTCCTTGTTGGTGTACGCCCCTAGCTCTACATAAGAATGGGATAGTTGAAAACCCTAGTTTGGATTTGGATAATTGATGAAACCTATGTACTAACCTTTCTATCTAACTGTTGTGTGAGATAGGTTGGTACATCCAAGTGTGGAGCATGATGGCACTCAAGAGATGGTGATGATCATATGAAATGATGAGATGGCCACATGTGATGATGATCAAGTGCTCAACTTGGAAAAGAAGAAAGTGAAAAACAAAACCCTATGGAGATCAAGGCAAAGGTATAAATAGGGGTTTTGTTTCGGTGATCAAGACACTATAGAGAGTGTGATCACATTTAGGGTAGATGGTCATACTATTAAGAGGGGATCTCTACTAGACAATTCAGTCATCTAGTGCCACTAGATGTTGGACTTCATGCATTGCATTTAGGCCTAGTGCACTTCAAAGAGTAAGCGAAAAAAATTTATTGAAAACATTTTGAGAAATGCTGACTTGACTCTAACAAGTTTTGAGACCAAGTGGTGGTGTCTGGGTGGCACTACCACCCCTTATCCGGTGCACCGCCACCCCTATGGCAGTGCCCACCTGGACTTGACCGAGGATGGCTGCTGTGGGGTAGTCACCGGACATGGCTGTGTGCATCGCCACTGGCACGGCGGTGCACTGCCAGGGGCTGTCCGGTGCTACCGCCTCATTTCACACGAGGCTAGTGATTTGGGCTTGAATGCAGGGGGTTACCACCATGGTGACGGCGGTGCACCACCCTATTTCACCCGAGAGTAGCGAAAACAAGTTTTAGGCCCGAGGGTGCACTGCCCTGGTCATTGCCATGGGGACGGCGGTGCACCGCCCTAATTTTCTAGAGACTTTGTTTTTAGGGGCTCGACTGGGATGGCACTAGGTGGAAGCTTTGGGCTGGTTGTGATCTTCTTACTCTTGGTGTTTGTTGATACCTAGTCAGCTCGGTGATTGGAAGATCATTGAGCGAAGTTGGTGATTGTCTCCGGCCTCGATCGGTTGCTTATCAGGGGTTCTTGACCTTTCCCCGGTGGAGAGCCAAAAGGTACTCTATTGGATTGCTTGTGTCATTGAGCTACCTCACTTGTGGGTAGGTTCTTGCGGCTCCAAGTGTTGGCTAGGTGTGTGATACCTATTAGACGCCGAACCACCAAGTGTTGGTCGACACAACGGGGACTAGCGTGCCAGCAAGCACAAGAACCTCGGGAGAAAATTGGTGTCACTTGTCTCTTGGATTTCTCCTGGTGATTGATTGGTATTCATATTGTGATTGGTTCATTCCTCGATACAGCGATATAATCACCCTACTCACTTCTTTACATTCTTGCAAACTAGTTGTGTAGCAAGCTCTTTAGTGTAGCTAGTTTTGAGAGCTTGCTTGCTAGTTTAGTTTCACCTAGTGGAGCTCTTTAGTGTAGCTTGTTTGAGAGCTCTTAGTGAGTAGTGACTTAGCCTCTTGTGTGCCTAGTGATCATAGCAGCTAGAATTGTTGGGTAGGTGGCTTGCAACTCTTGTAGAGCTAGAGCAAAATTGTATTTCGCCATTTAGGTTACTAATTTTGTGCTCTAGTGATTTTGTAGAGATTTTATTAGGGTATTCACCCCTTGTCAGTGTTTCGAATCATCGGCTAGTAAATTTCAAGTTTGCGCGTCTGACCTAGATGGTTGTGCTCAGAGGACACAGGATTTATACTGGTTCAGGCAGAACGTCCCTACGTCCAGTCTATTGCTGCTCATGTTACCAGCACTTGGTTTATAGTAGGGGTTACAAACAAGCAAGAGAGGGCGAGGGTCCCAAGTCTCTGGTGAAAAGAGTGAGTCTGGTTGAGCTTTCTGTCTACTATCGAGCGCCTAAGCCTTCCGCCGCTCAGATGTGTTAGATGTGTCTTCGAATGGCCCCCACGTGGGGTGCCCTGCTTCCCCCTTTTATAGATGAAGGGGGAGATGCAGGTTACATCCGAGAGAGAGAGAGAGAGAGAGCAGAGGAAGGCTGCCAGGATTGCAACATCTTCTATCTCCTTTATGTGGGTCCCGCTGGCCCTGTAGATGATGATGGGGACGTCTCCTCATCACGGCCCTGTTCATCACTGGCGCCGTACACGGGCGTCGTCAGCCGGTCGTGGCGCTCCATCCCATCCTAGCGGACGGTATGGCTCGCTGACGCCTCCACTGGAGGCCGTATGGGGAGTAGGTAGCGCAGCACCAGCACGCCCAATGCTGATGGCAATGTGTATCCTCAGACGTGGCCTATCATGGCCGCTGGTCACATCAAGACACGCCTGCTCCCCTTCTAGCATTAGAAGTTTGACCCCGGACTCATATGTTTGGACCCATAGTGGTTGGGGGTGGTACGGACCTCCATCAGGAGAGGGGGAGCCCGCGCCCTTAGGGTCGGACAAGGCGAAGCCCGCGCCCTCGGGGTTGGCGAGGCGGAGCCCGCGCTCTCGAGATCGGGCGAGGCAGAGTCCGCGCCCTCAGGGTCGGATGTGATAGGGCTCTCACCCTAGGGGTCGGGCGTAACGGGGCTCTCGCTCGAGGGGTCGAGCGAGACGGAGCCCGTGCCCTTGGGGTCGGGTGACCCGGATCCTATATCCTTGAGGTCAGGCAAGACGGAGCCCATGCCCACGGGGCCAGGTGAGACCAAGATACGCTCTTGACCATCCGAGGGTGTTTGCGATTGCGGCCATTAGCTTCCTTCTTCCATGTATCCCTGATATCGATACCGAACTATAGCCCCCGAGCCTACAGAGGAGTAGGATACTCCTTCGAAGGCTTTTTCAGATGGATTCTGGGGATCTTGATCTCCCTTTATGGCCCGCGGGACATCTTGGTATGGTTGAGATTCCTTTCCATCGTGTTTGGACTCCACAGGAGCATGGAGCTACGTGATTTGGGGGATCAGAGAACATCTCTTTTGATTCTGATTCCTCCCTAGGATTTGACTGATCCGCCATTATTATGTGACCGCGTATTCGGTCTCCTTGCAAGTCCAACCCTTGAGCCCCCATGCACAGCAAGGGTCTGGTCGAGGGGTTAGCGCATCTTGAGGTCGTCCTCCCTCAAGCGTTTTTTCGATAAAACGGAGGGGCTGAGCCGTGCCACGTTTTCCTCGATGGGCGAACTATGGTGCTCGGTGAGTTGTTAATGGGCAAGTTCAAGTGGGGCCCTGGCTTCCCATTCGTGGGGTTCGGCATGGGTCAGCTAGTGACTAACTCTAGGTTCCTAACGACCAGTCCATATAGTTCTTGGGTCCGTTCAACCGGTCCCGAGGGCTCGTTGTCTTTCTTTGAGGAAAAACCATGGACCGTTGAAAGCTCTAGTTTAGTTTTGGTGAATTCAGGAAACCCTAAGTGCTAACCTAATTTATCAAAGTGATTATGAGATAGGTAGCACATTCCAAGTGGTGAAACAAATGAAGATCATGACATGATGATGGTGATGACATGGTGATGATCGAGTGCTTGGACTTGAAAAGAAGAAAGAGAAAAACAAAAGGCTCAAGGCAAAGGTATAAGTGGTAGGAGCCATTTTGTTTCGGTGAGCAAGACACTTAGCGAGTGTGATCACATTTAGGTTCGATAGCCATACTATTAAGAGGGGTGAAACTCGTATCAAAATACGGTTATCAAAGTGCCACTAGATGCTCTAACTCATTGCATATGAATTTAGGATCTAGTGGAGTGCTAACACCCTTGAAAATATTGGTGAAAATATGCTAACACACATATGCACAAGGTGATACATAGGGTGGTTGGCACATTTGAGCAAGGGTAAGTAACTTCACCGGCGGAGTGTCCGATGGTGCCACCGGTGCCCTATACAAAAAAGATAGGATTTCACAGAGTGCACCGGACGCTAGTCTCAACTGGACCGGAGCGTCCGGTTATTGGAAGCTGTGAAGACACTGGCGTCAATCTTTGACCGGATGCTGGGTCACTTCGTGACCAGATGCTGGTTGGGTGCGTCTGGTCCCGCTAATGTGGAAACACACAGTGGAGACAATGTGTGATCGGACGTTGGGCGAGTCCGATCGTGAATTTCCACCTCTGGAACCTTACTGGAAACGACCAGATGCTGGGGTCTTGTGACCGGTCACTTTGAGCAGCGCGTTCGGTCACAACTTATATGTACTGATGACCGTTGAGATCGGGCGATCAGCATTTGAAGCAGGGGACATGTGGCGTGCATTGCACGATCGGACGCTGGGGCCCTGCGTCTGGTCGATCTGACCGAAGCGTCCGGTCACCCCGAGCAGTGCCCAGTGAAGGGGTACAACAACTCTATTTCATGGGGGCTTCTATTTAAGCCCCATTGCTGGCTCTAGCTCACTCTCTTGGCCATTTGCATTGACATAGCAACCTTGTAAGCTTAGCCAAAGCCCTCCCACCCATCTCCATCATAGATTCAACATCTTTGTGAGATTGTGAGTGAATCCAAGTGCATTGCTTGAGTGTTTGCATCTAGAGGCACTTGGTGTTCGTGTTTCGCTGTGGGATTCACTTGTTACTCTTGGTGGTTGCCGCCACCTAGATGGCTTGGAGCAGCGAGGATCGTCGAGCGGAGGTTGGTGATTGTCTCCGGCTCCGATCATGGTGATTGTGAGGGGTTCTTGACCTTTCCCCGGCGAAGAGCCAAAAGGTACTCTAGTGAATTGCTCATGGCTTGTGTGATCCTCATCTTGTGTTGGTTGTGCAGCACCCTATTGAGGGTTTGGTGTGTGATGCCAATTAGCGCATGAACCTCCAAGTGAGTGAATCACCACAACGAGGACTAGCTTGCCGGCAAGCAAGTGAACCTCGGTAAAAATCATTGTGTCATCATTTGATTCCGAGGTGATTGGTCTTCATTGGTATTCATCCTTGTGATTGATTGGTTCACTCCTCAACACGGCGGTATAACTATCTTGCTCTCTCTCTCTTTACAATACCACAAACTAGTTGTCTAGCTCTTTAGTGTAGCTAGTTGTGAGAGCTTGTTAGTTTGGTTAGTGTGGCTCTTTAGTTAGCATTTGAGCGCGCTCTAACTTAGTGTAGTGACATAGCTATTGTGTGGATAGAAACTATATAATCTAGAATTGTGATAGGTGGCTTGCAATTTTAGTAGGCTAGCACAACACTTGCTTCACCTCATAATTGTCTAACCGGTTTGTTAAGTGTTGTTGTAGAAATTTTTAATAGGCTATTCACCCCGCTCTAGCCATTAGGACCTTTCAACCGTGCTCTGTCAAGACTCAAACATGGTCTAGAATGTTCGTGGCTCTCGTGTGCCCGGGTACTGGCCGCTAACGGTCCCATCCTGTTCCATCCCTCGCTCTAAAGGTGCCCCAGAGCAGTTATGAACCCATCAGTGGGCCAACCTTTGAACTCCTAGGCCTTAATGGGCCTTGGGAGCGTTTTTAGCTCCGTATCCCTATTTACCTGTAGCGGTTTTCAGCCCATCGAGGGGGCGAACCGCTGTCTGGTGCGCCCTTCGAGGAGCATCAAGGGGTGGCATGTGCACGATTCCCGGAGGGGCGAAGTGATAGGGCATGCCGGGTGCGTCGATCTAGGCAGATGGTTCACCTCCTGTCTCACCCTGCCTTATAAATAGCGGGCTCCTCCTCCATGTTTTGGTGTGCCAAACTGCAATCTCACCATCCCCTCCTTTCCACCGCCATCGTTCGGATCTGCTGCCTCTGCTAGTCCACCTCTAGCGCCCCAGATCCATAGCTTTCGCTTCTCCGTCATTGCCAAAAAGTCCTCGCTCCTTCGTCTTCGTTTTCCATGGAGTCGTGGTACCACTCCGATGTCACCCACGCACACATGGAAGGCCTCATCAAGCACGGTCTTCTTCATGGGAGGACTAACGCGATGGAGTGGCTGGTTCCCGGCCACGAGGAGGTGCTGATGTCGCCCGATGATTACATCATCTCCTTCCCACCCTTCCACGAGCGCGGGCTCACGATCCCCCCTCATCCATTCTTCCGGGGGCTACTGCACCACTACCAGGTTGAGCTACAGCACCTCAATCCCAATGGGATCTAGCACATCGTGGTCTTCATCGTGATGTGTGAGGGGTACCTGGGGATCGAGCCCCACTTCGAGTTATGGAGGTACTTCTTCGCCATCTCCCTGTATAGGAAGAAGGACAGAGGCGGGGAGATCTTGATGCCAATGGGATGCGTGGGCATCCACCTCTAGGGACAGTGGGTGGCCGAGTACATGCCCTGCCAGTTGTCCAAATCCAAAAAGGGGTGGCACGCATAGTGGTTCTACTTGAAGAACGACCCCGCCGCCCCCTTGTCGGACATCACCGGGCGCTTGATCAAGGAGGCGCCACTGACGTGGATGTGGGGGCCAACCGATAAGGAGAAGAGGAGGATGCACGACATCCTCGAGGCCGTCGTGTTGCTAAGGAGTCGTGGCCTTCGTGGGGCCGGCGTCATTGGAGCGTATCACGCGAGGAGGGTGGCGCCGCTGGTGGCACACACCTCCCATTGTTTGAGATGGTGCCTATCGTGGAACTCGGCGAGACGGTGCTTGCTCAGGGCCCGCTTCGCAATAACGAGATTGTGCAACGCGTCAAAGAGGCGACGGACAAGTCTGGCGCCGTGTTCCTGATCTCGGGACATCCCATGATGCGGCCGGAGCCGGGCTTCATCGAGTTGCCAACGGATTTGAGCTTTTAGCCTCTATCTCACTGCTGCCAGAGCATGTGGCCATGAGGGGTGGCAAACCATGCCATAGATGAGTGGAGGAAGAAGGAGAAGGATGACAAGGAGAATAAACGATGGGCGAGGGAGCGGGCGAAGCTGTAGTGGGGGAAGCGGCGCTAAGGCTCGTCGGAGGAGGAAGATGAGGAGGAAAAAGAAGAGGAGGGGGCGATGACTCTGGGTCACCCATCCCGTGGGATGATCTGGCCATTAGCAACGAGGACCCACCTTTGCCATAGGCGGGGCCCTTCCCGTGGCATCTCCTAGAGCAAGATGGGGAGGACTCACCCCCGGAGACGTCGGAGCGAGTTGCACCCTTAATAAAACGTCAGCGCCCGATGGCATCAAGGTTAGTTGAGAGTTTTTTCGTTCTTTTTTGACAATTTTTTCGCTGCAAACTAACCGCCGTGCCTTCTGCAGCGTTGGGGTGCGGGACCCTCCTGAAGCTGGCGTCGAAGAAGACTCTCGCCCTTCGGCGGGTGTGCCAAGACCCGTCTGCGCCATGCTGGAGGCTGGTGGGAGCATGGCTAGGGCAACCACAGGGTCGACCGGGGAGGCGCAACCGTCGGCCGCATCTACGGGAGGGCAGGCAGCGGAAAGCGTGTCCAGGGCACCCGTGGCAGGCGCGACGTGGCCAGGCATGGCCACGACACCACAGGCGGAGATGACGTGGCATGAGCCATCATCCGCGCTGGCGGGCACGTCGGTGACGGGGCAACTGGGGCTGTCGTGCGGGCAGACGATGGCACCCGTGGTGGAACAGACAGAGGAGGCCGCGCCTGGTGCACCCTCGGCAGGTGCGACGATAGGGCAGGCTTCCTCGTCCAGGTCACCCGCCCCCTCTACCACTGGGGGGGCTTGCTCTAGAGGAGTTATGGTTGTGATAGGGGCCGGTGCTGCCTAGGGTCGGCGCGGAGGCATCTTGCCCTCTGGTCCGGGTTGGCGGTGACCCTCACACCTGTAGAGGACCCCATATCAAGTAGGCCGACCGTCAGGACCCAGGGGCGATGCTCTTCACTCTCAACGATGTCACGAAGAAGAGGGAGTGGGAGAGCATCCACGTGGAGGTGGGGGTCGCGGTCCATGCCCTGACCACCGCGCTGAGTTCACTGCAAGATGTCATCGCTCCGGTTGGCCAGATATAGTGCATCAGCATTTTTGACCTTCAGCTTCCCTTTTCTTTCCTTTTAACTCATACCCTTTTCGCAGGTTCTCATGGACCGCAGCCAGGAGAAGTCTACATTCCTTCATTGTGAGAAGGGCATTTTGGATCGCCTCATGGCGGAGGAGCAGCGGCGAGCCACGAGGGAGTGGCTATGTGAGGAACTAGCCGCCCAGCTCGCTGCCGCTCGTCAAGAAGTGGCCGAACTTGCCCCCATTCGCCAGGAGTTGGGGAGAAGTATGCGGAGGCTCATGACAATGCTCGTGAAGCTGGGGAGAAGTTCCTAGACCTAATCGAGAGTATGCGCAAGGAGGCCACGGAGATTGAGCGGCTACAGAAGAAGCATGATGACGCCTAGTAGCGGATTGACTTCCTAGAGGGCGAGCTCTAAGGGGAGAAGGATCTGAAGGCCGTGGTAGAGGCGGTGACCACCAGACTCGCCATGGAGGCCAGCCAGCGCTAGGAGCAGGCCTAGAACTTGGAGGCTGAGGTGGCCCGGCAGCGTGATGAGGCGCGCAAGGTCTAGGCGGATGTGGACGGTAAGCCCCTGGTCTTCCTTTGTTGTCCTTCTCTCTAGGATCCACGGCACGCTTTTTGACATGGCTGGTGCGTGTTTTGGGTAGGTCTTGATCACAGGCTCAGGGCGGAGGTGACAAAGAGCCACAGCCTAGAGAAGGAGCTCAGCGAGGTGAAAGCCACCCTCCTAAAGGAGAGTGATGAGCACAACACCCTACACATCGCCGTCCAGCTAGTCTGCGATGACCTTGAGCTAGCCCCGATGCAGGAGACGAGCTCGCTCGCTATAACCCCCTAGTGTTAAGCATTGCATTTGGCACTTGCATTTCATGAGCACAAGCATCATCCAAGCATTCATGAGCATGAGCATATTGAATTTCAACTTATTCTTTACATATTATCACATGTGATGTTGATTATATACATGCATATGGTTGTGATCATGTGTGACCAATGCAAGAGATGGTTGTGAGGTCACAAAAACACCTTAGACATGTCTAGGATGGTAAAAGGAACAATGTTTGTATTCATGATATGGGCCAATTTTGCTTCTAAGTCCTAGTTTACTCAAAATGTTATTTTTCATGATCCTACTTTGACCAAAGTTGAACTATAGCACAGAGTGCTTGCATGGCAGTGCACCCTTAATAAAAGTTGTAGCTTATCTTATGAGGAACAAACTTTATTGAAGTGTCATGAGCTAATTCAGTGCCTAACATGGTCAAATAGGGCTCACAAGAATCAACAAAATGCTATTTCTAGACTTAGAAATTTTGCTAAGTCCAAAATGCTGATTTCATTTTAAAGTGCACCAATTTGGAGCTTTGTAACTTGCTAACCATGACGAATTAGATGTTACTTCCTAAAACAAAGTTGGTGATCTCACATAGCTCTACAACTTTCACTAATACAGTTTCCACTGATTCCCCACGGATTAGGAGTTATGGTGGAGAGAAAATCGAGTCTCAGACGGTTTCATCCAAACTGAAACCGGCCTTGCTGTGCGCGTCGTGGTTGACCAGCGCAGGCCGCGCATGCCACGTGCTGGACGTACGCCGGCGGCGGCCCACCCTACCATGCCACAAAGGCAAGCACTCGGTCGCCCTCGCTCTCACGCGCTCATTCACTCTCTCGTCCTCTAAATCTCGCTCGTGCGCGGCTCCAGAGCGGAGCAAAGTGCAGCGCCACCGCTGTCACGTCGTCGGCGGCCAAGCGTGTCACCACCACCGCACCATCACCCAATCCACCTCGTGCGTAGCTCTGCCATGAGCCGCTCCACCTTCCCGAGCAGCTGGCGCCACTAGACGAGCACCGGTAAGGCAACATTGTCATGCCGCCGTCGCTGCAATGGCCGTGGTGCGCCGCCGAGCACGAGCACACCCATGGCTAGCCACAACCTGTGCATCTCTGCTCTCTCTCCCTCCCTCATTCGGTCTTCGCCGTAGATCCTAGAAGCTAGAGCCACCATCCATTTAACCGCTACCGCTTCATCGGTGACGGAACACACATCCGCACCGTGTGCGCCCGCCATGGCCGCAAGCACGTGCTTGCCATGGCCAACCCCAACCGGTCACCTTTAGTCCCCTATGGTGCCTGTTACCAAGTCACCTTGAGCTCTAGATCCATAGCCTATGATGGAGGTAGGTCGCCGATAGCCCCTCGTCGGAACGGTAAGCGCCGCCGCCGTGCACCGGGCGCCACCCAGCTCTGCGCACGCGGTCGGACCTCACCGCCGCTCCATCATGGCATAGACCTAACTCGAGAGCTCTGTCAGAGTCCGTGGAAGTCGTAGCCATGCTTACCTAGCTATGTCATCGCCGGAGACGGCGAGTCCACCACCACGTGTCGCCGCCGAGCCACCATGATCGCCGACGAGATAGCTCCGGTGAACCGTTGAGCCAACCAAGCACACCAGTCGACGCGGGATGTCGAGTAGGTCACGATGGTGAAGATGCTACCATCGGCGAGCTTCGGCCGGTCAGCGCCGTCCTCTGCTCCTGTGTTGCTGACGGGTGGGACCCGTTGACCTACGGGCCCCGCTGTTAGTCACAGTGGGACCCGTTGACCTACGGGCACCTAGCAGCTGAGCTCGATTTGAAATTCAATTTTCTTTATTTATTATTCAAGATTTTGTAGCAAACTTCAAAAATTCATATCTAGAGCTAGGAGTGATCCAAATTTTGATGGATTCTTTATAAAGTATACTATTTGATAAAAATATGAAACCTACTGTTTGTGATATTTTTCTTAGGGAATTAAATTGAGCTAGATAAGTGCTTTTAAATTTGTTTCCTTGTAAAATGCATATCTTGAGTTAGGGAAGTGCAAAAATTGTTATTCCAATTTTACTGGTCTTGTGTTGACATGCTCTAGCTAGGAAAAATGGTAAACCTACAATAGGTATACTTAGAATATGGTCTTCCTATTTAACCTTGATTAATTGCTAGTTTCTAGTGAAAATAAATGGGGTAAAAATACAAAACTTATGATCATGCAAATTTTTACATAGTGTTATGGTGCTAGGATGAAAGTAAGAAAAATATAAAATCTGTTGTTTGACACTTTTCACTAGACTAAACTATTTTTGCTAAAATAAGCCTATGCAACTTGTCATTTTTGTAGAGATGGCTATACCTATTCAAATGACATAAAATTTGTACAGTAGACTTTTAGAGACATATATAGGCTACTATAATTGTCTTAGAATTTACTATATACTTTTAATATATGTTCCTTATTTCACCTTAGTGTCCAAATAAATTAATAAAGGCATTTAAATAATTTATTTGGCCATGACCATTCTATTTTCTAAAGTATATATAATGTCTATGAACTGTTGGTACCATTGGTTGTGCCCAGATTTAATTGCTTGTATGCAGTGAAATATTAATTGCTCTATAATTCAATTATAGTGACTATTTTGGACAGTTTCTATTGTTAAGTAAATTGCATGGTTAAAATTATGTTTGCTGTGAATCTTGTCAATAACAAAGTTGTAGATAACTTACTTATCTTGCTTGTGTAAAATTTTCATGGCAATAGGCTAAATGGTTTGAGAGTTATAGCTGTTGGAAGTGGGTCTCCAGAAATGCTTATTCTCTAGAATTTTTGGACAGATCTGGGAAATTGCTTTATTTGACCTTGATAGCCGCTGAATCATCTTGATATGACTATAAGAAAGTTGTAGATAGTTTTATAAGCATTCCAGAAAGTCCAAGATCATAGTATTTGGTTGAGTAGAACTACAGATATCGCCAAAATAAGTAGCTGTTGTTTAAAGTCTAGGAAATGACTAAGTCAAATTATAATTATTTGTCTTATATAATGCTTGTGTAGATGCTTAGGCTAATTGAGATTAGTTGTTAGTTGTAGGTTCTAAGCCTCCTACTGATGATGAACAACTTTACCTTAGGTTACTAAAACTTGGTGAGTGTATGTTTATTGTACTATAGAAGAGATATGCACCTACTCAGTAAAGATCAACTAGAAGAAAGTTATTCATCTACTTGGTCAACGAATGTTAAACTTATCATACATCTTGCGGATAACCATACTCATGCATATCCACTTCATCATGTCATCTCATCTCTTATGCATTTATGATACTTATTTGTGCATATGCATGCAATAGGTTCCCTGCAAGGAGTGACGCTACTCGAGTTCGAACCCGAGCGTCAGGAGGAGCAGCAGGCAGCCCAGGAGCAGGAGGTTCAGGTGGAAGGAGGAGTCAACGTGGAAGATCTTCCTGAGTGTCCTGATCACCAATCTTCCTCGTTTCTGAAAGGCAAGCCCCAGAACATTCTTAGCCTCCTATGTTTTCTAAATATCAACTTGAGTTCTTTTATGTTGATGCATTAAGTACTAAGGGTTGATTGGAACCACTTGCTGCATATACTTTCCTTGTCTAGACAAATATATCTTGAATCCTTTGTAGGTCTACGATCGAATATATGCTTAGCCATGTTTAGTCCGGTAGAAGTTGGGTGATTTCCTATCACCTGTAAGATATAGGTAGATATCTGATCACGGTTGACTATAATTGCTACTGTGGAAATAACCATGTGTTGATGAATAAAAGAAGACTGGACCGGATTGTGATAGAGAAGTAACAAGGCATGGAGGTCTTGGTGCCTATTTATCCCCATCTGTGTTAGTTAAGGACAGATTCGTTGTACGTCCTCATGTCATGTTGAACGCATGCCTAGCACTTAGTTGGTCGGATAAGCCGTTCTGACCGCGAAGCCGAGTAGCTCAACTCAGGCCGGAACCCGATAAGTGAAAGTGCGCACACTGGAGGAAGTAAGGGTGTGCGAGGAGCCAGTGGCGTGAGTCTAAGGGTAGGCCGGGCCTAAACTTCCTGGCATACTAGTAGTATCCCTGAGGGTGTGGCGCTGATGAGACCCGTGGTACCTGAGTTGTACCAAAGGCAATGTTTTCTTAAACGGTAAACAGTCTTTACACGGTCGCCCTTCATTTAACGTTTAGGCTGTTTACACGGTGTTTAAACGAAGTTAAACGGTCTAAACAGTTTTATACTTTAAAAAAAATACATATAATTATATATGTGCATGTAAAAAATCAAGTATTCTAGCATTTATACATATTTATCCGAGTAAAAATCAATTATTTTGGTATGTATATATATTTATGCATGTGAAAAGAACCAAATATAGATATTTATGCATGTAACATATCAACTATATACATTTATAAATATAATAAACTTAAGTATACAAATTTATCTATACAAACTGAACTAGATTTATCTCGTGTTCGCCTAAACAGCTGTTCAAACAGCTATTTAGCCCGTTTAATGATGTTTATCTTCGTTCCGTTTAGGCTGTTTAGACCGTTTTTTCCTGTTTTTTTACCGTTTAAACGGTCAACCGTTTAATTTCCATTTACCCTCTAAATAAAACAGTTTACCACCATTTACCGTTTACTGGCCGTTTAATCCGTTTAGGCGAACACTGACCAAAGATGACCCACCGCGACCTCGATGGGGGAAGTATGGGTTTGTGTTAGGAATAACTTCCCAGCTGGTTGGAATCGATTCGAGTCGCCGTCTCTCCCGGATAGTGAGAACTTGACTGAGCAGTGGCAACGCAGCATTAATCGATGGAACTTGATGGTTATGATGATGCTCTAATTAATACACTAGATATGGTTACTAATACTTGTTAGCTTAATCACGTGATTGCTCTAGTATAGGAGCTAATCTAGAGATGCTTAATTGAATAGGTATTCAATTTGATGCTAAAGATATTAAATCTTCAAGTTATGTTACTTAAGCTTTATGCAAAATATTGTCAAGCTAACTCCACCGATAAAGCCTTGCATACTCCTTGGTATGATATTATTTCTGGTTTACGAGCTGAGTACATTCTCGTACTCAGGGTTTATTCCCTCTTGTTGCAGATGCTATGATATATCATGGGTACTGTAAGAACTGCCTTCATCCTGCCGTGGATGAGGACTAAATCATGGGGCATGGTACTCCTAAGTTATCCTCTCTGTTATGCTTTTTGCTGGAAATGACCGTGGTACTGACATGTATTTGAACTAAGTGTGATGTTGATGTCAAACTACTTTGCTTCCGCTATTTGAACTTGGTTTGTAATAACTATGTGAACTCCGATGTATGTGAGATACTTGTGAACCATTTGTGAACTATGATGTAACATATGACTTGTTATGTTAAATCATGTACGATCTTGGCTCGTATGTTGGTTGATTTGAGATACTTTGTGATTTCATTGGACTACCGGGTTTATATGGGCTCAAGTATGATAGTTTGATCACTTCGGTGATTGCTATTGTACTTGTGCTCTTATAAATTGGACGGTTCTGTTACACTCGTGGTCCGCGCGTCCGGAATACGGATCAGGCGTGCGAGATGGCGAGGGACGCACTCCGCTTCGGCGTTCATCGGTCGTTCGCGATCGCTCGTTCTCACTATGAGAACATCGATCTAGAGACGATGAGCCAGGGCTTCGCGCCCGGTTACTCTGACGCCAAGCTAGAGGACATCGAGAAGAAGGTGGCCCCTCTGGTGCATGACTTATCTGCCAAGATAGATGATGAGATCATCCTCCTGAAAAATTAGTTAGTTAGGATAAATAGTGACCTTGTAATAAACGGACATATTTTAATTTCTGCTATGGTTGAACAATCTTTTGGTTCTTCGTCCTTTTTTATAAAAGGTTAATGTGTTTCGACCCTTTCCGTGGTTAAGGCTATAAAGCTTGAGATGCGGACGAAACAACTCTGATCACGCTGGTGAGCAAAAATATCGTAGCCGCTGGGGCATATGTTTCTTGCAGTCCGACCAGTTTTACTCAGGGTTTGTTTCTGCAGCCCTTACTTTGAAATCTTAACATGTCGGCCCTCGAGTGATGTCTCTGAGTAGATATACTGTTATCAGCCCTCGAGTGATGTCCAACCCCCATTGCCGTGTCGGGTGTCACTAAAGATAGAGGGAACGATAGCGAAACCGATAAGAGAAAACGTTTTCGTATTTCAGAAATATCATTCTTAAGCATATGCATAGGCTAGGGGTAAAAGCGACGTAGCTGTTCGATGTTCCATGCGTTGGCGAAGACCTTGTCGTCGATGGTCTTGAGCTTATAGGTGCCTGGTCGGAGCACCTCCGCGACGGAGTGCGGTCCCTCCCACGGCGGGGAGAGCTTGTGACCATTTTTGTTGCTCTGGACGAGGCGGAGCACCAGGTCCCCGACGTTGAAGGCCCGACTCTGCACCCGACGGCTGTGGTACCGGTGCAGCGCCTGCTGGTACTTGGCCGATCGGAGGAGGGCAACGTCGCGCGCCTCGTCGAGCTGATCCATGGCGTCCTCGAAGGATGCCTCGGCTCCCTGCTCATTGTACGCTCTGACCCTCGGCGCCCCATAGTCGAGGTCGGTCGGGAGGATAGCCTCGGAACCGTAGACCATGAAGAAGGGTGTGTAGCCGGTGGCCCGGCTAGGGGTTGTCCTCAAGCTCCAGAGCACCGCGGGAAGCTCCGCGACCCAACGCCCACCAAACTTGTTCAACCGGTTGAAAATCCTAGGCTTGAGACCTTGTATGACCATGCCATTCACGCGCTCGACCTGCCCGTTCATGCGGGGGTGTGCCACGGCGGCCCAATCAACTACCTGGTAGGCAGGTGGTTGCGGTAAGGGCCGCATCAGTCATTTGACAGGGCTAGGGTCGATGAGGGCAGTTGCGAGCGCATCGGACAGGGGTGGCAGTTGATAGGACGATAGGGATGAGGGCATGGTGGACGTGGCTAGGGCCAAGGCGGTAGCGGATGGTGCGACTAGGGTCAAGGGCGGTGGTGGACGGGTTGGCATCGCTGTGTGGAACAAGGAAGAAGCTACTGAGAGTGATTATCCTCACTTGATGATGTCTAACGGATAACAAACGGTGATGGCTTCTCTCTGTCATCGTCCCTCAAACCAAACATGGAACAAGAATAATCTCATCTTCTCAACTAAACACAAAGATTAGGATTAACGCAACACTAAAGTCGATGACTTTACACAGATATGACGTCATGTCTTGGTAATGGAACGACGGGTGGCGGGTCGTCAGAATATTAGATGGAATGGAGCTTTGAGGCACTGATCTTGGCGTCTTGCTATGTGCATGCTGATTTTTCCCCTTTTTTATACTCCCTGTCTAAATTATAATTCGTTCTCGCTATACACTTAGATATATACTATATAAAAAATGTGTATCTAGAAAAACAAACTTATTATTTGAAACGGAGGAAGTAGTTGTGTATTTCAACTTGTTGCAAAGGCAGAAACCTTATTTTTCATAAAGCTTTCTTCATTAAAAAAGTTATTTTGATATTATTACAGCAGTTGCCGAGAACAACTAGTTTTCAAAACTTCAAATCTGAATAAGGCAAGGTCCCAAAATCCTAGTCGGTTTCCAGTCAATTCAAATTCAGTTTTTTCACCTCTCAGTTTATCAAAAGTTTTAGCTAAATCAGTGAAAAGAAGCAGCAAAAAACGATTGTCAGATACTCAGTTGGGTAGGTAGCTAATATATAGCGGGTTACTATGATGTACAGTAGGATTTATTTCTCTTGCAAGGAGAATCACAGTATTTTTGTGCTACCAAATTAACCTCCACATCAATCCGATACTACTGCAATATGTATTGCACATTCACAGCTGTCTGTATCATCGGAACCGGAAAGATCACTAGGCAGCCTGCAAAATCTCTGCATGCTTCGTCACCTTGCACACGCACTCCAGAACTTCCGTGGGGCTAACATTTCCGACAACGGTCAGCCTCTTGCTCTCCAGCTCCACTCTGAAGGATACGACCCCTACACATGACACAGCCCAGTAGCAAAGAGAATTCATCAGAATGCTTATTCTTGCATCGTTAATGTACATATACAAGGACTGAGGACGAACACGAGCAGTTGAACAGTGATATGCTCATCGCCTACCTTGCAGCTTGGAGACTTGCTTCTCGACCTTCCTTGCGCAGCCACGGCAGTGCATGGACACCTTCAGTGCTACGGTCTGGATAGTTCAAGAAGCAGCAGTGTACTTTATCACGTGGGAGAAGAGTGAGATAGACAACGCCAGATATACCACAAGATGACTCGAGTTTCCAAAGTTACCTTTGGTTCTATATGGACAGCTAACGCCTTGGACGTGCCAGCAAAATCCGTGACCGGCACGATCTGATCCAAGTGGCTCCTCAGCAAGCCATTCCTCTCGCTGCGGTCGTCTTCGTCCTTCAAACCACCTGCAGAGGATCGCTGGAACCAGCGTGAAACTCTCTCGAAACCCCTTGCGGCCATGAGATGGATCTCCTTCCCGGGCTGGAAGCCTGAAAACGCAAACAGTTTGATCAGAGCCATCACAACAAGATCCACTCGTGTATATATATAGATATAGATATTCAGAGTCAACCTGCATACATATTCACACAGCCAATAGCCGGCAACCCTTCTTCGTTGTTGTAGTGCTGTGACAGTGTTCTAGATGCGATTGCAGCCTTGAGGAGATACTCACTCGTGTTAACATGTCCGGGCCTCCGGGGGGTCAACCACCGGAGAAAACAGAAGTCATTAGAAAGCTCAACGGCAGATCCATCCGCCCAACCACCTGGGTCGGTATTGGGTGACCTATGGAACAATTCATGTTCATATTCGGCAAGAAAGTTGGCACCAGCACGATAGAAACAGATGAGC
This sequence comes from Miscanthus lutarioriparius, assembly GCA_904845875.1. Lineage (NCBI taxonomy): Eukaryota > Viridiplantae > Streptophyta > Magnoliopsida > Poales > Poaceae > Miscanthus > Miscanthus lutarioriparius. Next base: position 47,601,217 of record CAJGYO010000006.1, read on the forward strand.
TACACCAGCGCGATACAAACAGATGAGCTAGCAAGCATCACGAGGGGGCCTCTCTACACAACCGCCACGAACAATTACCGCAAAGCTGGTCACAAAGAACTTGATACAATACTAGTACACATCGTACCCGTCGTGAACTCGTGATACATCGCCTAAAATGTATCGATGCTGCCACGGCAACTCCTATCAATCGTAGGCAGGAGGAAACAACGAAGCCTTCTAACAAATTATACCACGTCGAATGTTTTGATTCAAACTTTGCTCATTTCTAGCTTCAGTAAGATGGCATGCGGTTCATTCCCCAATTACAGAATAGAACACTGTTCTTTGGAACTTTTACCATGAAATAGAAATTTCCATCACCCGGGGTAAAAAAGACGGGCGGATTCCTATTGTTGGATTTTCAAGCAGGTAACCGAAAAATCCATGTTGGACAGTTGGACACGCTCATTCAAGCTGAAAATAGTCACAAACCGCACCCACATTTCAACGGATTCCAAACGATACAAGCTTGGTCTTAAGCAGCCACTATATGCGGACCCGGTACATCAGAGTAGACTGACACCAACTGGAGTCACTAACAAGATGTACTTAAAAAAAAAACTCTTTATCAACCAACGCAAACCATTATTTTCAAGCTCTCTTCAACAACCGTCCACATCTTCAGACGCAGCAACAAATTGACATTTCCAGACGCAGCACAACCGAGAAATAACTGAAATTTCATGATGACATCAGTCGCATTGCTGTAGAAACTGAAACTAAACTTAATAGTAGTTTTCATGGGACAAAATGCTTACTACAATTCAAGTAACGAATGCCACCCCTGCTCTGCTGTGAAGTGACCCCATCAGATAACTCCCAGCACGAACAGGCATAAGACCTGGTAGATGTAAAGCGCTAACAGTTATGCACAAAGTACATCCAACTGTCAAACATGTAATCATCTCTCAACTGGCAATCAAAATTTGTATCCGAATTTTTACGGAACACAGCAGTGCAAGTCTAATTTAGATACAATTGTAGCTTCATTTGGAAAGTCCATCATTTTAGCTTCCCTAAACCACTTGTCCACCCTAACAAGTTCAAACCCCCTAACCTCACAGTCACACTGACCAATATGACCACGATCAGGATAGAAAGTGTTATCGATAGCTTATACAATATGTTCCCAGCAAGATAAAATGACAATGCAGTTTTCTTCCTAAATCCCTTCTAGTCATTGAATTGATGCTTCAACAAAGTACAAATATATCTGAGAAAGAATTAACAAATGGGATTTAAAAGAAGAAAAAAAAAACAAGCTGGACGGTGTGCACAATGAAGTTGTATTTCAAATTAAGCACAGTGAACAACGGAATCATATACATTCCTCTGTCGAAACACATGCATTTTCTTATAAGCTCCAAACATGTATAAAAGCATTAAAGCAAGACATTACCTAACATAATTAAGGGTACCAAAGCCACCCAAAGTGCTCCAGATCAGAACTGGAGATCACAAAGGGCCTAAATAGGGCCTGCATATTAAATAAGCTACAGATAAGTTTAACCACAGAGAAAAAAGAAGTTGATACACAATATACGAAACATGTAACTAACCATAAGCAGCTTATTCAGATGCAGTCCACCTTACAAGATGCCTCACTGGCTGAAGTTCATCTCTGAGTATCTGCAACACAAGAGCATAGCATGCATAAGATTGCATAACAAATACAAGTGATTTGCAAGTCAAAAATGTTGAAAAGGATCTTACCTCCTAGGCTTGTTCTGGCGCTGATCAAGCTCCTCATTGCCAATATCTGCAGTTCAAGTTTTTCAAACAATTAGTGAAGCAGCTTAAAATTGTACCATGAGCTAAAACTATTTTCAATGCATAACAAAGACGCAGGTAGAACTCACCATTTCGAGGAGGAGATTTAGACCCTCTATTAGCACTAGTTTCCCTGTAAGAATAATAGACTCAGAATCCTTTGTCAAGAGAAAAGTTTGTGGATAATGTAATAAAAACATGGTACAATCAGACAATAGACCGAAGTTGACTTGGGTAGAGGCAATAAAAGGAGACTTGAAAGGATGGAATATACCCAAAAGCATTAGCCTTAGATAGGAGTGCTTGGAAGACAGCTATTCACGTGCCTGAACCTTGATTGCTTCTGATGGGTTTCAACTCTAGCCTACCCCAACTTGTTTGGGACTTAAAGGCTTTGTTGTTGTTGTTGTTGTTGTTGTTGTACAATCAGACAATAGAGCAAGAGGAGGAAAATGTATAAGCACTACAAACAGTTTCCTCCTAAAGTATGTGCATTGCTGAAGAACTATTCAATACAGATACAGGAGAACGTGTTTCAAGTCCTAGGCATCCCCGTCACCGTGGCAAAATCAGGGAGAGAAAGGGAGGCCAAGTGGCAGCAATATACCCATCCCAGGCAACTCCAGCTGGTGTCCAGTGCAAACATCCCTCTGGTGTGGCAGTGGCAATCTGGAAAGGGAGCGGCTAAAGCAACCCGATCTTGAAGGGGGCGGCAGCAGCAAACACCGAGGGGGGGATGCGACCTAATATACTATGGAAGGGGAAGGCGCCTAGGCGTCCAGGCGTACCCAGAAACAGTGGCGCCTTGTCGCCTAGGAGTCCAGGTGGACCCAACACTCGCCTTTTAAACACTGCCATTTATATTACGAAATATGGTAGAAATAGCATGGCTACCTGGCAATTATATAAATTGTATGGTTACACAGGTCAAGTTTTAATATTTCACCTGGATGGAACTGATGATGATGTCTGTCCTGAAGATCTGGAGTAAAAACTCGGATCAAGGGCTATGTAGGGTGGATATGATCCTCCAAAAGCACCAGTTGCACCAGCCAATAATGGCAACCTGTACCAATTTTAAGCATTGTAAGTTAAAAAAAAATTATGCAGAAATACGAGCACCAATCCCAGCCACTATATCGTCAGAGAAGAAAAATCCTTTATGTCAACATATCAGAAGTGATGTAGAATACATGACAGGTCTAAACATTTTCAGTAAGATTTTTCTTTTTACAATGCTGGAGAGCCGTTTCATTTCATTAAGCGAGAAATAAGATACAAAGGGAAGATAAAAAACTAACCCCTCCCAAACACATTCCACACACACACACGGCAGTATTTTAGGTGAACAAACACACCACTTTACAAACAATAAACAACCATGAAAAGCCTAAGACCTCCAAGGATCTAAGGCCAGCGATCCCACATCTTCAATATATAAACTAATACTAACAAGAAATTGAGTTTAAATGCCCCCATCTGTATTATTTAAGTGCATGAAAGTGAAAGCATTGCTACCAGGTGAAGGAAATAAACGTTTTTAGGCCAAATGAAAAGTAATGGGAAACTGGACGGACATAATCACAGGATTTTGATGCAAATACTGCTGTCGCTTCTCCATTTTAGTGTCTTATTAGGGAACCCATGCAGTTAAGTGTTACTTTCAACAAACATGAATATACAACAGCAACATAGCACTAGACACAATCAAATATAAGACAGCAACATGTCAATACAACTGAAACACTAGTAATAGCAAGACATAATGAACATACCATGCCATTTCATTGTTTCCCATTCCCATCTGCTGTGGAGCTACATAGCCAGGGAGGGCCATACCAACGGTAGGAACTCCAAGACCACCAGGATGCTGACCCCCAAATTGCATCACTGCATTACATTACAGGAGGGGAAATAGGTAATGGATCAGTTGAAGTGGTTATAAGAAAACTGAAAATAATGATCAAAACAGTAAAGAAAAATAAAGTGAACTGAATGATGAAGGAAGCAAACCTGGCAGCAGAGCTGGAGTGCCAGGAAAATTTTGATCGCCCTGGGAAAGACCAGCGGCCCCAATAACTTGGGCGCCACCATACATAAATGAACCCATTCCAGTTTCCTGGCTATTGGCTTTTACCACCGCAGAAGCTGCCTTTGAATTATTCAGACTAGGATGTGAACCGTTCTCGCCACTTTCTGTTGATTTAACAGGTAGATGCTGAGCCGCTGGTGACGAATTGCTAGTCCGATGGCTCAATTGCTGAGTTGGGATTCTTGCTGCAGACTGATTCTGCACTTGCCCTGACTTCTGGTGCATCACTGATCCATGACTTTGTGGCTGTGTAGAAATTCTTGACGTTTGGTGAAGCGATGAAGTGGGCTGATTATTTGAAGATATTCCGATGTTTGAATTGCCCCCTGAAGCCCTGACAATAGGGGATTGGCCAGGATTAACCGATGATGATGTGAATCCTGAATTCAGTGATGTCGTCGGCGCCCTTCCAAGGGATGACCTAACAGGACCATCAGCATGAAACCTATCACGCCCACCATAATCCATGGATGTTCTCCCTCTAACCATTGAACCAGATTGTAGCTTTGAGTTATCATCCATCTTAATGGAAGATGGAGGAATCTTATTAGAACCCCCTGTTTGTACGTCCCTCCTTTGAGCTGCTACTGGAAAATCTTGAGTAGATGCACCAGAGGGATAAAATGGTGGGGACGCAGAATTTAGGCTTGAACTGATGACATTCTTTTTGGGAGGGGCAGCCTCTGGCTGTGCATGTGAAACTTGACCAGAATCTCTGGCTGCTGCAGCATTTGGAGCAGGTTCTCGAAATCTAGCTGCTCTGAACAAACAATGAGAAAACTGTGTAAGTGAACTTAGTGAGCCAGTGACTAAAAATATTTATGTCCCAAGATAGTTATCACTCACTGTTTTCGTTGGGATCCAACAACCTCTCTGCTGTTCCTTGCAACAGCTTCATAACGCTGAGGTCCTCTCCCTCTCACTACCTTTGGGGGGCGGTTTTGGTTGTTGCCATCTTCATGGTAATTGCGCTGCTTTCCACCTCTGGAGGAACCACGGCCACCACCTCTTGCTTTACCTCGACCACCACGACCTCTAAAACGGCCTCTTGACATCCGCTGGTCCTGCAAGAAAAGATTTTTGCACCCTTGAGATTTGTTTAGCAGCAAAATATGCGCTTGGTTTTGCATACTAAGGGCCTTGAGCAATTACTTCATAGCGATCATCATGCAAGTTCATCTCCTCAAATCTATCATGCACCCAAGCTTGATCGTCTTTAGCATCCCATAACTTCCTCGCACCAAACATTCGCCTGTTTAGAGGGGGCAAGAAACAGTCAGTACACATGCACATAAATATGAAGCATTAAATATTACCATCCGCTGGCAGGTAGCATTATGACAAAGCCTGTTTGCACTAGGAAACTGAATCAATAGAAACTACAGCGCTAAACCCTGCATGCAGTTGTAGAACACGATGGGGCATGCTCAGTTGCTCATTACACTGTAAGCCATAAGCAGGCAATTTTTTGCTTAATCCCTCTTGAGAAATGTGTGATAATGTTCACAGCTACAATTTAATCAGTCAACCCAATCTAAGGAGAATAATGATTAACAGCCCAATTACACTTTCCAGGAATTAAAAAAAAAACATTTCCGAAGTCTACCTATTTCCAGGCTTCCAGCCATGAAAACAATTAAAAAGCACAAATAATGTCACAACTGCCAGCACAGTCTATCACACAGTAACTGAATATTCATACGAAACATACTTAACATTGAACTTGCAGAACTGTTGTCCCCCAAAAAAGGCCAAAACTAAGCGCTAACAAACATTTTCCTTTCCCAGTTAAGCAATCCCAATGCTCACTACCTAGCATCCACTGCCATTCCAGAGGCCTCCGTTGTGGAGGTTAACACGCTTCATCAATAGGTTACACAAATTTAAGGATCCTGCTACACATTCTTCGACAGAGTTCTTTCTCCTGCCTTGTACTATCTTTCCACCCTGTCTTTGAAGACCCAACAGTCCTCTATGGGGTGGCCTAATGTGGTACGGACAGAAATTTGGGTTGTCCGAATCATAGTTAGGTGGCGCCCATTCCGCAGTGGACGGACATCACACTGCCGCTTCAATAGCAGGCGGCTAAGAGCAATCCCATGTAACCATAAAATGCAAGAAAGTCAGAAACAGTAGAAGAGTGTTGCAACTCGCCACAATAAAAGGCAAATGACTTTATTTTATTCCATCAAACTAATATAATATAGTACCTGAATTGCAATTATTCTCTCCATTGGTAAATGTATGACATTTTCGACATTGAGACGATTCTCAATATGAAAATTTTGACCGCTACTTTGTATATGAGATCAATATAAACATACTTCCCCACAATAAATTGAATGTTGTCGTCTTAATGAGTGGTCAAAGTTAGAGGCTTCACTGCACACTTTCTACAGTATCATCATACATTTACAAAAAAAGGGAGAGCTGCCTAACATCGCTCCTATATGACTTCCAGCTCCAGTACTTCTGTTTTGATTTTTTTTCCCTGGTCCCTTAAGCCTTTAACAGTGTTCAAAAAGGAGTTAGCCTAGAGAAAAACCCTGGCGCTGCATAGGTGGCACCGTTTATAGCAGTACTACTCATTTACAAATTATTAACTATTAATTGTACTTTCCATTATGACCTCATTCTCAGAACGTAAGTAGTTAAATGTTTCAAAAAGCAATTGGTGCTACGGAGGTGGTCAGGTTATGGCTAGCACAGTAGCACCTAGTCAGACAGCCCTAGGTAATTGAACCTTTTCCAGACAGCTCGAGTATTGTCATGTTAGCTAGAAGAAATATGTCATATTAGTTAAAACAATGAATTTAACATTATCAGGTATACAAGTTCCACAACCACAGTTCATCTTCCTCCGTCTCCCATTTGTCCCACACTCCCACTCTCACATAGAGATAAAGCCCTAAACCATTCTAAGCAGCAAAACACCTAGACGAAATGCCTATGTGGTCAGCGAAGCGGTGCTGTTCTGCCTTTTGAAACAAAGGACAGAGATTGTATAGGCAACCTGATATTGTGGCGGACAAAATCCAATGCCCTCGCTTTCTCAAATTCTGTTTTTTCTATTCACCTATGTCAAGAAAAGCTGTACCTTTTCATGCAAAGAATTTGAGTTCAGAACTCCAGGCAATATCAGCCTAATACTAATTTTACATTAGAGTCCTGTCCTCATTCAATAGCCTTTGGTCCCTTCAACTGAAATCTATCACCATTTTATTTAGTGCTAATGAGAGACAAAGATTTGTTAACAAAAATTTGCAGCCTTTGATTAGAAATAGTCAGCAGTTAGTTCAATGCCATTATCAATTCTCGGAGCTGAGCAGACAATTTGGTCGTGCCAGTTTTGACAATGCCGGACACAGAGCAAACAGGCCCGAAACCTCTGGCCCTAGTTAAAACTAAGTAACAATAACTGTGACTCTACAGAAAGTATGAGCTTCAACTGAATGTGCAGTTTTAAGCGATCCACACACACCTGCGTCTGCCGCGGTTCTCCTCCTGAAACCGGTCATCGTGCATGTAGAAGGCGCCGGAAGTGGGCACGGCGAAGGGCTCCTGCTCCTTCTCTTCCCCCTCGCCCTTAGCCTCCCCCTCCGGCAATCCCTCTTCCCCAGTCACGCCATCCTCTCCGCGCGAGACCTGGCCGCCGCCGTCCTCCATGGGAGGTGCCGCGCGCCCTACATACTCCTCCTCGAACCCCTCTACCACGTCCTCCTCTTCGTCGTCGTAGTACTCCTCATCCTCCTCGTCCACCTCGTCGTCGTACGCCTCGGGGGCCCCCTGGCCGTCGTCGTCCTGATCAGGGCCGATCCGCGCCCTGGGCCTCCCGTCCTCGGACCCCTCGTCGTCGCTGGCCTCTCGGCGCCGCATCCTAGGAAGCGGCGCATCGTCGGGGTCGCTCACGTACTCCTCATCCTCCACCTCATCCGCCGCCGCAGCGGCGTCCGGCTCGGGCGTGAGCGGCGCCGCGGGGGGCTTCTCGACCGGGGCGTCCTCAGCAGGGTCAGCGGAAGCGGGAGCGGGAGCGGCGGCGGCTGGCGCCTGCTCCGGCTGTGCGTCGGGGGCCGGCGGGTCGGCCATGGCCAACAAGCAACCCTAGATTTGGGAGCGGCGCGTTGCGATGTGGTGAGATTTTTTACCCTTTTTTCTCGTGCGCTGCCGGTTTTTGGTTTTGAGAGAGTTCGAATCGATGGGTAGAGGAGGTGCGGGGGAGCAGGGGACAAGCGAGGGACTCGTGGAACGGAACGGGATGGGGGATGGATTACGGGACGGGGTTGAGGCGGACGGGGCTGTCGAACGGGTACGACACGGGGCACGAAAGGGGTTTCTTACGTTCCGGTCTCTACAGTTGGTTGTCGTCTATTGAGGTTTGGTTTGTCCTAGAACAACTCCAAATTTGGATAAAGCCATTTTCTAAATAATACTTCCTCCGTTTTAAAATAAGGACATGTTTGAATTCTCTAATCTAAAGTTTAATGGCTAAAGTAAAGAACTAAAGGTTATTTACCTGGCGCGTCAACTGTCGATGTTTCGAGTAAGCACCAACTAGTAAATTTGTATTTGTTACGTGTTTGGCCAAATGGTGCGCTAAAAGACACAAGATTTATACCGGTTCGGGCAGAATGTTCCTACGTCCAGTTTGCGGTTGCTGCTCGTGTTATTAGCACTGAAAGATTCGTAGTAGGGGGTATAAATGGTCGAGAGAGGGACAGGTCCCAAGTCTTTGATGGAGAGATAAAAAGAGCGCCGAGAGCTTGGTTGCTGCTCAGCTGTGTGTTATGTGATGCGTGATGTGTTGAATCGATCTGTGAATCGAATCGTGAGTCGATCCTTTTTAGTGGGTGTCATGCCTTCCCTTTTATAGATCAAGAAGAAGCAGGGATTACAGATGGAAGAAAGAAGAAAAACCAGAGGCAAAGAAGGTCATTCAAAGGTGTCGGGTCTTCCTTTTTCTCTTAGCCAGTCGTGCTTACATGGAAGACGGTGCCAGGGATAGCTCCATGCTGGGTGTTGTCCGTTGATGATGCCACGCTCTGACTTAATCAGCAAGTGGTCACATCCTATCCCGCCCCAACGGGCGGTGCGATGGACCGGGATGTTGAACCGCAACCCCATGGGGAGCGGACAGCGACGTGAGTCTTCTCTTGGACCGTAGTGGTTGTCGTATGGTTCCGTTAGGATCCATGCCCGAGGGCCAATGGTGGCGTCCACAATGCTATAAAATAAATGTCGGCGCCTACAACACTATTTGGGCTCTAACATGCTCGGAAGGGCCTTAAAGCGCATGTCTTGTCGTATCCTGATGGTACTTTCCTACAAGAGTGTAGAGTATGGTCCTCGGTATTGCGGTTGCCTTGAGTGTCCCGCCTTATCAGCACGCGCAGTTCTGAAGGAGTAGCGCATAGACATCGGACGAGGCGGAGCCATCCCTCAGTCGTTGGACGAGGCGGAGCCTAGCCCCCGGACGTCGGGCGAGGCGGAGCCTGCTCCCAGACGTCGGGCGAGGCGAAGCCATCCCTCAGTCGTCGGGCGAGGCAGAGTCTGCCCCCAGACATCGGGCGAGGCGGAGTCCAGCCCTCAGGGGTCGGGCGAGGCGGAGCCAACCTTCGGTCGTTGGGCAAGAAGTGTAGTTAGATTCTTGTCTGTTCGGAAGCATCAACGTTTGATGATTATTAGCTCCTCCTCTTTGGGTATCCCAGTATTTGGTCCCCGACAGTAGCCCCCGAGCTCCCGGGTGATTCGGATAGAATCGCCTGGATGATGATTTGACTTGCCAGAGGGTGTGCGCGAGCGCACCCGACGGGTGTAGCCCCCGAGCCCCTGGGTGATTTGGATAGAGTCGCCCGAGGGGTATTTTGATTCGCCAGAGGGTGCGCGCGAGCGCACCCGTCAGGTGTAGCCCCCGAGCCCCCGGGTGCTTCGGATAGAATCACCCGGGGGTATTTCGATTCTTCAGAGGGCGGGTAATTTGGACCCTTCGTAGGTATGGATGTGAGATTTGGTGTTTTGATAATCGGATTATTCGACTGGAGTCTCGGTATCCCATTCGTGGGGATCTAGCAAGAGTCAGCCTAGCTGAGACTCAATTATGGGTCAAGATACTTGTGGCACTCGTGTGCCTGGGTTTTGGCTGCTCACGGGCTCATCCTTCATTATGAGGCTATTTTGGGACGGCCATCAAAATCATCGATGGGCCAGCCCTCGAACTCCTGGGCCCAGGAGGGCCGGAGAAAACACTTGTTGACCTATATCCCCTTTGTTGGCAAAGAGTCCTGGTCCGCCAGGGGAGGCGAAACGTCCGGCGCATCTTCGAAGGGATAGGATAGGGACTATGGGCGCATATCCCACGATCGTGACGTGGTGGCGAATCGTGGCAGGCACGGAGATCCAGGTGGACAGTTTCCTTCCTCGCATCCATCGCCCTATAAAACCAAGGGGTCGCTCCTAGGGTTTCGTACATTGCCTCCTTGCCTTTGCATCTACAACCTTCGCCGCCAATCACCTAAGCCTTCCCCATCTACATCTCCGCCGCCGTCAAGTTCGCATCCACCCACCCTAATCGTTCAATGGAGTCGTGGTGCAGATCCGATATCACCCTTCAGCGCCTGGAGGGCCTCGTTCACCGTGGCCTTCTTTGCGCATGGACTGCCATCGAGGAGTGGCGGCTGCCCGACAATGAGGACGTGCAGTCACCACCCAACGGGTATGTCGTATCCTTCGCTCACTTCCATGAGCGGGGATTCGCAACCCCCACCCACAAGTTTCTTTGGGGCTTACTACACTACTATAAGGTGGAGCTGCAGCACCTTACCCCCAACGGAGTCCAACACATTGTGGCATTCATTGCCCTGTGTGAGGGATTCCTGGGGATTAGTCCCTACTTTGACCTGTGGCGGTATTTCTTCGCCGTCACCCTCCTTAAGAAGCGGGAGAAGAAGCAAGAGTTGAGCGTGCCGATGGGATGCGTCGGCATCCATCTCTATAACAACCGGGTCAGTGAATATCCGCCGATGCATCTGTCGACCTCCAACAAGGGGTGGCATTTGCATTGGTTCTATGTCAAGGATGACACAGTTGCCCCATTGCCAGCGTTCACCGGGCGCCTCATCAAAGAGGTTCCAGAATCATGGAGGAAGTGGGGGGTCCCGGATAAAGACAAGAAGAAAATCCAGGACCATCTCGCCACCATCTGAATTCTGAAGGAGGGGCGTGAAGGGGTCGGAGATCATCGACGCCTACCACATGAGGAGGGTGGCGCCGCTAATGGCGTGTGCGCTTCCCCTACACCTGATGGCGCCTGGAGCATCATTCGATGGGACAGCGCTCGCCGAGGGAGCGTTCTCCCCCTCTAGAGTGGCGTAGCACATCAAGGAGGCGATGGAGCCTTCCCGGGATAGCGCCGGCATCATTCTTGATTTTGTGTATCCGGTGCCGAGGCATCCCCCAATGCGGCCAGAACCAGAGTACATTGACTTCGTAAGTTCTCTTTTCCCATGCCACCTTTTTAATTTGTACTCCCGACCCCTTGATGCTGATATTGAGATAGGGGGACCAGCCGAAGAGACTCGTCTTTATGGACCGCCCGTCTCCATTACCGAAGGACCCGTTCGTGGCTGCAGTGAATCACACCGCGGCCGAGTGGCAGAAGAAGACCAAGGAGGACGAGAGGAGGAAGAAGCAACAGAAGTTGCAGGCACGGGAGCAAGGAGAGGAGACAGGCAGTGATGATGATGAGGTAGTTGTCGACACAGAGTGGGATGACCTAGAGAGCGAGGATACGCTGACAGGTACCCACTCGTCCATGCAGGGACCCTTCCTGTTTCATGTAGGGGAGGGAGTGAGTCCATAATGTCAGCGAAGATGGGCCAAATCGTTGGCCCATCCTCAGGTCTAGTGGGAGCAGGTGGCTCTACCGCCACGCCCGAGGTGCCATCGGAGGGGAGTGGCCCCACCGCTGTGCTTCAAGAGGCAGTAGGGAGGTGGCTCCGCCGCTGCGCCCTCGGAGGCAAGGGAGGCGATCCCCTCTGCCCAGGAGCAGGGGGCAGGCTCAAAATAGTCCCGCCCCAATGAGGTGGAGCAGGGACCTGGGGGGTCGTCCCCCAAACGGCCCCGCCCAACAGCGCCGATGTAAGTCACCAGTTCCTCTGCTTTTTTTCTATGTTTTTCTCCGTTTTCATCATGACTCATGCTTTTTCTGCTTTTGCGGCGTCTTGAGGCGGCACGATCTTTTGGCGGTGGCGCCCAAGAAGAGCGTCGCCATTCAGGCGAGACGAGGGCTGTCGCCCGATGTCGCTCCTATTTCGGGTAGAAGCAGAGCCAACATCGCGGCCTCGTCGGCCGGTCAGGCATAGCCCGCAGCGGCACCCGTGCCCTCGGTGGGTCAAGTGGACACTGGGGTTGCGGGAGCGCCCTCGGAGGTCACCGAGCATCCAGCGGTGGAGGAGATTCCGCCGCCTACGTCGGAGCAGACGGAGCTGCCGCTCGCGCTTGTAGCACCATCTGGGTTGGGCGCGGCGCCGCCGGTTGAGGTCCCGGTGTCGCAAGTGGAAGTGACCACGATCGTGATGAGCCAGGTGCAGCTAGACGTAGCCGTGATGGTGCCCAGGTGACGGCGCCCGAGGCGGGCCGGACAGAGGGAGACATAGCCGAAGGGTCCCTAGGCGTCGTGGCGGTGGTGGAGAAGACCAGCGGAGGGTCGCCCTTGGCCCTGATGTCAGGAGGCAATCGCTTGCCTACACGGGGTGAGTCGCTGCTCCAGTGGATGGATCCTCAAGACCCAACGTCAATTCTCTACTCGCTCGATGATGCTACCGAGAGCATATAGCGAGAGAGTCTCAATGAAGGGATCTTGGCTATGGTAGAAGTCCTAAACTAGGCCAGGGGCATCCTGTGCGACGTCATCATTCCTATTGGTCGGATATTTACTTAGTCTCCCCTCTCACTTTCCTCTTTCTTCATGTGTTTTTGTGTTTTGACATCGATCTTCTTTTCAGTCCCTTATCGCTCATAGCCGGGAGAAGTCCCGGTTCCTCCATGAACATAAGGTGGAATGGGACTGCCTCACCGAGGAGGCCCGGCTGCGTGGAGACGTGAGCGCCCAGCTTGCTGCCGCCCAACAGCGGGTGGCCGAGCTGACTCCCTTGGCTAAGGAGGCGGCCGATCTCTGGCAGCGGGAGGCCGAGGCACGTCGGGACGCGGAGGATGCCATGGGGATGTTCTAGGATCTATCGGCGAGGGCATGGTAGGATGAGGAGGAGGCCGCCAAAGTCTGGAAGGAGCGGGATGAGCTGGTCTAGAAGAACACCGAGGGCCACCAACAGGTCATCGACCTCCTGGCCGAGGTGGAGAGGGAGCGGGATCTCAAGATGGAAGCCAAGGAGAGGTCCACGGCCCTACAGCAGAAGGTGAACCTAGATGCCGAGAAGGTTGCCCAGCTACGCAGGGAGCGAGACGAGCTACGCCAGACTGCAGAGAGACTCCGCTTGGAACGTGGCGCGACCCGCGAGGAGCGCGACCAGGCCATCCGAGAGCACGATGAGGCGTAGTAGGTGGTCAGCTCCCTCCGGGTCGATCTTGGAACCGCGGTGGCCCGAAGGCTGGAGGCCGAGAGCATCTCCACCGGGCTAGTCATGGAGCTTACTGAGATGTGGGGGATCCTTTAGGCGGAGAGCGATGAGCATGATCTCCTACGCGCTGCCATCGGGGTGGTCTTCGATGACTTCGGGGTGGCGCAGCCGGAGGGAACCGGCTTGCTTGCGGCCTCTGCTGCCGTAGACATCACGGCGCGGGTGCGCCAGCTTGAGGAGGACGCTTTTCATGCCAGGATCACCCAAGGCTTTGGTGTTGCCCACTCTCATTATGCGGAGACCATTGACTTGGAGACAATGAGCCTCGGCTTCACGCCTAGCTACGAAGCCTCTGAGCTAGATGAGATCGAGACGGTTGTGACTCCTATTGCGCGGAACCTGGCGAATAGAATTAAAGACAAAGTGCTCCCTCGGAGGGGATAGTTAGTCGAATGGGTCTGATAGACATTATCTGTAATCTGTGGACAAGTGTCGATCCTTTTGTCTTAAAAACATATTCACAATTTCATTTCGTTAGGCTAATTAGTAATTTTGTTTCATTTGATTGAACTTGTTGTCTTTCCTTTTTGTGTTCGAAAAAAGGGGGTCATGCAATCCGACCCTTCTGTTCATTAAGACCCTAGGGTCCGAGGCGCGTAAGAGGGAAACTTCGATTATGCTGGTGAGCAAAGTTATCATAGCCGTCGGGGCGTGGGTTTTTTCCAGTCTAACCAGGCATGCTCGGTTACTTGTTCCCACAAACCTTGCCACTAACCTTAACGTGAGGAAGAGGTTCGACGCAGCGATTGTTTCAAAAAAAGAGGGTATTTATACCTTTATCAGCCCCCGAGTGAGATCCGACCCCTTGCAGTTGCTGGGGTCGAATCTTACTGAAGACCGAAGAGAGGATAGCGAAACTACTATTGTATTTCGCACGTACCCCTTCCTTAGGATTTTGGCTATCGTTATGTGACCGTACGTTCGGTCTCCTTGCAAGTCCAACCTTCCCTGAGCCCCCGCACGTGGCGGGGATTTGGTCAAGGGTCGGCTCGTTTTTGTGATTGTCGCCCCGTTGCGGTTTCCGCAACTGGAGGGGTTGAGGTGACATCACTTGCCTCGGTGGTACTAAAGACCGAAGAGAGGATAGCGAAACTACTGTTGTATTTCGCACATACCCCTTCCTTAGGATTTTGGCTATCGTTCTGCGATCGTACGTTCGGTCTCCTAGCAAGTCCGACCTTCCTCGAGCCCCCGCGTGTGGCGGGGATTTAGTCAAGGGTTGGCTCGTTTTTGTGATTGTCGCCCCATCGCGGTTTCCATAACCAGAGGGGTTGAGGTGATGTCATTTGCCTCGGTGACTCGAGTGACGCACTCTGTGAGCTCGCTAATGGGCATGTTCAAACAGAATCCGATCCCATTGCTCGTGATGGGGTCGGCAAAGCCCTCGTGTGGCATTCCGTTGCTCCGTAACCCGCCTTCCAATAGACTCCCCCTCAATGGGGATTCTATGGGCTCGACTAAAGGTTGGATCGAACGAGAAGTTTGAGATGACCCTATCCGCCTCTATGCGGGTTGGGCGAAGGCTACTGAGGCTCATCTGTGTTTTCTCCCCTGGCTCTTGTTCGACGCGAGGCAGCCTCGGACCCTCTATGGGCCGGCCTTCGGACCTCGGTCTCACGATCTAGGATTGGGTGGCTCGAGCCCCCAAGCCCCATGGGGTTCAGTAGGGGTCGGGCGTGTTTCATGCGTCACCCCATCCTCAGTTTCCGTAACCAAAGGGGCTGAGCTAACGACACTTGCCTCGATGGCTCGAGTGTTGCGCTCGGTGAGCTCGCTAATGGGCATGTTCGAGTGGAATCTGGATCCATCATCCGCTGACGGGATCGGCAGAGCCCTCATGTGGCATTCCACTACTTCTTAACCCGCCTCCCTACAGATGCCCGAGCCATTTGATAGGCTTGGGTGGCCCGTTGGCCTCTCCTCGATGGAGATTTTGTGGGTTTGGCTCAAGGTTAGAATCGAACGAGAAAGGATTGAGATGTCCCTGTCCGCTTCTGAGCGGGGTCGGGCAAGGCCACTGGGGCTCATCTCGGTTTTTCTTCCCTGGCTCTGTTTGATGCGAGGCGGCCTCGAGCCCTTCGTGGGCTGGCCTTCGAACCTCGGTCGATTGCCATTCATATCGAATGAGACGACTACCACTTCGTGACGCGACGCGAAGCGTTGCGATGCGACAGTCGCATGTGCATTGCTTGAATGTACATGATGAATGTATGATATAATGGAAATGAAAGCGGGGGTCGGTGATGTTACCTTGGCAGCATGAGTGACAGGGAGCTCTTACCGGACATGTCTGTGCGGGGTTTGGGTCCGACGTTCACAATAGGGCCGGCGTAACCTACACGAGTATCCCAATTTTTCATTTCTGTCTCCCGGCAGCAATCTGAGCCGTTCGATCGACTTGGGTGACCTGACAGCTTCTCCTTGAAGGCGATTCCACAGGTAGACCCCTCCGAACCCTTCTCGAGAAGGCAGATGCTAAAGCTTGGGATGCGGGAACAAAGAATTTGATCACGCTGGTAAACAAAAACGCCGTAGCCGCTATGGCGTAGGGTCTAGTGGTTCGACCAGTTTTACTCAAAGTTTACACCCGCACGCCGTGCCTCTGGTTTTTAAACGTAAGGAGGGGTCGGGCAAAGAGAATGTCTAAACGAGTAGACATTCTCGGCAGCCCCTGAGCGATGTCCACGCCCCTGCCGTTGTTGGGGTCGGAGGCTCGGTAGTGAAATTGATACATAAAGTAAGTAAATAAGGGTGCTTATCTTTCGGCGGTCGTTTACCCATCGCTTGGCATTCGCCTGAGCCGTCCAATCGATTCAGGGGGGTCGTTGGTCTCCCCTTGATGTAGGTTCCGTCATTGGGCCTTTTCAGGTCCTGCCTGGGAGATTTTTTTTAATTTTAACACTTCCTGTGAACTAATTTTAAATCTAACACCAGCTATTTTTTATTTTTAAAACTAACACTTTTGGCCGCGCCTATTACCATGGCGCGGCGAAACGCCTGTGCCGCGCCATGCATGGTGGCGCGGCGGGAGGATGACGTGGCAACGACCGGAGCCGCTGACCGATGACGTGGCAGCATCTGTCGCGCCACCGATCTTGGCGTGGCGCCGCCGTGCCATGCATCACGGCGCGGCAGAGCCGGCGACTGTGCGGGCAGTAAAAAAAAGATCACGAGGCGAGGGCCTGACCTGAGCGCGATGGATGGATGGCGGATGGGACAACACCTGTCCCGCTCGCCACGCACTGTGACGCGCACGCTCTACGACCACCCCCCATGCGGCCATGCCTCGTCTCGTCGCTGCTTTCCCAATTCCCACGCATGACGCACCGTCGTGTCGCCGTCCCTTTCGACCTCGAGGCGAGGCACGGCAGCGCCGGGAACGCCGATTCGGTCGGCCGGAGATGCTGCCGCGTGCCGGGATGGAATGGATGGATGGCTGAGGCTCACGCATGTAGTGCAGCCCTACGGTAGAGCAGCAGCAGGGGCGCCATGCTGTTTTGCTGGGAGCATATGCGGCCGTGCGGTGCAGCTGTACTACTGCTAGCCTGGTAGGGACGGACGAGGGGCCCGTGATGGGTCCAAGTGCACTCGATGATTCCGGTGTGGTGTGGCCGGGTAGGGGTGAATTCAAGAATGTCATGCAGGGTGCAGGGCTTCCATGCCTGCATGCCCCCAGCCCCATGACGAATTTTTTAAATAATATTTTTTAGTGATTACTTGTAAACCTAAAAGCTGTTATTATACAAGAATTTCACATATAGCAGTCTGTCGGCTTCGATGAGTTTCTTTTGACTTCTATGAGTTGGCGAAGATAGAAAAATAACGGTTTCTTTTGACTTCTAGTTCATTTGATGAAGAGAGAAAAAACAGCTTCAATGAGTTAGAGGAGCCAGAGCCGGAGGAGAAAAAAAAAGAGTGGCTCCTCTTGACTCTTAGTTCATTTAGAGAAGAGAGAACAAAATGGCTTCAATGAAATGTAGCCGGAGGAGTCAAAAATAGTGACTCATCTTGACTCTTAGTTCATTTGGAGAAGAGAAAAAAAAATCTTGAATCATATTAGAACAATGTATGAGTTGGAGGAGCCGGAGCCCCTGAAAGTCCTCCCAAACAGCTCCTTATTGCTTTGAAAACCAAAAGGCTAAATGAAACAATATCAAATATGAGCTTGTGACACTTACTACGACCGATAGACCGAGGATTTTAAGATTTCAGAATCTAATAGGCATATCTAAGTACTCCCTCTATCTCAAATTATTAGTCATTCTGACTTTCTTATAGAGCTAAAACATCTGACCAAATTTATATAATAAAACATTTATGATACCAATAAGTATCATTAATTGTATTTTTATAATATACATACTTGATGCCATAAATCTTTATATTTTTTATATTTTTAGTTAAATTTAAGATATTTTAACACTCTAAGAAAGTTGGAACGACTAATAATTTAAAATGGAGGGAGTATATAACAACCATTCATCATATCACCTTTTATGATTTATTGGCGCACCGAACTTTTTGGTATGCAACAGATGCTTGGCACGTTCGCTGCAAAAACTTCGTTAGGAGCCAGCTCTGACAATAGCCACACCTAAATGGCGCATGGAACTCAGGGCCTGTTTGGTTCCAAATAAGAGGGTGTTTGGTTTTTAGTCGCTCCTAACATTTATGTCACATAGAATGTTTAGATACTAATAAGGAGCATTAAATATAAATTAATTACAAAACCAATTACATAGATGGAGGCTAATTTCTGAGACAAATTTTTAAGCCTAATTAATCTGTTATTAGCACATGTTACTGTAGCACCACGTTGTCAAATCATGGATTAATTAGGCTTAAAAGATTCTCGCAAATTAGTCGCAAGTTATACAATTAGTTTCATAATTGGTCTATATTTAATACTCCATGCATGTGTCTAAATATTCGATGTGACAGAAATTTTAGGAGTTCCTGCATGAACCAAACAGCCCCTAAGTCACCTACTTATAAGTTAAAAAGTGAAATAAGTGATTTATTTTGCCAAACACCACCAACTTATAAGTCACCCCTGCTTAAAAGAAATAAGTTAGTTCACCCCTGCTTAAAACTTATAAGCCACCCTTTTCTGCGTAGGGCCCACACCTTTCATGAGCTTATAAGTCATCTACAACCAAACAGACATGACTTATAAGTCACTGGTTTTCAGTCATATGAAAACCAAACAGGGCCTCAAGCCAAAGCTATCAAGCAGAACCGCAACAGAGCATGCAGCTGACTCCTTTTAATCGAGGATAAACACAACAATCATCATGCATGTAGGGAAAAATGAAAAGAACAAGTGCGTCTGTAGGCCATCAAAAAGCCAACTAGGAAGTCGCAGTCCATGTGCGAATAGGCCTATCAGTCCTCTGCATGCCGCATGGGGTGCGCGTCACAGTGTGTGGCGAGCGGGACAGGTGTTGTCCCATCCGCCATCCATCCATCACGCTCAGGTCAGGCCCTCGCCTCGTGATCTTTTTTTTTACTGTCCGCACAGTCGCCGACTCTGCCGCGTCGTGATGGATGGCGCGGCAGCGTCGCGCCAAGATCGGTGACGCGGCTGACCCTGCCACGTCATCGGTCAGCATCTTCGGTCGTTGTCACGTCATCCTCCCGTCGCGCCACCATGCATGGCGCGGCACAGGCATTATTTCGCCGCGCCATGGTAATAGGCGCTGCCAAAAGTGTTAGTTTTAGAAATAAAAAACAGTCGGTGTTAGATTTAAAATTAATTCATAGAAAGTGTTAAAATAAAAAAAAATTCGCCTGGGAAGGTAGAGAGCCGCTTACATGCGGCTTCGCCTTGTTTCTCATGCCCGGCGTGCGGCAGTGGTGGGCCATGCCTAGGCCACGTCCCGTTTGACTAGGTGCCATCTCATCGAGCAGGGCGTGTCCCGTCGGTTAAGACGCGTCCCCTCGAATTCCCATCTACGTTGAATAGGGGAAGTGAGAGGGTTTTTCGCCCTAACCCTTCGCCTTTCTCCAACTATTGTGTCTCCTCCTTAAATAGGGAAAGGGAGAGGGTTCTCATCCCATTCCTCCGCGTATTCTTGAGCTACTCCCTCTCCTCCTTCCTTCTCGCCGAGTGTGTTCGTGTGTCGCGGCGACTCCTAAGTGAGAGAGGGTAATGTGAGGGAGAGGAGAACTCACAGATCCGTTTGTGAATCTAGAGCGCGATGTCGAGCTGGAGGTCATCTAACGTAGATGAGATGGTGCTGGCCGCCTTCGCCGAGAAGGGGCTGATTCCGCAGAACAAAGAGGTGCACTGGACGGTGCTGCATGTCGCTGGCTTTGTCTCCTTCTGCGAGTTCTTCGTCGGGATGTAGCCGTACGTTGGCTTCTTTCGGCGAAGGTTCTCTGAGCAAGCCTTGTCGATGGGGAAGCCACCCAGGACTGCGCCGATGGGGGGTTTCGCCTTTGCAGCCGCTCAGGTCGGCCAGTTCATCAAGTTTGATGAGATGTCAGAGACATCCTCCAGCCATGGTGGCCATACTTCAGCGGGTAGTGCCCCCGTCCAGAAGACTCTACCTCGAGGTGCCGTTGTCGAGGTTATGGCTAATCACGATGGCATACTTCCCGGATGCCCTGGCGAAGACACCACGGTCACCGATGTGGTGCTCGACGTTGCAGACGACGACACCCTTAGGGATCCCGCGGAGTGGTAGGACGTTGCCGATGGAGATCATGGCGCGGCGACCGCAGTAGACGAACTGGTCGATGTCGTCGGGTGGCCACAGTAATATTTAGAGTAGAAGTGGTTAGCAAATGTAACCGTTTAAGTAGGGAAACTTGTAACAAATGGACAAGCTTTCAAATTTCGTTATAACAAACAGATTCTTATTTCTTATCCCCTTTTTGTGTAAAAAAGGTTTAGCACATCCCGACTCTTTCCGTGGTTAAGGTCGCAAAAGCTCAGAGTGCGGGCGAGCCAATTCTGATCACGCTGGTGAGCAAAGAGACCATAGCCGCTGGGGTGTGGGTGTCTCGCAGTCTGCCCAGCTTTACTCAGAGCTTGTTCCCAAAGTCCTAGCTCTTAGGACTTACCGTGAGAAAAGAGGGAAAGCACCGAGAATGTTTGTAAGATGAATGTACTCATACCAGTCCCCGAGTGAGGTCTGACCCCTCGCACTTGCCGGATGTCACGAAAGATTGGGGATTTTGATGACAAAACTGATAAGAGAAAGTATGTGTTTATTGAGGGGTAAAAATGACGTAGCTGCTCGATGTTCCAGGCATTGGTGAAGACCTCGCCGTCAATGGTTTTCAGTTTGTAGGTGCCTAGCCAGAGTACTTCCACGATGACATACGGCCCCTCCTAGGGTGGGGAGAGCTTGTAGTTGTCCTTGTTGCTCTAGATGAGGCGAAGGACTAGGTCCTCAATGTCAGAGGCCCGACCCTGCACTCGTTGGCTGTGGTACCATCGCAACGCCTGCTGGTACTTGGTTGAGTGGAGGAGGGCAACGTCGTGGGCTTCGTCCAGCTGGTCCATGGCATCTTCGTGGGATGCCTCGGCTCCTTGTTCGTTGTATGCCCTGATCCTTGGTGCTCCATAGTCGAGGTCAGTTGGGAGGATAGCCTCAGAACCGTAGACCATGAAGAAGGGCGTGTAGCCGATGGCTCGACTGGGGGTTGTTCTTAGGCTCCAAAGTACTAAAGGAAGCTCAGTGACCCAGCGTGTGCCAAATTTGTTCAACCGGTTGAAGATCCTAGGCTTGAGGCCCTATAGGATCATGCCGTTTGCGCGCTCGACCTGCCCGTTCGTTCGAGGGTGCACGACGGTGGCCCAATCGACCCAAATGTGGTATTCATCGTAGAATCGAAGGAACTTCTTGCTGGTGAATTGCGTGCCGTTGTATGTGTTGATGGAGTTCGGTACTCCGAAGCGATGGATGATGTTGAGGAAGAACAACATGGCTTGCTCAAACTTGATCATGGAGATCGGCCAAGCTTCTATCCATTTGGTAAACTTGTCTATGGTGAAAGCAAGTGGGTGTATCCTTGAGAGGTCCAACCAGATCGAGCCTCTAGACCATGAAGGGCCACATGATGGGGATCATCTGGAGTGCCTAGGACAGGAGATGAGTTTGCCGAGCACAGTACTAACACCCTTTGCAGGTGCGCACGATCTGCTCAGCGTCGGCTACTGTAGTGGGCCAGTAGAAGCCCTGTCAGAATGCGTTTCCAACCAGGGTTCTAGGCATGGCATGGTGACCGCATACCCCACTGTGGATATCGCTCAGCATGCGCTTCCCCTACTCAATGGGGATGCAACACTATAGGATCCCGGTGTGGCTTCGTTTGTAGAGTTCGCCCTCCACAAGAACGAAGGACTTGGTGCGGTGTGTGAGCCATCGAGCCTCCGCCTTGTCCATCGGCAGTGCGTCATGGAGTAGGTAGTTGAGGTAGTGTGTTCTCCAGTCGACCAGAGGGTTGGGCTCTATCGCCGGATCCTCTTCTAGCTCCATGACCTCGGGGCCGGACGGAGTTGTCGGTTGGTCAGCCCCCGAGCCTAGATCGGGCGGGCCATCGTTGGCCTGTCTCGACCCCTCGTAGCGCACTGAGGGCTTGTGTTGGTCGCTGGTGAAGACACCTATTAGCACCAGCTCTTGGTCGGATGCCGCCTTCGCCAGCGCGTTGGCCGCCTCGTTGAGGCGCCTCGGGATGTGATTGAGTTCGAGGCCATCGAACTTGTCCTCCAGCCATCGGACTTCTTGACAGTATGCAGCCATCTTGGTGTCGTCGCAGCTTGACTCCTTCATGACTTGGTCAATGACCAGTTGGGAGTCGCCCCGGACATCAAGGAGTCGGATGCCCAACTCGATGGCAATACGTAGGCCGTTGAGGAGTGCTTCATATTCAGCCATATTATTGGATGAGGGAAAATGGAGATGAACCATGTACCTCATGCGTACCCTGAGGGGAAATACGAAGACTAGCCCCGCGCTAGTGCCCTTCTTCATTAGTGATCCATCAAAGTACATCGTCTAGTGCTCTTGATCGATGACCGCTAGTGGCTTTTAGACCTCGGTCCATTCTGTGATGAAATCAGCCAGCACCTAGGACTTGATGGCTGTCCAGGAGGCATACGCAATGCCCTAACCCATCAGCTCGAGGGCCCACTTCGCCATTCTTCCCATAGCATCCTGACTTTGGACGATCTCACCGAGGGGAAAGGACATCACGACTGTCACCGAATGTGACTCGAAGTAGTGGCGTAGTTTTCTCTTGGTGATGAGGACAACATACATGAGCTTTTGGACTTAGGGGTAGTGAGTTTTAGAGTCGGATAGGACCTCGCTTATGAAGTAGATGGGGCATTGTACCTTGAGGGCGTGCCCCTCTTCCTCTCGCTCTACTACCAGGGCGACGCTGACCACTTGCGTGGTGGCCACGATGTAGAGCAAGAGGGATTCTCCATCGATAGGAGGAACCAGGATCGAGGCCTTCATCAGAAGCTGCTTGACCATGTCAAGTGCCTCTTGGGCCTTGGACGTCCATTCGAAGTGATCGGCCTTCTTTAAAAGTCAAGAAAGGGGGAGACCTCGTTTGCCGAGGTGCAAGATGAAGCATCTGAGTGCGGCGAGGCACCCCGTAACCCACTATACCCTCTTTATGTTCTGAATCGGGCCCATCCTTGTGATGGCTAAGATCTTCTCCGGGTTGGCTTCGATGCCACGCTCGGAGACGATGAAACCAAGTAACATGCCCCTTAGGACCTCAAAAACATATTTTTCAGGATTGAGTTTGATGCCATTCGCTCGGAGTTTCGCAAAGGTCTGCTCAAGATCGGTAACGAGGTGGTCAGCCCATTTGGACTTGACCATGATGTTATCAACATAGGCTTCAACGGTCCGCCCGATGAGGTCCCCGAAACACTTGAGCATACAACGCTGGTATGTAGCCCAGCGTTCTTTAGACCAAAGGACATTGAGACGTAGCAGAACAATCCGAAGGGGGTGATGAAGGACGTCGTGAGTTGGTCGGACTCTTTCATTGTGATTTGATGGTACACGGAGTACGCATCAAGGAAGCAGAGGGTTTCACACCCCGAGGTAGAGTCAGCTATTTGGTCTATGCGCGGCAAAGGAAATGGATCCTTTGGGCATGCTTTATTGAGACCCATATAGTCGACACACATCCTCCATTTCCCACTCTTCTTTCGTACAAGAACAGGATTGGCTAACCACTCTGGGTGGTATAGTTCCTTGATGAATCCGGCCGCCGAGAGTTTTGCTGTCTCCTCACCGATGGTCCTGCGTTTCCCCTCGTCGAAGCGACGCAGGCATTGCTTCACTGGCTTGGAGCCTGGGTGGATCTTCAAGGTGTGCTCGATGACTTCCCTCGAGATGCCTGGCATGTCTGAGGGTTTCCACGTGAAGATATCTTTGTTAGCGTGGAGGAAGCTGACGAGCGTGCCTTCCTATTCAGAGGAAAGCGTGGTACCAACATGCACTATTTTACCCTCGGTGCTCTTGGGGTCTATGAGGACTTCTTTAGAGCCCTTTACAGGCTTGAATGACCTGGTCAACTTCTTGGTGTTGGGTGCTTCTTTGGTGACCTCCTCCTTGATGGCGGCGAGCTCTTCGGAGGCGACGATTGCTGCGGCGTGACCACAACACTCAACCTCGCACTCATAGGCGCGCTGGAAGGAGGTGCTGATGGTGATGACCCTGCCGGGGCCCGGTATTTTTAGCTTGAGGTATGTATAGTTGGGGACGACCATGAACTTCGCATAGCATGGACGTCCCAGGATGGCGTGGAAGGTTCCAGGGAACTTGACCACCTCAAAAGTGAGGGTTTCCATCCTATAATTGAACGGATCCCCGAAGGTAACGGGCAGATCGATTTGCCCAATTGGCATGGCCTACTTTTCGAGCATGATGCCGTGGAGAGGTGCTTGGGTTGGGCGGACGCGTGTCCAGTCGATGCCCATTTTATCGAGCGTCTTGGCATACATGATGTTGAGGCAGTTGCCTCCATCCATTAGTATTTTGGTGAGCCGCTTCGTGCCAACAATTAGGTCGACCATGAGTGGATATCTCCCCGGATGTAGGACGCTCTCTGGGTGGTCGGTCCAATCGAAGGTTATGGTGGACTCTGACCATCGGAGGAAGGCAGGCGTGGCAGGTTCGGTCGTATAGACTTCGTATCGCGTGACCTTCTGATGGCGTTTGGAGTCATAGGCCGCTGATCCTCCAAAGATCATGAGGCAACCGTCCGGTGTCGGAAAGCCATCATCCTTCTCCTCGGCGTCATCCGTGGTGGGTACAGGGTCCTTCTCGTGCTCCCCTTTATTGGAGCCTCCGGACAAGAACCGCCGCATGAGGCTGCAGTCCTTGTACAGATGCTTGACTGGGAAAGCATGGTTTGGGCATAGGCCCCCGAGTAATTTTTTGAAGTGGTTCGGAGTGCCCTCCATGGGCTTCCGACCACCATTGCGGTCAGCGGTGGCCATGAACTAGCCCTCACGTTGTTGCTTCTTGTTCTTCTTTTTGATGGAACGATTGGAGGCACCTTCGTCGGCGTCCTCGTCCTGCTTCGCCTTGCCATCGAGGCGATCGAAGATCGCTCCGATCGCTTCTTCGCCCGAGGTGTGGCTGGTGGCGATGTCTAAGAGCTCCTTGGTGGTTCACGGGCCCTTACATCCTAGCTTGTGAACCAGAGACTCGCAGGTGGTCCCAAATAGGAATGCTCCTATAATGTCGGCATCGGCGACGTTAGGGAGCTCGTTGCATTGCCGGAGAGAAGCGCCGGATGTACCCACGGAGGGTTTCTCCGGCCTTCTACCGATAGTTTTTGAGGTCCCACAGGTTTCTAGGGTGCTTGTATGTGCCCTAGAAGTTTCCCACGAAGGTCTCCCTTAGGTCCACCAACTTTGGATTCTATTGGATGGCTGGTGCTCCAACCATGTTCGTGCCGAATCGGCTAAGAACAGTGGAAGGTTACGGATAATGAAATCGTCATCATCCGCACCTCTGGCTTGGCAGGCAAGCCGATAGTCTTCGAGCCATAGTCCTGGGTTTGTTTCCCCATAGTACTTTGGGATATTGGTTGGTGGTCGGTACCTTGGCAGGAAGGCAGCGTTGAGGATGTGTCGGCCGAAGGCCTGAGGCCTCGGCAGGCCGGGGCTCGGGCTTCGGTCCTCACCGTTGTTGTAGCGTCCGCCACATTGAGGATGACAACCATGCCTGGCTCCCTCCCTTGGGTCATCGTGGGCATGTCTACGGGCGTCGAGGGTGTCGTGCGCATCACGGTTGCAGCTGAGACGCTGCCGAACTAGGACCACCGTGTGCTGCCTACTTCCTTGTGGTCCTTGGTGAATCGACGCATCCCTGTCGGGGTGCTCCGAGGGCGTGCGCTGGCTAGCATCGAGCTCGCGTCATCAAGACAACAAGCTTTTGGCTTGTTGCGCCACCGCATGCTCGAGTAGCGTGCAAATCTCATGGTGGGCACGACGATCCTCATGCGTCGCGGCCTCTAGAAGGCCATGGAGCAAGGCTGTCGTGGCGGCGATGTTCTGGCTTGCCCGTGTGAAGCGAGGGAGGGCCTCATCATCGGTGATGATCCTCCGATTCACATCACGGTCCATGGCGCGTGCACGCCCATCGTCTCCTTGACGCTCGATCTCTCGATCGAGCTTCGCGCATTCCCACTCAAGCTGGAGTCGTGCTTCCTCGATCTCTTGGTGTTGGGCTTTCAGCTGCTCCACCCCCATATGAGGTGGAGCCACTGTCTCCCCTTTGGCCTCGTCGCCGAGGTTAGCCACCGGGGTAGCCTCCCCCTCGGAGATGCTTTCAGCGTGTCCCTTGGGGTACCCGTAATGAAGCATTCCTGAGAGGGGTGATGGCTCCTCCTACTAGAGCCAGAGCCAGAGGGAGACCCCGGCTCCTCTACGAGGAGGCCGTGGAGATATTCCGTGACATGTTCGATCACCTCCACGAACTCGTTGTCCTCGTGGGACGGGATCATGCGCTGGGCGACAAGGTGGCCAACGGTCGCCGTGGCATTGCGGAGACCAAATGGAAGCGTAGTTGGGGCACTCCGCATGGGATGTTCTAGAGAGATGGGTTCCCCTCCGGTGAGCCGTGCCATGTCGGTCCTCCCTGGATGGCTGGGGTCCCAGGGAGACACTGTGCTGGCGCTTAAGCCTCTCGTAGTTGAGGCCGATGGAGGGGAGAGGTGGGATGGCGGCGTGGGCCAACGCCAACTCTCCTCCCACCATGATGATGAAGTCTAGGTCCCCAAAGCACACATGTGCGCCCGGGACCCAGCTGATATCGTGGCTAGCCATCCGTGGCCTGATGTTAACGTCGGAATGCACAAAGGTCCCCTACTTGGTGCGCCAACTGTCAGTGTTTCGAGTAAGCACCAACTAGTAAATTTGTATTTATTGCACATTGGGCCCGGATAGTGTGCTAAAAGACACATGGTTTATACTGGTTCGGGCATAATGTCCCTATGTCCAGTTTGTGGCTACTGCTCGTGTTATTAGCACTGAAAGGTTCGTAGTAGGGGGTACAAACGGTCGAGAGAGAGACAGGTCCCAAGTCTATGATGGAGAGGTGGAAAGGGCGCTGAGAGCTTGGTTGTTGCTCAGCTGTGTGTTATGTGATGCGCGATGTGTTGAATCGATCCATGAATCGAATCATGAGTCAATCCTTTTTAGTGGGGTGTCCTGCCTTCCCTTTTATAGACCAAGGGGAAGCAGGGATTACAGATGGGAGAAAGAAGAAAAACCAGAGGCAAAAAAGGTCCTTCGAAGGTGCCGGGTCTTCCTTTTCTCTGAGCCAGTCGTGCTGACATGGCAGACGGTGCCAGGGATAGCTCCATGCTGGGTGTCTATCCATTGATGATGCCACGCTCTCACTTGATCAGCAAGTGGTCACGTCCCATCCGGCCCCAGCGGGCGATGCGACGGACCAGGATGTTGATCCGCAACCCCATGGGGAGCGGACGGTGCAGTGACTGCACGCCCATCACTGTAGAGGACGTGAGTCTCCTCTTGGACCATAGTGGTTGTCGTATGGTTCCGTCAGGATCCGTGCCCGAGGGCCAATGGCGGCGCCCACAACACTGTAAAACAAATGTCGGCGCCTACAACACTGTTTTGGCTCTGACATGCCCGGAAGGGCCTTAAAGCGCCTGACTTGTCGTATCCTGATGGTACTTTCCTGCATGAGTGCAGGGTATGGTCCTCGGTATTGCCGTTGACTTGAGTGTCCCGCCTTATCAGCACGCGCAGTTATGAAGGAGTAGCACATAGACGTCGGGCAAGGCAGAGTCCGTCCCTGGACGTCGGGCGAGGCGGAGTCTGCCCCTAGACGTCGGGCGGGGCGGAGTCTGTCTCTAGACGTCGGGCGAGTCGGAGCCTGCCCTTAGTCGTCGGGCGAGACGGAGTCTACTCTCAGATGTCGGGCGAGGCGGAGTCTGTCCCTGGACGTCGGGTGAGACAGAGTCTGCCCCTGGACATCGGGCGAGGTGGAGCCTAGCCCCAGGACGTCGGGCGAGGCGGAGCCATCCCTCAGTCGTCGGGCGAGGCGGAGCCCAGCCCCCGGACATCGGGTGAGGCAGAGCCTGCTCCTAGACATCGAGCGAGGCGGAGCCGTCCCTCAGTCGTCGGGCGAGGCAGAGCCCAACCCCGGACGTCGGGCGAGACGCAGCCTACTCCCAGACGTCGGGCGAGGCGGAGCCATCCCTCAGTCGTCGGGCGAGGCGGAGTCTGCCCCCAGACATCGGGCGAGGCGGAGCCAGCCCTTCGGGATTCGGGCGAGGCGGAGCCAACCTTCGGTCGTTGGGCAAGAAGTGTAGTTGCGTTCTTGTCTATTCGGAAGCATCAACGTTTGATGGTTATTAGCTCCTCCTCTTTGGGTACCCCAGTATTTGGTCCCCGACACTGTTGCTATGGCACAATGCTCATCTCTCAGTAGTTGGCTAAAAGAGTTGAGTAAACATGTTATTCATTACACATCCATTAAGAATTTGAACCAAAACAAAGCTGGCAATATACATATCAAATTTTCTCTGGATACATGTATTCCTTTGAATCTCACAAACACCAGTACCATAGTAGTATGATGAAATCATGTTTGCAAAATGGCATTTAGTACAATACACAATGCAATTCAAGATTTAAACACAAGCAATTATTTATTTACCAATTTAAGACACAAAGAGCTTTATACTAGTGATGTTGCTTGAAGTTAAATACGAAGAGTGTCTTGGAGTAAATGTTCCAAACAATCATTTAAATTTAGAAATTAGCACATTATAGAATAAAGCTCTATGTTTTAACTCATGTTTAGATTACTTTAATTTAATAAATCACCAAACAACTCTTCATATCTTATTGAGATTCCTTACTACTGATATATTCAAAGACAAAACAAAGAAATCCTCACCTGAGAAAGCACCATCATCATTGTACGAAGCACAATAGCTCCCTTATGTTTCTCTAGCCATCAGTTCATTGCATTAGTACAATTTTTTCTCTCACTGCCACCTTTATTCATCCCACTATCATCCATTTCTACTTGAGTAATTGCAAGAGGCACAATTGGATCTATGTGCATTTGAAATGCATTTGTTGCTACCAGTTATAGTCTGACAATGCTTCAAACATTACTATTTGTCTGAATTTAACGTAACTGATGACTTAAAGACTATATGATGTTGACTATTTCTACTAATTTTATTGAGATTAAACATATATGAGATTGCAACTTTGTTGATAATGGGAGTAACAACTTAAATATAAATCCTTTATTCACTTTTCTTTAAAACAAAATAAAATTAAAATCTATCAAAAAGGGGAAAACCACACCTTTAACTATAAAACAAAATTGAAAATATTGTCTTTGGTGGAAAATAAAACATAATCTTGTGTTATGCAAAATAGAATTTAGATTGCCACCCTAAACAACTTAGCCTCACTTGGCAAAAAGATGACCACTAATTCACTGACATGGGCTCTTCTAGTGTTGCAACGATGTCATTTGGTCCAACCTCAG
Source organism: Miscanthus lutarioriparius (assembly GCA_904845875.1). NCBI lineage: Eukaryota > Viridiplantae > Streptophyta > Magnoliopsida > Poales > Poaceae > Miscanthus > Miscanthus lutarioriparius. The sequence continues at coordinate 47,630,784 of CAJGYO010000006.1, forward strand.
TACTCTCCTTCCAAAAATCTTTCAAAACTATTAATGTATCAGTTACACCATAAATTAAAGTATTACATGTTTATTTTGAAAACACATTTAGTTCCATTAAGATAATAATGCTGAAGTTGATCTAACATCAGACCATTTTTTCTATTTTTTGGGGGAAATGAAGAACAAGAACAAGAAATCAATCCATATAAAAAAGAAAACACAGATATTGTAGGAAAGTCAACAAAACATTGTACGCATAAACTGGACAACACAACATTTGAAGCTAAACTAGGCATCTTAAACAAGTTCTATAATTATAAATAAAATGTATAAGTATCTTGAGGCATTGTCCTTTAATTTGTTCTACTCCAATTAACTAAAAAGAAGGCTAACAAAGTTTTTTTTATGGATTTAAATCAGGGTTCAAAATTTTGGTGAAATTTCGGCCGAATTTCACGAAATTCGGTAATTTCGGTGGTGGCCGAAAGAAAACTCCGAATTTTTTTAATACACTAATATATGTGCTATATAACTCTAATCTTATATTTTTCTATTGTTTATATTGCATATTCTTCTATTTAATAGATATGTAGTCATAAATCATACTAATATTTGTTTAGATCCAAATTTTTTTAGAAAAAACATACTTCATGTGCTAATCTCTAAAAAAATTTCGGCGAAATTTCAGCCGAATTTCGCGAAATTCGATAATTTCGGTGGTGGCCGAAATTTTGGCGATACCGAAATTAAAAACCTTGATTTAAATGTTGAAATATGCTCCACTTTCAAGGCCAGCTATCACCATTTAGCTACCCTAATATGCCTCTTAGGGACATACCAAACAAATAGAAAAAAAGGAAATAATTCAGCACATATTACAATGAATGCTCTGTTAGTAAGAGTTATTTGAAAATGTTTCATTGAGTAATGAGATTAGAGTATATATAAATCAGAACAAGATATGTTGCATAGATTATGTACACTAGCATAACGCCTTTAGAATCTTCTACTTATAGACCCAAAGCAAATGTAGCGTAGAAGGTTGAAAAACCATACTCTATGTATTATGGACTAAGTAAGAAGCGCACAGATGTCGACTAGAGGTTGAAAAAACACGAATGCATCTAGAACTGGATCTACCGGTGAGTCAAAGAAGGAAAAAAGCAAATCTTAGAGGAGAGGATACAAATGCATATAGAACTGCAGCTATGAGTGTCTCGAATAAATAAAAATCAAAACGAGTGAGCCTGAAATAGATCACACCATGAAGTCATGAACTGACCAGATGTTCAAACCTCGTGAACAGAGGTAAAAAGTGGCGAGAGAATCTAAGATAGAATGAAGAGGAGATGAGAGAGATGCTGAGCACTAGAGAGAGAGAGAGATCAATCCATCCTAGAACTGTAGAACACGTATATGCGGAGGGCACAGAGTCACAGACTGGTGTGCAACAGCAACAACGGAAATATCCCGAACCGAAGCGCATCGTTTTTTATATTTAATCCGATCGAATCCACATTTTCTTATCCGACTTTATCGTTTTTGCTTTCGCATTTGAGATGTTTCGTATTTCAAATGTAAAAGTAGAAAACGGTTTACACATTTTTCGACCGTTTTCTACTTTTCTACTTTTAATTTGAAATATTCCGAATTCAAAATTCGGTTTAAACCGAATTTGGCCAACTGCACAGGTCATACAACCCAATTACATGCTGCTCACCACGCAGCTGCGTTCTTTCTACTGGTGGCTAGCTGCCCTCTCTTATAGACGGCGTCCAGCCTCATCTCTCTTATTATGTATTTGGTCGTGCACTTGTTTAATGTTATGCACTTGAACTAGATCATGCACTTGTTAGTTGTGAACTTGTTATGTATTTTGTCGTGCACTTGTTTAATGGTATGCACTGTGGGTCGGTATTTCGTATTGAATTTTCGCATACCGACCGTGTTCGACATAATTCCGCTCGAATTGGTTCGTTTCCGAAATTCTAGATATTCCGTAAGTTCGTGTTTGTTTTCGTGTCCGGTTTATCCGCTTTCGCTTTCGCTTTCGTATTTTAAATGTAAAAGTAGAAAACGGTTGAGGAGTTTTTCGACTGAGTTCGACCGTTTTCATCCTTAATCAGGACAGCTTAGTTGACCTCCGAGTCCGATCCTTTATATTGCTCTGCTGGTGTCGTCGTCTAGCGGAGGCATCTCGACGTCAACCCCAGCTGACTCATCCTTATTAAATGCTCGGGCCAAGTTTGAGCATGCCTGCCTGGTGGGTGGATTGTGGTGCCGAAGTTGTTGGGGTCATCGAGGTTGAAGCTGGACGTCGGGAGAGCAGTCTTGTCAGCCTCGGCGTCGTCCAAAACAACCTCATTGGCGAGGCCCTGCAAGGCTGCAACCTCTGGGACATGGCAAGGAAGCTCCCATGGCGTCGAAGCCTACGACAGCGCGATCGGGAGGACGTTGACGAATGTGCGAACTGTGGGAAATGGGTGGGGCGAATGGGAAAGGGATGGCACACGAAAAGGTTTGCTCGGTCAGTTGGAGAGCGATAAAACCGGAACAGAAAATGAGGTATTTTGGAGAGCCATTTTCTGAATTTGTTGGATGCGATTTTCCACGCAAAAATCACCAAATCAGAATATAGGTGCTAGCTAACTAACCTCTTTGGGGCTGCTCTTAGAAGGAGATTAGTAACCAGCGCGACAGCATGGCCGGTTCTTATGCAACAAGGTAATTTTCTTATGCAATATCGGGGCAAATTAAACTCCCGGCACGGGGCAGGTGAGGTGACGTACGTCCAGCAGATCCAACTATCCAAGAGACGGTGTGCCCGAAGCGACGACGATCATGCCGGAACCATGAGCTGCTGCGCGCCGTCTGCGTCTCAGCACACGTACGGCCGGCCAGCCACAAGCCACCGGCAAAGCCCCGCATCACATCCGCGTTTCCTGCCCGGCTGCCCCTCCTTGGACCTCCGACTGCTCCCGGCCGGTGTCCCGCGCGCAGTGCGGAGCAGTCGTCCGTCCCGGGATCCCCGGCAATAAAAACCGGACACCCAGCTGCCACGCTCGGACGAAATCGATCAAGTCATCCGTCCGCGAACGATCGAGGTGAGGTCTCAGGCACCAGCGGTGCTAGAGGCACGCGGCGGACCGCAAGCAATGGGCATCGGCAGAGGCATGGCCGCGCCCTTGGGCTTCACCATCGTCGTGGTCGCGGTGGTGTTGTCCACGCCCGGGGCAGGATCCGCGGCGGTGGATCAGGGCGGGCGGCCTTGCTGCTTCCACGCGTGCTTCGACCAGTGCGTGCTGCGCGACGAGTTCTGGTTCTGCCAGTTCTCCTGCTACCACAGGTGCGCCGCCGCCGGCAGCACGACGGTCCTAGGCCCAGGACGTGATCGGGACTGCGAGCACTCGTGCGCTCTCTCGATGTGCGGCCAGCTCCGGCCCGGCAGCAAGATGATGGCCGCGTGCCGGGACACCTGCCGGAAGAGCTACGCGGTCGCGGCGTGCAGGAGTAGCGCGGCTGCGTGATGACCACGACTTAAAGTGCCCGTATCTATCATGCGAATCGATCAGGATCGATGCACACAACAGTTGCTCACTCGGTTTTTAAATATATTACGTTTATGACAAGTTAATCAGTTTGATCTTATGTAACTGGCCTCTCAAGCTCTGAGCTTTTAGCAATCCTGCCTCAAAAAAACATGGACATTAATTTAAGCATACAATACAATGATACACACATAGCCAAACTCAGCACGTCCCCTCGCATATGCACCCGTGCATTTGCTAACTGAATCTATCAGTTACATTCATCAGTACATAAACAAGCTAGAAGCAAGTTAGCTTAATCGTGTGGTATGGAAACATGGAGACGGTCATGCGTAAAGCTAAAGAGTAAGCCGTTTTCCGTTCATTAATGTAAGACATATTATTATTTTTGCAACTTTTGATCAACACAATTAGCCTTTTTTTCCTTGGTATATATCAGATTTGAGACACTCTTTTTAGTGTCTTCATCAAACAATTAGTTACACTATATACATGTTCAATGTTGAGACTTGCATTAAGTAGATTTGTAATCAAATGGATTTTGTGATAATGTTAATTATGTAGGAATAGAAAATATATTATAAGAAATTAATATCAAAATATTTTTTAGAAGAACTTCATTCTAAAAAGTAGGATTCTGATACATAATATAATACGAAGATGTTGAGACCGGCCTGTACGAAGCGTGCCCCGAAGTAAGAAGAACCGTTCTGTTTGAGCAGAGGGCGCACAATTGAACGCCGGAGGAAGAGGAATGATGCACACTGCAAGCTCTAGATCGAGTGTGAGAACAGAGAGATCTGTGATCTTACCACATACTCAGCAACAGTGTCATACCCAAGGACGACATCAGCCAAGTTCCCCTGCAGCAAGAAATTCACATGAGCATGTAAACCAGCGTTATGCAGTCACAAAGCATTACGCAAAAGGACTCTTGCTGGAAGCTAAGGAAACCATGCATACCTTTGGAGTCAGGACAGACAAGAGGGTGGCTCCCCAGTTGGTGACCTTGATGGAGAAATCCCCCTTCTTGTTCTTGAGCTCGTAGACCCCAACCGTCTTCCTCGCAGCATCCGCACGGCCGGCCAATGCAAGGCACAGCAGTAGAGCAGCAGGGAGGACCAGGACCAACGCAGCTCTCGCCATTGCTGGCAAAGCTGCTCGCACACACTAGGGTGCACGTTACAGAGAGGAGAGGAGAGGAGGTGTGGCGCAGCTGGGACGACTACTCGCGGATGTATAATGCGGATGATAACCTGATGATCAGCTGATCTTCTCCGGTTTCTGCTCCAACTGATCTTTAAACAAAAGGATCTAGTGACAGCCTTTTCAATTTCTATGATGGCATTCAGTGCTTCTTTTCTTTCTAGAGATCTGAGATCTACTTTTATAGTTTTTGGCGGCTAGTCTCAGCTTATTTTTTGCACGATCGTTTACTTTGTCACATTATTCATGGCACGTTGCCATGCACGTTGCATCTTTTGGCTCAGAGATCTGAGATGCTGCTAACCATAGGCAGACGAAGGGTAGATCCCTTCGGTTCAGATCTGCCTCTAGTTCACTGACTTTGGTTAATCGTGAAAATATTTTGTTCAACAGAACTCTATAAACCAGCAATTGTTCTAGGGCAGCAATATATGTTTTCCCACTGACAGGAGCTACATCTCAAAAACTGTTGGGACCAGCTAAAGCTCAACTAACAATGAACCCTACAAGTCTGCACTGCACACTATTAGTTGCTATGTAATCGCTTTATGGTGCTCGTTGTTCGTTGGAGTTCGGTAACCTTGGATTACCGTCTCCAAGTTGTTGTTTGAAACTCCTTTCTTCTTAATGAAAAACGCACTTCGGTGTGGTCGGAAAAAAAAAGTCTGCACTGCACACATTCTTTTTCTCGAATACGCACGAGTATGCATATCATTGTATTAGAAAAAAGCAAGTTTATGTTACAAGAGATTGCGACCTGAGGCCGCGCCGGATCTGAATTAAGGGCTCTACATGATGACATAAACAACCAAATTAAAGAAGCCTCAAAGGACGATACACCATTACCGCCCCACCAAGCTTCCGAACCCGTTCGCGTCGGCTTGTGTCCATCGATCTCCTTCGACCTTGATGATCTGTAGGAGGTCGTTCACTAAGGACAAAGAACCGCGGAAGCATCTGGCGTTGCGCTCTTTCCACATATGCCAAGAGACAAGGCGCGAACAAGGCGTCCATGTCCATGCTGGATCTCTGTAGGTCATCGCAACCGGACCGAAAGCGCTTCCACCAGCTCAAGGTTGTCGATGCAGGTTGCGGTAATTGCCGGCATAGGACTTGGAGGATGCGGTGCCATAGGTCACGGGTGTAAGAACATGTGGCGATGATGTGATCAATTGATTCCTGCTTTTGATCGCAAAGGAAGCATAAGTCTCTCGCCTCTAGACCATGTCTCAGCCGTCTGTCCCCGGTCCAATGTCCACGTCGAAGGGCCAGCCAAAGGAAGATTTTCACCTTCAGCGACACCCATGTCTTCCAGATGAGTTGGTGACCGCGGAACTTGGTGGATCTAGTATGTAACATCTTATATGCGGACTGGGCGGAGTAAGAACCACATTGTGTCCAACGCCATATGAGCTTAACCGGCTGTTTACTGAACTAGATGGACTCCATGGCTTCCCAAAGCTCCAAGTATTCTGCAATGGATGTTGTTGACAGCCCACCTGTGATGCTCCGAACCCATTGCCTTTGTGTCAATGCTTGCCTGACCGTTTGGGTTGCACGAGTGCGCCTCGATACTAGATGGTAGAGACATGGTACCTTGTCCTTGATTGATTCTCCTTGCAGACAACGGTCTTCCCAGAAGAGGGCCGTGCGGCCATCACCGAGCATCATAAAGGTTGACGCCCTGAAGAACGCCTGAACCTAGCTCCACGCCCGATCGTGGTTCGTCTTCTGCAACCAAAGCCATCTGGTCTGGAGCGCATACCCGGCAAGCTTGAGATCGCTGACCCCGAGCCCCCCAGCATCGTTGGCTTGCAGATTGACGGCCAGGGCACCATGCATTTGCCTTGTACCGACGCATCCGAGCCTGCCCAGAAGAACTTCCTGCATATAGCATCTGTTTCATTTGCGCGCCCAAGGTGGTAGGTTCTCTGCCATCATCGCATAAATTGGGACCGCTCGAAGCACCGACTGGACCCAAACCAGACGAGATGGTGCTAATCGTGTGATTCTGACACCTCTTGGCCAAATTCGCCAAATGGTACGAGCTGTTTGGTTTTGTTCAATCAAGACTTCATGATTACCAAATTCAATTAAAATGAAACATGTAGGTGATGAGTTCTTGTAGAAATAGGATTTTCCAAATGATATAGGACCATTTTGCAATAACCATATAAAACTATAGTGCCAAGAACAACGCATGAATCAGGAGAAAGGCGAGATTTAAGTATATGGAAGGTCCTCGAGGATAATAGGCAAATAGAAAAGAATAGTGTAATAAATACTATGGAACCACCACGATCGATCAAAATTCTTAAGAAGAATAATGCACAAACAGATAATACCAGCATAATATATAATGCACAAATTTTATTGCATTACTGACTACGACTGAACCGACAAGCCAAAAGAGTTCATAACAATTGCCGGTCATCACTTTACAATGGACTAACCATACATGAAAATTGGAATGTTTATCTCGACGACTTAAAACTGCTCAAACATTCTCCATTCAGGAGAACCGAAAATGAAACTATGGTGACTAGCCTCATGACCAACTGTACCCATAATTGATGGAAGCTGAGTTTGAGCATAATTGCCTGTAAATAGTTTCATTCAACGCAGTCGTAAGCTTTCTTCATATCCAGCTTTAATGCACAACACATGAGGTTGCAGGCTTTCTTTTGCTTCATAAAGTGTTAACACTCATAAGCAGTGATTATATTATCTGTAATAAGCCTACCAGGAACAAAAGCCGATTGCTCTTTAGAGATGATCTTAGGAAGCACCACTTTCAACCTGTTGGCTACAACCTTCGACACTATCTCGAAGATAACATTGCACAGACTAATCGGTCTGAATTGACCCAACTCCTCCTGACTAGCAACATTTGGGATTAGAACGATAAATGTATCATTTATTAGAGCTAGCCGGATCATCTTCACCACATAATACACGCGAGACCACCGATGTAATTTCCTTTCCACATAGATCCAAATGACGCTGGAAAAATGGGTAGGAAATCTATGCTTGGTGTGGATCCATTTGATTACAAATCTACTTAATGCAACTATGCAAGTCTCAACATTGTCGCAAGGGAGGGCGCGGCTCGAAGCACAATGAAGCCCGGCTCGGTGGATCCCCCACCAGGCGGACTGATGAAGATAAATGTTGATGCAGGAAAGCCCGGGTTACACTATATACATGTTCAATGTTGAGACTTGAATCAAGTAGATTTGTGATCAAATAGATTTTGTGATAATCTCCATTATGTAGGAATTGAAAATATATTATAAGAATTTAATATCAAAATATTTTTTTAAAAACTTCATTCTAAATAGTAGGATTATGTGATACATAATACAATACAAACATGGTGAACAGAGAGAGTAGTTAGACTGAGCAGTGAGCGCTACCTGTTTTACTGTTTAAAAGGAAATAGGCTTTATTTGGCCTAACGTGGGCCTCGGCCTCGCTGCTATTGAACAATTTCAATGAAACAAAATAAGGGCTGTGGGCCATAGCCAAGGCCCTTTTCTATTTTTTTCGTAGGATATAAATCGGTTCTTGACTTCTTTTTTTTTTTAAAAAAGATTCTAAAAAGAGATGAATTTCACCCCACCAAAACCTAAGGACGAACTCCACGCATACCTCATTGGTAGAAATTGATTTGAGTGATGAAACCCAAGAAACCAACAGAGTTGCTGTACAAAAATTATGATTCGGATTAAATTATTTTACTACCGTGGAAAAAAAATCACCGAGCATGAAAGGATATAAGGATTAGGGATGAAAATGGTACCGAAATATCCCGTACCGAATTGCATCGTTTTCTACATTTAATCCACCTGAATTCGTATTTTCGGATAAATTCGATTTCGGTTCGAAATTCGGAACATCAAATTCGAAATCGGAACGAAAACAATTTTGATATTTTTTCGATCATTTTCTATTTTTTTACTTTTAATTAGGAATATCCCGAATTCAAAATTCGGTTTAAATCAAATTTAGCCCATTGGAAGTCCAGCCTTAGATAAATTTTATCTTTTTCATACGATCTCGGATGAAGATGATTTTTATATGAAAATTGTAGCTCTCGACGTGATCTACAACTTTCTAGTTTTTAGTTTTTTCATTTGAGGTCTTTAAGATATTCAAAAAAATAAAATAAAGTTTTAGCGGTATATTAATCGCGTACAAGCGCTTGTTGCCTTAAAAAAATAACTTTCTTACATGATATCGAATGAAGATACTTTTTAATAAAGTTGTAGGACTTGTCAATTATTATTTACCTGTTAATTGTTATGCACTTGGTCCTACGGGTCAATATTCCGTATTGATTCTTCGTATACCGACCGTATTCGACATAATTCTGCTTGAATTAGTTCGTATTCGAAATTCTCGAAATTCCGTAAGTTTGTGTTCGTTTTCATGTCCAGATTTACCGTTTTCGTTTTTATTTTCGCATTCAAATGTAGAAGTAGAAAACGGTTGAGAGTTTTCTGACCGTTGTTTACCGTTTTCATCGCTAATAAGTATTCGACACTCGCTTAGCACGTATGGATGGAACGCATCAACGCAATGCGCATGTTTTCCGGTTATTGTGACTGGGGATAAAGCAGGGGAGGACTTTTTATCATCGCGGGAGTATTCAAATTACTAGTTTGTTTAGCGCTTGACTAGTCTGTGTGTTTGGGTATTTCAAGGGTTTATATTGACCTACAAATTCTGTGCATACCATCATTACCATGGCATTGCTGCATGCTGCCTCGTGTACTGAACATTTTTTGCTCTACCTGAAAGAAGAGGACACAGACAGGTCGTCACTCCCGTAACATGCCACAGCCCACATGCCTCTGCCTGCGTTTCGTGATTGGAAGTTCGACCCCCACTTCCCGATCGAAAATGAAGCTTCGATCCCTGACCCCTGCCGTTGGAATATGGAGCCGCGACATGCGAAGCTGCCAGTGCCACTGTGCCATGAACAAGAAAAGCATGAATCTAACCGCGCGGATCTCACTCACTCGATCGGCCCAGCGCTTTACCCCGTTTCCCGTGCACGCATCGGCGACCCGGGCGTTGGGCACCGGGGCCTCACGCGTTCGACGTGCACGCGTAAGTGACTCGTCGGGCTGCGCCGCTTGTTGCATCACACTGTATATAGAACGACCCATCCACGCACATAAAGCTACAGCATCAGCTCGATCGCTTAGCTTGGACGACGGTGGACCGAGACACCAGCCAGCTAGCCCGCTAGCGAGCGATGGCGGGCAGGGCGCTCGGCGTTCTCCTGGCCGTGGCCGTGGCCGTGGTGGCGCTCCTCGCGGCGGCGGACGACGACAAAACGCAGCCCTGGAAGTGCTTCAGGACATGCGCCAGGGGTTGCCACCACCACCACGACAACGGCTCATCTGCCACCGTGGAGGAGTACTTCCCCTCCGGGGACGCCAACGTCTCCGCCGTCTCCGCCGAGTGCAAGAACGGTTGCCAGGAGGACGCGTGCTTCAAGGACCTGCCGGCCATCAGCGACACGCAGTGCGCCATGGCCACCTGCCTCAGCCATCCGCACCGTATGTGCACAGTCAAAGCCCATCGAACAATTGATAAGCAGCAATTCAATTCAGCGCAATATGGTTGTTCATGTGTTGCTTCTCCTGCCCGTTTTATAATTTTTTTACAGATAGCAGAAAGAAAACGGCGTGCTTGAAGGACTGCTGCGAGAAGTGCTTCCGCAGTAGCCCACCTGCGCCTGGCCCACCTACGCCTGACCCACCTGCGCCTGGCCCGCCTGAGCCTGGCCCGCCTACGCCTGGTCCCGGACCGAAGCCGCCATCTCCGCCAAATTAAGCCGAAGCAATGGCAACCAAAGGAATACGTACTTACTTGGAAAAAAAAAGATCTTATGACTGTTACCGGAAGTGATATTTTCTCTTGCGTTGGGCTATAACAGAAACCCAATTCTAAGTCTCTGTTTCATGTAGATATTTAGGCCGAGGAATTGAATTGGCCTGGAATACCAAAGCCGAGGGGCATTGGAAATGGCCTGAAATACCAATGCTAGTGTTTGGATGTGCAATTAGTTGATAGCTGGAATCGTAAAAAAAAACAACCAATTTCAATTCATGTTTGGATGTACGATATGTTGAATTGTATGTTTTAAAGAGTCCGGGTTGTCTACAACGATGTAAAAGCATTCTTTAATATGTTTTTCACGACTTCATATATTCGAATTCGAATTATATATCATTTCACACAAAAAAAATTATAATATTCAGGAAAGTAGTACAAACTGCAGTAAAATATCATAAGAATGGAAAAATAATTGATGGAACCATCACATAAAAGGTTGATCGCATGCATCCATTATATAGTCAATACTTGATGACCAATATTCCATGTCTCTTACAAGTACAAACACATATCACAACACTTATTAATATTAAAAGGTCCACAAGTGCTATATTACATAACAACAAGCATACAGATCATCCCCAGCCACCATTCCTCTAATTCAACATAAGGAGCCATTCTTTCCAGAAGTCCATAGGCAATTCCATAAGCGCTTGGAATAAACGCTCATTAAGAATCAGCTTCCCGTAAGCCCGCAAAAGGTCACATCTAGCCAAATCTGGTATTTGTTCAAGTGCAGCAAGGATTTCAAAAGGAGGAGTAACCTGAGGCATTGGTAATGGATCAGTGGATTTTAGAGCATCATGAAACATAGTCTTCATATCTCCAAGAATGCAAAGAATTGCATCACTAGTTCGCTGCCGTTTTTGGGGTAAATCTAGAGATGCTTCACTAGTTTGTTCAGGTGGATCTTGTGCACTCTCTGCACCTGTCTTGGCACCATCACCATTTGCATGATCTGTTGAATAAATTGTGCTGATTGCATCCCAATTCTTCACCATCTTGTTCTTATAACAAGCTGCGGCCTTGTTACTCTGCACAAAAAGACACAAACACAACAACCTCATTTTTAGACCATGCCCAACTACAAGCAAGAACATAGCAACCTTTTCTTCCACAGTAACATAAACACTGTCATGACCACACTTCTCATGCAACATGATGCACAAGTCATGAAAGTTTCTTTTAGTTAAACGTAGCTCATCATAGCATGTAACTTCAGAGCCATCATACATTTCCTTGAGCAAATACTTCCTAAGAGTATGCCTGCACTCATCATATCATTAAAGCACCCAACATCCCTTGGCCCATGTTGCGAACTAAGATATGCAAGCCCAAGAACAACCGACTCAAAGTACAGTTTAGTGAATATAATCTTCCTCCTCTTTCTCCTTTTGTTTTCTTCAACAATGAAGGAGACCAACTCAAGATCCGACATAGTGCAGCTACAATGCATGTGCACACACATGATTTGTAAAGAGCATAGCATAAAAAAACAAATCATTCAGAAACACCAAGGTCACATCAATTTTAGGCACCACATACCTTCAATCGGACCGAAGAACAACCAACATTTCACAGAATATCCTGTAAAAAATAGGGAAATGGGGTTAGGGTTTGGAGTGGGTGAATCAATAGAGGGAGAACAAAAGGAGTCCCTCCATGGATTTGGATGATGATAGGGGATTAGGCAACCGAGCAAGGAAGAATCAGCGAGGGTAGGCGCAAATCAGAGATGGAGGACCTCACATGGGGAGGAAAAGGAGATGAGGGTAGGAAGAAGACAAACTTGCAGAGAGTGAGAACGATGGAGGATTGCCAGAGGTGCATGAGGAAGAGGAGGACATTGGGAGGTAGCGCATCCATGGGGTCAACCTCCCGCTGCCACCCGCCGCCATCCTTTTTGCCCCCGCCATCCTCTTTGCGGGTCTATGTGGGCGCTTCTATTTTGCCAGTGCGAAGGGGTATGCGTGGGGAGGGGAACAATTCCATCGAATACGGAGCGGGAGAGCTTGGAATTGTGGGCAGGCTCCTTTCTTTGTGCGGATAAGGCTCGAGATATTGGGTGCCGATTCCCCAGACAGTTCTATCCAAACACTGGAATTAGAGGAGAGTAAATTCCAAAGCCAAATCCAGGGCCCCATTTCCTACATCCAAATGGGCCATAAAGTTATTTGGTATCCTATTCTAGTTTGAGTAAAAATACTAGAAAGCACGCGAGCTTCTTTGGAAATGTTTCGGACCCATTTGTAACTTCTAGAGACTCTTTTGTGGATATAAGTCCCACCAAGGCAAGGCATGAAAATCTTCCCTTCCATCTCCCTATAAAAGGCAAGAAAGGCGAAGTAGGAGAGGACCTTTGGCTCCTCACTCATTGTTGTGTCTCTCTCACTCTCTCCACTCCCATCTCTCACATCTATGGAAGTAGGGACATTAATAAATTCATGCATCACATTGTTATATTTGAGAATATAAGTCATCCCATGCATTAGAGGGGGTAGATATCATTAATATTATGTGTTTTTAATGAAGCTTTGTTATTAAAGTGGGTCCAGAGATTGTTGTTAATGATTGCGGAGAAAGTATATGTGAAACAAGAAAACATTAGATTCTTTAAGGACGTTTGAATAGGTGAGATAACAATAAGGCTATAGTTCCAAATACTTTTTTCTTGGCGTAGACATTCATATTGCTTTTTAGAAGTTGTCGACAGCAAGACAACTAGATAGTTGAGTTTAGAATATGTACCAAGAGATTCAAAACCACAACAATAGGCTATTTAGCCACTATCTGCTTCAGATCCTCTTCAGACTACATAGTTTCAGCCAAGCCCTAGATTCTCACAGCCAGGTTGGTACAATGATGGCGACACTTGTCATGTCATAGATCAAACAGTCATGTGTATGTGTTGTTTAGTGACGGTCCGGCTGACACTGCATACTGCAATGCACTATAGCTCATGCCACCATGGCATCCACCACACTTGTTGCACAATTAGTGACCTACTGCATCGAAAGTTCTTGATCTTAAATAGGGATTCAATTGATGTAGCAGTACTTTGAGTGTAATAGTTCCCACAGATATCTTGGTTCTTCACAGATGTGACTGAGCCATGTTCTGTCCAGTCAACGGACTCTAGCGGGCGTCATCGTCAGCCATTTCATTGTCTTTGGAGTCAGCAAGGTCAGGATGCAGGACGCACAAGACCACACCAAGAGTGTAGCTGCGGCGACTATCACTCCACCAGAGTAACCCTGACCTACTATGCCAGAATCAAAGGGTCGGCTAGCAATACCCGTGGCATTCTAGGCTGCCTCTTGGCTGCATGGCAGCACTAGTACACTGGAGCTCAGCACTGGCGGCTGAACCCACCGCCAGTGTGAAAGACTAGTACAAATCAACAATACTACAAGCGGTTAGTTAAGATGCGCCAGTAGAAATAACTTTGTACTGGCGGTTTCTCTAAAACAACCGCCAGTGATAATAGTGTTTACACTGGCGGTTTAAGTAAACAATCCGTCAGTGTTAAAGCATTTTCACTGGCGGTTCGTTTAAGTCAGCCGCCAATGTAGCTTTTTTAACATAGGCGGTTCACCTAAATCTGCCACCTCTGGAACAATTTTTCTAGAGGTGGTTTATTAGCAAAACCGCTAGTGAATTGTTTTAAAAATTCAAAATTTAACGCCATATGTTTCCCGCCAGTGAATATTGTATAAAAATTGAAACGAATCCAAATAGATATCACAGAAAATTATTTTTGCATGCATGAAAAAATTAATATTTGTTGCAGTTTACCATAGTCATCACATGCTAATAATGTATACATAAAACAAAGTTCTTTCCACTCATAGCTAGCTCGGTCGTCAAATGACGTACTCCTCTAATAATCTTCGTGGTTTAGCTCTAACTTGGCAAAATCTACGAGTTCTCGGTACTGTGGTTGAGCTAATTCCGAGTCCGGATCAAAATACTTCCCATTGAAGTGAATTATTTCTTTCATGATGAACCAGCAGAAGTCCTCGCAAATGGCCATGAGCTCACCATTCTAGAGGCGTACACTCATGGGATTACATTTGTATACCTGAAAAAATAATAAGTCATCATACATTTACAACTAACCAATATGGAGAAGGCATCGATAGTGATAAAACTTCACTTATAACTATTACTTACTTTACTAGGGTTGTTGGTGTATCTCCCGTTTTCTCTAAGAAACTAGCACACATAGTACCCACAAAGCACCGATCCCAGTGGTTGCTTGTGGCACTATATAAGAATTAGCAAGTGGTTACATAGTTGCTACGTATACATATATATACAAGACAGATATGTATGTTTATTTAAAATTTACCTTAAAGTTAATCCGCACATGTAGCGGTTTTCCGGCTTTTTTTAAATCATAGCGTCCACAATTGAACTTGTAGAACCTGTATGCCCTGCAGTGCTTGAATGAATTCAGCAAGTCATATCGATCCAAACTCTCGTATATGATATAGAAATGTTAAAAAGCATGCATGCAAATCTTGACTTACTGATCTAAAATATCGATGAACTTTTGATAACTGCTCCGTGGAAAACATGTGGAGTCAAGAACCAAAAGTCGTCCTTCATGGAGATAAATGAATATACAAATCCAAAGATCACTGCACGAATTTAATGAAGTCATGTTTTAAGACAGTAGTAAGTTTATAAATAAAAATTATTAAGGGAGTTTAGGACCAACATACTTAAACATGTATGGTGCACATACAATACTCCTGTTTCCGAATTGAAGAAACACGTTTCCTATGTAGGTGGCCACTGCTGTTTCCTGCTTTTGTTGCTCCTCCACTCTAATTTTGGCTATTTCATCATCGATCTTGCCCACAAATAAGTCATGGTCAGGACCCATAACCACTGTGTGCTCGTCTGGCTTATTCTGGCCGAGTCGAGATACCCAACCTTTTTCTCCTCGTGAAGAAACGAGATCTCAGTATACCGCATCTCCTGGTCTAATTGTTGCATTCTGTAGAGCGCATGACATTGTTAGATACTTCATGCCCTAACATTATATTAATCAGTAATAAAACATAGTTATGTATGAGCGACACTTACAGGCACCACACGCTCACAAGCTGGATGTCAAGTTTTCTGAGGCGAAACATCAACCAAATATCCTCGAAGTCAACAATAATCTTGCTATTGCCACCCATAAAAGCTAGTGGTGGTACAACTACGGAGAAGGCATTGATCTCAACCGAAGATGCTCTCATATACCAGTCATGCAACCTCTTCATCGCACATGAAACACCACGGAGTTTGCACCACTAGAGTAGAGGTCTGCCTGGAACATATTTATCAGTGGGGACATTATTGAAATCCTCTCTCGTAGGCTTCTGTATGGTGATCTTGTTGGAGGCGGACTTGGCAGCTTTCTAACGATTGGAACGTGTGTCTGGTTTCCTTTCCAATCCGGTCATCCACTTCTTCATGGCCCCCGGTGATGTCTCGTCCTTACCTAAGGGCGTAACCATTTTTGGCACAGACTGAAGGTTCCCTTTAGCTACATGGACTTTAGGTTCCGACGAGGCATCCTTCTTACTCGGGGATGATGGTGGGTTGATGGATGTTGATGCTGGTGGGTTAGGTAGAGGCTCCAAGTTGGTGTGGAGGCTAAATGATGGTGGTGGGTTAGGTTCTGGTGATGGTGGTGCGTCATGAGATGGTGGGGGTATGATGAGATGGCGAGGCTGCATGTGAGAACCCCCCTTCATCGTCCACTCCGAAAAATGGCCTCGATGGAATAGGATCATTCAACCTAATGTCCCATCGAGGCCATAAGATGAACTCATTGATAGCTTGACCGAGTTTCTCGACATCGTCAGGAGTGGGGATATCTAGGAAGTCATCCCTATGTCCTTCGACACCTGTCAACACTTCTACCCTATAGTACTCCTCTGGCATTTTCTTGTTGTGATAGTCGTGGCCTAGGATCACCATACCAGTGGCAACTTCTATCGTACATATATTGGTGATACCATACGATATAACTAGGGAGCAAGCTGTCGATGCGACGATGTCATCAACTACATAGTGCTCCCTATTTGCCATAGATCCGATACTGCTTGGAACTATTGGAGAATCCGAGGGTTGCGTGATGACCATCTGCATCTGTGGTGTTTGTGTGATCATCTGTGGCGGCTGTATTGTTGGCACTTGTTGACTTGACATTACACTGGCCAATTGTTGCCTTATTTCAGAATCAGGATTGGCCATGATTTCAACCAACATCTGTTTCATTTCTTACTTAGCCTCCTCCTTAAAATAATCTCTCATAACTTCCTTGTAGTGGTCGTGTTTTCTATACATCTCGGCTTGCTCAGGAAATCCTTCCTTCTAGCCCAATTGGTGATGAGGACATCACTTCTTCAGAGGCACCCACTGATCCTCCAACTGTCATGCAAGGTCCAATGACCCGGGCTCGAATGCGTCAACTCAATTTAGAGGTGAGCTCATTTTTAAGCAATCCTTTTTATATTTTTGAGAATAGACTACTACCTAATGATGTTATCTTGCTTAGGAACATTGGAGACGGTCATGAGGGACTTAGAGGATGTGGTGGACGCGAGGATGACCAGCAAGGACGTCCAACAGAAACTGGAGGCCCGATCCAACATGATTTCGAGTCTGCCTCGGCCTCTAGGACCAGTCTGCCTTAAACTGGTCACCTAGGACGCATCCGGACTCCGTTTTCGATGATCCATATTTGGATGGAAAGATAATTTGATAAGTAAGCTAATCCAAATGGTCTCACATCAAAATCTGTTCGGAATCAACGGGAATCGTGGTCACAAGTCAGCGCCCAGAATCTACCAGGGTGCTGCGACACCGTCTTTTTGTCCGTTGGACCATGTATCGTGTTTGGGCCCATTAGAGGCACGTCCAGGGGTCTTGCACGACTCTAGAGTCTTCATAAATAGCCGCCACCCCTCCATTAGGGTTGGGTTTTACTTAGATTATTCTGTCAAGAATAGTTTCACCGTTCATCGGTTTGTGAGACCCCAACTTCGTGAGATTAATTATTCATCTGTAATTTGGTTGTGTTCTTTCATGTTCTTGCTTGTGTTTTTTGTTGCGCAGGCAGGGATTAGCCTTCTTGGCAAGGTCAACCTGGTCCATGACTTGGTTGATAACCAGAGGAGCTGTGGTGCTAAGATTGCAGGGTTCGATCTTTTGATCTGAAGCCGGATTGGTGTGTCATTCTCCGTCACAACGATAGTTACCTCTACCTGACGGAAGATCGGGATCCCCGTTCCCATTAAGTGGTATCAGAGCAAAGGTATACCATTAGGTTCACATTTATCCCCTAGTTTTGAGTGTTTCGCATTCGTCCCATAGTCCAGTGCCATATTTTTGTTCCTGTGCTAGAACCTTCCGCGCCATAGCCTTTGCATATTTCGGTTTCAGAGTCCGTCGTGTTGAGTTTGTGTCCTGGTCGAGGTCTTGTTGATGGTTAGGTCGTGTTAGAGTCCAGTTCATGTGTTTTCCCCCATCATTTCCATCAAATCTTTGCTGCTGTGACTAGTTTTGTGCATATTATTCCCGTTTTGTCCTCTAATTCGGTGCCAATTCTTAAAACTGGTCTAGTTTTCGCATACGAACTCTGATTTTGACGTTCCATATATCAAAATTGATTAGAAATTTTTTTCGGATCCATCCATCCTTGTCCCATTGGGGTCATAAATTTTTAAATTAGTCAAAAAGTGGTCACAAGATCCTCTTTTTGTGGTCACAAGGTTTTTGTCGCTTTTGAGCAAGTTTTCTGATTTTTCCACAGGCCACGTCTTTCACTTGTTTAAGCTCATATTTTTTGTGGTTACTTCTTTTGTGCTCCTAAGTAAAGCAAAAATATCAAAAAAATAAAAAGAAAAAGTCAAAATTTCCCAAAAAACAACGATAACCCAAAAAATAGAAAAAAGAGAGGGGCAAAAGAGGAACAATATCTAGAGGAGTACTTAGAGAAGGCCAAAGTGAGCTGTGTTAGCATGTGCTGTCTGGTTCTTTGTTTGTGTTGCTATTGCTTTCCACCATACTTGTTTTTTTCACACACCTGTCACCCTGCTATCCACCATACTTTTGTCACACACCTGATACTTGGAACATTTTAGACCAGCAACGAGAACAAGTACTTTGGACTATAATTCAGCATTACTTTCTGTTACTGACTTGTGTGCAGATATACATATTATTCTTTGTGTGCCTTTCAAGCTCCACAAACTCTTCAGATCAGTACAGAAAAAGGGCCTTACAATCTTGGTACCACTGCCTCACAGGTATCACAAACTAGCCACCGGTTGTACCGCCCATTGCTTGCGTTGGTAAGAACTTTGTAAGAGCTTGGTAAGACGCTTCCACTTGCTGTGAAAAGTGACACCACTGCAACCACGTAGTCATTTGGTAGGAATAACTTTCACCGTTTGTTCCTGTTTTGTGTTTACAATGGCAGGAGGTGATCAGATTGGAGATAACAATCCTAAGGGTTTCAACAAGTGTGTTAGCCAAGAGCAACTACAAGCTATTGTAGAGGATGCCCAAAAAGGATGAATGAGGCCGTCAAGAAGGCCGTCACTGATGCACTCATTGAACTCAACATTGGCAACAGCATGGAGAGATTGGACAAACAAATTTCCATGCTAACTGACAAGGTTACTGAGTTGAAAACCTTGGTGGCGGTCAACAACAATGACATCTCTGGCAGCAACACCGATGGACTCTTGCCAGAAGATACGGTGCATGATGCTACTGGGAACATAGATCGAGCAGCCGTCCGACAAGCAAGATTACGACGACGTCTTTGCCGCAACACGACAGGTATGGGTGGTGTCCACCACCATCAAGGTAATAATCACTGTGTGCCCGATGATACTTATGCTAAGATTAAGTTCACAATACCATCTTTTTCGGGTCATTATGATGCTGAGGGATATCTTGATTGGGAGATGACAGTAGAACAAAAGTTTAGCGCCCACCTTGTACCTGAGTATCATAGAGTTAGACAAGCTACTAGTGAGTTTAAGGATTTTGCCATTATTTGGTGGAATGGGCTAGCTACACAGGATGCTTTACCTAGTTCGTGGGAAGAACTTAAGGTAGCTATGCGCGATCGTTTTGTTCCTCCTTATCATAGAGACTGCGTAAGAAATTGATGTGTTTAGAACAAGGAGATAAATCTGTATAGGATTACTATGGTGATCTTCAAAAGGGATTGATGCGCTGTAGTGTTGTGGAGGGGAACAAAGATGCTATTTGTCATTTTTATTCGGGTTTGAGGTGTGAGATTCAGGACATTGTTGATTATAAAGAATTTAACACTGTCAACCAGTTGTTTCAGTTTGCTATGCTTGTAGAAAAGGAATTGCAGGGGCGTGAACAGATGAGCAAGAGCAAGGTCAGCACCACATACACGCCACGCTCGGCACCGTCTTCAGGGCTAACCAAGCCAACCACTTTTCAGCCACCTACACCAGCGAGCAAGCGACCAGCAGCCTCTGGAGTTTCCGCTACACCTAAGGCACCTCTCGCACAACCTTCAGATTCAGGTAAAAATTCTTTGCAGGTGCCTACCAAGAGTTCCTCATTTGTTGCATCAACGGGACGCACTTCGGGCATTCAGTGCCACCGCTGCCATGGCATTGGCCATGTGCAAAAGGACTGCCCAAGTCAGCGAGCATATATTGCTATAGAAGATGGTTACATCAGCACCTCTAACATTGAGGATGAAGAAGACCAAGATGCAGATGAGGAGGACGGTGAAGTCCTTGGTGATGAGGCCACGGCGGCCTATAGGAGCATCATTGTATAGCGGGTGCTCAGCTCACAAGTCTAGCAACCTGAGAAGCTACAACGCCATAACTTGTTCCAGATTTTCTTCGTCATCAGCGATCGTCGAGCACGTGTCATTATTGATGGAGGTAGCTGCTATAATTTGGTGAGTTCTAATTTGGTCAAGAAGCTTGGCTTGACCACACGCCCACACCCACGTCCATACCATATTCAATGGCTAAATGATTCAGGTAAAGCAAAGGTAACACAAACTTGTAGAGTTTCATTTTCCGTTGGTTCTTATGCTGATTCTGTTGATTGTGATGTGGTACCTATGCAAACTTATTCACTCTTATTGGGTCGTCCTTGGGAACATGATAATGATGCTACACACCATGGTAGAAGTAATAAATACACTTTTGTGTATAAAGGAAAGAAAATTACTTTGGTACCTTTGACCCCTGCTCAAATTGTACAAGCTGATAGAGAACGCGCTGCTAGTTTGAATGATGTTCAATCTGAAAATCAGCAAGTTGCTAATTCTATTTTCCCACCTAAAAAGGATAAGTCTACATCTATTTCTAAGGCTGAGGGGATTAAATTGAAGGGTGGGGTTATGCTTGCAACAAAATGTGACTTTGCTAAAATTTCGGATGATGATATTTGCTATGCTTTGGTATGCAAACGAGCTATGTTTTCACTTGATGATATTGTTAGCTCGGTGCCTCCTGCTGTCACTAACCTTTTGCAGGAGTATGAGGACATTTTTCCAGCTGAGATACCCCCAGGATTGCCACCTATGAGAGGGATAGAGCATCAAATCGATTTGATTCTAGGAGCAACCTTGCCCAACCGTGCTGCCTATCGAACCAACCCCGAGGAGACTAAGGAAATTCAGCGGCAAGTCCAAGACCTTTTGGACTGCAGGTATGTACATGAAAGCCTTAGTCGTTGTTCCGTTCCTATACTTTTGGTTCCTAAGAAAGATGGAATTTGGCGTATGTGTGTTGATTGTAGAGCCATCAATAATATTACTATTCGATATCGTCATCCTATTCCTAGGCTAGACGACATGCTTGATGAGTTGTGTGGTTCTATAATTTTCACTAAGATTGACTTGCGAAGTGGCTACCACCAAATTAGAATGAAACTTGGATATGAATGGAAAACTGCATTTAAAACCAAATTCGGGTTGTATGAGTGGTTAGTAATGCCTTTGGTTTGACAAATGCACCTAGCAATTTCATGCGCTTAATGAATGAGGTTTTAAGAGCTTTTATTGGTCATTTTGTGGTAGTTTACTTTGTTGATTTATTGATTTATAGCAAGTCTTTTGATGAACATATGGATCACTTACGTGCTGTTTTTAATGCCTTACGTGATGCACGTTTATTTGGTAACCTTGAGAAGTGCATCTTTTGCACGGATCGAGTTTCTTTTCTTGGCTATGTTGTAACTCCACAGGGAATTGAGGTGGACAAGATGAAAATTGAAGCCATAAAGAGCTGGCCGGTTCCCCAAACCGTCACACAGGTGAGGAGTTTTCTTGGTCTTGCAGGATTCTACCGCCGCTTCATCCAAGATTTCAGCACCGTTGCTGCCCCATTGCATGAGTTGACGAAGAAAGGGGTGGTGTTTCATTGGGGAAAGGCACATGAGGAGTCCTTTGATACTTTGAAGGACAAGCTCACACACGCACCATTGCTGCAACTTTCAAACTTTGGTAAGACTTTTGAGCTAGAATGTGATGTTAGTGGAGTTGGCATTGGAGGTGTTTTGATGCAAGATGGTAAACCCATTGCTTACTTTAGTGAAAAATTGCATGGTCCTGTTCTTAATTATTCCACGTATGATAAGGAATTGTATGCACTTGTTCATTTTTTAGAGACGTGGCATCATTATTTGTGGCCTAAAGAATTTGTTATTCATTCTGATCGTGAATCGCTTAAGTATCTTCGCTCTCAAAATAATCTGAATCGTAGGCATGCTAAATGGGTTGAATTTATTGAATCTTTTCCTTATATTATCAAACACAAGAAAGGGAAGGATAATGTGATTGCTGATGCTTTGTCTAGAAGATATACATTGCTGACCCAACTTGATTGTCAGATTTTTGGTCTTCAATCAATAAAAGAACAATATGCGCTTGATCCTGATTTTAAGGATGTGTTGCTTAATTGTAGAGAGAGACGTACATGGAATAAGTTTATGATCAATGATGGGTTTTTGTTTAGAGCTAACCGCCTATGCATTCCAGTTGGTTCCGTTCATCTTTTGTTGTTGCAGGAGGCACATGGAGGCGGATTGATGGGACATTTTGGTGCCAAGAAGATGGAGAAGGTACTGTCCACACACTTCTTTTGGCCAAGGATGAGGCAAGATGTAGAGCGGTACGTGGCTCGGTGTGCTACATGTCAAAAAGCTAAGTCACGGTTGAACCCACATGGTTTGTATATGCCTCTTCCTGTTCCTTCTACTCCTTGGGCTGATATATCTATGGATTTTGTGTTGGGTTTGCCAAGGACTAAGAGGGGGAGGGATAACATTTTTGTGGTGGTTGATCGTTTTTCTAAGATGGCACATTTTATTCCTTGTCATAAGAGCGATGATGCTATTCATATTGCTGACCTTTTCTTTCAAGAAATCGTTCGCTTGCATGGTATGCCTTCTACTATTGTTTTAGATCGTGATGCAAAATTCTTGAGTCATTTTTGGCGCATGTTGTGGAATAAATTGGGGACCAAGCTGCTATTTTCTACAACATGTCATCTCCAAACTGATGGGCAAACTGAGGTTGTGAATCAAACATTGTCCACCATGTTGAGAGCAATTTTGAAGCGCAATTTTAAGATATGGGAAGAGTGTTTGCCGCATGTGGAGTTTGCATATATTAGGGCGGAACATTCCACCACCAAGGTAAGTCCTTTCCAGGTAGTGTATGGTTTTAACCCCCATGCTCCTATTAATCTTTTGCCTTTACCTACCACTGAGAGAATACATAGTGATGCTAGAGAGCATGCTGATTTTATTCGTAAGTTGCACAAAACAACTAAAGCAAATATTGAAAGAATGAATAAAAAGTATAGAATTGCTGGTAGTAAAGGTAGAAAAGAGATTAAACTTGAACTGGGTGATTTGGTTTGGTTACATTTGAGAAAAGATAGATTTCCTGAGCTATGTAAATCTAAATTAATGCCAAGAGCAGCTGGTCCTTATAAGATCATTGAGAAAATAAATGATAATGCCTACAAACTTGAGTTGCCACCCGAGTTCGGGGTTAGTCCCACCTTTAACATTGTAGATTTGAAACACTATTTTTGGGAGAAGAAGATGAGCTTGAGTCGAGGATGACTCCATTTCAAGAGGGGGAGGATGATGAGGACATCACTTCTTCAGAGGCACCCGCTGATCCTCCAACCGTCATCCAAGGTCCAATGACCCGGGGTCGAATGCGTCAACTCAATTTAGAGGTGAGCTCGTTTTTAAGCGATCCTTTTTATATTTTTGAGAATAGACTACTACCTAATGATGTTATCTTGCTTAGGAACATTGGAGAGGGTCATGAGGGACTTAGAGGATGTGGTGGACGTGAGGATGACAAGCAAGGACGTCCAACAGAAACCGGAGGCCCGATCCAACATGATTTCGAGTCTGCCTCGGCCTCTAGGACCAGTCTGCCTTAAACTGGTCACCCAGGACGCATCCGGACTCTGTTTTCGATGATCCACATATGGATGGAAAGATAATTTGATAAGGAAGCCAATACAAGTGGTCTCACATCAAAATCTGTTCGGAATCAACAGGAATTGTGGTCACAATTCAGCATCCAGAATCTGCCACGGTGCTGCGACACCGTCTTTTGGTCCGTTGGACCATGTATCATGTTTGGGCCCATTAGGGGCACGTCCAGGGGTCTTGCATGACTCTAGAGTCTTCATAAACAGCCACCACCCCTCCATTAGGGTTGGGTTTTTCTTAGATTATTCTGTCAAGAATAGTTTCGCTGTTCATCGGTTTGTGAGACCCCAACTTCGTGAGATTAATCATTCATCTGCAATTTGGTTGTGTTCTTTCTTGTTCTTGCTTGTGTTCTTCATTGCGCAGGCAGGGATTAGCCTTATTGGCAAGGTCAACTTGGTCCATGACTTGGTTGATAACCAGAGGAGCTGTGGTGCTAAGATTGTAGGGTTCGGTCTTTCGATATGAAGCCGGATCGGTATGTCATTCTTCGTCACAACTATAGTTACCTCTACCTGACGGAAGATTAGGATCCCCGTTCCCATTAAATGGGATGAGATGCCTCACACACGGCCGTGGTGCTCTGGGTTACCCAAACCCACACTAAGGGTGTCCCTCTCTCTTGATGGCTTGAATGATCCTTCCTTCTGCTTAGCTACCATTGCCAAAATGTTCTTGGCTGCTTCATCAGTCACTAGATCTGGCCACAACAAACCTGCCTCACTTTCTTGTGGTTTCTGCGCACGAAGCTAGTCTTCAACCTGTTAACACTGGATTTTGGTCGACTTCGGAAGATGACAGGTGGACCCGCATACAGGAAGAAGGACATTCGGCAAACAAAACGAGCGGTCGGCTAAATGCTTGTGCGGTTGGTTACTTCAGAAGGTGGTGACTCCATTCGGGAAAGCAGAAGATGGCAGGCAAAGCCGATCGAAAAGATGAAAGTTGTAATAATAAAGGACTCTGAGAGTTTAGGGCAAGGAATCATAGTTTCCAAGTTTGTTTAAGAGTTCCTTTGTAAATCGTAGTCTTTTAGGACTCGTGTTTTGTCTAGGGTATAAATATTGACCCTCGACCATTGTAATAGGCATTCACAACCAAATCAATACAACCGGCCCCGTGCCAACTTTCGAGTCCTTTTGTCGTGTCGTCGAGTTCTTTGAGAGGAGTCATCGATCCATCGACCTCCGTAAGTTCCGACAACCTTGTTATCATGTTTAGTATCATGCGGTGGATTTAGACGTGATGCAAGTAGTCTTGTTTGTTTTCAATGATCGTCGGCGCGGATCTTTGCTTGACAATCAAGAAGTCTTTGCTTATGCTTTGTTTATGAGTAGATACCGTAAGCGGCGCGCTTGCTCAATATGCTTAGTGAAGGCAAGAGGCAGTTTATCGGCTCTATTAGATACGGCAAAATCTAAATAGATTCATTAAGTTATCCTGTGTTGCATGTTTTAAATATTTTATATATTTGTAACACACTTCTGCCCAATCTAGATTGATATTGTTCGGCCCTCTCTTATGGTTTTATTCGTGCTTCAATGATCATTACTTTCGTATTACCTTTGCAAATAGATAACATGCTCGTAATGGCTGAATTATTTTAATCTAGATTGTCACATGTCGTGGGTTCATGCATGTTAATTACGTTTAAGCTTTGACGAAACTAGGTGTCGTGCGGCAGATGCAGGTTTTAGATTAGTTTAATCGTGTTTATTTGCACGTTCCTTCTTCATGGACCCCAACTCGGCTGGATTGCTGAGCTTGGTTATGCATTAACTCATGATTAATTTCACTTGTTTCAAACATGTCTTCCCATGCACATGCATTCGGCAATC
The DNA here is from genome assembly GCA_904845875.1 of Miscanthus lutarioriparius. Classification (NCBI taxonomy): domain Eukaryota; kingdom Viridiplantae; phylum Streptophyta; class Magnoliopsida; order Poales; family Poaceae; genus Miscanthus; species Miscanthus lutarioriparius. The sequence continues at coordinate 47,656,807 of CAJGYO010000006.1, forward strand.
GGATCTTTACGTGTGCTCATCTTACGATTAGCCGAATGGTTTATAAACTTGCTGGCAGATAGCTTCCTATAGTAGTCAGTATGTCGTTGTAAGTGGCTTCAGGGCCGTATATATGGAACTGTCTGGTCTCACCCGACATGTTCTAGTTTGGCATTTAACTGTTTTATCCCTTGTTAGTTTTTTCAGGTCAAACTGAATGGCATGTTTCCGGATCACGAAGCACCCGGGCACCCAATTGAAGCCACGCTTTCCGGCTTGCTGTGTGTGGGGCACAGTGCGTCACATTTTGTGTCAACACACTTTTTGGCACGCCTAGTGGGACAATCTGTTAGTTTAAGATGGCGTCTGAGATCAACAATGATCATGTTCTGGATGTGAGCATGGCAGAATTGCCAGGTAATTATAGGGATTTAGTGCTACAAGCATGTGAGCAATACCAACGGAAGTGTTTGATGTCTTTTTCCAAAAACAAGAGCAATAAAGTGTTTCAAAAGCAGTCAATGCCAAGGGTTCTTCTTCCACATTAAACTGATTACACTGAAGAGGAGGATGCTCAGAAGATGGCAACCCTGGTTTATAAAGCTATGGGAGAAACCATGACAAACCATCACACACCTTTTCTGAATACCTTTCGGGCAATCATGATCAGTACTTTTGGTCCAATGGTTGATAAGTACTTTGAAGAAAATGTTGGCCCACTCAGTGGACCGACACTTTTCAATGTTCCAAAGCATCAAGAGAAGCTTGCTGGAAAAGAAGGACCATCGACTTCAAATATAGGTGGATTGACTCACACTGGAAAGCAATCACATCCCACCTATGGCCAGGTAACATTTGGTACCACAGGAGAAGTGCCACCTTCAGCTTATAGAGTTTCTCCAGCATCAAACAGATTGCAGAAGAATATGTATGGAGATGGGTATCAAGAATTTACTGATTACAATGCTATCAATGCTGTGCCAAATCCAGGGTATAGGAGTGTTTCAGGATTGCCTTTTGGATTACAAGTACAAGGAAATCAGGATTCAGGCATTGATGTTTTGATGCACAGATGGCTGATATGATAGAGAATCGGTTGGCTTGAAGCCAAAAATCAATCCTATTCATACAAGTCTCCTTACCCAGTAGTGGTACAACAGAGTGGCGTTACCTCCAAGGGTGAAGCCTCCAACGGATTTGACCAAGTTTTCGGTCAAGATGATACTAGTACCATAGAGCACGCTCGGCCGGTACTTAATGCAACTTGGAGAAGCCGCTTGAGATGAAGCTTGGAGGATTCGATATTTTCCTTTGTCTCTTACAGGACCAGCTTTCATGTGGTTCACGTCTTTACCAGCTCATTCCATTGGTACGTGGGCAGAGCTAGAGCAGAAGTTTCATTCATATTTCTACACGGGTACTAATGAGAAGAAGTTGGTCGATCTCTTGAGTCTGAGGATGAGAACAAATGAGACACCATTGGAATATCTTCGCAGATTTAGGGAGACCAAGAATATGTGTTATTCTCTGAATTTACCAGATGATCAACTACCTGGAATAGCTATAGCAGGAATGTTGTCGAATATCAAGGAGAAGTTGTTCGGCATGGAGTTTGATGATCTTGGCCAACTTGCACAGCGTTTAGCAGCTATGAGTAATCAGGCCCAAGGATTCAGGAGAGATAATCGCTTTTAGAAGAACAATGCCACTAATGAGGTGTATCAAGGTTTTCTGGAGGAAGCGACTGAGTATATTGATGAAGATGAGATAGCTGCAGCTGAGTTGAATTGGGTAAAGGAGCCTACTCAAATTAGTCAACGCTGGTTGAAACAACAAAAGGGAACCTATGATTTTGATGTTACTAAGGCAGACAGGCTTTTTGCATTATTGATGAAGGAAGGACGCATCAAGTTGCCAGAAGGACATCCCATGCTACGTCCTGAGGGAGTGAAAGACAAAAAGTATTGTGGCTTCCATAACACTAATTCTCACTCTATCAATGATTGCCGAGTGTTCAGAATACGAATCCAGAAAGCTATCCAAGAGGGACATTTGTAGTTTGATGGCAAGATGAAAATTGATGATCAGCCTTTTCCACAAAATATGATTTCTTTCTCTGTGAATATGGTCTCTGCCAATGATCTCAAAGGTAAAGGCAAGATGAAGGTGTTGACTTCTGATAGAGCAAAGAAAAATGGTGCTGTTGACCTAGATCGGTAAGTCACCAGTAGAGAGCTGCAGCAACGAGTTTGATTTCAGAATAGCCAAACCGAGAAAGGTCAAACTTCCAAACCCAGAGTTACATCACGTATTTTGCTAAACAAGTGGCAGAGAGAGCAAGAGAAGGAATACTATAAGAAGCAATGGTTTATGGAAGAATGCCGGAGGTATGAGGAAGAGGTATACCGAAGGGAGCAAGAAGAATACATGACAGAACAGGAGCAGTCTCATTGGGGTTGTTCATTCTTTAGGCATTGTTGGAATGAAGGCTTGAGGTTACCTGCTAGAAATAATTGTCCGGAGTGTAGTGCTCAGTACTCCGAGTATAGGCAATCTCGAGTCAACCGCCGTCCCGTCTATGAAAGACTTGGAACGAAGGTTCCTGAAGATGATCGGCGCTTAAAAACAGATGATTTTGAGAATCAGCAAAGGAAGAGATTTGCAGGTCGAGGTTGGATTCATGATAGAGTGCATGATGAAGAAGCTGATTCCTATAGATACGCATGGCAAAAAGGATAGTGGTGTCCTCCAGGCCTGAGGAAAAGTCAGAAAAGAAGAGTTCAACGGTTGAGGAATAGGGAGTTGAAACAGGAAGTTACCGAAACAAAGCAAATATGGCGTCCTAAGAAGAAGCCTGATGAATGTGGTCCTTCGGCTGATGCTTGCATGGCTTTCTTCCTCCCATCAGAGTTTATAGCTCCCGAAAGCCAAGATGTCCAAGAAGAGGTGTACTCTGATTTTGATGAAAGTGAATGTCAGGATTTGATGGCCCAGCTTGTATTAACACAATAGGCTGTTTTTGACAAACCAATCAAGAATCGTCACTTGAGACCACTCTATTTAAAGGGATATGTCAATGGCAAGCCTTTAACTAAGATGTTTGTTGATGGAGGGGCTGCTATCAATATCATGCCTTATACTACCTTCAGAAAGCTTGGGATGACTAATGAAGAATTGTTGAAAACTGACATGGTGCTTAGGGACTTTGCTGGCAATCCTTCCGATACCCGAGGTGCTATCCATGTCGAGCTGACTATTGGGTCGAAAACTCTGATTACTACCTTTTTTGTCATTGATGGCAAGGGGGCATATAGTCTACTCTTGGGCAGAGATTGGATCCATGCTAATTGCTGCATTCCTTCGACCATGCATCAAATTCTCATTCAATGGATTAGAGATGATGTTGAAGTTGTACATGCTGATGATTCGGTAAGTGTTGCTGCCACAGAATCTACCTACTGGGAATATGAAGGCGTCGATTGTTTCTCTAGAAAAGTGTGGAAAGAAGGTCCTGTAAATGTTTTCAGCGAGGGCCAACAGCCGATCCAAGCAGTCGGCTCTCCTAGTAATTTTTAATGGGAAATCCTGTCGATGGCAACAAAGGAAAGTTGGGACGTGGTTTTATGTCGGCTGATAAGTTGGAAGAAATTGATGTTGGTGATGGTTCTAAGCCAAGGCCGATGTATATTAGTGCAAAGTTAGACCCAGAATATAAATCAAAGTTGATAGATCTGTTGAAAGAGTTTAAAGATTGTTTTGCTTGGGATTACACGGAAATGCCTGGATTGGATCGTTCCATTGTTGAGCATCGATTACCCATTAAACCTGGATTTCGTCCTTACAAACAACCTCCACAGAAGATATACAAAGAGGAGGTATTGGCCGATGTGAAGAAGGAGGTTGAAAGATTAATAGAAGCAAACTTCATTCGGCCCTGCAAGTATGCAGAGTGGATTTCAAATATAGTACCGGTATACAAGAAAAATGGAAAAATGAGGGTTTGCATAGATTTCAGAAATCTTAATAAGGCCACTCCCATGGATGGTTACCCAATGCCAGTTGCCGATTTACTAGTAGATGCAGCAGCAGGTTATGAAGTCATTAGTTTTATGGATGGTAATGCTGGCTATAATCAAATTTTTATGGCAATGGAAGATATTTCAAAAACAGCCTTCAGATGTCCTGGTCATATTGGTTTGTTTGAATGGATAGTCATGACATTTGGGTTAAAGAATGCCGGTGCAACTTATCAAAGAGCTATGAATTATATTTTTCACGAGCTGATCGGCAAGATTGTAGAGATCTACATCGATGATGTAGTGGTCAAGTCTAGAAATCATGAAGGACATTTAGCCGACTTAAGAAAGACTCTGGAGTGCACAAGAAAGCATGGCTTGAAGATGAATCCAAACAAATGTGCCTTTGGAGTTTCGGCTGGTGAGTTTTTGGGATTTTTAGTTCATAAAGGAGGAATTGAAGTTGGGAAAAAGAGCATGGAAGCAATAGACAAAGTTGTGCCGCCAACCAATCTCACAGAATTACAATCATTGTTAGGCAAAATCAACTTTGTAAGAAGATTCATATCCAATCTATCAGAGAGAGTTTTACCCTTTTCTCCTTTATTAAAGCTCAAGAAGGATCAAAAATTTGTATGGGGTGACATACAACAAAAGGCTTTTGATGAGATCAAGCAATATATGAAGGCACCACCTATGTTGGTACCTCCACAACTTGACAAGCCTTTTAAGTTGTATGTGGCGGCCGATAGCCTAACGATAGGATCGGCCCTTATGCAAGAATTTGAAGGAAAAGAAAGAGTCATAGCTTATCTTAGCCGAAAGCTGCTAGACCCGGAAACAAGGTATTCGCCACTGAAAAAAACTTTTGCTTGTGTGTGTATTACTCATGTACCAAATTTCGGCACTATTTGTTGAATGCCAATGCGTGGTAGTTTCTAGTTTTGATGTAATCAAACATATGCTATCAATGCCAATTTTGAATGGAAGAATTGGCAAATGGATTTTAGCATTGTCGAATTTAATTTAAGGTACGAATCGGCAAAGGCGGTAAAGGGTCAAATTATTGCCGATTTTTTACCCCAACATCGGGATCTTTCTGTTGAGGCGATAAGCATTGTGCCTTGGGCTTTGTTCTTCGATGGATCATCTTGTAACAAAGGTGGTGGTGCTGGTATTATCTTGATTTCCCCACAAGGAAAAACTTTTGAGTATGCGGTTCCTATTGAATTTCATGTTACTAATAATCAGGCAGAGTATGAAGCGTTGCTTAGAGGGCTTCAGCTTCTTATAGAAGTAAAGGCCGTTGCTGTTGAAATCTTTGGGGATTATGAGTTGGTGATTAATCAACTGAGAGTGGTCAAGATGAATGAATGCAAGAACAATGTGTTAAGAGAATATTATGAGGAGTGTAGAGAACTTTTGAAGAATTTTCTGGTAGTAACCTTGCATCATATCCCTAGAGAGTATAATGAAGAAGCAAATAAGTTAGCTCAAGTCGCTTCGGATATCGAGAGAGTCGTGGAAGTTTTGCTATAGAAGAAGGTGTTTTAAATATCGATCAAGTAGATGGTGATTGGAGATACGAAATTACCAATTATCCGAAAGGTCCATCTCAAAAAGTTTCCTAAAACTCGGATACAAAGCTCTCAAATTTGTGTTCCTTGATGATCGCTTATATTACAAGTCCATCGATGGAGTATTGCTCAAATGTTTAAGTCAAGAAGAGGCCAAGAAAGTGATGTATGAGGTTCACGAAGGATTGTGTGGTGCACACCACGACTTTATCGGATGAAGTGGATAATTAGGAGAACTGGTTATTTTTGGTCGACTATGTTGGAGGATTGTTTTGAATATTACAAAGGGTGTCACAATTGTCAAAAATTCGGCAATATTCAAAAGTTCCAAAGATCGCTATGAATCCCATAATCAAGCCTTGGCCGCTCGAGAGGATGGGGTATAGATTTAATTGGTCGATCAATCCTCCTTCTAGTAAGGGACACAAATTTGTACTCTTGGCCACGGATTATTTCACCAAGTGGGTTGAAGCTATCCCTTTGAAGAAGGTAACGTCCGTAAAATATGATCGGTTTTGTTAAGGAACATATAATTCATGATTCGGGATTCCTCAAACTATAACAACCGATCAAGGAACTCGCCATTACTTCTTCGTATTCTATGATTTTGCCAAAGATATGGGAATTAAGTTGTATAATTCTTCTCCTTATTATGCACAAGCTAATGGTCGTGCGTAAGCATCAAATAAGATTATGATTAAAATCATCCGAAGAAGATTGATGAAAAACCAAGGAGATGGCACTTGGTTCTTAATGAAGCATTGTGGGCTTACGAATGGCTTGTCATGGGTCCACTCAAACGCCTCCCTATGAACTGGTCTATGGGCATCATGTCAGTATTACCATGGGAATTGCGGTCGTTCAAGGCGAGTTGTGTTAAGAAAGAATTGGTAGAAGAAGATTATAAGAATCTGATGATGGATGAATTGGAAGATTTACATTTGATTCGTCTCAAGGCATTGGAAAATATTGAGAAAAATAAAATACGCGTTGCCAAGTATTATATAACAAAAGGGTTAAGTGAGGCAATTCGCAGAAGGAGACTTGGTTTGGAAAACTATATTGCCGCTGGAACAAAGGATAGAGCATTCGCAAATGGTCTCCAAATTGGGAAGGTCCTTTCCAAATAGTAGAATGTGTACCGGAAATGCATACATATTGAAGACTTTATTTGGGGAGGAGTTTACGAGAGCTATCAATGGAAGATTTCTTAAGAAATATTACCCCAAAGTGTTGAGGTTGGTTCATGAACGTAGATCGTAAAAAGCTGATCGCCTTTAGCCTAAAAAAAAATAAATAAATAACGAGAATAGCCGATATTGTTCATATCGCCTTTAGCACAAAATAGCCGATGCGGTTTTGCATCGCTCAGAGCACAAGAATGTTTATGCAAGACCGGGTGTTTTCAGCATTTTTCCGACAATCACAGCAGAATTTTACCGAAAAGAATCAAAGAAATAAGCATTCTTCCAAAAGACAAGTTTATTCACGTAGTCCATCCTAATACAAACTACTCCTCAAATAACCTGTTGAGGACAGACTGGGGATTTGTGGACTCGGCAAGGGCGACGGCATGATCATCATGAGACCTCCGGACGCTCATCGATGTCGCCGATCTCGTCCGGGCGTCCTCCAAATGGGCCGATCGACCGGAAGGAGTAGTCTTCGTTGGTTCAGAGGTCATTGCCGCCACCCGAGAGAAAACACCAAGGTGCACACCTTGGATGACGGCCCGATCAAGACGGCCGTCCACAAAGATCAAGGCGTGCCTTGGATGTCTCCCCCTGGGCATTCACCTTGTCGGCAACCTTGTTCGCCGCCGCCTTCAGGCGATCGTTCTCCGCAGAAAGAGCTAGGCAGAAAAGAAAAAAAAAAATTCGCAAGCAGGCGGGAAGCCGAATGATAAAACCAAATGAAGATATCAAACCGGTGATGGCGTCGTAGAGTTGCTTCCGCTGGTCCTCCCATTCGGCTTGCTCGATGCCGAATTTCTTGGAGACGTCGCCTAGCTCCTCCTGGGCCCGTCCCTCTCCTAGCGAAACTTGAGCGCTTCCTCGTGAGAATATGGATGGTGTGCATCTGCTGGTTCCGCCGGGCCCCAAGGATTGGGATGATAGGAGCTTGAAGAGCTGGAGGATCCGGAGGAGCTGGATGATGGAGTTCTGGTTGAGTCTTGCATTGTCATGGGAGGAGGAGATGATATTGACTGAGCCGATGACCCTTATCCTGATGAATGAGGAAGAAAAATCGAAACTAAGAGATGAACAAATTGCAAGGGGGCAAAAAGCCGATTCGTACCCACGGCGCCGGCAGCGCGATGCTCTGCTTCCTTCCACCTCTCCGTCGGCAGGTCGCTTGCCACGATCGCCACTGTTCGCCATTTGCTTTGGTGGAGGTTAGGGTTTTCTTCTGGAATGAATCAAACAAAGGAAGTGGAGGAGACATATATGAGAACGCTAAAATGGAGATAACGATGAAGGCTAACGGAAGGGTCTATTTATAAGCCGAAGCGAAGAATCGTGGCGAATTCCACGGAGTCGTGGGGAGGGAATGCCGAACGATGGAGTAGGGTTTTTCCTTTCAATTTGGCCGCCATCGGGCTGGGCCAGGCATGGATTAAGTCGGGCGTCGTTCGACTATATCCTTGATTTGTTGGAGCCAGTATTGTTCGGCTATACCCTCACAACATTTAAATTAGGATTCGTTCGGCTATCGGAAGAATGGAAACAATTGGCTACATTCTAATCGAGAAATTTAAAGGAAAATGGCCGATTGCTTTTTCAAACGAATAAAATATGTAAACATAAAGTTGATTGATCAAGGGACAGAGGATATCACACTTAAGTTTATTACAAGCTCAATGTCTACTTGTTCGAAGTTGATTGATTGCCTCTATGGCTTCATCTGATTCGCTAACATTATCTAGCACTTTCTGATCCTCATCTTCAGAACTTTGGATGCTTGGATAACTTAGTTTTGATTTGCTGATCTTCTTTGATGGCCGGAGTTATCTTTAGTGAAGCTGCTTCTATGTTCTTCGGCAAATTAGCTATATGGGCCCTATGAGACCTGAATTTTGGCATTCAGTTCGGCTAGTTGAGCTTCTAGTCCGCTTTTTTTCATCCTCCATGGCTTTCAGCTCAGGCTCCAAGGTTGTCAAGGAATTTCTTGTAGTCTGGATATGAGAGTGAAGATCTTTAATCTCCAGCTTCTTCAAAGATCTATCTTTCTGCAAAGCAGCCCTCGAAGATATGTTCTTGGTTGCCCTTCTCACCATGGCAAAGTGGTCATCAAGATGGGCTGCAGATTCTAGGGGGCCTTGAGAGGCGTAAGGATATCTTCATCAATGAGTTCAAGGAGGTCTCTTATCTGATCTGCATCCCGAACCGGACTAATGGTATCCTTGTTCAAATAGAATGATCACCTCTTTTAGCGAGAGCCCGATTTTCCAAATGATAAGGTTTGTTGAGAAGTAATCTCTTCACCTTTCTCAATGATGTAGTCCTCAATAGAGAAGGAGTAGCTGGTGGTCGGTTTAGTAATGTTCTTCTAAAAGAAAAGAGAAGAAAGGAGGTGTTAGCCGATTGGGTGAATTTGCTAAAATATAGTGTAAGACAAGGCATTACTCTTTGAATCGATTGATCATCGGGATGGGTTATACCGCTTGTTTGGAAGACTTGGTGAATGTTCGGAAGGGATGGGTTTGGAGCTTGATCAGAGAAGTTTCCCTGCCGCCTCGTCTAAGATTTCATCTATAAAGTAAATGATAATGAGCATAAAGGATAGATGTTATTTAAAAAGAAAAAAGAAGAAAAAAGAGAATTGGTTGAACGATGTTACCTATAGTCTCATCAGATTTATGAGCCTTTGAACCTTCAGCTTCATGAGTCTCTGAAGCTTCACTGTCATGGATTTCTTCATTTTCGGTAGAAACTTCAGGAGTTGGTTTTACAGCTGCTGAGGTGCTGCCTAGTCTGGGAATTTCAACTTGTGGCTGCAATGGAAGTAATGAATATAAAGGTGGTCAGGTTTACTGCTAAGTGGGGTTGTTAACCTGATAGAGGATAAAAGGTTCATACCTTAAGAGATGATTTGGCTTTCTTGGTCCTTGGTTTCTTGGGTAAGAGAAAACTTTTAGGTGTTTTCCTTTTACTTTTTCCTCTTGAAGATGCAGCAGCTGAAGTAGCGGGAGTTCTCATGAGTACCTTTAGAGGTACTAAATCTGAAGTTGCAGGAATTTTCATGAATTCCTTTAATTTTGGAGCATCAAACCCCAGAGCAGGCTTGGGACCAGCTGAATAGTACTGGATTGCTTTGGCAGGGGGAGTAGACTCAAGATCCTGTGCATAACCAAATGTTAAAATAAGAAGTGAATTCAAGAGCAGGAAATGGTGAGCCTAATGAAATTACCTCACTATCAAAAGCAAAATCGGGCTGCAAGTTTTTGCATAAAGGATGAACTGATATATTGAAGATATGAGCATGCCATTCTTGCCACCAAGAGACAAAAAAGGGATGAGCAACATCTATTAGCCCAAATGGAGATGGTTCGTATGTTGGCAATTCCCATCCTAATTCAAAGATTTTCTTGGCTTCCATTCTTTCTGTTATTACTTCTCTTGGCTTTATGATTGTTGAGAAGAGGAATCTTGGGGGCAGCTGGCCACATCCTAATTGTTTGACCACCATATTTGGATAGTAGAATTCATAGGTGGACTGCACTAACCTCCCATGATGAAATTCGGCTGGCAGAGTGCAAGGTTTGATAAAGGAGTTGAAGATCTCCGTGGATTCTTGACCTGAACAACCAATTTCATAGCTAAACTTGCGGTGGCAAAGTCAAATTTTCATTTTCTCTCTGTAAGGGAACCAGAGCACATTATCAATCCTTTGAAAAACAGCTTGAAGAAATGACCAATGTCTATGTCAATGCCGATAGATGATGTCGCTTCCCCATAAGTCCGACAAGCCTTAACCTTTATTGTCTTGCCTTGAAAGATAGTTAATCAAGGAAAACTTAGATTGAAGAGGCTCACAGAGGTTATCGATGCATGTATAGCTGGAGCCACATCTCGAATTAGCCACCGTGGACCATTCACACAAGAGATTTCTCCACCTTGGCGCATCTCAAGAGTAATCTGATGCATCATATGATAAATGTAACCCCAAAAGATATTTGCCTAGTGGGATCTCGAGTGCTGCGCAGCTAAATCTTCACCATCACCATATGATTCAGAGTTGGTTCATTGGATTTTCCATAGAAGATGAATCAGCATAGCCACATGTTCATGAAGGCTTTCAACTCTTTGTCGAAAATGATGCCGATGCATTCATGTAGTTTTGGATGTATTTGACCCATCCACATCCAGAGTGACGTGGCTCTTTGATTACTTTTGCTCTTGTACTTATGAGGGTATCTTTGGTAGTGACACGCTCAAGCCGGTCATCATGAACACGTCGGCTAGAGTGATGGTCATCATACCATGGCAAGATGAAGGCATTAATGGTGTCGGACCAAAAATGGGAAGTCGCTATCAAAAGGAATCGTTTACGGGTGTTTCGCTAAGGATAATTCCGCACAATGACCGATGTCTTGATTTTCCCAAAGGGTCGCTTTTTTCTCCAAAGATTCTCTGTACCAATTCCGCCATCCAATGATTGGGGAAATGGCCAATTCTTGAACGTGTTTGGCCATCGGTTTGGCAAGGTGATCCCAGATTTGAAAGGGATTCTTTGGGTTTCCTTCTCGATAATTTCAAAAGGGTCGATTTCCCATTGGGCCGAGGAAATAGGAATCGTGGTTGGCAAGATAAGGGATCAAAATCTGATTCTTGTATTCCTATAAAGGGTGATTGAAATCAAAGAGGAATAAGCCAAAAGAAGAACGGGAAGATCAAGTGGAAATTGCCGAATATAAGTGAAGTTTACCTCTGAATTTCATCCTGGTCGCCATTGAAGATTCAAGTGGGTCCGAGGTTGCGCTTGAAAGCTTGAATTTTTGGACAGCCGGCAATGCGGTGTTGAACGGTGCTGACCTAGGAGGGAGAAGGAGCTTGTGGTCAATTTCGAATAAAACAACTTTTATCCCGAAATTGAGGGGCATGTGTTAACACGGATTTTGGTCGACTTCGAAGATGACAGGTGGACCCGCATACGGAAGAAGAAGGACATTCGCAAACAAAACGAAAGCGGTCGGCTAAATGCTTGTGCGGTTGGTTACTTGAAGGTGGTGACTCCATTCGGGAAAGCGTAAGATGGCGAGTGCAAAAGCTGATCAAAAGATGAAAGTTGTAATAATAAAGGACTCGAGAGTTTAGGGCAAGGAATCGTAGTTTCCAAGTTTGTTTAAGAGTTCCTTTGTAAATCGTAGTCTTTTAGGACTCGTGTTTTGTCTAGGGTATAAATATTGACCCTCGACCATTGTAATAGGCGTTCACAACCAAATCAATACAACCGCCCCGTGCCAACTTTCGAGTCCTTTTGTCGTGTCGTCCGAGTTTCTTCGAGAGGAGTCATCGATCCGTCGACCTCCGTAAGTTCCGACAACCTTGTTATCATGTTTAGTATCATGCGGTGGATTTAGACGTGATGCAAGTAGTCTTGTTTGTTTTCAATGATCGTATGCGCGGATCTTTGCTTGACAATCAAGAAGTCTTTGCTTATGCTTTGTTTATGAGTAGATACCGTATGCGGCAAAGCGCTTTGCTCAATATGCTTAGTGAAGGCAAGACAATTATCGGCTCTATTAGATACGGCAAAATCTAAATAGATTCATTAAGTTATCCTGTTTGCATGTTTTAAATATTTTATATATTTGTAACACACTTCCGCCCAATCTAGATTGATATTGTTCGCCCCTCTCTTATGGTTTTATTCGTGCTTCAATGATCATTACTTTCAGATTACCTTTGCAAATAGATAACATGCTCATAATGGCTGAATTATTTTAATCTAGATTGTCACATGTCGTGGGTTCATGCATGTTAATTACGTTTAAGCTTTGACGAAACTAAGGTGTCGTCTGCGGCGGATGCAGTTTTAGATTAGTTTAATTGTGTTTATTTGCACGTTCCTTCTTCATGGACCCCAACTCGGCTGGATTGCTGAGCTTGGTTATGCATTAACTCATGATTAATTTCACTTGTTTCAAACATGTCTTCCCATGCACATGCATTCGGCAATCGGATCTTTACGTGTGCTCATCTTACGATTAGCCGAATGGTTTATAAACTTGCTGGTAGATAGCTTCCTATAGCTGTATGTCGTTGTAAGTGGCTTCAGGGCCGTATATATGGAACTGTCTGGTCTCACCCGACATGTTCCGGTTTGGCATTTAACTGTTTTATCCCTTGTTAGTTTTTTCAGGTCAAACTGACTGGCACGTTTTCAGATCACGAAGCACCCGGGCACCCAATTGAAGCCACGCTTTCCGGCTTGCTGTGTGTGGGGCACAGTGCGTCATATTTTGTGTCAACACAACCCTTTCGGGTACATCCTCCAACAACACTGGTAACCCTGCTGCCTTCCTTGTAGCTTCTTCTGTCCTCCATTTGGGAATCGCACGCTGGTAACCACCAGTTCCAAAGCGGTGGTGGTATATGTTCTTCTTTGCAAGTTCAGCATTGGCTTGACTCTTAGATAAAAACTCTTCTGATGTCTTCTTCTCAACAAAGGTCTTCCTCTTAGCTTCTGTAATTCTTGGGTACTTCTTCGTTGCGTCCAACCCTTTCTTCACAAACTTAGTATTCAATTCAGACCTCCAGTTACAAAAGCTAATTACACACTGCCTCATTGCGTACTCCTTCACGACAGTTTGTGACTCGGTTGTGAAAATAAACCTTGTTCTCAACTTTTTCCACAAGTTCTTTTTGGTTTTCTTCGGCACTAGTTTCCAATTAGAGATTGTGATGTTAAGATTGTCCCTAACAAGGAAGCCGTTGGTGTTTCGATACTTAGCTGCAACATGTATAGGTTGTACTGGCTCTCCTTTCGGGCTTACTTCTGTAATAGAATATGTACGATCCGGCCACTTGTTTATGCCTCGTTCCCCATGTTTTTGCTCCCTATCTTCGGTGGTTGTCTTAGTTGCCTATAGTGCGGAATCCGATGCATCTTACTCCGTTTGGTTCCGCAATTAGAAGTTATCTACGAAGAACAACTAGTCAGTACATAGGTATGGATATGAATAACAACCCCTTGTAGCCCTTCATTGAAATTATTAAATTGTACCTTCTCATCTATTGGATTGTAAGTAGGGTCTCGGGTTTCGGCATGACGAGCCGCCCTATCTATGCTAGGGCACGGATCGGACGGCGAACTCCATGATCCATTGGTGGTGTTTTGCTGCGAGTCTGATCCTTGGGCACTCGCCTCATCACCATTGTTTGGTTGGGCACCCACCTCGTCACCATTGTTTGGAGAACTCATCAAGCTAATTCTGATTTATTGAATACTTATTTTTATGTAAGCATTGTTTAACAGCACGTACAATAAATACATAGCATGAAAATATATGTGCATCTAGCATCGAATGGACATGAAATTTTCACACATAGCATGAATTGAATAAGCTACCATAAATATTCCACACCAATCGGATAACAAAAACTATTGCTACAAATTAAGCATTATAAAATGTGCTACCCTAGACTTAATTAATTAATTTATATATATCAAACAATGTACAAATAATAACCAGCATAATATAAAAGTAATATTTGACCCTAGAACTAATTTATTTTTTTAGCAAAAAAAGCTACCCTAGAATTAATTTTATGATTATAACCCATAATATACAAGTAAAGATGTTGAAACATATAATCATACAAGTAAAGATGTTGAAACAAAGTTTCAAAAAAATGTTGAAACGAAGTTTCAAAAAAAAATGTTGAAACAAGCCCTTAATGGGCCAGTTAGGGTTTCGGCCTAGGGAAATGTGCTAGATGAGCCAGCTTAGGTAGGCAAGCAGCATGCCCGCCGACGTTCTAGGGCAGGCAATGCACGGCGGTGCGTTTGCAGGCAACGCGCGGCGGCGTGGGGTCCGGCGGCACAAGCGGAGCACGGGAGGAGCAGGCAAGATGCAGACCTTGGTGGCACGCGTGGTAGAGGCGGGCGGGGCTCAGGCGCGTGCAGGGCTCCGAGGCGGCAGGGATTCGAGACGTGGGGCTCCGGTGCGGGTGGGGCTCCGAGGCAGGCGGCGCTCTAAGATGGCCGAGATGGGGCTCTAGCGCAGGCAGAGATGATGGGGCTATGAGGTGGGGCTCTGGCATGGCTCCAAGCTAGGCAGGGCTCCAGCGCGGGACTCCGAGGCGAGGCTTCAACGCGGCTCCGAGGCGGGGCTCTGGCGTGATGAGACGGCAGAGCTCTGAGACGGGGCTCTGGCGTGACCGAGACGGCATGGCTCTGAGGCGGTTGGGGCTATGATCGAGACGGTGGGCCTCCGAGACGGGCTTCGGCGGCACAGGCGGGGACGACAAGGTGTGGGGCTGGACGGCGCGTGGTGCAGGCAGGAATGGCGCGGCGGCAATGGAAAATTTGGGCAGCCTAACGGTGTCTCGGGGAAGAAAATGCGCCACCAGACTTCAAATTTTTAGAGGCTCTCGGCGCGCGGGTATATATAGCAGGCATTTGTACATGTGGGTGTACAAATGATTTTCACAGGTGGATTTTTAGATCAACCACTAGTGGAGATAGATTTCCACTAGCGGTTTGTTTCATCCACCGCTAGTGGAAATAAAAACAAAATAAAAAAGGGTGTCCCAACCGGGAATCGAAACCACAAACTGAGGATTACATGGCCCGGGTGTGACCACTGCGCTATGCTTATGAGTTCAAAATTGTTGGTTTCGGAATTGTTTTAACCATACAATTATTTTAAGAAATGATAGCTGTAAGCTTGATTTTGAGACACCAAATAATTTCTACTGAAAAAGTCATGAAAATAAAAGTTGTAGAACTCATCAAGCCCTACAACTTTTGTTATGGTCATCTTTTCATGTCACTAAATTTGAATTATTCAAATTTTGAATTTTAACAAATGATAGCTTCAAACAAGAATTTCACACACCAAATGATTTGAATTGAAAAGTTATAAAAATAAAAGTTGTAGAACTCATCAAGCTCTACAACTTTTGTTTTGGTCATATTTTCATGTCACTAAATTTGTACCATTCAAATTTTGAATTTCAACAAATGACAGCTTGAAACAAGAATTTGACACACCGAATGATTTGAACTAAAAAAGTCATGAAAATAAAAGTTTTAGAACTCATCAAGCTCTACAACTTTTATTTTGGTGAACAATGTTTACTAAAACTTTGTCGAATGAAAGAATGACCAAAATAAAAGTTGTAGATCTTGATGAGTACTACAACGTTTATGTTAATGACTTTTTGAGTAGAAAGCATTTGGTGTGTTAAAATCTTGTTTAAAGCTATCATTTGTTGAAATTCAAATTTTGAATTGTTCAAATTTAGTGACATAAAAAGATGACCAAAACAAAAGTTGTAGATCTTGATGAGTTCTACAACTTTTATATTTATGAGTTTTTCAGTAGAAAAAATTTAGTGTCTCAAAATCAAGCTTGAAGGTGTCATTTCTTGAAATGATTTTTGTGATTAAAAGAATTTCTAAACCAACTACATCGAACTCAGAACTATATCACAGTGGTAACACACGACACTCTTAATATTGAGGTCCTAGGTTTGATTCCTAGATAGGCACCCTTTTTTGTTTTAATTTATTTTTAAGATTAACATTGGCGGATAAATAAGAAAACCGCCAGTTTTAATTATTAACACTGGCAGTTATTTTGCAAAAACCGCCATTGTAAATTGGCCCCTATATATAACACACTAAGGAGATTTTTTCTAAGAGCAACGGCTAGCTCTGCCTCACTCCCCCGCGGCCGCGTCCATAGTCGCCGCCGCTCCCTCCGTCCTCTAAAGCGTCCTTCATCGTCGAGTGGCCCGGACGGCCCGTGTCCCGCGTGCGCACCCCACGGTGAGTCCTCTCTACCCCCATTCCCCCTCCTCTCCCCTCCCCACTCACCCACCACCGGTTGTAACACCTCAGTGTTAAGCTTTGCATTTGACATTTGCATTTTATGAGCACAAGCATCATCCAAGCATTGATGAACATGAGCATATGAAATTTCATCTCATCCTTATACATTGTCACATGAAATGTTGATTTATATATATGCTTATGCTTGCAATCATGTATGAGCAATGTATGAGATGGCTGTGAGGTCATGAAAACACCTTAGACACATCTAGGATAATAAATAGAACAATGTTTGTATTCATGACCTAGGCCAAGTGTTGGTTTCATTTGAAATGCCATTTTCATGATGCTAGTTTGACGAAAGTTGAACAGTAGCTTAGATTCTTCTTGGCAATAGCTACTCTGCCATCACCTCCACCTCCTCGAGCCACCAGCACCACCTACAAACCATAGGTAGAGCAGCATTTCGCCTCACCGCAGCCACTGTCATCATCGTAGAGCCGCTGCGTTCGCAGCTCACCGTGGCCCCACCGTTTCACCACACTGCATGCCTCCATGTCCTCTGGTCCAGCACCGCACTAGAGTCTAGAAGCTTAGGCCAGAGTTAGGAATGATGCCACCACCTGATGGCGCTGGAATGAGTCACCGCTCCGCCCGTGCCTGCCATGGCACTCGAGGTCGCCACCGCCGAGTTGGTTCATCGTCTCACTCCTTTCTCATGCGCCTTAGGTCAAGTAACCCTAGGCCTTGTTAATGGCATGACGAAGACCCGCCTTTTGCCGCCATTTAGCCAGAACAGCGTGAGCAGCGCCGTGCTCGGTGCGCCGCCGCACGACCATGCACGCGGCCGAGCTCACCGACGCCACCCCAAACCCTCACCTAGGCCGTGTAGCTCCGCTAGGTCACCATGATGGAGTAGCCGTCCTCGCCTGAGTTTTCCATAGCCAAAGATGGCCGGCGTACCACCGCTGACCTCCACTGTCTGCCATGGCCACCGTCGAGCTTACTCCGACGAGCCACCGAGCCAACTAAGCCTACCAGTCGATGCACGGGGGTGAGGAGAGTACAGTGGTGAAGATGCTACCGTCGGAGACCTCACCATCGGTGAGTTCTCACCGGTCAGCGCCGTCCCCTATTTTGATCTCGCTGACGAGTGGGTCCCTGTTGACCGTGGGCCCTGGTTGTCAGTCTGTGTGATGTTTGATTTTCTGATTTTATTTTTCTAGATTTGAATGCATGTTTCAAAAATTCATATCTCAAGCTAGGAGTGTCCAATTTTGGTGACCCAATTTTTGTTAGTTTCATCTTGAAGTGTAGTATTTGATAAAAACATAAGATGCACTATTTCTGGTATTTTTCTAGGAGAATAAAATGTAGCTAGATAAATGCTTTTTAAATGGTTTATATCTTGTAAATTGCATAACTTGAGCTAGATAGGTGATAAAATTGTGATTCCAATTTTTCTGGTCTTGTGTTGACATAATCTATCTAGGAAAAATACTATACTTGCAGTGATCATACTTTGAATATGTCTTCATATTTAATCCTAATTAATTGCTAGTTTCTAGTGAAATTAATTGGGGTAAAAATACATAACATATGATCATGCAAATTTTTACATAGTATTCTTATGCTTGGAGGAATGTAAGAAAAATATTAAATTTGTTGTTTGACACTTTTCATTATGCTAAACTATTTTTGCTAAAATAAGCCTATGTAACGTGTTATTTTTTGTAGAGGTAGTTATATTTATCCAAATAGCATGAAATTTGTACAGTTGACTTTTGAGGTCATTTGTAGGCTACTGTAATTTTATAAAAAATTATTAGGAACTAGAAATATTTATCCTTTAAATCACCTTATTATCTAAAGAAGTTAATAAATGGATATAAATAATTTAGTTATGTTTAACCATAATGTTTTCTATGGTGCTTGAGATGCATAGGATCTGTTGATGTTATTAGTTAGGCTTAAAAGCAATGGGTTGTATGCAACTAGTTAATTATTGCTTTATAATTCAACTAGATGGCTGCATGTATAGTTTCGGGTGAGTTGATAATTTCATGATGATAATGGTCTTTTGTGTAAAACTTGTTAATAACAAAGTTGTATATAATTTACTTATATACCTTGTGTTAAGTTTTCACAGTCATAGACCTTATGGTTTAAAAATTATGGCTGTTAGAAGTCTACTGTCAGAAATGCTTGCTCTCTGAACAGATTTGAATGATTGAATTGTTTGACCTAGATAACTACTGAATCATATTAAGTGTATTAAAATAAAGTTGTACACAATTTTATAAGATTTCCAGAATGTCCACAACTATATTATTTTGATGTGTATAACTCTAGTTATGGTCAAAAGAAGTGACTGTTGTCTTGCGGTCCAGAAAATGATTTATATAAGTGTTTGCTTAAGTTACTAGAGAAGAGATAAGCACCTACTCAGTAAAATAAGATGCAACTTGTTATTAGTTTAATGCAAAGCTGTTGAAAACACTTGGGAGAATTCATTCATCACATCATATCATATTATACATGTCATCATATATGCATTCGTGATAGCTTATTTCATGCTCATGGATATAGGATCGTCTAAAGAAATAACTCTGTTGGAGTTCAACAAACAAGACGAGGAGGATCAGCAGAAAACTCCTCAGGTCATAGCTCTAGGAGAAGAGGAGCAAACTCTCAAAGATCTTCCTGAGTGCCCAGATCACCGGCTAACCTCTTTCCTCAAAGGCAAGCCCCAGAGCATTCTAAGTCTCCTATGTTTCAAACTTTAATTTGCTTCTGCTACTATTTACTGAACTTGGTTTGTAATAACCTTAATTCATACTCTGATGAATGAACTGTATTTGTGACCCTTATGTAACATGTGACATGTATGTTGAATCATGTATGATCTTGGTTGTATGTTGATGGTTAATCGAGACCCGTCGTGGTATTTAATGGACTACCGGGTTTATATGGGCTCAAGTATGACAGTGCGACCGCTTGCGGGCTGCCATTGTACTTGTGCTCTTATAAATTGGTCGGTTCTGCTACAGCTGGCATCAGTGCAAGATTCAACATTAATTGCCACATGTGTATTTAAAACAAAGGTTTTGTTTTCCAAAACTAGCTTCTAGCAACTTTTAGCTATATATATAGATGTTTTAAATCCTAGAGTTTTAATCTAAAGTGTGCCAATGATCACTTCCTATGCCCAGTTAAGGACTTCAGGTGGCTAATTAAGTACTAACTTGGGGGTTTTCAATTTCGTCGTCCATACGGCATGCTATTGTATGGAAGCCATTCACTTGAGTGGTAATGTATGGATCAAATGCCTCTATGCCCAAGGTAAGATGTCAATCATCATCACAGTGGCATGACCGCAAGATGTGAGCATACGGTTTATGGGAAGAGTTAGATTTGATACTAAAGTATATATATGTCTCATATATATGCGGAGGTATTTAATTGTGGGTTAGCTTTGATACGGCTATATATGCATATTTATATGTATATATAAGACGTATTTATTTTTGGGTAGCTTTGATACGGAAGTATGTATATATGGGTATATATATATATGGAAATATTTAGCTTGCAACCTAGAGCCTAGATTTACATTCTGCATATATAATTGTGGGGTTGGGCTAAAATGAAATTCTTGTGCAGGTACACTAACAACGAAACGTGTAGCCCGACTAGTTACGTTATATATGAAAGAACGCTTGTATGCCACCGTGTATGCTGTTAGAAGTTTTAAATTTTCCTAAGTTTGTGAGGACGTACGGAACGTGCATGCATCATGATAAATCATTATTATTACACTTGCATTGTTCCTCCCCTTATGGATTTCTTACTCGGTTATGTAACTCTTATCCATTATGACTTTGTCTCATGAGAGTTGCACCATGTTGTTGGTACAGATGGCAGCATCGCCTGGAAGTGAGAATTTCCTGTTGATGTTTGGTACTCCTGCCCAACTTTGGAGAGTCTTGCATTATGCGGGGTATTACGAACCGCGCCTCTATTACTGGAATGAAGTATACCTAGAGGGACAACCATAGTATGAAGTATAGCTGACCATACCAGCTCATAACCAAGCACCCTTCTAGCAGGAATGGAAGGCGAAATCTGAAGGAAGAACTCCTTGGGAAGCTACCCAAGTAGTGACTTTTGAGGTGCTAAGTCAGATTTGTAAGCAGCATGGGGATGAGCTTACCGGTAGTGCCGCTGGTACTTTTCCTTGAGTGGACCCACCCACAATAGTATGGGCACAGCGCAACAGCAATGCATTGATCCAAGACTGAGATGAGTGGGCAGACAGTTCTAGTCCTACTATGAGCGCAATGTTTGCGGTGATGAAGATGTTCTATACACGTCAGGACACCAGGGACTTCTGGTAGGGGTCCTATACCACTTGCATGGATAAGCTTATGAGAGCCGAAGCTGCACAGCGTAAGCTAAAGAAGCGTGTGCGCAAGCATAAAAAGGCAGCAAGTGAGGCTCGATGGGAAACTGATCAAGCTTATGTAGCTTTGGGAAATCTTCACACCCAAATGGAGGAAGTTGATCAGCAGAGAGCTGCCACCCAAGAGGCAAGAGCGGATGATCAGGCAATGTTAGTAGGACTGTGGGAGCAGCTGGAGGCCGCCTGTGCTGAGGCATTCATAGCTACGCACCAGTAGATCCTAGCAAATAACCATGCAGCTATGGCAGAAGCAGAATGAGACAAGACCCAAGCCTTGAGCATACAATAGGACCGTGTCAAGAGGGACATGCGCCAGCTACTTGCACAGACCCAGAACATGGTGGTTGATCTTCAACATGAGGTGCATTTCCTGAACAACCAACTGCACCCGATCCTTAATGAGGAAGAAGAAGATCCAGAGATGTTGATCGAGGATGACGGTTGGGAGGAAGAGGAAGTAGAGCTAGAGGATGAGGACGATCCTATCTCCAACCTCGACAGCGAGCACACGGAAGATTAGAATCACCTAATGACTAGTTAAAGCGCTAGATGTATCCCTGTTATTTATGTTATGGACTTGTAGCTTGAAGTTTGGTATTCGTGATTTGACTTCCGTGTAATATTGGCACTCTGCATGTTGTTTCACGATGGGTTGGACTTTAATGAAATTCTAGTTTTGTTTTACTGGTGATTATGACATGCATGTTAACACGGTACGAGCCTGATAAGTGATCAAATTGGTGATGTCATGTTGCAAGAATGAATTATTATGCCTCTGTTTTATTGTATGACTTTAAGATTCTCTCCAGTAATTTCAGTTTAGCATGATTATACAATTCATCTGTAATCTCCTGACATCATTCGATAATCACTTATTGTTGCAACTTTGCAGATGACTCAAACTCGCACTGGAGCAGGCAACAACTAAGGTGGCAACGACGGTGACTTACCACCACCGTCACCACCGTCTACGAATGAATTCTTCGCATAGTTCTTGGGTAGTCCGAGAACCATGGAGGAAACACTACGCCTCATTGCACAGAACACTGTTCATGCCTATCAGCAACAACAAGGGCCAGAGCTAAACCAATACAGCTCTTTCAAGGATTTCCTAGACACCAAGCCTCCTATCTTCAAGGTGGCCGAAGAACAGCTCCAGGCGTATGAATGGCTAAACATAATCGAGCAAAAGTTCCATCTATTGAGGGTTACAAAACATCAGAAGGTAGAATATGCGTCCCATCAGCTGTAGGGACCGACCAGGATATGGTGGACCCATTTCTTGTCCTCTCTACCTGCCAACTCACAGGTCACATGGGAGCAATTTAAGTTAGCCTTTAGGGGACATCACATTCCCCTAGGGCTAATGCGCATGAAAGCAGCCGAGTTCATGCGACTCACACAAGGGACCAAGACCCTTACTAAGTACATGCATGCATTCAACAATTTATCTCGTATGCCCTAGGGTTCGTTGATATAGAGGAAAAGAAGATGGAAAGCTTTAAGAGAGGCCTTGGCACTAAGCTAATGAAAACTATGGCCAACTCGAGGTGCACCATATACAATGAGCTCATTAGTGATGCCTTGACTTAGGAGAACCAGAACAATTTGCATGTGGTAGCGAAGGGCCGCAAAAGAGCAGCTGAGGCAGGTGCTTCAGGATCTTCCCAGTCTAGAACTCGAGTGGTGGCTAGGCCACAGTTTCGTCCACCCATGCCCAAGTTCAAGCCTCCTCCTCCAAAAGCCCATGCCAACCAACCTTAGAAGGTGTTTTGTAAGGCATTCACTATTGCCCTACCCAAGGGAAACAGAGGGCAAGGAAGCTCAGCAGGACCCAGGAGCAATCAACCATGCTTCAACTGTAACCAGTTGGGTCATTAGGCCAAGGAATGCCCCCATCCTAAGAAGAACAGCAATCAAAACTAGAGCAATTAGAGATAGGCAAATCCTAAAGCACGTCCTTGATACGTGCATTACACCGCTGTTGAAGAAGTTCCTGCAGGAGAGGTTATCACAGTCGGTATGTTTCTTGTTGACAAACATCCCGCTATTGTTTTATTTGATTATGGAGCTTCTCATTCATTTATGAGCCAATCATTTGCATCTAAGTATGACCAGAAAGTAATTGAGGTAAACAAGGGTGTTTATAATATAAGTTCGGCTGGGGCTACTATCTCTACAAACCAAATAGTCAGAGATGTGCTCATCTCTATACAAGAGAGGGAGTACACGATGGATCTAATTGTATTGCCCGGATTAGCCATAGATGTGATCTTAGGCATGAGTTGGATGAGTGACCATGGTGTTCTCATTAACACATCCACTTTGACAATTATGTTGAGAGAACCAAAGGGAGGTAATGCTTTTCTAGTACCACTTCCCTAAAGTTTTGATCTCCAAAACTTGTCTTGCGCTATCCAAGCCACTACCCTTTGTGATATTCCAGTGGTTTGTGAGTTTCCTGATGTATTTCCAGATGAGTTGCCAGGTTTACCGCCTGATAGGGATGTAGAATTTAAGATTGAGTTAGTGTCAGGTACGGCACCTATCTCAAGAAGACCCTATAGGATGCCACCAAATGAGTTAGCTAAACTTAAAATTCAGTTACAAGAACTATTGGACAAATGTCTCATTCAACCTAGTTCATCCCCATAGGGATGTCCAGCTTTGTTTGTAAAGAAGAAGGATAAATCTTTGAGAATGTGTGTGGATTATAGGCCGCTTAATGCTCTGACCATTAAGAACAAGTATCCTTTGTCTCGTATCGATATCTTGTTCGATTAGTTGGCAAAAGCAAAGGTATTCTCCAAGATTGACTTGAGGTCAGGCTATCATCAGATTAAGATCAGGCTAGAGGATATACCTAATACAGCTTTCTCCACTAGGTACGACTTGTATGAGTATTTGATCATGTCTTTTGGATTGATGAATGCTCCTGCCTACTTCATGTACTTGATGAATTTGGTATTCATGGCCGAGCTCGATAAGTTCATGGTTATGTTTATAGATGATATCTTGATTTACTCAGATAATGAGGCAGACCATGCAGAGCATCTGAGAATTGCTTTGTCTAGATTGAGGGAACATAAGTTATATGCTAAGTTTAGCAAGTGTGAATTCTGGTTGAGCAAAGTACCTTTCTTGGGTCACATCTTATCTAAAGATGGAATTTCTGTAGGCCCATCTAAAGTACAAGAGGTCATGGATTGGAAGGCCCCGACTTTGGTTCATGAAGTTTGGAGTTTTCTAGGGTTAGGAGGTTATTATCATTGTTTTATTCCTGATTTCTCCAAGATAGCTAAGCCCATGACTAGACTACTTTAGAAGGATGAAAAATTCAGTTGGACGCCAGAGTGTGAAGTAGCTTTTCACACCCTAAGGACCCTGTTAACTATAGCTCTTGTTCTAGCACAACCCGACATTGAAAAGCCTTTCGATGTGTTTTGTGATGCATCAAGTATAGGTTTGGGGTATGTGCTCATGCAAGAAGGTCGAGTTATTGCCTATGCTTCTCGGCAGTTGAGAAAGCATGAAGTCAATTACCCTACGCATGATTTAGAGCTTGCAGTAGTTGTTCATGCGTTGAAGATATGGAGACACTACTTGTTGGGAAACGTATGTCACATATATATTGACCACAAAAGTCTCAAATATATCTTCACCCAACCTGAGTTGAACATGAGGCAGCGAAGATGGTTAGAGCTAATCAAGGACTACAATTTGGAAGCACACTGCCATCTAAAAAAAGCTAATGTTGTAGCATATGCACTTAGTCAGAAAGCTCATTGTAACACTTAGGAAGCCTTGTTGGAAGATGGATTTAATTTGTTGCATCCTGTTGTGCTGCATAATGTCACTGTCAGTTGCTCACTTGAGAGCAAAATCATAGAACTACATAAGATAGATGTAGGTGTATTTCACATCAAACGAAAGATGAAAGAACAAGAAACCAAGCATTTTAGGTTGGATGAAAGAGGTGTACTATGGTTTAAGGACCGACTAGTGGTACCGAGAGACCGTGAGCTTAGAAATCAAATTTTAGATGAAGCTCATTCATCCAAGTTGTCTATCCACCCAGGTAGTAGCAAAATATATCAAGATTTGAAAACCCATTTTTGGTGGACCAAGATGAAGAAAGAGGTCGCCGCCTATGTCGCTAGGTGCGATAATTGCAATAGAGTAAAGGCTGTTCATTTGAAATCTATGGGATTTCTTCAGCCATTGCCTATTCCAGGCTATAAATGGGAGGAAATAAGTATGGACTTTATTACAGGCCTCCCGCTGATACAACAAGGTCATGATTCTATATCGGTCATTGTAGAATGCCTTACCAAGTCAGCATATTTTATACCAGTTAACACAAGGTATCTAGCTAGGAAATACTTTGAGTTGTATGTTTCTCAGATCATGAGATTACATGGAGTACCAAGGACCATAATCTCAGATCAGGGACCATAGTTTATAGCTCGTTTTTGGGAGCACTTGCGCCAGGCTTTGGGAACTAAACTAATCAGAAGTTCAGCATACCATCCACAAACTTCTTGATAGACCGAGCGAGTAAACCAGATCTTAGAAAATATGTTGAGAGCCTATGTTATATCTTCCAAGGGTTCATGGGAGAAATGGCTACCTTTAGCCAAGTTCTCCTACAATAACAGTTATCAAGCAAGCATCAAGATGGCTCCTTTTGAAGCCTTGTACGGTCGGAAATGTAGGACTCCTTTGAATTGGATTGAACCCGGGAAAGAAGATACTTTGGCATTGACTTTGTCATCGAAGCTGAAGAGCAGGTGCGCGTTATCCAACAGCATATGAAAGCAGCCCAATCAAAACAAAAGAGTTATGCTGATAAAAGAAGAAGACCACTAACTTTTGAAGTGAGAGATTATGTATACTTAAAAGTGTCACCTATGAAAGGAGTGCAGAGATTTGGATTAAAAAGAAAGCTTGCGCCTAGATATGTAGGGCCATACAAGATTATGGAATGGAAAGAAAATGTCACTTACAAGTTACAACTTCCTCTAGAAATGAGTGCGATATTTGATGTCTTCCATGTTTCTCAGTTGAAAAGATGTCTTCGTATACTTGAGGAAGCCATTGCACCCACCAACATTAAGCTCCAATCGGATTTGACTTATGATGAGAAACCAATCCGAGTGCTAGAAGAGATGGAAAGAGTAACACAGAGTAAGGTCATTAAGTTCTACAAAGTGGTGTGAAATAACCACAGTGAACAAGATGCCATGTGGGAACGGGAGGATTATTTACGTGAGGTTTATCCCGCCTTTTATGAGGAATGGGAGGTCTTTCAAATCTTGGAATGAGATTCCTATAAGGGGGAGGGGCTGTAACACCCTAGTGTTAAGCTTTGCATTTGGCATTTGCATTTCATGAGCATAAGCATCATCGAAGCATTCATGAACATGAGCATATGAAATTTCATCACATTCTTATACATTGTCACATGAAATGTTGATTTATATATATGCTTATGCTTGCAATCATGTTTGACCAATGTATGAGATGGTTGTGAGGTCATGAAAACACCTTAGACACATCTAGGATGATAAATAGAACAATGTTTGTATTCATGACCTAGGCCAATTTTGCTTCTAAGTGTTGGTTTCATTTGAAATGCCATTTTCATGATGCTAGTTTGACCAAAGTTGAACAGTAGCTTAGATTGTTTGCATGGCTATATGACCTAAAGAAAAGTTGTAGTACTTGACTACGGTAACAACTTTTATTTTTGGGTCAAGGTCTAATTCAGTGCATAGCATGCTCAAAAATAGCTCACAATTATCAACAAAATGCTGTTTTGAGACTTGCAAAATTTTTAAGTGTTGAAACGGTTTTCAGTTTCAAAGTACCTCACTTTAGAGCAATGTAGTTTGTTAACTAGTGAGAATTAGATGATGGTTATTAAAGCAAAGTTGGAGATCTCATGTAGCTCTATAATAGTTATTAAGGAAGTTTTTGCCAATTCACCACGGATCAGGAGTTATTGAGTCACTAAATTGCACTGTCAGTCGGTTTCAGCGGACTGAACCGCATGGTCGCGCGCGGCATCATGGCCGACTAGCCATAGGCCATGGCCACCATGTGGCAGCAACACACCGGCGTTGGCCCAGCCGGTCAGGCCAGCCCGGGCGCATAAACTCGGCGCACTCGCTGCTCACTCCACTCACCCGCCCTCGCCTTCTCCCTCTCTCTCTGTCGTGGCACTCGAGCCCGCCGCCGCCGAGTTGGTTCACCATATCACTCCTTTCTCACACACCTTAGGTTGAGTAACCATAGGCCTCTCTAATGGCATGACGGAGACCTACCTTTCACCATCATTTAGCCAGAATAGCGTGAGCACCGCCATGCTCAGTGTGCCGCCGCACGGCCATGCACGCGGCCGAGCTCACCGACGCCACCCCGAACCCTCACCTATGCCGTGTAGCTCCGCTAGGTCACCAGGATGGAGTAACCATCCTCGCCTGAGTATGCCATAGCCGAAGATGGCCGGCGTACCACCACCGACCTCCGCCGTCCGCCATGGCCGCCGTCGAGCTTGCTCCGGCGAGCCACCGAGCCAACCAGTCTATGCGCGGGGGTGAGGAGAGTACAGTGGTGAGTTCTCACCGGTTAGCACCATCCCCTATTTTGGTCTCGCTGACGAGTGGGTCCCGGTTGACCGCGGGCCCTGGCTTTCAGTCTGTGTGATGTTTGATTTTCTGATTTATTTTTCCAGATTTGAATGCATGTTTCAAAAATTCATATCTCAGGCTAGGAGTGTCCAATTTTGGTGAAACAAATTTTGTTAGTTTCATCTTGAAGTTTAGTATTTGATAAAAATATGAGATGCACTATTTCTGATATTTTTCTATGAGAATAAAATGTAGCTAGATAAATGTTTTTAAATGGTTTCTATCATGTAAATTGCATAACTTGAGCTAGATAGGTGATAAAATTGTGATTCCAATTTTGCTTGTCTTGTGTTGACATGCTCTATCTAGGAAAAATACTAAACTTGTAGTGGTCATATTTTGAATGTGGTCTTCAACTAGTTAATTATTGCTTTATAATTCAACTAGATGGCTGCATGTATTGTTTTGGTTGAGTTGATAATTTCATGATGATAATGGTTTTTTGTGTAAAACTTGTTAATAACAAAGTTGTAGATAATTTACTTATATACCTTGTGTTAAATTTTCACCATCATAGTCCTTGTGGTTTAAAAATTATGGCTGTTAGAAGTCTAGTGTCAGAAATGCTTGCTCTCTGGATAGATTTGAATGATTGAATTGTTTGACCTAGATAACTGCTGAATCTCATTAAGTGTATTAAAATAAAGTTTTAGACAATTTTATAAGATTTCCAGAATGTCCACAACTATATTATTTTGATGTGTATAACTCTAGTTATGGTCAAAAGAAGTGACTGTTGTCTTGCGGTCCAGAAAATGATTTATATAAGTGTTTGCTTAAGTTATTAGAGAAGAGATAAGCACCTACTCAGTAAAATAAGATGCAACTTGTTATTAGTTTAATGCAAAGCTGTTGAAATCACTTGGGAGAATGCATTCATCACATCATATCATATTGTACATGTCATCATATATGCATTCGTGATAGCTTATTTCAAGCTCATGGATATAGGATCGTCTGAAGAAATAACTCTGTTGGAGTTCAACAAACAAGATGAGGATCAGCAGGAAACACCTTAGGTCATAGCCCTAGGAGAAGAGGAGCAAACTCTTGAAGATCTCCCTGAGTGCCTAGATCACTGGCTAACCTCTTTCCTCAAAGGCAAACCCCGGATTATTCTAAGTCTCCTATGTTTTACAAAATATCACTTGAGTCCTTTATGTTTGATGCATTAGGTTATAAGAGTTGATTCGAAACACTTGATACTTAGAACTACCTTGTCCAATTACATATACCTTTAACCCTGTGTAGGCCTAGGATCGAATATATGCTTAGCCATGCTTAGACCGGTAGAAGTCGGGTGTTTTCCTGTCACCTGCGAGATATAGGTGGATACCGAAGCACGGTTGGCTATAATTGCTATCATGGAAAAAACCATGGGGTAATGTAAATGGAGGCTGGACAGAGTCTATGTGTAGGTTGACTCATGTGATTCCGTCTGTGCCAATTAAGGACCGTACCGTTGTTGGGCGCTTTTGACAAGATTGAACGCATGCCTATCACTTAGCTGGCCGAATAACTCATTTCGA
Organism: Miscanthus lutarioriparius; assembly: GCA_904845875.1. Taxonomy (NCBI): domain Eukaryota; kingdom Viridiplantae; phylum Streptophyta; class Magnoliopsida; order Poales; family Poaceae; genus Miscanthus; species Miscanthus lutarioriparius. Next base: position 47,686,066 of record CAJGYO010000006.1, read on the forward strand.
CCACGAAGCCGAGTAGCTCAACTCAGGCCAGGCCCCATTCTGTTAGAGTGCGCACTCTGGATGGTAGTAAGGATGTGCGGAGAGCCAGACCTGAGCCCAAGGGCAGGCCGGACCTGAACATCCTAGCAGCTGGTTGTCCCTGATTGTGCGGCGCTAGGCGAACCCATGAAATGTGGACCTGAGTTGTACCAAAGGTGACCTAAGGTGACCATTGATCTGGTCTGTCTGGGTTTGTGTTAGAAATAAATTCCTAGCTGGTTGAAATCGATTCGAATCACCGTCTCTCCCGGACAGTGAGAAACTTGGCTAGTACCAACATCGTAGTAACTATGATATGGAACATGATGGTTTGGATGAACATGGAATTACTACACCGCCTATGGTTACTATTGTAAGCTACTAAATGATATACTACATGTTTGGCACAGGTTAGTTGCTAATCTAGAGATGAATAGCTATAATTAACTTGATGACTGAATTATAATTGTACAACTGAGTTAGTCGCTTTTTATGCAAAATGTTGTCAAGCTACCTCCACTTATAAAGCCTTGCATAATCCTTGGAGTCACTTTGTTTTTGGTTTATGCTGGGTCAGTCTAGCTGAGTACCTTCTTGTACTCAGGGTTTTATTCCCATTGTTGCAGATGGTACAGTTTATCACGGCTATTGCAAGAACTGCTTCTGTCCCGCCGTGGACAAGGAGTGAGCCCTGGGTAGACATCTCTTATCAATCCTTGTTATATGCTTTTGTGGGAGTGTGATCACAAACTGGCACTTGTATTTGAACTATGATGGCAGATGTTAGTTTCAAACTTTAATTTGCTTCCGCACTATTTACTGAACTTGGTTTGTAATAACCTTAATTCATACTCTGATGAATGAACTATATTTGTGAACCTTATGTAACATGTGACATGTATGTTGAATCATGTACGATCTTGGTTGTATGTTGATGGTTAATCAAGACCCGTCGTGGTACTCGACGTACTACTTGGTTTATATGGGCTCAAGTATGACAGTGCGACCGCTTGCGGGCTGCCATTATACTTGTGCTCTTATAAATTGGTCGGTTCTGCTAAACCGGTGGTCTCTCATGCCCCGTGGCCATGCGCGCACTATCGACCGATGGCCTCCCGGTTAGATTCGGTGCCCCGCGTGGGCGTCGCGCGGCGTGCCCACTGGCGTGCCACCCAGCGGCCTGTTCCCCATGTGCGTGCCCCGTGCGCGCATAGCCGATCGCCGTTGCCTCTCGTTTAGCTTGGCGGTTGCTAATTTTTCAACATGATTGTTACTAATTGATGTTCTGGTAGGATGACCAAGCCTTAGTATGTTGTTCTTCATGGTTATGAGCCCGGTGTTTAACATTAGTGGGCTGACTGCCAGAAACAAATCTCAGGATTTCATGACAATTGCTATAACAGATATGAGACCAAAGATGAAGCCAGCATGGCATTTGGTGCATACATGAAAGATGACACATGTGAGAAAAAGGTTGAGCATGGGGTTTGCAAGCAGGAGGCCGAGGTTTTGAATTGAGACAGGGTGGAAATCCAATAATGCCCATCATGATTGTCATCGCTATTCAGTTTGTTGTCATTATTGTTCTCTGCTACGTGGTACTGCGGTTGATAGATTAGTCTAGGTTTATTTTTTAAGATTATGCTTGTAATTGTATTTTCCAAACAATTGTTGGAATATTTGTTAACTCTTCAATGCATGTGAGCAATATTTGTCTACACTTTGACTTTGAATTTAGTAGTTGTATGGCTTGTAGCAAAGCATGGGTCAACACACCTTGTTCGTGCATAAGTTATAAAGTTACTAATGACTTTTTTCTTGCTTGACATAAATTTAGGAGAAGAGATGTTCGAACTCCCTTTGTCGGATCTGCTAGATAATTATGCATATGATCTAGGCTCTGACCAACATTGGCGAGGGCAAACCACCCATATCCAAGCATAGTAAGTAACATGTTTTAAAGACACCTCTATAGATATTTTGTTTTGATATATATAATTGTTAAATGTAGACAATTCATCCTATACCATGGTTCAGAGAGACAATGTCAAATCTTGGGGTTGATTACATCAATGTGGGTACATTCCCTGTAGATGGTGGACTCAAGCAATGTCGACTTGGCTGTTCTATTCTCGCTAGGGCTGGTAACCAACAAGGTATGGTTTTATACATTGAGAGGATAGGCCACGCAGATTATCACGACATTAGTGCACAAAAATATGATGTGCTAGAATGTTTATGGGCGCTTCAAAATATAGGGTACAATATACCTACATACTCCTCCATGAGGATAGGAACTTTGAATGTGGGCCTCAACCATGATATTGGGCGACTTTGTGCACAGCTAGCTAGAACAACATACATGATGTGGTCAGTCTCATAACTTATATCCAGATTAATTGTTATGTCTATATATATGCATGGTTCTGTGGTAACCACATTTATCTCAACACTTGCTGGTTGAGTAGCATGACGTAACATACGCTGGTTGTAGCTTTGAAGCCATTATAAACCAAGCCCTGCTATTGGTGTTTGATGACCGCCAACCCATCACGGGGGTACCCGGGACGGTGTTCAAAGGGCTTTGATATACGTAGAACTCGATAGTAAACGCAAAGAGATGAATGCTTTATACTGGTTCAGGCCCTCTTGTCGAGTAATAGCCTTTACGTCCAGTCGGCGTGTAGCCTTTTGTGTTGTATTGATTGTATGATTGTTAGGGTTACATGGGGGTGTGTCATACCTCTCTTTGTATAGGGGATAGGGTAGGGGCACGTATCTAGTCCTAGTCAGTTACAAGAGAAGAGTCCTAGTCCTATTACAAAATCTAGCTTTCATAGTAAGCCGACTAACTCAATCTAGAATAGATTAAAGTCCATGCCACCTTGTCTCGCGTCCTTCAATAGATCATGGGTCATCCCAGGGCCCATCCAAGTAGTACCTCTGTGAGGAACCCCTAGGACCTTGGTCCATCAAGCCCTCGAGCATGTCATGGTTGAACTCAGAAGCCTTCTTGTTCCTTCTAGTCTTGCCGAGTAGAAACAAGCATAGTCCGAGTGCTTTTGTGAGTGAAGCCATGAGGTGCTCAGTAAAGCCCCCAGGTGAGATGCACTTTTTAGAAAAGTGTACTCACCGAGTGTAGCCCCCGAGCCTCTTGTTGTTTGTAAAACAAAGAGTTAGAGGGTCTAAAAGAAAAAACATCCGCAGAGGATATGTACACTACAGCTCCCGAGCCTGTGTCTGAGTACTTGTACTCGAGATAAGGATCTAAAAAGAATGTACTCGAGGATGAGTGTGTCAGCAAAAATTATTGTCATGTCTACTTGTATAGAAGCAGGTCAGACATGTCAAAGTCACATGCAAAGCTTTAGTATAGTTGGTCCAAAGATGCTTAGGATATTCATAGGAATATGCCATCAAAGGTGCTACCGGGTATACTGTGACTTCACATGTGTTGGGAAAAGGATATCTATACACTAAAAAGGTGTAGTAGGACACACTATACCATAGTGTAGCACATGAACCTGTGAAGTAGTTAGTAGCTTGACTGTGTATTCCACGTGAACCTAGTCCATAGACAACACCGAGACGCCTATAAAACCCCTCCTGACAAGCACTTGAACCTCAATTGTAGAAGAAGCAAAGTGGCTCAGAGTTTGAAGCCTACAAATATGGCGGTGAGCGAAGTAGACCAGCCCTAGGAAGTACTTGGTTGGTATAACCAAGAGCTATAGTGACTAGAAGAATTCTTGTGAGAGGGTTTAGAGGTAGGCTAAACCCGTAGTTGTGCATAGTAGAGTAGCCTGGAGCTACAACTAGAAGAAGTCTTGTCATGGCTAGTAGGATGCACATCTAGCAGTCCCATGTCAGTTCTTCTAGGGTGCCTATCAACGTCTATCCATGAAGGGTTGTGCCCGAACCTAAATGTGTACAGATGGCATCGGTTGGGTGGCTAGATGTGTGAGTAGCTCATCCTTCATACCAGCCAGCAGGCTTCTTCTTGCAGTAGCTATGCTCCCAAGGGTAGATGGCCAACAAATGTTCATAGTCGGACAGTCTACCCAAGGTTCTAGGCTAGGACATACTGCACTTCTGTTATCTACCCAGATGCATTACTCTTCTCCTCTTAGATCTAGGTGCATCAGGTACAAAAGTACCAACTGAGAAGCACTTAGAGTATGAGTACTCTGTTTTATCCGAGTAGGTGTTGTGTTTGTTTTTTATTGAAAAGATCTTGTATCCAATACTTGTAACTCTCTAAATAAATAGTTGCTCATTATTCTGAGTGGTCTTGAATTTTGTAAAGTGTGCAACTCTATATCCATTGGACGGTTGTTTAATAAAAAATCTTCATCCAAGTACTGCGCTGTTTAATGCATACTATTAAGCGATTGTCCAAGTACTGCATCAATTATCTAGGTACTTCATGATGTGGCCATATAGATATCGGTCGTAGGGTGGCCGGTACCTAGAAAGCAACAATCCAAAGGATAGGTCAGCACACATTGTGATGTGTTAGAAATCCTGAAAACATGTGCAGCCGTCGTATCAATCTGCGCGACGTTATTAAAATGGTAGGGAAACCAAAACACCGCACCCGTTGGCATGATTATCGGGCCACACGGTAGTGGGATTCCTGTATAAAAGGTGACCAACCCTGAGCGTCACCATCCTCTATTGCATTTTGCTTTCTACTTAATCCCCCGTGCCTGCTATGAGCATCATCCACCTCAAACTCGAGATCTATAAAAAAGCTTCACTTGATGGGTAAGGGCAAGAACCCGAGCACTACCGCCAAGAAGTCTACCAAGAAGAGGGCGCTAGAGGTACCGGAGATGGCCGCCGCCGCCCTGATCTGGCTGGCGCCGAGTACGAAGCCAAAGCACCTCTAGAAACTTTATGATCAGGGCTATTTGCCGAACCAGAAGCTTGGTGAATGGAAAGCGCCTAGAGAGCATCATATTCCCAATCTTGAGCCGAGTGAGATTGTTCTCTTTGTGTCGTTCATCCAGCATGGGTTAGGATTGCCTGCTTGTCCCTTTTTGCACAGGTTTTTGTATTACTATGGCATAACCCTAAATCATAAGAACCCTAACTCCATCCTACATCTTTCTATTTTTGTTCATCCCTATGAAACTTTCCTTAGCATCCCCCATCTATCACTCTTTTCTGCAACTTTTTCAAACTAAAACCACACCCGGACGCAGCAAACCCAAGCATTTTGGGAGGTGCTGGTTTTCAATTCTGGGTGGGGAGGAAGAAAGAATATCTCCACTATACCCTGGTTGATTATGTGATGAATTGGAGGGCCGAGTTGTTTTACGCGGGGACTATGTGGCCGCCGCTAGAGGTTCATAGTAACGCTGCACCGGTGCCCAACGCCCATAGGGAGAAGGAACCAATGAACATGATGGAGCTTGAAGGAATTCGTCTGTTCCTCAAGCAGCTCTCGTCCATGAAGGATCAAGGCCTGAATGGAGTTGGAGTAGCCGCCAGCTTTATCAGGCGTCGAGTGTAGCTGCTTCAGGATAGGGTACACTACAGCTTTGAGTACATTAGGCCAAACGATCTAGGCCGAGTGACAACTGATGAATTGATAGAGGATGAAGTCCTGGAGAGGATTCAGGATATACTCTAGGCGGTATTAGTAATACCGTACCAGTACCCTGAACTAGACCATCAAAATCCACCTACTGCCGTAAGTACTCTGACCTTTGTGACTTTGTAGTGTCTTGATATTGTGGGGACTGACTCCTATAAATTGATAATTGTTGATACAGCATTTGAGGCGCAACTTCTATGACTTGCCCGGCCTACCTCCGCGTGCCAGCTTTGGAGGAGTTGGTGGGAGCGGGGCAGCATCTACCAGAGCAGACGAAGGGAGCGCCACCTCCACAGTCCCTTTGGACCAGGAAGCCAGGAGTGAATCTAAAGGGAGCCCAAACATCATCATAGTCCAGGCAAACCCAAGTGCCAGGCTAGGAGCCGCTGGCGGGACATGTTTGTTGGAGGCCGATATTGCCGCCAGGAGCAGGGTAGTGCCCAAGAGGCCTCATTGAGCCTACACACTGAGACTAGGTAAAAGATGTCTGAACTATCTCCATGTAGTCTAAATTTTACCTTGTGTGAAATCTAATTCTTGAAGAGCCACTGCACATGACGTTGTGGTGGAACAACCGAAAGAGGAGGAGGAAGACACCTCGTTTTCTGTCAGACAATAAGTATTCTTTCTGAGTAAAATTCTGTTCCTGAATTCTGACATAGGTATACTTGGTGACGTTTATTTGCTCTTGGCAGGATGCCGCCACCAGACCTGTCGAGCACCCGACTGCCAACTTAGGGTGATCGGATCGCACTTGGACAGGGTGCTAGCACTACGAGTCATCTGGAGAACTCAATGCTGTCAGCCTCAGTATCAAGCCTGGAGCTGGGTCGATCATTTAGTGGAATATCACTTGGAAAGCCCACCCTGAAGAAGAGATCTAGTGCCAAGTAAGTGTCGAAGTTTCCTCTGTATGTTACTTCATTCGCAGGACATCACTTGACTACTACTTATAACAGGGTAAAAAAGACACTGAGTACTTGGGCATAGAGTGAAGAGCCCTGGGTTGAAGAGAACCCGTGTACTGATGGTAACCGGATGGAAAAAGGCCAAGCAAGTGGGCCTGTGTTTCTACCTAGGTCCACTGAAATGCCATGGCACAGGGTCCGATGTCCGCTGATGGTGAAGCGGAGCAACCTACGTAGCCGAGTACTGCAGAGGGTGTGGAGGTGCCACACCCACAGGTAGCAGTGCCTATTGATGATGAAGCGCACCAGCCATTGGGGCTAGAGCCTACGAAGGCTACTACTAATGAAGATGTGCGAAACACAAGGGTTGACCCAAGCGCCGCTGCGCTGAGTGCTCCAACCCTAGATATGCTGATGACAAGTGCCTAGCAAGCGGAGGAGGATGACGTCATCCTAGTTACTGGACCGGGTACCCAGCTCCAGACAAATAATCTGAAGTTTGCCAGGTTGATGAGGTCATGGTCCAGGCTGCTGAACCAAGCTTCTATCTTCGACGACCAGTTGAGGGTAAGTCTTGTACTTTGTTGCTTCTTATGTGTTGATATTTTCCAGGTTCTCATCTCTAGAACAGTCATATACCCAGGATGTGGAGCTGAAGGCCTCCGTCAAGGTTCATGAAGCCCAGGCGGAGCTCACCAGGTTGAAGAAGGAGTAGGCCAAGGAGGCCGAGTGGATGTCTACGCAAAAATAGCATGAAGAGACTCGCTGCATCCTTCGGGCTCAAATTGGGTTGTTATAATTGGGAATATGGTGACCCTGTGGAAACTTCAGAGGTAATCTAGGAAAAAATTCTTGTGACTAGGAGGGAAGGTTCTCAACCATATCTGATCATCGTTAGTAGGCCTTGTGAACGATCTTGTGAAGCAAGGGAGAGTGCACTAGTGAATACATTGCGCTACATCACTCACATTTTGGCATATGAAATCAACGATCTACACTTCTCCGAGTATGTGGTTCGACATTGGGAAGATCTTGGAATTTAAATTATTGTTGGTTGTAATAAATTATTCTGGTTTGTAATGAATAAATTTAAATTATTATGTGTTTGTAACGAACTGATCTAAATTATTATGGTTTGTACCGAATAATTCATATATTTGGACCATGGAAACTTTGGAAACTGTGGAAGCGTGAGCACAATCACCGTACATTGTTAGATACATGATACATGATAAATGACATCAAGCACAGAGTTTACATGATAAACCATTCAAACAAGCTGATACATGAATTATATGATAAATGACATCAAGCACAGAGTTTAGCCATCTACTATTCTTGTATGTCCATCGAGGCACAAATAGGGCAATGAATTTGCTGAGATACTTCGATCTACATTAATTATCTTCTCTGGTAGGTATGTAAAGAGAGGCATTTCGCTGAACTGGTTAAAATCCTCAGGATCAAGCACACCGTCAACTCCTATAATTTGTTGTTTCCTAGAGACAACTACATACTTTTGGTTTCCTGCCTTTTTGTTCTCAATGCTTAGGTCCTGTACATAGTAAGACCTATGCAACACGGTTACCATGGACCCACATATCATCCTTGTAACCTACTTTACTGAGGTCAACAATTCTCAGCCCATAGTTGTCCACACTGACACCTCGTTGGCCTTGAACCCATTGGCATCGAAAGTCGGGAATCTAAAAATTGACACCGTACTCTAGTTCCCATATTTCATGAATGAAGCCATAATATGTAGTATATTCACCATTTTCAACTAAAGCATCACAGTGAATCCCACTGTTTTGTGCCACACTCTTTTTGTCCTTCGAATGGACACAAAATGTGAAGCTGTTGACACAGAATTTTCGTCTCTGTGCCGAGGACACACGCAGCAAGCCAGAAGGGTCCGCTCGATGGAGCAGATCCGCCTAGCTTTAGCGCAAGGGTGGTCGATCCTGCGCAATCCTCCCGAGACGTGCCAGTCAATTGGACCCTACAATTGACATGGAGAGAAAGCTCATTAGTAATTAAGGGCAGAACGTGCCGGTGTTGCCAGACAGTCCTGAATGTGTAGCTCTGAGAGCCGATATGAGAGGAGATCGACTAAATAGTCGATCCCAGCATATTCACAAGAATGAATCGGTTAAAGCTCAGGGGGTTGTATAAGAAGAATCGGTCATCATTCAGGATAAATGTTATTTAAGCAAATATTAATCAATGGCAATAAGATATCAATGGTGATCGGTTTGTACTGAGCCAATGATTACAAGTAACCAAACTCCTTTTATATAAAGAAACAATTCAACACCTCTTAAGCATCTAATAAAGATAAATCTAATGAACATGTTAGATCTCATCTATCGCCATGACCAGTGGGGCATGAGACAGAATCATGTAGGCCGTAGAAACAACAATAGACTCGACGACCCTAACTTATTACTAATATCAGTGGGGCATTAGGCAGAATCATGCAGGCCATAACACAATAACAAGATCATGGGGCTAACATATCTTTCAACCTATCTCTACTTCAATGATCTCATGATGTGAACTGTTCGTGAAAGCATTCGATATCGGCTAAACAACCGATTCAGGCATAGCGCACAGTTAAGGTCATGCCTTCTCAGGAACAGGTCTACCAACTAACGATCCCCACTCCATGGTGCCAACAGTGGGGTGAGAGGTAGAATCCCACAGGCCGTGCTGACGGGCCATGGAACAGTTTTCATTAACTAATAGATCTACTCAAGATCGAACATGCCTTAACCGCACGCTATGCACGATTAAGATTGACGCAAAATAGCCAATAAAAACATAACTCATCGCTTAAGATGTATATTAAATCAATTTTAGATTAGCAAATGATGAGTTAAACGAGATATAAGGCCGATCCAGATCAATCTCAATCGGGTAGAGTGATATTGCTGTAATTAGATAAACAATGAAAGCAATAAGCAATATCGGTAACTTAATGAATCTACCAAAGACTGCCATACTAAGGTAGAGCCGATAACTTGACCTTGATCTAATTCAAGCAGTGGGGTGTGAGGCAGAATCACACAGGCCATACTTGAATTAGACAAGAGTCGATAACTAGCCTATACCAGAGTCACAGTGGGGGTCGACCGAATCGATGCATCCATATGAACAGAGGTATAAACCATGACGATACTTACAGACAAGCAGTGAAGGTCGATCGGATCGATGCAGCTATACTTGCTGAAGAACTCACCGAGATCTACTCTACTCCTACTCCTAAGGGGTGGCCGAAGCTGAAAAAAGTAATTTACTTTGTATTTGATTGATTGTTGTTTTTTATAATAGCCAGGGCTTGATATTTATACTCGGGGTCTGCGCACGACTCCTGTCTAAGCACGACTCATCACAATTTTTGACCCTAAAGAAAACATTCCTAATTTTAAGATAACTTGGACTCTAATCTTTCCCTTTCTATAGAGTCTGGCATGTTTTGTCCTAGCGCCGAACGTAGCCTTTGTTGTTATCCGCTGGCGCTATCCGTGGAGAGCCGATTCCAATTTCTGCATCCGAATCAGCTGTTTCCAATCTGCACGCAATTTATTCCCTGGTGACATGATCTTCGGAGCTTTCGAGTCCCTGCGACTTTTCTTCCAAATTTTGGTGTAAACACATGCCCCCAATTTTGGGATAAAAGTAATTTTATTCCAAAATTATCATGTCGATATCTCTGAGTGGTCCATAGTCATGGGTAGAAAACCTTGATCTAGGGTCCACTGTTTGTCACTGCTTGCGCCCACTCATAAGCCCATGCCTCAAAACTTTTTACAAGAGCGTCACTACTTCACGGGCACTTGGATTCAACTTCCCGGGCTGACTATAAAATGCCCATCCGACTCTGGCGAGATCAACTCAACAATTTAGCCATGCTTTGTTTCCATCTACTTTCTCGAGTGCCTCTAATTCTGCCAAACCCTCCATGGTCTGCCCTTTTGTTATGAAGATCTTGAGCGGCTAGAAGAATTCTTGTGCATAGGGTGATTGTGTTACTTATCCTAGCGCCTCATTGAGCAAGAAGACCAGTCATTGCGGTTAGAAGAATTCTTGTGATATCACCTAAGTCTTCTCTTCATGCTCACAAAGCTGTTCTTAGTGTTTGCGAAGGCTAGAATGTGTGATCACCTTCCCCTTGTTACTCCTCCAAACGCTCACCGGGAAAGCCTCAGGCTTCTTTCCCATAGTTCCTCAATTTATTGAGAAATCTGTTGAGCATATGTTAGGCGGGTGACCTTTCTTCCCCTTTATTGATGGGCCAATGCGACTTGGTTCACAATGAGTTTCGGCCTTGTGGAAATTCGGACTCCCTTCAATCCAAAGAAGTTCTGGTGAGTTAATCTCTGGTCAATGTATCCACCCCACGATATTTTGTAATCTGGAGAAGTAATAAATTTGAGTCCGTTATCTCTTCGTTATCCATCCCCTGAATTTCCGAAGTGCTGATCCATTTTCATTTCTGATTTCAATTTCACACCTCCATTGAAATCTATCTTCTCGCTCTCCCAGGCTATATATACGGGCTATGGCTGTGAGTCGAAAAACAACCCTCTTCGTCTCAACCCTTCTTTGTCTTTAGCATATCTCCTGCCTTTCCGTGGGTTTGAGGTCATGGAGAACAACAAGAGGTCTGCTAAAAAAGCCCTCAACAGATCCACATCATCACGTCAATGCCCTTGTCGTCGAGGGGATGCATCTTGGGGCGCTCCCATCGCTTCGGATCAAAGGGTGAGCTCCGCCCAGCCCTCGGGGTCATCTTTGGCATCAATCCGCCGCTAGCTTCCTCGTTATTCGAGGCAACAGATTAGTAACAATGATCTACTGGCCTCCATTGATCGGACCGACCAGCATCTAGCCAACTGCCTCTCCCTAGCGGAATCGGCTCTGGCCATGATTGAAGACCGATCATCCCCCGAGATCAGCATTATGAGAGAAAGGTTGGCTAGGGCTGAAGCTAGAATCATGGGTGAGATGTCTATCATTATTTCTCTATTCTTTTTCCTTGATTTTGTCCTCAAGACTTCTGATCACTCTTTTCTTGAATGTTTTAGATTTGACCGCTCAGTTGGAGAGTCTTTGATCAGCCACGGATCATGCAGTGGGATTCATCAATGCCAGGGGCGCCGTTCTGGTGGTTCGCTTGCACGACATCCCGAATCGTGTTAGGGGGGTCGCCCTTCATGGAGTTCGTCATGGAGCCGCCATGGCGTTGGCTGCTGCACAAGCCTATTCGGGTCATAATCTTCGGGTTCTTCCCCATGGTTTTCCAGACGCAACGTACCCTGGGGAGCACGAGCGCTTGGTTGAGGATTTTATGAGAGCCGCCAACTCTATAGCTTTCAATACCCTGGCCGATGATATAGTAGGCAAAGTATTTTCTAGCCCGTAGCTTGTAATAGGTGGCGTTTAGCAAACAACATTCTTGCTTTGAGTGATTTCCCTTTGTTTCATGCTTACTCTGTTGGCATAATCGATACACATCGTACCGGCTTTCACCCCTTGAGGTTTACCCTCTCACTAGCAACGATACTCTTCCGGTATCGGCTATTAAAACTGACGGCCGAGCAAATCAATTGTTAAGTGTCAATCCAAATGCTAGGGTAATATTCCTTCAAATATTTCCCATTTGATTGCTCTGCCGAATTTCCCTTCCCTTCTCAGTATCTTCAGAATACAAGTATTATCAGGCGCATAACATTTGATCTGATAAGGTCCTTCCCAGTTGGGTGACTTTTCGCCGAATCTGCTGCCCCCTGACTCGATCGGTGATTTTATTTCCCAGACTAAGTCTCCTTCAGAAAATTGCTTAATTTTGACCCTCAATCCTTAGTTTATCGACTTCAAAGTTTTGAGAGCACGCAACCGAAAGTAACTCAAATCTTCTAAGTTGTCCATTACAAAATTCTTGTAGTCTTCGGTTGATAAATCGTTCGGCTCCTCTACTCTTGGCTCTCAAAAGTAGTCCATGCCAGGTCTTTTCCAGAATCTTACTGCCATTGATTGTCACAAGTTCAGTCTGGCTAAGATACCAGATGTCATTCAACAAGAGAAACAGGAACTGCTGGTTAAGGTCAGAACAGGTTGAGCTATCTAAATCAGCCTTGAGATCATCAGCTTGTGTAGAATCGATCGAATTCCCTGTTGTTCAATTGCATTTTTGTTTCAGCCAAAGAGCCGATTAGATACAGCTGATCCCAGACTTCTGATCTTAATTTAATTAAGTCTAGAAACATGGCTTTCATTAAGAGAGCCCTTCGATCTTCTATCCTCGGTCATCTAGTGCTGTATTCTCTTCGACATTGGTGAAGTGGCGCTTTGCCTTCTATTAATTGTGGTTGCCTTTTGCGCGTTCCGAGGCGTCCGTCCCTTCGCTTCATGTCTTCAAATACCAGCCGATGGCTTCTACCTCGAACATATCTCTATCTGCAACTGTTCCTTTACTCTTCTCCGCCCGCTGAAAACCCTATAGTGGTTCTTTCTTTTCCCTTTCGTAGATCCAATCATTCTTCATGGCCGGCGAAGACCACCGAGGCAAGCGCGCGGCAGAGGAAATCCTGGAAGAGAATATGCCGATGAACCAGCGCCTCCGACGCATGAGGTGAGATTGACATTTCTTGTTTATGATGATGTATAGTTCTAACTCGTCTACAGGTTTGTTGTGAATGACAGTCTCCATCCCCTTCCCAGAGCCAGCGGGCCTTCTGACGCCGCATCTTCTATGCCGGCCTCATCATCGGACTCCTCCGACTCCTACAACGGCGACGACGCCCGACGCTACCTTCATGAGTGGAGGATGGCCCAAAACCGTTACTCCGAGGTGACCTGGGAGATCGGCCAACTAGAGATCCACCTCAGGGTTTCCCAGGCCGCTCTTTATGTGGCCGAGGAAGAGGCTAACGCCGCTCGAGCGCGGCTGACTGAATCGGATGTCGCGGTGGCAGGTACGATGAGCCTTAGGAATGCCTTTATTCTGATCTCGGCTGTTTTTATCTTGATAGCTCTTCCTCTTCTGTGATCATCAGCCCTGACAGCGTAGTTGGAGTCTCTCCAACTGGCGGCGAACACGGCCGTGGACGCCGTTAATGCTCGGGGTTCCTCTATTGACGCTCGTCTTCAAGACATCATGGCCCGTGTTCAGGAAATCGCCCTCCACGGCGTTCGCCATGGCGCATCAGTGGCCCTGACCGCGGCGCAGGTTTAGACAGGGCATGAGCTCCACGCCATGGAGACCGGTTTCCCAGTAGGCGACGGCCCTGAGGAGCACGAGGACCTGCTTGAAGAATTTACCATGGTAGCGGAGGCCGTAGTGGACATCACATCTGCTCAGGATGTGGTGAACAAGGTCTTTGATTAGTTTGCACTTAGGGGAACCAATGAAAAAAGACCTCTCTTTCATGAATGCGCCTCAGTGCAATGTCCTCGTGCATGCCTGTGAATGTTTCTTGCTCTTTTTGTTTTTTGCTCTATAGGAGATACATATCGTATCGGCTTTTACTGTCTTCGAAGATCTTTCATTTTTTGAACTAGAGGCGATACCTTCCTAGTATCGGCTATTGGAGCCGAGAACGAATCGGCTATCAAATTCAGATGTTAGGATAACATCTCTTCATGCATTTTTCATTCCAAAGATCAAACGATCGATCAATCCAAATCAAGCATCCTATTAAGCGAAACAGAACTTCTCTTAAGAAACCCATTAGCTCTGAATCGCATTTATACTTTAACTCAGCATTCACATACGTCGGTCTAAACCCATCTCCAAGACTCAATGCTTATTTTTCCTTAACTCAATGGCCGACGCGATGCCACGATTATTGATCAAAACAAACTTTCAGAGCCGATTGCTTGAACCGGCTGTTGGCCTTCATTATTAATCCTAACGAAGCCTCCTTCCCATGTCTTGCCAGAAAGGCATTCAAAGTCTCCTAATTCCCAAAACACTAGATCGGTTGTTGCGATGCTCACAGACTCATCAGCGCGAACCACCTCGACATCATCCCCATGCCATTGAATCAAACATTGATGCATGGTTGATGGCACGCAATAGTTTGCGTGAATCCAATCACGACCAAGGAGTAAACTGTATGAGCCTTTTCCGTCGATGACAAAGAACGTGGTGAGCAGAGTTTTATTCCCAATTGTCAACTCGACGTTTATTGCCCCCCGGGTCTTGGATGTATTTCCTCCGAAGTCTCTAAGCATCATGTCGGTCTCAAGCAAATCTCCTAGTCCCTTGCCAAGTTTATGAAAAGTAGTGTACGGCATAAGATTGACAGAAGCACCTCCGTCAACCAACATCTTGTTCATCGGCTTCCCATCAACAAAACCTTTCATATATAAAGCTTTTAAGTGCCGATGCTTGACTGGCTTATCAAATATTGCTTGCTGCACAACCGTTAACTTGGCAACCATCTCTTCATACTCTAATTCATCATAGTCTGAATAAACTTCCTGATCTACCGGAGCTCTGAATTCTGATGGTAATAGAAAAGCCATTTGGATATTAGCCAATGGTTGCTTCTTATCAGCTATTTGCTTGGTATGCCATACTTGAGTTTTACCGGATGGCTGAGCCTGTTCTATCTCCTTATTCCTTAGGCGTTGCACTCTTCTCTTCTGACTCCTTGTTAAACCTCCGGGGCACCATTGGCCTTCCTGCCAAACTTGTTCCCTCTGGTTGCTTCCTTCTTCATGATCAGCCCAGTCTTGGTCAACAACTCTTTTTTCCAGCCGATCACAAATACTTTTATTATTTAAGCGCCGATCCATGTTATTTTGATGATATGCATTCTGGGCATGGATAGACCGGCGGTTGATTTGAGATTGCCTAAACTCCCAATATTGATTGCTGCATTCTGGACAGTCATGTCTGGTAGGCAATTTCAAACCTTCGTTCCAACAGTATCTGAAGAAAGGACAATTCTAGTGTGATTCAGCTTGCTTCCTTTCATACCTTTCTTCTTCCAGTTGACACTGGTATTCTTGATCCTTTAACCATCGCTGATAATCCTTTTCCTTCTACCGTTGCCACTTGTTTAACAGGATCCAAGATGTGACTCGCGGCTTCATCGCTCCATCCTTTGATGTTTCCCTCTGCTCATATCGGCTCCTCTGCTGATCATGACGTTTTCTAATCTATCTGTATTCATCAGCCGATATTTGTATCTTGGGATCAACTGTCCCAGCTTCTCTCGACTTGGTCAATGTTAGGACCTTAGTTTTTCCTTTGAATAACCCAACATCAACCATATTTTGATCCCCTGGGAAAGGATTATCATCAATTTTCATCTTCCGAGACGTATCGAACTTGAGCCTCCCTTACTGAATAGCCCTCTGTATATGCTGCCAGAAAATTATGCACTCATTAGTGAAATGAGAAGTAGCATTATGGAACTTGCAGAACTTCTTATTCTTCAACTGTTTAGGTGGCAACATAACATGATTGTACGACAATTTGATCTGGCCCTTCTCAAGTAAGAAGTCAAAGAGCTTGTCCGATTTTGTGACATCAAAGTCATAGCTCTCCTTGACTCCTCTTCCCCAAGGATTTGGCACCATTACTGTCTTCTTGCCCCAATTCCATTCAGCCGCAGCAACCTCTTCTTCTTCATCTTCAAAGCCATCACCTACTGAGTATGGATCGTAAGCTTCGGCTACGGTGGTACTCTTCTAGAATTGGGTATCTCTGCGCATACTCTGGAATTGGCTATTAAGCGCTGCTACTCGTTGAGCCAATTGACCCAAGTTGTCAAATTCTTGTCCTAGCAGCTTTTCTTTCCACATTGGTAGCATTCCTTAGACAGCTAAAGCTGCTAGCTGATCATCGACCAAGCTCAATGAGAAGCACAAATTCCTAGTCTCTCGGAATCTCTAAAGAAACTCAGTGCCCAATTCATTAGTCCTCTGTCTCATGGTTGTCAAATCAGTTATCTTCTTCTCTCTAGTCCCAGTGTAAAAATATGTATGAAACTTCTTTTCTAGGTCAGCCCAATTGGCAATGGAGTTGACTCGTAGTGATGAAAACCAAGTGAAGGCTGACCTTGATAGGGATAAGGAGAAGAAACGAACTCGATGGGCATCCTCAACTGACGCTTCGCCCAATTGTGTAAGATACCAACTGACATGTTCTATTATGCTTGTACTGTCTTGACCAGTGAACTTGGCGACCTCTAGGAGCCTGTAATTTGTAGGAAGAGCGACCAAATCATACCATTCTGGATATGGGCGTTTGTACGAAAAGGTCAGCCCCTTTGGCTTCAGACCGAACTGATTCTTCATCATCTCGGTCACCTTCAGCAGCAACTCGTCAGCTTGCGGATTTGGGTTTCTCGGTACTTGCTGACCCATCTATGGATTGAAATCCCGCGTGCCTTGATATCCTAGATTTGGCATCATGTGGAGGGTGTTATAATCCGTGCCATAGTGATAGCCTTGTGAAATCTCAATCTGTTGGGTCCTTTGCTGGCTTCCTGCTTGAAGTCTCTAATTATAGACATAAGGATCTATATCTCTACGGATCCTTTGAATTGATGGTGCTATTTTTTGAGCCGACGATGGTATGTGGCCTAATGTGCCAAAATTGATCATCTGGTTCTAACTTGGCCCCACCAACGGTTGCACATGCTGTATTGACGATCCAGGATTGTACTGTATCTAATTCGCAGCAGTACCTGGAGTTTGTTCAGATGAATCTTGAAGTGTCTGGACGTGACCATTACCAGCTAGTACTACTTCTTGATGGCTGGTACCGACTTGATTAGTCCCTTGAGTCGACGGATCTGGAATGTTGTAACAAGTTGATCCAACCGGACCAACTAGAATCTCATGAATCGCCTCTTTCATGGCGTTGTGGAATGCATCAACGAAAGCTTCATTGCGGCTTGATATGGCATCACGAATAGATTTGTCTATGGCTTCTGTAAAGAAACGCCTGTCTTTAGCTTCGACTATATCTATTTGCCCGTGTAGTAGAACTCTTGGTAGTGGAAATTTCTAAATAATTGTGTTGTCACGTGTTTTGGTGTAGGACAACAAACACTTCTTCTAAAATTCTTCCGTAGCTTTGTTGATGGTATCCTTATCTTCATTAGGTAGGTCTTCATAGTGTACCATAAGGATGCTGTCATTGTTGGGAACCGCCATGATGATTGTGGGGTCCCACCAAGCATGCTAGAAACGTATGTTGACATAGAATTTTCATCTCTGTGCCGAGGACACACGCAGCAAGCCGGAAGGGTCCGCTTGATGGAGCAGATCCACCTAGCTTCAGCGCAAGGGTGGTTGATCCTACGCAATCCTCCCAAGACGTGCCAGTCAATTTGACCCTGCAATTGATAAGGAGAGAAAGCTCATCAGTAATTAAGGGCGGAACAAGCCGGTGTTGCTAGACAGTCCTGAATGTGCGGCTCTGAGAGCCGATATGAGAGGAGATCGACTAAATAGTCGATCCCAGCATATTCACAAGAATGAATTGGTTAAAGCACATGGGGTTGTATAAGAAGAATTGGTCATCATTCAGGATAAATGTTATTTAAGCAAATATTAATCAATGGCAATAAGATATCAATGGTGATTGGTTTATACTGAGCCAATGATTATAAGTAACGGAACTTCTTTTATATAAAGAAACAATTCAACACCTCTTAACCATCTAATAAAGATAAATCTAATGAACATGTTAGATCTCATCTATCGCCATGACCAGTGGGGCATGAGGTAGAATCATGCAGGCCGTAGAAACAACAATAGACTCGACGACCCTAACTCATTACTAATATCAGTGGGGCATGAGGCAGAATCATTCAGGCCATAATACAATAACAAAATCATGGGGCTAACATATCTTTCAACTTATCTCTACTTCAATGATCTCATGATGTGAACTGTTCGTGAAAGCATTCGATATCGGCTAAACAGCTGATTCAGGCATAGCGCACAGTTAAGGTCATGCCTTCTCAGGAACAGGTCTACCAACTAACGATCCCCACTCCATGGTGCCAACAGTGGGGTGAGAGGCAGAATCCCACAGGCTATGATGACGAGTCATGGAACGGTTTTCATTAACTAATAGATCTACTCAAGATCGAACATGCCTTAACCGCACGCTATGCACAATGAAGATTGACGCAAAACAGCCGATAAAAACATAACTCATCGCTTAAGATGTAGATTAGATCAGTTTTAGATTAGCAAATGATGAGTTAAACGAGATATAAGGCCGATCCAGATCAATCTCAATCGGGTAGAGTGATATTGCTGTAATTAGATAAACAATGAAAGCAATAAGCAATATCGGTAACTTAATGAATCTACCAAAGACTGCCATACTAAGGTAGAGCCGATAACTTGACCTTGATCTAATTCAAGCAGTGGGGTGTGAGGCAGAATCACACAGGCCATACTTGAATTAGACAAGTGTCGATAACTAGCCTATACTAGAGTCATAGTGGGGGTCGACCGGATCGATGTAGCCATACGAACAAAGGTATAAACCATGATGGTACTTACAGACAAGCAGTGAAGGTCGACCGAATCAATGTTGTCGTACTTGCTAAAGAACCCGCCGAGATCTACTCTACTCCTACTCCTAAGGGGTGGCCGGAGCCAAAAAAAGTAATTTACTTTGTATTTGATTGATTGTTGTTTTTTACAATAGCCAGGGCTTGATATTTATACCCGGGGTCTACGCACGACTCCTATCTAAGCACGACTTATCATAATTTTTGACCCTACAGAAAACATTCCTAATTTTAAGATAACTTGGAGTCTAATCTTTCCCTTTCTATAGAGTCTGGCATGTTTCGTCCTGGCGTCGAACGTAGCCTTTGCTGTTATCCGCTGGCGCTATTCGAGGAGAGCCGATTCCAATTTCTGCTTCCGAATCAGCTGTTTCCGATCTGCACGCAATTTATTCCTTGGTGACATGATCTTGGGAGCTTTCGAGTCCCTGCGACTTTTCTTCCAAATTTTTGTGTACACAGAAGCCATTAATGTCATACGTCTGCCATGTAGTGATCTGGCATGATGGTCCAGATGCCAGCTTCTTGATAGTTTTCCTCCATTGTTTCCCCATCTGGAATGTTCTAATCCTGTAGCCATGTGGTGAACATACGCTTGTGCTCCTTCATGACCCAATCTTCTATGTGCCCATTGTTTTGTTTGCGAAGCTCATTCATGTGTTGCTTGATCAATGGCTCCATTATCGAGAGTTGATGTAGGATGCTGTGGTGTGCCTCTAGGACTATGTTGTAATCCGATGGGATGAATGACTTCCTTCCCATTCGCCCTTTTCCATACAACCTACCCCTCGTGCTGGGATGGAGGCAAACTAATTGCAATCTGGTCTTTTAGGCATTTATTGCAGAATGGACCTCCGGACTCAATGGCCTCTTCGGTAGTGTAGGCCTCTATCATGGACCCCTCTAGGTGAGCACGATTTGATACATACCCATTCAGAATTGACATAAAACGCTCATACGTCCACATTTCATGCAAATACATGGGACCCAATGCCTCTATTTGAGCCACCAAGTGAACAACCAGGTGTATCATGATGTCGAAGAACGATGGAGGGAAGCACATCTCCAACTATGATAATGTCTCCACGGTAAATTCCTACAGCGACTTCAATTCATCACGGTCAATTACCTTCTGTGAGACCTTGTTGAAGAAGTAGCACAATCTTGTGATTGCCATCTTTACAAACATTGGCTTTATAGCCCTGATGGCAATAGGGAGAAAAGTGGTCAGCATGACATGATAGTCATGGGAGTTGTAGTTGGCGAGTGTAAGGTCTTTCATTGACACACAGCTCCTGATGTTGAAGCAGAATCCAGACGGAACTTTCAAAGTCTTCAGCCACACACAAATCTCATGTTTCTCTTCTGGGTTAAGGTTATAGCTTGCTGCCGGGAGCATGTAGTTTCCATTTGGTTGAGGTATAGGGTGAAGTTGTTTTCTGATGTCTAAATTGACTAGGTCCAAACATGAATTGAGTCCTTCCTTTGTCTTACCCTTTACGTCGATCAAGATCCCAATTATGCTATCGAAAACATTCTTCTGGACATGCATATCATTGATCGCGTGTCGTATGTCTAAGTCTTTCTAGTATGGCAAATACTTGAAAAAATTGACATCTTGAATGTGTCCCTTTCCGATGCCTTGACATCCTTTCTTTTCTTTCCATCTTTGGTCTTCTTCCCAAAAACAAATGTGACTTTGCTGACTATTAGGAACACTCTTTTACCTGTACTTGTACCTGAAGGAGCAGTAGATTTTGATTCATCCCTATTGTCGAAGTACTTGTCCATCCTTTTCAACCGGTACTTCTGTCCTCTCAGTAAGAAGCGTCTATGCCTCATGTACACTAGCTTGTTAGATGCAGTAAGGTACATGTGTGCGGTTTCGTCCAGGCATACTACACAACCAACCTTTCCTTTGAACTGCCCTGATAATGAAAAGAGAGTTGGGTAATCATTTATGGTAACAAAAATCATTGCTTTTAGTGTGAATGGCTCCTTGCGAAACTCATCCCACATGGCCACGCCCTCTTCCCATAGTTTTTTCATTTCCTTCATTAAGGGCTCTAGGAACGCATCCATATCGACACTAGGTTGTGTAGGTCCAGAAATAAGAATGGTTAGCAAAAGGTATTTTTGCTTCAGGCACAGCCATGGAGGAAGGTTGTAGATGGTTAGGATCACCGGCCATGTGCTGTGCTTGCTGCTCCTCTCGACAAATGGATTCATTCCATCGGTACTCAGCGCGAACCTTATGTTCCTTGGTTCATCAGCAAAATCCTTATATGTGTCATTGAAATTTTGCCACTGCTTGGCATCGGATGGATGTCGAAGTTTTTCAATGTGTTTGTGCTCATCAGAAGCATGACAGCACATAAGTTCTGCATCCTCAGGGTTTACGAACAAACCCCTCAACGGATCAACCACGGGGAGGTACGACATCACCAAAGCAGGAATCCTTCTCTGCGTGTAATAGTCTACTTCTTCATTGCTATTGGTTTTTGAACTCTCTTTGGTGTTCTTTTGGGTCTTCTTTCGCTTCTTCCCGGTCTTTACGCAAGCTACATTCTCTTCTTCCCGATATTCTTTATTGGTGATGTACCTACTCGCACCACAATTTGGACAACTCTCCAAGTCTTTGTAATCGTCACCTTGATATAGGATACAATGATTTCTACACGTGTCGATCTTTTTGACACCCATAATCTGTGGACTGATTAGCTTCTTTGCATAGTATGTGTTAGTAGGCACTTTGTTCCACTTTGGAAGGAGTTTTGCAAGACCAGTCATACCGAGATTTTAGCATCAAAAACTGAAGGACAGCTGTTAGTGTGGTGAATTCATCGATACAATCCTTAGACTCTTCGTACAAATGCTCTGTTGCTGCCTTCTTCAAGGCCTCCATTCCTTTGATAAGGAACATAGAAGGATCGGAATAATGGTGCAACAAGGCCTCAAAAAACTCTGCTTGTTCACTTTCATCGAGGACTTGAACTTCGTCGATGTCTTCACACGCAGTTTGGACGTCAACATCATCATCATCACTAAGATCCACCATAACAGGATCAGTCAAGGGCCTATGGTGTCGTGCCCCATCATCCATATTCAATCCATCAGCATGAACTGGGTTGGCTTCTGCAGAAGGCGCAGAACTACCCTCTCCATGTTTCACCCAAATCAAGTAATCCTTCATAAAACCACGACGAACCAAATGAGAACTGATTTCTTTTGCATCCTCAAATACAGCAACATTTTTTGCATTCGATGCAAGGACAGCATATGTACTTCATCTTTTGTCTGCATGCATGCCTCCTAGCATCATCAATAAATTTACGAACCTCCAAATGGTATGACAGGTGTGATCTTAATAAGCTGTACATCCATAATGATCTTTCCATCTTCAGCTGTACAGAAATTATAATAGTAATGTCTAATTAATTGGGTACATTTAAAATTATTTGATGAAAATTAAAATTATTGTAGTTATTTGAATAAACTAAAAAATATTGTAATTTCAAAACATCTAGTTTGGTGAATAAACTAGATTGTTTAAAAATCTTTTTAAACAATATTTCTCTCAAAACACAAGCATGAAACACTCTCTCTCTATTTTTTCATAACATATTTTAACTCCCACATTATTTATAACAACCATTAAAGCAGGTGATAATACCAATTCTCTCTCTATAATACTACCATTTTTCTCTCTCTCCCCATGAAACCCCAGGTCTAGTTTTGAATCAAATATATAATGGAGAATCAATTATGAGAGGTGCACCACTATAATCCAAACCTTCTAAAATACCATGTATTGAAATCCTAAACAAAAATCTACTACCACTCTCTCTATCTCTCTCTCAAAACACAAGCATGAAACACACACTCTCTCTAGCTAGATCTAGTTTTAGCTCAAAGTGAGAAGCACTAATGCAAAAAAAGCTATGAGAGGCATTAATTAACCTTCTTAAGCCACCTCCTCCAAAGAAATGAAGAGCAAAACCTCTCTCTCAAAACACAAGCATGAAACTCTCTCTCTAGCTAGATCTAGTTTAAGCTCAAAGTGAGAAGCACTAATGCAAAAAGAGCTATGAGAGGCATTAAGTAACCTTCTTAAGCCTCCTCCTCCAAAGAAGTGAAGAGCAAAACCTCCCCCTTGTATTTTGCGATTTTTGGACCTCCAAGTTCGCCACCAATGGAAGGTGGCCCGGCTGATCAGTGCTGGTTTGGGGAGGAAGAATGAGTATTTATAGCAGATGTATTAGTGGCGGTTCACATAAAAAACACCACTGAAAATAAGTATCAAAGGCGGTTCAGTTTGTTTACACTAACCGTTTATGTAAGCAAGCCGCCAGTGTAAATTAGCTTTACACTGGCGGTTGGCTAATGCAAACTGCCAGTGTAAATAGGCCGTTAACACTGGCGGTTTTCTTACACGAACCGCCAGAGTAAAGGCTTTTACATAGGTGGTCCTTGAGGCTGGCCCACACATTTCTCTCTACTGGCGCCACCTCTTTCCCAACTGCCAGTGAAAAAAGGGTGGCGCCAAGAGAAATCACCAGTGTACTAGTGCATGGCACATGATCCTGGATAAGGAAGAGAAGCATAGAGCCGCAATGGACCATCACAACTAAATTGATGTGGGGTTACCTTGAATAGAATGGCACCCCTTGCTAAGGCCCCTCCCTATGGAGCACCTCCCTACCACTGCCGATAAGATGGAGACTTCAACATGTGGAGCAGTGGCACGAGCAAGAGACAACACGGAGAAGATCCAGCCACCATCGAGAATGGCCACACCCCTGATTCTTCATGCGTGGATGAGGATAAGCGTACTTGTATGTGATCATTGGGGTCGAGCTCACTGCTGTCTATTGCAGACAATGATAGCACCGGGGGATCCAACTTGTCGATGAGAGGATCCTCAATATCGCCAAGGTGCCTACCCAGCCTCATCGTTCATGACGGTGTGGCTCCTATCTTCTTGCCGCGTCATCGCCACGGGCTCCGTTGCTGTTGCCATGCCCGCTCTGCCTTTCGCAACGGCGTGTCGCACCAGCGGGATGGCGTCCTCCACATGCTATTAGTCCTGGCACGCAAGCGCTAACCGCTCTACGCGACAGTCAAGAGCATGTAGGTGCAAGACTCCCGCTTCTGGTGAAGATTTTAGCAGCAATTGCGCCCAAGCTCGTATAAATGGTTAAATTGAAGATAAAAAGGTAGATTCATATGCTCAACTGATAACATTGCATTTATTTTAATTTATATTTAATGAAAATTCATTATCTAAAAAATATTTATTGAAAACTGGGCGTTAGAGCAAACTACCTTACTTCTAGAAACTGGAATGGCCGCACAACAATGTAGCATGGCTTGGCTAGCAAGAGAAGAGAATAGGGACAACTGCAGTTTGAAGCGGCGGGCCCAAATAGCGACCTCTCAGCAAATATGGTCGGCAGTCCATCTAGGGGTATGCCCATGATGGTAGATTGTCGGTAGACGGTGCGCGTAATCAGGAACCAGATGGTGACACAAGGCGCAGAGATAGTGATTTAGACAGGTTCGGGCCATCTGATCGACGTAATACCCTATGTCCTGTGTCTCTGGTGTATTGTATTGAGATGTATATCGATTGTCCCCCCTGAGGGGGACCCCTGCCTCTCCTTATATAGTCTAGAGGAGGAGGGTTACAAGTAAAGTATCCTATTTGGTACTATTACAATATCCAGTACAACTTGTAAGCTTGCCGTGCACGCCTCGATCTTACGGGCCGGGCCACCTTGGATGGTGTGGCCCATGTACCATCTTGTGGGACCCGGGGGTGTATCCCCCACAGCTAGTCCCCGAGCGCCATGTATTCTAATGCGACACGCCATTTTAACCTTCTCTGAACAGTGAGGCTTGAGTTCTTGACATCTCCGACCACCATTGTTGCTGGAGAAGTAGGTTGTCCGAAGAATGTATGGTGCTCTTAAGAAGAAAGAAAAAGATTTCCGTCCTGGGAAGTGTGCCCACTTGTATTTCTGAAAAGAAATGTAAGTGCGTCTTGAAGCGTAGCGTCCTTGATCATCAGAAGCGTAGAGGTAAAAAAACAAACACATTCACCGCAAGGTGAAGTGTGCCCACTTAGTCCCCGAGCCTGGTAGTAGGTGACGTAGGCACGTGGTGCCAGGGTCTAAAAAGAATTCCTAGTTAAGTTGAGAATCCAATCATCATACAGGCAATACGAGATGCACCGGCAGGTGCATCGTACCGATGTAGTCCCCGAGCTTGCTAGAAGGTGAGGTATGAGCCTTGTAGCAAGGTCTAAGTGAGAAAAAATATCCCAACTGTATGCGAGTTGCCAGTAGCATGTAGTCGAGATGCAAAGTCCCTGAGCCGTGGTCGAAGAGTGGTCGAGGCAGTCCCCGAGCACAGGTCGAGGATCGAGCGATGAAGTCCCCGAGCCATGGTCGAAGAGTGATCGAGGCAGTCCCCGAGCACAGGTCGAGGAGCGAGCGATGAAGTCCCCGAGCCGTGGTCGGAGAGTGATCGAGGCAGTCCCTGAGCACAGGTCGAGGAGCGAGCAACGAAGTCCCCGAGCTGTGGTCGGAGAGTGATCGAGGCAGTCCCCGAGCGTAGGTCGAGAAGCGAGTGGCGAAGTCCCCGAGCGTAGCACGAGATCCCTGCAATATAAATATATAGAACAGTAGTATATGATGTACAAACTAATATTTTAAGGAGAAAAATCAACAGTGAAGAAATAGCGTATGACGCTCAGCAGTCATTTGCAAATGAGCATGATGTGATAAAGCAATTGGTGCTTTGTAAACATCAGTGTTAATATGAAGTTTGTGTTTATGCTTAATATAAACCGCCCGACCGGTTAGTATGTAGCTGAGTCTCCAGTCCTAGCTAGCCCGTGAACCATAACGCGGGGCGCAGAGCCCGTGCACATGTAGGAAGAACAAAGCGTCGCTAAGGAGCCGCTGCCGACCACCCATAACGCAGAGGGCAGACGCTCGTGCATGTGTGGGGAGGAGCTGGAGACAGGGCCATTTCTAGAGACATCGAGCGTCAACATGACTGGTCGAGGATTTGCATTAAGTATAGCTGTATGTTATCTTTAAGATGGTATACATGGGCAAGCATTATTTGAAGAATAATCATGACGAGGACGTTGTGGAGAAACGTCGTAATGAAAATTGTGTTAAATATAAATATTAGAAGTGTACTTATCCTTGGATAGAAATCTGGTCGGCGGTGATGAAGTCGTCCGGTCCTCGAGCTTTCTGACCTATCGTCATGACGGTGGTCGTGGTTGTCATAGCATCATTCTTCGCAGCGATCATCATTGCGACGTGGTCTGGTGGTCGAGGTGGTCGGAGCTCGGCAGAGCCGCTCGGAATGTGGTCGACATGGTCCGTGGTCGATGTGGTCGGAGCTCAGCAGAGCCACTCGGGATGTGGTCAACGTGGTCGATGTGGTCGGAGCTCGGTGGAGCCGCTCGAGACGTGATCGACGTGGTCCGTGGTCGACGTGGCTGCTCGATCAGTTCGGTGGTCGGAGCTCAGCAACGTGCGGAGTCGTGGCGTAGCTTGACGAAGTCCAGAGCACGGGTTGAAGTTGTCGACATCGATCCCGTTGGTGTCGAAGTCAAAAAGCGTCGAAGTAGAACTGTGTTCCTAGGGCGAAGCGCATGGCCTCGACATCCGCTAGTGGAGAGACTTGGATAAAGACGGCTTGCTTGTATGATCCATGGTCTTCGTATACATGGTGCTGTAGATGCACATACATGCAAGCATTCTTGTATGAATACATACAACTCCTAATTGCTTGCATGTCGGATTGGGTCATGTCGTGTAGACGTCGGACTCTTGTCATAGCAGAGGCAATCAGCGCGGAAGCTGAAGCCCCCGTCGTGTCTGAGTTGGAGTCGGATGTGGTTCGGATCTTGGCGATGTCAATCCATGTGGTGCTGTCGTAGAGGTACATAGAGCGTCGCTTGTATATGGACTCTTCGCTGCTTTCTTGTTAACAGATGGAAACATACGCACCCAGGACGTGCACATCTTGGATTTGGATTGCTCAATAGCTTGCTTGCCTGCTGAAGGTAGACTGATGCGGCAGTGCCCGTGCAGAGGCAGGCAAGCCGCCGCATGGCGCCGTACATGCCTCACGTACCCATGAAGTCGACCTCAATGAAGTTGTGCTTTAGATCTTCCAGATTTTTTACCGCCATTTGTGGATGGATTCCGTCACCAGGAGTTTCTCGGAACGATGACCGGATCGACACGTCGGTCCGCAACGGAAGTTGCCGAGTTGCCGTCATAGCAGATTGATTCCATAGCCGGTTGGATCTTGTAGATGCGCATGTGCTCTTGATTTCTAGCTGGTTGATTAATCGTCTTGCCTATATGGTGCATGCATACATGCAAATTGGCTTGCATGCACGGTCTTGTACGAAGTATCAGATGCTATGCAAGAAAATGGTGACATATACATGTATACGCACTCCATTGATGCATGGCCCTGTATACCACGTATATGCTTCCTTGGTTGCATGGGCATGGTTCGATCGTTGATGTGGCCTCTGATCCTTCTGGTGATGATGCACATAATGACCAGCACCGCCCGCGATGTCCGATCAAGGCCTATCACCTGTTGATGTGGCCTCTGATCCTTCTGGTGATGATGCACGTAATGACCAGCACCGCCCATAATGCTGATCGTCGAGGCCACCTGTTGATCCCACGACAAGTTGCCTGGAGACGCCACAGTCCCACAACAGGAAGAGCGTCACCGTCGGATATCATCGTGGGACGACGCTCGCAGGTCGGCGATGGTTGTTGCCGCGATCCAACGAATTCTCGTGGACTATGTTGATGATCTTGAGGTCCATCTGGTTC
Source organism: Miscanthus lutarioriparius (assembly GCA_904845875.1). NCBI lineage: Eukaryota > Viridiplantae > Streptophyta > Magnoliopsida > Poales > Poaceae > Miscanthus > Miscanthus lutarioriparius. The sequence goes on from CAJGYO010000006.1 coordinate 47,714,036, forward strand.
TCCACAGATCAGCGCGCACACCCCCTACCTGGCGTGCCACTGTCGACGAAATATGGTCGGCAGTCCATCTAGGGGTATGCCCATGATGGTAGATTGTCGGTAGACGATGCGCGTAATTAGGAACCAGATGGTGACACAAGGCGCAGAGACAGCGATTTAGACAGGTTCGGGCCGTCTGATCGACGTAATACCCTACGTCCTGTGTCTTTGGTGTATTGTATTGAGATGTATATCGATTGTCCCCCCTGAGGGGGACCCCTGCCTCTCCTTATATAGTCTGGTGGAGGAGGGTTACAAGTAAAGTATCCTATTTGGTACTATTACAATATCCACTACAACTTGTAAGCTTGCCATGCACGCCTCGATCTTACGGGCCGGGCCACCTCGGATGGTGCGGCCCATGTACCATCTTGTGGGACCCGGGGGTGTATCCCCCACAGTACCTACAAGTGCTAAATATTGTGGGCCATTGGGGGTGGGGGTGGCCTGGCCCCCCTACGCGCCCCCTTGTCTCCGCCCCTAGTTTTTTTTACAACAATCTCTGCCCCTGGTTGAGCAAGCCCCAAACACAAGAGGTACGGTAAAAGAGCACTGCATCATCAAGCATAGACCACTTGTATAGAGGGACTGAGGGAGCAAGTCTGGTTGTAGGGCCAATTCTTCTTAATCATGACCAAAGGAGGCATATTTAAAACATAGTTGTTCGCAATTTGTTTCAAAGAAAAAAAATTCAGGTATACATTTTTCTAGATAACGGATGCACTACGCCAGATTTACACATCACTGCCGGCCTCATCACTGCCGGATTTGTGAGAACCGGCAGTGATGTACCTTCACTGCCGGTTATGATCTTGAAAATGAAAAAAATGATTGGTGCTGGGCTAAAACAGGCAGTGAAGGACCACATCACTGCCGATTTGTGGCTTGAACCGGTAGTGTTTTGGCGGGCACTCAACACTACTGGTTTAAGCCAAGAGCCGACAGTGATTGGGCACTATCACTGTCGCTTCTAGCTAAGAACCAATAGTGATAAGCCTACAACACAAAAAGGCTGCAGCCATCCTCTCCTTCCTCCTCTCTTCCATCCTGAGAATAGAGGCGCGCGTTTGGACCCTTCCCTCTATTGTTGCGGCTGCTTTTCACAATGAAGCTAGTGCTTGGATTTTGAAGAATGGCTTGATCTTTTTGCTTTAAGGTTAGTAACAAACATCCGCTCCTTTGATTTTGTTGCTTAATTAGCTTCGTTTTGATGGCTACATTGCTTGATTCTCATTCTAGTTCTTTCTCCATTCTAGAGAGCACTTTTCCAATTGGACATTTGTGCAAGGCTCAAATTGTGGTGAATCCATCATCCAAAAGATTGGTGTCTATGAACACATTTAAATTCCTAGCTAATTATTCCATGGTGGTCAAGATCATCATTGTTAGTATGTGATGCTATAATTAGTTGTTTTCCAAAAATGGTACTTTCGAGCTACAATTGTTGTTTATGAAGCTCGATTTCTTATTAATTCTTTGTAATTACTGTCTCAGTATTTTTTTGTGCAAAGATGGATCGAGAGTGGATGCATCCATCCCGAACGAACAAGCGGTACATGCATGCCGTCAGCCAGTTTATCACCGATGCCAAAGCCCATGCTGGGAATGGGAACCCCGTCTTCTGTTCATGCAAAGATTGCAAGAATCATAGGAACTTTCGTCAAATTGAGTCTATACGATCGCACTTGATTACCAGGGGGTTCATGCCAAACTATATGATATGGACTATGCATGGCGAGGTTGGTGTGAATGTTCTATAGGAAAACGATGATGATGTGGACATGCCTGACGTAGCCATCCACGATACTGACGAGGAACCCGGTGTCAACATGGAACCTATGGCCATAGTTAATAATGTGTTTAGGAACACGCTAGCTAATGACACCGAGGATAACGATGGCATTTCTCAGCTGCTACGTAATGTAGAGACCAGATGTCTTAGTGAAAGACAACTGAGAAAGCTAGAGAAAATGAGACAAGATGGCAAAACACCATTGTATAGGAATTGTCCAATGAGTAAACTGGGAGCCGACATCATGCTGTTAGAGTTCAAATCGACAAATGGATTGAGCGATAAAGGCTTCGGTCAGTTGTTAGGTATAATAAGGAAAATGCTCCCAGAAAAAAAATGAGTTGCCAGAAAAGACATACTTGGCCAAGCAAATGATCTGCCCCATCGGCCTCGAGGTTGAAAAAATCCACGCGTGTCCCAATGATTGCATATTGTACCGTGGAGAAAAATACAAAGACTTGGACAAGTGCCCCAAGTGTGAAGCTCCATGGTATAAGGAAGATCCGTCAGATGAGGGTACCAAGACCAGAGGAGGTCCCGTAAAGGTCGTTTGGTATTTCCCTATAGCTCCCCGGGTGCATAGGCTATTTGCATGTGCAAAGTCAGCCAAGCTGTTCCGCTGGCATGGCGAAGAGCGTAAGAAAGATACAATGACGAGGCACCCCATCGATGGCCATGAATGGAGGACTATCAATACTATGTTCTATAAGGACATTGGTGGAGAGGTAAGGCACCTTTGGTTTGCTTTGAGCACAGATGGGATGAATCCTTTCGACCAGGTTAGAAGCAATCATAACACCTGGCTAGTGACGCTCTATATATACAACCTTCCACCTTGCATTTGTATGAAGCGGTCGTACATCTAGATGCCACTACTGATACAAGGGCCAAGACAGCCTGGGAATGACATCGATGTATTTCTGGAACCAGTGATCGATGAACTAGTGGAGATGTTTGAAAAGGGTGTGCCGGATGTTTGGGACAAGTACAAAAAGGAACATGTCACGATCGAGGGAGTTCTTATTGCTACAATCACCGACCTGCCAGGTCAAGGTTCATTGTCTGGAGAGAAGACAAAAGGCTATACTAGATGTGTCGAGTGCTTGGACGACACCGATGCAGTAAATCTGCCAAATAACTCAAAGATAGTTTATATGGGACACCATAGGTTCCTACCTAAGGATCACCCTTATCGTAGGAACAGAAAAGATTTCAATGGTACTATTGAGGAACACTTAGCTCCAAAATATCGAGATGGGCCTGTGATACTTTGAGAACTCAACAAACTGGAGGTTGTCCTTGGGAAGGGGGACAATGCAGTAGCAGCGCCTGATGGGAGCGTTTGGAAGAAAAAATCAGTTTTCTAGAAACTACCTTACTAGCCATTTCTGAGTGTACGCCACTGTCTTGATCCCATGCACATCACTAAAAACGTGTGCGCTAACACTCTTAACACCTTGATAGACACCGGGGGGACATCGAAGGATTCACTAGCCACACGCCTGGACATGCAACACTTGGGAATCAGGAAGGAGCTGCATCCCATGGAGCTAGAGAATGGCCAGTTTGAACTTCCGGTTGCATCATGGACATTGAAGAAGGAAGAAAAGCGTGCGCTTATTTCTTTCTTCAATGAACTCAAAGTCCCGATGGGCTACTGTGCGAACCCGAAGAGGCTAGTGAACATGAGAGAACTCAAGTTCAACTATGGCCCTATGAAGGCCCATGACTGTCATGTCATTATGACTCAGCTGCTCCCTGTTGCCCTGCGTTGTATCCTCCCGCCAAAGGTCCACGCCCCAATCATAAAGCTTTGCTCGTTCTTCAACACGATCTCAAAAAAGGTCATTGATGTGTCCACGCTAGAGCAGCTACAGCGGGACATAGCCGAAACTCTCATTAGGCTTGAGATGCATTTCTTGCCGACTTACCTTGATATCTCATTACATCTGCTCATTCATCTTGTTGACCAAATTAGAGCCCTTGGCCCAATGTACCTGCATCAGATGTTTCCTTTCGAAAGATTGATGAAAGTTTTCAGGAGGTATGTTAGGAATAGATTTAGGCCAGAAGGGGGGATGGTTGAAGGATGGTCAATGGAGGAGGCCATTGAGTTCTGCACATATTATCTAGACATCAAAAGGGTCGGAGTCTCAGAATCTCGTCATGAGGGAAGACTACGTGGCAAAGGAACGATCGGGGAGAAATCTGTTACAGTAGACAACCCTGTTTCTTTCAGACAGGCACAGTTCACTGTTCTCCAGCAAGCCGAGGGTGTGATGTCATACATTGACGAGCACAGGCAATCGCTGCAAACTCTGTATCCAAGCAGGTCATAGGCTTGGCTGGATAAAAAACATAAGGAGGAATTTGTCAGCTCGTTGTGACATCACTTGCTTGGAATAAAGTTGGGTAATCAACTAGATGCCTTAGCCAAGGGACATTCGAGTACATATCTTAAGTACCAAGGGTATGAGATCAATGGATTCACATTTTACACAAAAAAGCAAGATGGAAAGAGCACATACCAAAATTGTGGTGTTCGTTTTGATGCTCACGACGAGAACGGCAACGTGCAGGCCACATACTATAGTTTCATAGAGGAGATATGAGAGCTAACCTACGGTCCATTAAAGGCAGCTCTTTTTCGCTGCCAGTGGGTCCGGCTAGAGGAAATCAACACTGACAGCGAAGGGTTCACTACTGTTGATCTCACTAAGACCGCATACAGAGATGACCCCTTCGTCCTTGCAAGAGATGTTATGCAAGTCTTCTATGCAAGGGACAATAAGACAAAAGGATGGCTAAAAGTAGTCCTAGAAGGGAAAAGGAAGATTGTCAGTGTCGATGGAGTGACGGACGAAGAAGACTACAGGGGCTATCAAGAAATGCCTCCATTCGGGGCGAACGTACCCCTACCTATCCTTCAAGAGGGTGACGAACCTGCTTATGTACAAATTGATCACAATGAGGCCCTCATTGTTGATGCACCTAAAGATAGTTAGATTATTGTTAACTATGTAATCATTATGCAGACGTTGTATCAGTAATTCGCACTGAATATTTAATTTATATTTTGTGCGCATCTCTACAATTTAATTATTGACTATGTAATCAAATATTAACATGATGTTCACAAACACTATTATTTGATAATTATAGACCATTAATTAATTATCATAGAATTAAATAATCAAGACACAAATTTTTATGTTATTATAGAATATAAACTAACTGCATTATTTCTATTAACAAATAAATAAAGAAAAGCAAACTAAGCGAACTCCCTATGCTAGCTCAGCGGTTAAGGCCGCGCACTCTGTACTCTAAGACCCGCGCTCAAATCCCAGGCGGGCCAAACTTTTTTGATTTAGCATTTATTATTTAGTAGTGCATTATGATGGGATAAAAGAAAAAAATAAAACCATTCTATCGAACTCCCTATCCTAACTCAACGGTTAAGGCCGTGCACTCTCGACCCCGTGACCCACGCTCGAATCTCAGGCGGGCCAAACTTTTTATATTTTTTACAAAAAGGCTGCGATGGCAGGCTCCAAACCAACAATGTTTTTTTATATTTTTTTACTAAAAGTTGGTGGCAGGGCCCTTCACTGCCGGTTTTGGTTTTAAAACCGGCAGTGATAGCTTCTATCACTGTCGGTTGCTCAAACCGACACAGAAGGGTCCATTCACTGTCGGTTTTTAAACTAAAACCAACGGTGATGTGTAGATGCTCCTCACATGCCAACAGTGCTCCCATGACCACAACAGTTGGAACACTGCTCCCACCTACCCCAACAACTTTAGTTCAGAAATAAAAATGTACCACGACTGCTAGCCCCTATAAAATGGCCCTCGTCCAGGAGCTAGCCTCTCCATACATGTTGGTTTCAGCCAGGCCTTATCATCCATGATACAATGTTTTCCTCTCACAACAAACCACAGATATCATTATGCATCGTAGTCCACCAAAATGGTGCACACATGAGGTACTAGAAGAATGCTACTGAAGATAGAGCAACGCCGAAGATTGGAGATGTCACGAGGTTCACAGAGCCATCCGCTGTGGTGCCGAGCTGAATCCGATGTGCTCTGGACTGTATCGAGAACAAGGCCAAGTACAACAGAGGCATGGATTCATCGATGCCACCTTATCATCTCCAACCGGTATAGCTCGTAGACCACCTCGGTGCTGTTGTTTGAACCCTAGTTGGTGCAAGAAGAATGCTACTGAGGTGGTTAAATTATAATGTGTTGATACACATTGACCTATACGCAAATAGGTCTTTGTTATCATATATGGAATTTTAGTGTAAGGTCTTTGTTATCGTATATGTAACTTATTTCTATTTTTTGTAATTTTTTGATGTATTTCATTACTATCTAAATAAATATATCGTTCTTGTTAAAACTTTCCCACTGTAGTATCTAAATAAATATATCCTTTACATATATGCACCTTCACTGTCGGTTCTATTTAGAAACCGACAGTGATAGCCACCCTCACTGTCGGTTCTATTTAAAAACCGGCAGTGATGTCCATGCCCCCCTATATAAAACAAACTGTCGGCCACATACATCGATCCCACCCACCCATGAACTCTCTCAGTCTCATTTCTCACGTTTCACTCTCACTTCTCAAGACATCCACTCTCTCTCTACGTGATTTGGTCATGGCTCCTGCATTTTTTAATGGTATTGATATGTTGTCTTCTCCAATATTCTATCTATATTCATTTGATCTATATTTATATTCATGTTTCTTTACATTCTACATTTATATATATTCTTATTCCTTGCATTCAATCTATATTTAATTATGTTGCTACATTTTACTTGGAAGAATTTTTTGTGCATATATTTTATGTTCATATTTTTTCATTTTATTGATCAGGTGGTATGAACAACGGACCTCTCCCACCACAAGAACCAGGTTTTCACCCTAGCGATGAGCCATTCGCTCCTAATGTGGCCATTCCACGGTTCCTTGTTGTAGCTATTGTATGAAATATTTTCCAACATCTTTTGTTTTTTTATGCTAACAAATAAGTATAATTAGTTTAATATCATTGTTGCATGCATATATGTCGCAAACTATATCCCCAATAGATTGGCTACGAACAACACTTAGCTGGTTCTTTATCTCGGACATCATCGAGAACACGGCATCTAATACAAGTGGTCGGCTATGGACGTGTGAACTCAGTTTTTTCATCTATGTGAGGGGTTCAAATCATTGGAACCATATCCACGGGACGGGAATACAGAGCCCGGACGTGATAAGCGCCCAATTAAGCGCCGTGCGCATCTATTTAGAGGCACTTCGATGTATTTGCTATGATGTGCCTGATTTCTCGCACTTCAAGGCACTTGCTTTGAATGCTGGTGATATCCCCGTCCCGCAAGCAAGCGAATGGTTTGAGAGCTACAACCATGTGGATGTGGTAAAATGGTCACCTATACCTGAGTTGTGGTTATTTATTGTTTAATATTGTAATAACATTCTCTAATTTTTTTTCTTTTTCTCCGCATGTAGATTGCGCTACAGGACCTTACCTATGTTGCATGTGGCTTGTGGGCCGTTATAGACCAAGCTACGGAGCAACTCGGGTACGATTGGGACTTCTGCAATGGAAACCTCGGCTAGCTCACTATATAAGGGTGCCAGTACTGCATAAGGATTACTAACAGGGGCAGTGGTCGTTTAGTATGTTACATCTATGGCCGACCATTCTTTTGGTATTGTGAGGCACAAGAGAGTGCACTCATACGGGCATTGGACTTTATCGATACAAGCGGATACATAATCCGTGACATCAATTACCATATATGGCTACAGAGGCATGTTAGTGTGCGTGGCCCGATAGATCCCGGCAGTGATTCCGATAGTAATTAATGTTTATTTAGCTATGTTTTCAAGGTCGTAGTTTAATTGGGTTCTAATTTTAATATGTACGGCTTTGTGTGTTTAATTATTGTCATGCATGTAATTCGTGTAACATTTGTTGGGCAACTAGAAATATACATTCCAGTGTCGTATTGGTCTCAAAATTATTCTCAGGCTTGCATGTGCCATGTGTGAAGGAAACACCAAGTTTGGGATTTTCCGGAGATGGTTTGTTACTTTCTGAGGTTTAATTGAATTTCCGCGCGACGACACCTATTAATTATAGGTTGAACTAAGTCTACCCACAAAAAGATCCGGAATGGTGCCAAACTTTTACATAGGCTCTAATGTGCCCTAGGGATAAGAATTTTGTGGAGGTGGATGAAAAAATCTATTGGATCCAAGATGAAATTCACCCTCTTTTGTCTCATTTGGCATAGAGAAAATATAATAAATAAAAAAATGATCAGAAAATCCTAAGATCCTGTGTGGGGTCTTAATTTGGGTGTACATGCTTGCCAAAAAAAATTTCAAGCCATTTTGATATAGGCGGAGTATACATGCTTCACAGAGGTACATGTGCCCTTTCATCGAACCATGACTATACACATAGGTTATCAAGGATTCTGTGGTTCATCGGCATTCCGGTGTCGTATTGGTCTCAAACTTCTTCTTAGGCTTGCACGTGCCACATGTGAAGGAAACACCAAGTTTGGGATTTTTCAGAGATGGTTTGCTACTTTCTGAGGTTTAATTGAATTTCCGCGCGACGACACCTATTAATTATAGGTTGAACTGAGTCTACCCACGAAAAGATCCGGAATGGTGCCAAACTTTTACACAGGCTCTAATGTGCCCTAGGGATAAGAATTTTGTGGAGGTGGATGAAAAAATCTATTGGGTCCAAGATGAAATTCACCTCTTTTGTCTGATTCAGCACACAGAAAAATATAATTAATAAAAAATGATTAGAAAAAACTAAGATCCTGTGTGGGATCTTAATTTGGGTGTACAAGCTTGCCAAAAAAATTTAAAGCCATTTCGACATAGGATTACATATGCTTCTATTTATTCAGTATATAAAAGAATTTTTTAATATATATAAACATCACTGTCGGTTTCAAAAAACCGGCAGTGATGAGAAGAAACCGACAGTGATGCTTGTTATCACTGTTGGTTTATTTTGAAAACTGGCAATCATATGTAAAAATTAAAATAAATTATGCCAGCCCTCGGGTTTGAGCTCGGGTCTCTGGCTACAGAGTTCATACACTTAACCGCTGCGCTAGTATAGGATGTGTGCCAAGGTTTATTTATTTTATCTTTTTGACCTTTAGACCGCTTAATAAATTATAAAATTAAACCAAAAAAATCAGGCCGCCCGGGATTTGAACATGGGTATCAGGGGCTAAGTTGCAGGGTGTAACACCCTAGGTGTTTGGCTTCCACATTTGCACTGCATTTCCTGAACATGAGCATCATGCATCCGTTCGTGAACTTATATCACATGAAACATGATTTTGAAACATTGCAATATGTTGTATATTTCATGTGTGTTGTTTCTTTTATGAAATGTAAAGTGTGCAACACTTAAGTGCAACATGTGCCACTCACTTAGTGAAACAAGGTTAGTTAATATTATGCAACAAGATCATAAAACATGTGAAACATGACTATGAAACCATTGTAACAATTCATGTGTTTTGCATTGTTTCAGTACATACCTTGCTTGATTTTGGTGTGACCAATGTGTGGTGTGGCTAATAATGCTCTTAAGCAACTTAGTTATACTTAGAATGTCATTAGGAACAAGGTTCATGTTGATCATTTTGCCTAATTAGGTTTCCAAGTCATGGTTTGACCAATTTGGACCCCTAGAGCTCCTATGTTTGACTGTTTAAAAAGTGTAGCTTAGGATGTTTGCATGTCTGAGCAACCTCAAGTAAAGTTGTAGCAAATTTTATAAGAAACAAAAGTTGTAAAGGTGCCAAGCTTTGAAAATGTGCAGAACATGCTCAAAATTGGATTACAACACGAAAGTTACCCCTGATTCCAGAGAAAAAAAAATTCTAAGTGTTAACTCTAAAAAATAGTTTCATGTACTCGACTTGTCAGCCCTGTAGCTACCAAACCAAGCCAAACCAGCTCGAGCTCCAATTGATAAAGTTGAAGACCTCACTTGGTACTACAACTTTGTCAACTACACCTTAACCTAGATCATCCCGGATTAGGAGATTTATCGACACGAATTTGCGCTGTCAGGTTGTTCACCGACGCTGATGACTTAACTAAAACAAGCGAACAGTGCCGACCGGCGTCAGGATTCAAACATCGCGTGGTGCCGCGCGTCGCTGGCCGCCTGCCTGCTCAGGTCACGTCGGGCCAGAGCACGCCAATTAAAGCACCAGCGCACGCCTGTGACTCCACCGCACTCACATTTCGTTTTCTCGTTCTCCTTCGCTCTCCCACCGCAGCCGCAGCGGACCACCGCCCTCGCCATTGCTCCACCGAGCTCGCGCAGGCTTGCCGCTGCACCACAGCCAGCAATATCCCGAACAGAGCTCTGCTAGCACCCCGCGAACCTCGTCGACCCTTTCTCTGAGCCATACGAGCCTTAGGTGAGGGCCTTTGACCATTTCCGACGCTGTCGCCATGACCATTATCTCACCGAGTTGGAGCTCACCGTGGCCAGCACAGCACAGACCCTCTCCTCCTTCCCTAGCTCTCGCCTAGTCTTCTACATCACACGTAGATGCTCTGGTGATGGTGCTACCGCCAATGCCGGTCTAGCCGAGCCAGAACACGGCCGAGCTCCGCCGTGCGCCATGGCCGCCTTACCTAGAGTCCGCTAGATCTTAGGGTTAGTAAGCCAGTCGACGTGGGAGGTCGAGGCGGTCACTCTGGTGCCATCCTCATCGCCGTAGACGCCGCCGTTGGTGAGCTCCACCGGTCCGCGTTGAGCAAGCCGCCTCCTCTGTTTTTCGTCTCACTGTCTAGCGGGCCCGGTTGACCTGCGGGTCCCAGCTGCTAGTGACTGTTAAGGAAATAGGATAGCTCATTTATGCAAATTTTGATGCTATTTTGTAAAATCCATATGTGGAGTTTGGTAGATCCAAATTGGGTGGTTCCAATTTTGTTAGGATCTTGGTGAAGTGTAGTATTTAGGAAAAATATAATATGAGCACTTGTAGTGGATTTTATGGAAGAATTAAATTGAAACTTTAAATGTGTTTTTGAATGCATGCAAACTTGTTTAAATCATATCTTGAGTTTATGTGATCCAAAAATTATGAAATTTTGTGGGTAAGCTAGTATTGTATAGTAGAAGCTCTGGTTAAAATTTGAGAGTCATTGCATGTGTAGTTTTTGAGTTATAGATTTTCCTTTTATCATTGGTGGATACTTGTGTGAATTTTTGTAATTTATCTATGAATCCAATGACCATGAAATTTGTTGGAGAATGTCCTAGTACCTTAAGGATGCTAGGAAAAATATGAAATCTGTTACTTGACACTTTTCACTAAGGTTTCCTAATTATGCCATTTTAAGCCATTCTGCCTTACCATTTTTGTGTAGGTTGTTATACTTACTAAAATGGTGTGAAATTTTTATGGTAGTCTACTTAGGGCATGTAGTGTCTACTGTAATTTTTGTAGATGTAATGGTGTAGTTTTCATATATGTTTACTATTTCCTCTAATTAATTAAATAAATTAAGAAAGGTATTAAAAGAAATGTTTTGGGGATGAACACCCATACTTTATGGTGTTCTTGTGATATGTGTGATGAGGTAGTAAAGTTGGTTTTGTCCAATTAAGTGTTTATATCATAAGTTAATAATTATTTGTTTGCATTATGTCCCTCTGGACAGATCTGGGGACTTTGGAAAGTTTCCCATGATATTTTGATTTGCTATGAAGGGGATGAATACAAAAGTTGTAGATAATTTATGTATCTAGCACCTGTCAAAATTTGAGGGCATTTGGCCTAGTAGTTTAGAAACAACAGCTGTTTAAAGTTAGGTTCCAGTTTTGCTTACTCTCTGCCTTGTGAGGACAGAGTTCTGTTGATTTATGAATTCAACATGGTAAAGTGTTGAATCATGCTTTGAGGTCTAAAAATGAATTGTATAAAATTTCATAAGCTTTCCAGATTGTCTTGTTGCATGTCATTTGGAATTATAAATCTCCAGTTATGGCTAGTTTACTGCACCGCTACATAGTCTTCATTTTGCTGAAATACAAATGCTTGAGTGTATGTTGTTGCAATGTTCTCGTTGATTGTTTAGGGGTTAGCCTAACTTGAGAATATGCTTAGGTGCAGGTGCTAGGTCATTAACTGAAGATGAGCAATTATACATTAGGTTGTATAAACTTTTTAAGTAAAGTGATTTGAATAGGGCTTAAGTTGGAATATGCAAACTATAGCGAACATGTGCATTCCCCGAGCATCCCTGACATTCGTTCATGTGCATCCATGATATTTATCTTGCGCATTCATGCAATAGGTGTGCCGGAGGGAGTGACGTTGCTGGAGTTCGAGGGAGCCAACCAGGAGGAGGAACCCGAGGTGCAGGAAGCCGACGAAGCAGTCGCCACGGAGGAATTGCCCGAGTGCCCTGACCACCAGCCTTCCTCATTCCTAAAAGGCAAGCCCCAGAGCATATTAAGCCTCCCATGTTTTTACAAATACTTTGAGTACCTTTTATTGTTGATGATGCATTAAGTATAGGCATTGGTTGGAACCAATTGCTGCATTATATATCCTTCATTGTCCAGATATCGCACTGGAATCCTATTTAAGTTCAGGAACGGGTTAAATGCTTAGCCATGCTTAGTGCGGTAGAAGTCAGGTGATTTCCTGTCACCTGCGAGCTTTAGGATGAGGTGGATCACGGTTGGCTATATTTGCTATCGTAGAAAAGAACCATGTGAATAATGAATTAAGACCAGGCGGGGTCTTGTGTAGGTTTGAACATAGTGACTCCGTCTGAGTCGTTTAAGGACCGATACGCTGTACGTCCTCATGTCATGTTGAACGCAGCCTAACACTTAGCTGGCTGGATAAGTCGTTCCGACCGCGAAGCCTAGTAGCTCGACTCAGGCCGGGGACGCAAAGCCTAGTAAGGATGTGCAGAGAGCCATTGGCATAAGTCCAAGGCGGGTTAGAGTCCCGAACAACCTTGGCAGAGTGGTTCTCTGAGAATGTCGATCTGTTCGGACTCGCGACTCCTGAATCGTACCAAAGGTGACTTGTTTGCGACTCCGACGGGGGAAGCAGGGTTTGTGTTTAGGAATACCCCTCCAGCTGGATAGGAATCGATTCGAATCGCCGTCTCTCCCGGATAGTGAGAACTTGACTAAGCAGCGGCAACGTAGATTCAATTAATTTAACGATATGGTTAAATGGATGATGATGATAAGGTTGCCACAATGAATACCTGATATGGTTATTAATGTTTGCACCCTAATAAAATGATTGCTTAGTATAGGTGCTAATATAGATGACAGGTTAATGGCTAAAAAGTCACTGCTAATTCAGGCTAAGAGTTGATCATTATTACTTATGCTTTTCTGCAAAAAGAAAGTGTCAGCCAGATCCACTACATTAAGCTATGCATAATCCTTGGTGTCATTTATTTTGGTTTTTGATGGGTAAGTCTAGCTGAGTACATTCCCATACTCAGGGTTTATTCCCTCTTGTTGCAGATGACCTTCTATATCAGGGATTCTGTAAGTATTGTCTCCACCCAGCGGGTGATGAAGACTAGATCATGGGCATGATCTCTGTTCTCTTATCTGAATGCTTTTGCGGGCTATGATCAGCGAACCAGTATGTGTATTTGAACTCAGGTGTGTAAGTTAAACTATTTGCTTCCGCATGTTTTACAAGACTTGTTTTGTAATAACGATGACTCTGTGATGATGTAATCTATTTGCGAACGTCTACAAAATGTTGTAACGTATGATATGTTATGTTGAATTACTGTGATCTTGGTTGTATGCAAGTTGGTTTGAAATCCTTCGAGATTTCAGTTGACTACCGGGTTTATATGGGCTCAAGTTCGAGAATTTGATCGTTTTGGCGATTGTTTTTGTACTTGTGCTCTTATAAATTGGTCGGTTTTGTGACACAGGGTCTTAACCGTTGAGACAGTAGGAGGTATTCGAAAGAAGTGGAAAAGATAAGTTACTTATGTTGTAACCGCTACACGGCAATCACTGTCGGTTTAAAGAAGGGCCCGACAGTGATGTACCCCCATCACTGTCGGTTTCTACTTACAACCAGCAGTGATGTACCCCCATCACTGTCAGTTTCTAATTAGAACTGGCAGTGATGAGGTCTGGTATAAAAGCACGCCGCGGGTTGAAAAATTTCAACCCCGCGCCAACCGTTCCTAGCCCCGCGCTCCTCTTCTTCGACGCCGATGCCCGTGCACCGTCTCACGCCGGAGCACCCGTCCACCGCCCCCCGTGTCGCCGTTCCTAGCCCCGCGCTCCTCTTCTTCGATGCCGAGGCCCGTGCACCACCCCACGCCAGAGCACCCGTCCACCGCCCCCTGCGCCACCGTTCCCAGCCCCACGCTCCTCTTCTTCGACGCCGACGCCCATGCACCACCCCACGCCGGAGCACTCCCCACGCCGTCCACCACCCAACGCCGGAGCACCGCCAAGGCCTTCAGGAGCACGCGCGGACAGCTACTTTCCCACCCCCACGGTGAGTGCATGGCTCAATGCCCGCTAAGTGTTAGATGAAATGCCCCACGGTTGATGTCTTCCCAATAGCAGCCGATTCCTATTCGATTGAGTTACATGCTGTTACTCCTTGGTTTAGCTATCCTTATATGTACATGCTGTTACATAAACCAGTTAGTTTTTCCCTGAAGAGATTATGCTACCTACTGATTTGTTGAGGACCTAGTAATCATGGCCCTAAATTGTTTAAGAACCATTGGTGTTATTTGCATGTTGTCGCAACAAGTTATTCCCTCGAGTCACAGCTAAGTGACCTTTTGCGCTGTGTGCAGTCTAAGTATTTAAACATTGATCATCAACATCTCTTGACATAGTTAGATTGAATATGTGACAATGATATGAGCATATCTGTCTCGAATAGTAGTTGCATAATGTTATGATATCTCTGTACTTTGTAATTATTGCAAGAAATGGAAACTAGCAGTCAAAGGTACACGTTAATGACTGTGGATATCTTATTTGTGACGGTAGGGAGTGTTCTGTTTGTCTAAGAGTTAGATAAGAATTTCTGCTCTTGCTTAAGCAATGATGGATTCTTGTCAAATGTGTACAGGTATAATCTCTATAGATAGAGTGTCAATTGATTTTTATGGAATGTATAGCATGCTTAAAAAAAGGCATCTATAGATGTTTGTTCCAGAAAAAAAAAGTTAAAAACAACTTTTAAAATTGGCTCGGCAACAGCAGCAGCAAGTATGATTACTAAACCACATTGATCTCCGAATAATAAACAGTCCAATTATTGAGGTAATTTTTTATCATGTCAAGGATAAAGAACATTAAATAGATTTAGTTTGGCCATATAACTTGAATAATAACTCTTGTTCAATGAGTTACCATTACCACTTACCACATGCCTAATTTACTTAAATGTATAGGCAACCATGGCATGGTATGTAGTGCATGTTGGTCACATGCCTGGGATTTATCGAACATGGGAAGATTGCTATGCTCAAGTCAATCGCTACCCTGGTAATTTGCACAAAAAATACAACACAGAAGCTGAAGCTTTGAGGGCCTACTATAGTCATCCGGCCTACCTTGCAAACCATGGGCAACCGGCCTACTATGGTCCAATGAATGCAAACCATGGCCATCCACTGGCACTAGAGATCGAAGATAAGCCACCCGCCGGAGATGTGAAGATTAGGAGAATTGCTCCTTGGTCTTGGAAAGATGTCACGCTTTTATTTATGGCTATGGTCATCGCTTTTCTTATTTGGAAGTTGATGCAGGCTTAGTTTCGTAGAAGAGTAGGTGGATTTTGTTGTATGTGGTCAATCAAACAATGAATTTGTTCTAGGTGAACATATGCTATTATTTGACTTTGTTGTATGTGGACTTATTATTAGACTTTGCATTAAACATATTATATATATATGAACATATGCTATTAGTAGTTGTCCATGGCTAAAACTAACCACAATTGTGTCACAACCATGACTCATCGTCGCCTGTTACCCCATCGCCGAAGAACTAATCGGCAACAAGAAGCGGCTGATATCGCTGGGACGGGAGAGCCGCATGATCCGACAAACGGTGACGGTGTCAATCAGGTCGGTGAGAACGAGCAGCCATGGACCCCGTCCGGCCTGCTTGATCTGGGTCAAAATGACCAAGATAGCTAGGTAACTTTGGTATCATATCACTATGTAGCCACACACGCTAATCAATTGAGAGGGTCATAGCTTACTTGGTGTCTCTAGCAGGAGCCTTCGCCAGTCGAGGAGCCAGAGGGTTCAGGTAGTAGGAAGGCCAGATCCAAGCGAGGCGTGTCAAAGATTCCTGTTGGTAGGAATGCACACTGGCACATTACTGAGTTTGATGAATTCGGGGATCCATTCTCACCACCTATAGCTTTGACCAAATACAAGACTATTCTCGGGTTACTTGTTAGGGACTTCATCCCGATTAAGTACAGGAAGTGGATTGGGAAAGATGATGACCGGTGGAGGGTTCTCGAAAGCGAGAAGGATTACATATGGGATGTCAACATCCCAGAGTATTTCACTTTCCCAGCCGAGTATGACAGGGAGTTAGTCAAGAAAAAAGCAAAAGAAATCATGGGGACATGCTTCAAGAATTTCAAGGGAACATTGTACAAGAATTTTGTCCTCCAAAATAAAGAGCCAGATTTCGATGGTGGACAGTTTAGCAAGCAGAAGGACTTCTGGCAGGATTTCAAGGAATACAGGTTATCTGAGTACTTAGAACTGAGCAGGAAGAATAAGGAGAATTCACAAAAAGCGATGAATCCTCATCATCTCGGCTCTCGTGGCTACGCCAAAAAGATGCCATAATTTGAAGCAGAACTTCAAAAGATGGACCGCCTTGCTGAGGAAGGCATTCAGGTTGAGACCGCTGATTGGGAGCCCAGATCGGTATTATACTATATGGGGAGAAATGTACGGCACGCCGAGAACAGGAGCTTTAGCTCCTCAAATCAACCCATGAGTGAACTCATCCAGAGGATCTCCCAGGTAACTGAGGAGGTGAGGCAAGGGACTCGCACTTCTAATAGGGAGAACGACATGCTCACCCAAGCACTCAGAACCAAGGAGCACCCTGGTCGCACTAGAGGAACCGGTGTTGTTCCTTAGAAACTAGCATTCCCCTAAGAATCTAACACTTATCGGAGTCGCTCAAGGGGTAGAGCGGAACAAGAGGCAGAGTATTTGAGGAGACTAAAAGAGATGGAAGACATAGTGGAAGCACGAATTGAGGCGACTGTTGAAGCGCGAGTCGAGCAAATTTTGCTATCCAAGGGGTCAGTAGTACCACAAAACCCTACTCCTAGTGCCTTTAGCCCATAGTTTAGGGGTCGCGGTAGCTGTGGATCGACCCTGCTCGATGAAGAAGAGGCGAATGTGCCTCATCTGGTGGACGACATCACTGAACTCGTCAATGTCAGGTTTTACATCCATTAGGAATGGACAAAGGACAAGGTGGCGCTCGGCCAGGCCTGGCCTGAGGGAGACGGGACAATTAATGGCCACCCAATTCCACTGGGGTACGCTCGCGTCACCATTGACCGAATACTTGATAAGAAGTACAACAAGATACCCATTGAGTACCCCATAGCGGAAGACAGGCCAAAACTTGGTCAAAACAAGGGCTCTCAAGTGGCCTGGTGCAAGTGCTTCATTAAGCTTGACCATCAATTGTCCTCTGATGATGAGGACGACTATGAGTCTTCGCCCACCCACGATGATCACTCACCATCTCCCAACAGAGATCACTCCCCTCCTCATCCAGAGCCATCACCCCCGAGAAGACAGAGGTCTCCTTCTATTCCTCCTCATCCGACTCCATCTTCATCAGCCCTGAGAAAAGAGACTCCTCCTCCTCCTCCATCTTCATCAGCGTCGGGAAAACAGAATTCTCGTCGTCATTCTCCTCCTCCACCTCAGCCCAAAACAAGATCAAGGACATCCTTGCAGTCGCAGAAAAGGTCCTTGGATTCGGTCGCTAATGCTCCCAAAGTGGACCAACAGAAAAGAAAAAGGCTGTTCAGTGGCAGCGTTACCACCTTGATGAAAGAAAATTTACAGCACACATCTCGAAGGAATATTGTGTTAGTTTCTTCAATCTCTGTGCCTCACTGCCTTCGTTTTTGTTGAAGTCCACATTTGAAAGGCAAACAAAGAATAAATACACTACAACAAAAGACGAAGAAATACACAATAAAGATTTAAGGAACATACAGAAGTATGTCGAAGACAACCTAGGATTAACCATGGAAGAGGCCGCGGCCATCTATTATGATGTACAAGGGATGGCAACACCGGCAATGAAGTATGAAAGGGGCAATCTTTTGGTTCCCGATCATGAGTATAAAAATCTGACAACATATATGCGCCAGTTACATGAATATTATATGGTTCAAGCAACAGAGATGGATGACTTTGCTTTTGAGGTTATTATCCGTTCGCCACATGTTTTCCATTATCCTGAAGAAGAGAAGTTCAATGTCGAGTGGGAGTGCTTGTTCCAGCTATACCAGAAACGCTCTCTCGATGTTCAAATGTTGACGCTGTGAACTATGTAAGTACCTACACGCACGATTTTATAATTAACTACTCTCTCGAGACACAAATTGTTAACTTTTGAGCACTTCCCATGATTTTATGTAGGTGTATAGCAAAATTTTGCATTCTAAAAAGCAAATGGGATTACATAGGCTTCTTGGACCCCATGCGAGTCAATGAGAGGACATGTCTAGGCCTCTATGGATGTGATGTGGAAGACCTGAAACAGAGATTGATTGCTGTTTTCGACGAATTCACGATGAAGAAGAAAACCCACATACTTCTAGCCTACAACTGCGAGTATGTATTCTCAACTTTTAATTTTATGCTTCTTTTTTCGTTAAGATTATTCGATAATTAGGATTATATGATTGTAGCACCATTTCGTCTTCATTTGTGTTAATCTTGCCAAAAATCTGCTCGAGGTGTGGGACTCGAAGAAAAAACCATTTCATCATCTGGATGCACTGGTGGCAGTGCTGAATTAGTAAGCGATCCTAATAACATATTATTTTCTAATCACACATACCGCTTTCTAATGTTTCTCCTTTTAATGTTGCTCTGTGTCCGAAGAAGACATATCGGTGGGACGCTGGTCCCATTCAAGGTTGTCGAAATGGAGGGGAAGTACCTATCACAGCCGGCGGAAAACAATGAATGCGGGTTTTATGTAATGTGGGCAATGCTTCGCTACATTGACGGGAAATCGGAAGAAGCCGATAAGTTGGTGTGTATAATCCCCATTTCATTTATGTCTGTTAATAATTCAACAAAATGATTTACTGTTCCTCTTTGGATATCATCTTTTTTAAACGACAGCGCAAGAAATATAACCACGAAAGGCTATTAGACATGGAGATCATCGCACTACAATCAGAGCTGGCAAAATTCATCTTAGCCGAGGTATTGGAAAAAGATGGAGTATTTTCTATTGCATAATCCGTGAAGTACAAGGACCAGTATGGCCTAGAGCGGCTCGCCAGATTATTGTAAGAAGTCCGAGAAGCATGTGTGAAGTCCAAGAACATTTCTTTTTTATTTTGAGGGATCGAGACGTGGATAAGAATATTTGAATTGTAATCGTAACATTTGTAATGTTTAATATTGATGGACCTGTCGTCTACGTAGCGTAAATAAAACGAAACCCAATTCCACGAAAAAATATAAATTAAAATAAATTATAAAACAATAAAATACGAACGGGCCATCACCACCGGTTAGCAACAAACTGGCAGTGTTGTCGTAACTATCACTACCGGTTAGAAACAAACCGACAGTGCTGGCTTGCTCAACACTATCGGCTTGAACCATGAACCGACACTGATAGTTACGACAACACTGCCGGTTTGATCCATGAACCAACACTGATATTTACCACAACACTGCCGGTTTGATCCTTGAACCGACAGTGTAGGCTTGCTCAACACTGTTGGCTTAAGCCAAGAACCGACACTCTTGAAGCAACCGTCACTGTCGGTTGGCACTACAAACCGGCAGTGTTGTTCAACTGGACACTGCCGGGTGGAGCCAGGAACCGACACTGTTTCCTGTAGATCAGTGTCGGTTTTTAAGGACCGGCAGTGATGTCAACCCCCCATCACTGTCGGTATGCCACTGTCGATTCAAAATCCGGTAGTGAAGTGGGTTTTTGAACCGGTGGTGATGTCCAGATCTAGGGTAGTGATGGGAGAGCTCATGGCTTCATTCTCTTTAAAAAAAAAGTCAGTCCACCATTACTAAAATGAAATGCAGTAGCTAACCCTGCTCAAGCATAACCAAGAAAAAAAGTTCAACATTATTGACCAATTCTAAAAATAAATAGTAAAATGCATAAGAGGTTGAGGGGTGTCACCTAGGTCCATCAACTCTTAAACTGTATTTTTAGGTCCCAAAACTTTTTAAATGGTTCATCAGAGGTTCATACCTCTTCGTTTATATTTATATTTTACAAAAACCTCCCTCTATTTCTTTTTCTTTAACGAGCTTATCCCTCTTCCTCTTTTTTTTGTGACTTGACCCCTCTTCATCTTCTAAGCGCACGGTGTGTCCATTTGGGTGCTCGAGCAAAATATGCACACTCTGCTCCTGCTCATCAACAGGCGTCGTGCCATCCTCCGTGACATGCAGAGCTAGGCGCTCAACCCCAACGTCGGTGCGCCCACTAACGATGAGCTGGTCACGCTCTGCGCGGAGCTTATAGACGGCAGCACTTCGTCGGTGTTGACTCCTGTCATCGTGGCCAGCTGTGGCAGCGCGCGTCGCCGCCGAGGTCTGAACGGTGCGGGAGTCCACGGGCACGTACCCCGGGGAGCCGCTCGGCTGTACCGCTATTGCCGCTTGACCTGCAGTGGTGCGCCGCAGACGACATCCTACCCGACGGCACGCACGTCGGCAGGCCGCGCGACACGAGCAGCGGCAGCGGCGCACGCCGGGCGACACGATCTACGCGTAGATGTTCACGAATGTGGGCGTGTGCTACGCCGCCGACGCGGTCCTGAGAGGAGAAGGAGAGTTCGACGGCGTGGAGGCCCGCGATGGGCGGGCTGGAGCGCTGCGTGGTGGAGAACCACGGCCAACAGGCGCATGTAGTAGTCGGTGTCGGACCTGGACGAGAAGACGTCCTGGCGCATGTTCGTCGCGTCCCACTACGATTTTTCCGGCGCAAGTACGGGGCGGTGGGCACCTTCATGAGCGTCTAAGGCGGAGGCGGAGGCGGCCATCCTGGAGCCGGCCAACGTGAACGAGGCAAGCTGGAAACCGGCGGCAGCAGCAGCGGCAGAGTTTGTTTGATTACATAATAACTACATAAGATAAGACTTTGAGATTAGATGAGATGTGCTCTCGTTTTGCATAATTCATTATTACAACTTGATAATGGCTAATGTTGGGGTTTATTTATTTATTTGTCTATAAACAATGGAATTTCTCAGATTGATTCGGGACTTGCTACATGGCTCTATACATGCCCAGTGTTTTTCCGTTCTGCTTGCTACACAAAAAAAAATCGAAAAACAAAAATTCACTGCATCCTCAGTGTTCTCCGCCATGCAGAACACCCAACCGCTGAGGAGGGCCGTCATCCCCTCACTATAGTTTTCCAAACGTGCCGGCACGGCACTACACGGCACTAGCCCGCCCCGACACGGCACGCCTAGGCACGGCACGCTAGGCACGGCTGATGAACCGCGCCGTGCCATGTCGTGCCACCGTGCCCGACTCCAGGCCCAGGCACGGCACTATCATTCCTGGAGCGTGTCGTGTCGTGCCATGCCGACTCCAGGCTCAGCGTGCCCGTGCCGACCAAGACACTAAACTGGCAAAACCCCTCAATGAACTCAGCACAATGATTCAAAGAGATCTAAAATGACTAAGTTCACAAAAGATCAAAAACAGATCAGAACACAGCACAGCAAAGAACACAAACTTTTGAAACTAAAACTAATTTAAATAGGAGCTGTGCAATAGCTGCCTCATTAAAAACATGTTTAGGTAAAACTCACCCTTGTGATAAACCCTAAACGGGAAAAGAGTACAGCCAGCTCCTAGATTAATTGTTCATTACATCCATCACCATAAGTCCAAGTCTTAGTTATTACAGAACCATTACATAAATGGGAAGTGAACTAGTCGACATCAAAATAAAGACCAGCAAAGGCCTCTTCTAGCTCCTTGTCCTCCACCATGTGCTACAGTTTTGTCTCAGCATTCTCCCAATCCTTGATGCAGGTAAGCACCTCTACAGTTCAGAGTTCAGCCTCCGCCACCGCTCCTCGATGATCCTACCAGTTAAGCTAAAAGTACACTCTGAAGAAATGGTTGATA
Source organism: Miscanthus lutarioriparius (assembly GCA_904845875.1). Classification (NCBI taxonomy): domain Eukaryota; kingdom Viridiplantae; phylum Streptophyta; class Magnoliopsida; order Poales; family Poaceae; genus Miscanthus; species Miscanthus lutarioriparius. The sequence continues at coordinate 47,736,358 of CAJGYO010000006.1, forward strand.
CAGGCACTGTCAAAATGTCTTTAGCAAGAACAGAAAGTTCTAAATAAGTAAGCTTGTGCTCATGCCACCACTGCATGATGCCAAACTCATCATCCAACTGGTTTACTGTGTCACAGTCCAGGTAGGATGCAAGTTCACTAGAGTTAGAACTAGCAGTTACTGCCTGCAGCAAGGAAGTGACAGAAACACTCCTAGAATGATCAAGACTAGAAGGGAGGGAAGAACAGCCAGCTCCAACATGCAACTCCTCATCATCATAAATTTCAGCCTAAGCTGTTCTTTTCTTACTATACAGGGATGGAGGAACAACCCTTTTCAGCCTATTAAAGCCATACATTACATCATACCTGTTATACATTTTAAACAGAAGAGCTCTGGTGTCTAGCAACTTATTAGTGTAGTCAATATTAAAAAGAGAATGTAACTTCCTAAGCACTTTGGTAAATCCCTTAATTTTAGCTCTTAGATCCAATATGAATGCAATAGAATAAAGATCAGGTATGTTCTTCCAGTACTTATTGTATTTGTCAATCATAGGTTGGATAACAGATCTTAGATGTTCATCATGTTGATACCTATGCAGGTGTATAGCAATCTTAACAAGATGATGAATCATAAGTGGAGAAGTAGGATAGTAAACACAAGACAAATCAATAGTTGAGTCATAGAACAGTTCAAGAAATTTCAAGATTTTATTGCCATAGCCCAGTGATCATCAGTCAAAAGGAAACCACTACCTGAACCTCTAGGGTAATTGGCCTCAATGAAAGTACTGAAAGTACTCTTGTGAGGCAGCAAGTGCTTAAGCATTAGATAGGTAGAGTTCCATCTAACATCCATGTCTAATCCAAACTTCCTAGGTCTAACACCACTAGCAATGCAATAACTCTTGTATGCAGCAATTCTTTGATTAGAGGAGTTCATAAAAGAGATTGCTGTTCTAAAATCCTCAATGAGAGGATTCACAGCAGCCAGTGCTTCTTTCACAATCAGGTTAATAATATGACAAGCACATCGTTGATGCAAAAATAGATCAGAACCCAAATATTCTTTAAGTATAGGTTTCAGTTTATCCATAGCATTTTTATTTGCAGATGCATTATCCAAAGTTATAGAAAAAAAACCTTGTTAAGTATACCATACTCAGCAAGGATAGATGCAACACGCTGAGCAATGTTCTCAGCATTATGGGACACATCAATCAACCTTAAACCAAGTACCCTTTTCTATAATTGCCAATCAGCATTAATGAAATGAGCCACAACAGATAAATAATCTTCTTTAGCCTTTCCAGACCATATATCAGAGGTAATAGCAACAGATGAAACAGCATTATCCTTTAAACAGACCATCAGTTTATCACGTTTCTCATTGCAGTATTTAAACAGATCTCTACTAGTGGTTTGCTTAGAGACAGGTGAAAAATTAGGGTTATGAGCAGTTTTAATATAATCTTTAAATGCCTCAGTTTCACCAATCATAAGAGGTAGGTCCAATCTAGCAAGCATATGAACAAGTTCAACACGAGCTACCTCAAAGACTGCATACTCCCAACGCACGAAACGTAACCATCGAAATTAAAAGCAATATGAGTCTGAGTCATGCCCCGGGTCTTCTCAAGTTTCTTAGGACACTTAGCAAGATGTCGAGTAAGATGCCCAGTGCCATGAGCAGAATAAGCAGAGTAGCGCTTATGGCAATGAAGGCAAGTGGCAACAAACCTGATCTTTCTACCTTTCTTAGTTTTGTAGTGCTTCTCAAAGTCCTCCCAGACAGCAGACGTGGAAGAGCGATTAGAACCGACAGGGCTAACCTCTCTCTGGCCACCATCGGCATTAGCCACATCGACTGGGGGGTCGGAGTCATCGACGGGAAGGGGATCAACAGCAGAACAGCCGAAGAGCACGGCAACGTCCTCACGGACATCATCGTCCTCATCATCTCCAGCCATCCCGCACATACGCAGCTCATCGTTCTAGGAGTGGTCAAACTCCCCGTTGTCGTGTCGCCCGGCACCTGGGGCCATCTCCGATTCCTCGATGGCTGCCACAATCAACAGATAAAAGCAGGGTTAGGTTGGGGATTAGGGTTTGGGTTTGGGTTAGGGTTAGGGTTAGGGTTTACCCTTACCTCTACGGCCGGAGCCCCATAAACGACGACGATGAGACGGACCGATTGCACACCCCCGGTACCTCAATGGAGACCGGAGCAACGGAGGTGGCGATAGCCAGCGATGTGGATGACGGACAGATGACAAAGATGCGGCAAGGATGCCGAGAATGAGGCTCAATCAATGTTCAGGGATGAAGAATAAGGGAACAGATGGAGATTGAGGGCGGGAACCACCGGATCTAAGGGAGAAGAGGGAACCACCAGCCACCGAAACTGACCCCTTACCCACCGGAAGACTCCATGGTGATGGCGTCGAGGAGCCCAGGTTACAAGTGCGGCGAAGAGCGGTGAGCAGGCGAGGAGCTAGGGTTACGAGTGCGGCGAGGAGTGGGCGAGCGACAGAGTGAGCGGGGAGAGCCGGAGAGGAGAGGGCGAGAGGCTAGGGTTACGAGTGAGGGGAGTGGGGAGAGCGGCCGCATCGGGCGGCTTATATACCGGACCCCCTGGCCGCCCAGCAATCCAACGGTTCACGCCCTGCCTTCGTGATCCGATGGCTACGAGTCATGCCTGCCCCGTGCCGCCCGTTGGAATGGGCCATGCCTGGGCTGGCACTACAGGCCGACCTTTTGGCCCAGGCACGGGCACGGCTACAGGCCAGGCTAGGCACAGGCATGGGCGAGGCCGGGCCATACCAGGCTAGGGCCGTGCTTTTTCGTATCGGGCCCGTGCCAGACCATTTTGCCCAGACCGTTTGGAAATTCATACCCCTCATGGCCTCACCCGTGCGACAAAACCCTCTGCCTCGTATTCGGCAGCACCTGCCCATCGCTGAGCATCAGGCCAGGTCATAGTTGTAGGTGCGTCAGCTCGAGGTCCCTGGCCCCGCGCAGCGTCGCTCGGTAATCACGTCAGCTCGACGTCCGCGCCCCCGTGACAAATAAAGAAAGTGCATTGCCATCGTATTAAGAGAACGACACACTTATTTTGGACTTCACATTTATGCAACTACGTCTCCCTAGAGATGTAGAAAAGATTTTTGATGGCATTTGTCAAATTGCACTATCAATCAGTCCCAATTTTCCATGTTGTAACATCCTTGCTTGAAAACTCCTAGAGGTACCTACATGCGCGCGCATTGGTGTTGCTTCCATCACTTGAAGTAGTTGTAAAAAGCAAGTGAAGTTCAGCCTTGATGCGATCTAGTGGTCCTATTCCCCGCTACCATGAGAACTCATTTGTTTTAGATTAACCACCAAAGGAATTCTGACGAATCACCCTAGGAAAACTTTCCTATGGTATCTATGCCTTTCCCTAGGGTTTTTGGCCCAAGGGAAATAGGAGGATTCCAGTGGTCTAAATGGTTAGATCTGATAAAAAATGTCATTGTTTAAAGCGGCTTCATTCCATCCAGTTATGGTTATCTTATTGATTATCCTACTAGCCTAGTAAGCCAGCATGCATTTAGGATTTTAGGTTGAGCCCCTCGCCTATATTATAGAAGAACTCGATCCGTGCATTCAAATAGGCCCACTTTCAGCCACCACAAACATCATCCTCTTCTTGTGTGATCAGACAACATAACATGTTTTCATCCTCTCATATACCGATTATATATCCTCTGCTCGCTCTGCCTACCTCAACCCTTTCCCCCAACCCACCCACTGACACCATAGCCACATGTGTGCACACGTACACTCGTCTACGTCGTCCTATGACGGTTAATAAGCCATTCACTGTCGGTCTATCGCTACACTTGCTTAGTCATCTTGCCTACCAGCCTTTCGCTCTCATAACCCCTTAAAGCCATTGGGAAAAGGAGCATCCCATTAACCCTAAACCATAAAGCTTAGCACTAATGGATCACGGTGGCGATGAGCTACGGTTTATACTTATGTGGATGTCTGAACATGTGATGACAACTAGGATTAGGTTTTGCACATAGAAGGAGGCGAAAGAGGACGTGTCAAGAAAACAGAGAATAGAGTGAAGAATCCAATGATCCCAATCACTATGAGTGTCAATCATGCATCTTTAGTTGAGAAAATTTTATTGGTAAAAGTAAGGAGGAGAAATGGATATCCTTATGGTGATAGGGTCATCAATTTGCACTCCTAAATGCAAACCTTAGATGATTGATGATGCTTTTATCTATATTTGTCAAATTATTTATGATTTCATGAGAATTAGTAATCCGATGATTTTCTAGCATTATATTATATATTTATATTAGAGCAAAATGCACCACAGGTCCATTATCTTTTGCCTTTGTGTCATCTAGGTCCATTACCTTCCAAAGTGCAGTTTTAGGTCCCTAATCTTTCTATTTAGTCCACCGTGGGTCCATACTGGTCGGGAAGCAGGTTAGGATCCTATGTGGCTATCCACGGTGGCTGCCCATGCACCTTGCCCGCAATGAGTGGGGGTATTTTTCACACTTCACCCCCTGGCTGTGTCACTCCCTCTCATTCCCCTCCACGCCCAATATCTCGAACGAGCCATCTGAGAGAGAAGGAAGCGAGCGGAGGAAGGAGTCTGTGGCCCATGGCCTCTGAGGATCGACGGCGACGCAGAAGCTAGTAGCAGGGAAGATAGGTGCGGGGCGGCACTGGACCTCAGGGTCCAGTTCTGATCGCGTTAAATCTCGATGATGGTGGCTAGGTTGCGCCAGAAAGGGGAGCCGCCTCTAGAATACAGTAAGTGTATGGAAGTCGTAATCTTTGATTTAGATTGCCGTAGGATGAACCAATCTAGGTGTATATGTCCATTTGTTTGAGAATGTGTTGTAGTGGCTAACTCAGGTTTCTTGGTTTGTTTGATTTTAAGCTGCTGATTTGGGGTTTTCTGATGATTGGTTGCACAATGTAGGCAATGTTGATGATGAGTTCACAGTTGAAGTGCATCCTGGTGGGTTTCTTATTGATGAGGACATCCCAGCCTTGCACTAGCTCAAGTCCAAAGGATACAAATCAAGGGCCACTTACAAGAAGTTGTGCCAATAAACTACAAGAGCAAGTGAATTCATTCCTAACTCAGTGTAATTTTAATACTTATGAGAATGTTACACTACCTAAATGTCCTATCCTGATGATGCTTAGGTTTACACATGAAGACGTGGAAGGCACATGGCAGAAGGATCAAGACACGGTACTACAAAATAGCTCCATCGGAAAAGTAACACAGACTGACGATCGGACCAGGAAAAAGTAACGCTGATGAAAAGTAGCACGAACGGATGACCGGACCTATGAAAAAGTGACGCAGAAGGTCAATAGTCTACCATGAGCAGAATTTGGTACAACTTCCCATGCAAAACTGTACCAATCTACAAAGTTTCGTGGTGCATGCTGCACATGGCTGGAAAAATCTTTGAGTCTACATTCACATCCAACAAATGGTTCGTCATTTGGAGTTCCCAATAAGGAGTTATGGCCAGATTTGTGGACAGTGCTCTGGAGGCCAACAGTCAGGCGAGACCACTTTAGGAATCCATCTCGTGGTGACCTTTCACCTAGCCTATCTTCAGAAACTCCATTTCGTTTTCACACCCAACTTGGAACCAGGCTGCTATTCTCCATAATGTGTCATCCTCAAACTGATGGGCAAACTGAAGTTGTGAACCGCACACTGTCAACATTGCTGTGAGCTGTCCTAAAGAAGAATATGAAGTTGTGGGAAGAAAGTTTGCACATGTGGAATTTGCATACAACAGGGCGGTACCCTCGACCACCAAATTTTGTCCATTCGAAATTGTATATTGTTTCAAACCTACTGCTCCCATTGATCTTTTGCCTTTGCCTATGCAGGAACTTATGAACTTTGATGCAGCCAAACGAGCTGAATTTGTCAAGAAGCTTCATGATCGAGCTAGAGAAAACATTGAAAAGATGACCAAGATGTATGAGGAAGATGTTATTTGAACCAGGAGACTTGGTTTGGGTGCATTTGCGCAAGGATCGCTTTCCTGAACAATGCAAGAGCAAGTTGCAGCCCTGAGCCAAAGGTCCATTCAAAATGCTTCGCAAGATTAATGATAACGCATATGAAATTGATCTTCCAAGTACTTATGGTATTAGTACAAGTTTCAATGTCGTCGATCTATCTCCATTCTTTGGATTGGAAGAGTCGAGGATGACTCCTTTTCAAGAGGGGGAGGATGATGAGGACATCCCAGCCGTGCATGCTAGCTCAAGTCCAAAGGATACAAATCAAGGGCCACTTACAAGAAGCCATGCCAAGAAACTACAAGAGCAGGTGAATTCATTCCTAACTGAGTGTAATTTTAACACTTATGAGAATGTTATACTACCTAAATGTCATATCTTGATGATGCTTAGGTTTACACATGAAGACGTGGAAGGCACATGGCCGAAGGATCAAGACACGGTACTACAAAATAGGTATATCAGAAAAGTAACACGGACTGACGACCGGACCAGGAAAAAGTAACGCTGATGAAAAGTAGCACGGACGGATGAGCGGACCCAGGAAAAAGTGACGCAGAAGGTCAATAGTATACCATGAGCAGAATTTGGTACAACTTCCAATGCAAAACTGTACCAATCTACAAAGTTTCATGGTGCATGCTGCACATAGCTAGAAAGCTCTTCGAGTCTACTTTCATATCCAACAAATGGTTCGTCATTTGGACTTCCCAATAAGGAATTATGGCAAGATTTGTGGACACTGCTCTGGAGGCCAATAGTCAGGCAAGACCACTTTGGGAATCCATCTTGTCGTGACCTTTCACATAGCCTATCTTCAGAAACTCCATTTCGTTTTCACACCCAACTAGAAGGGTTGTTCCTAGTATAAATATCCCCTGCCTCTATGCTATTAGGAACCTTTTCATGATTTGATAAACTACATGATATTGCAGCCGAGCTGCCGAGTGCCTTACTCAAACCTCTATTCTTCCTTGTTCTTCTTGGACTTGTGAAGTGATCCCTCTGGGTTCCCCTAGTTCGTGCTCTACGGTTTCCAGTACGACTGCACCGTTTTGTGTGGATTAGTTCCGCATTGTGGTTCTGCGGTCGTTCGGAGATCGAGTCGAAGTCTTCGCGGTTTTGGTGTCTCTCCCCATCGCTTGGTCACACCCAACCTTTGTCATGTATAAAGCTAGTTATCCCGCTGTTCGCAGCACATTATCTTTGATTCGTGACCTACTATTGTGAAGATTGAGCCACCCTCAAAATCATTCCTTATCAACTAGTATCAAAGCTTTCGTTGTCATGGTAGGTCTCACCATCATCCACATATTTACCTTTGATTTATCCACCATTTGTTACTATTTTTGTTCATCTCCTAAAGTCCACCGAAAAAGCCACAAAAAAATCCTATAGCGTTTTGGCGGTTCTGCTACTTTTGTGTTGTTTTGTTCATCAAGTTGCTAGTCACCATCTTCATATATATATTGTGTTGTGTTTCATTTGTTATCCGCACCCCTGTTAGTGTTAAAAAATTCAGAAAAAAAGAGAAGAAAGAAGAACGAAAGATTCAAAAAAAAGAGAAGAGAAATGAAAAGATTTGAAAGTAGGGGCTGTGCTGCGGGTTGTATAGCTGTAAATTTCAGTTTATATATTCAAGTTGGTGGTAAGCTCAATAGCAGAAACTTCATATCTTTTGAACACATCAAACCACTTGGGTTGCAGTACCGTAGCCTCCCTTGATTAGCCACCTATAGCTCCACCAAAAACTGAAACCGAGACGTTCGACTTGTTATCCTTGCGACCTCTCAATCACTTCCGTTGAACCGCTACACTAGCACACTCACTGTCCTTGAGAACAAGCAAGAACATTGATAAGTAAGAGGTGAGGTTGTGTGATTCCACAAATTTACCTATTGCACTTTTCTTGCATAGTTGCTAAAATGGCAGGATCCAATTCGAGTATTCATGGTGGTCATCATGGAGAAGAAGAGCCCCCTGTTGCACGAGCAGAGTTGCGCCAAATGGCGGACTCACTCTTGGAGTCCATGGAGAGGATGCTCGATGCACGCATGCCTGTAGATGGATGAAGGGCTCCTCACCATCAATATGATGAATTTGGTGGTGAAAATTCTGATGCGGGACATGACAGCTTCAGAGATGGTTGCGGTGGTGGTAGGCGGGCTGGTCATCATGGCTGGGATGGAGGACGAGCTCACAGGCGTGGTCATGACCACCGTTTGCATTTTGATGATGAAGAATTTGATGATTTTGATCACGAAGAGGGATCTAACGATAATGAAAATCCCTTTGCAAAATGATGGGCAGTTTGAGCGGTGCCGAGATCATCGCCGGCATGCTGGTCATGAAGATAGGGAGCATCATCGTGGTCGTCATAATAGGGATGATCTAGGCAGCATTGCTCGTGTAAGTTGAGTATCCCAAAATTTACTAGAAGAGAAGATGCAGATGCATATCTTGAGTGGGCTGAGCAGTGTGATCAAATTTTTAGAGTACGTAATCTCTCTGATCAGAGGCGTGTCAATCTTACTTCAGTTGAGTTCTCTGGTTGATTCCACCAAGTGAGAGCATAACCTTCGCAATAGGTTGCAAATGTGGAAGCAGGGGAAAAGATCGGTTGATGAGTATTATAAGGAGATGGAGTTGTTGTTAGTGCGGGCTAGAATTAGAGAAGATCCGGAGTAAAAAATGGCAAGATTTTTGGGTGGTCTCAATGAAGAAATTTTTGTTTTTGTTGAGATGTTTCCATATCATACTTTGCAAGACCTTGTTGATCAAGCTATGCGCACTGAGAGAAAAATTCAGCGAGAGACACGTGGAAGATCTTCTGCAAGCCATTCCATTGCAGCCCCATGGCGCAAGCAGCAGTCCGGTACTTCTTTTGGTGGGGGTTGGTCCCAAGGTGCTGCAGCTAGACCCTCTCTATCCATTGCTCCTTCGAAGATGGTGGTTTCTATAGCGTCATCTCCTGCAAATCAACAACGGCCTGCTACAAGTACAGCAGCCCCAACTGTTGCTTCAGCTGCTACTTCCTCTACACGAAGCAGAGAAATCATGTGCCACAAGTGTCATGGACATGGACATGTTGCTGCACAATGTCCAAGTAGGAGGACCATGATTGTGAATGAGCATGGTGAATGGGAATCTGAAAGTGATCCCGAGGAAGATGGTCCAAGATATGATGAAGAAACTAAGAGCGATGATGGGAATGAGATCCAACCCGATGAAGGTGATAACAATTGCTTTATTTCTCTTCGAGTGCTTAGTGTTACCGCTGTGAAAGAAGAGAACGGGCAGCGACACAATCTCTTCCATACTCGAGGCATGATCAAAGACAAGTTGTGTAGAATTATTGTTGATAATGGCAGCTGCAACAATATTGCAAGTCAAGAATTGGTTGATAGAATGGGGCTAAAACAGTGGCGTCATCCTAATCCATACAAGATGCAGTGGATTAATGATTGTGGTGCGCTACGTGTGAACCAAGTTGTGACAGTTCCTTTCTCTATTGGGAAGTATAATGATCATGTGGAGTGTGATGTGGTGCCTATGCAAGCATGCCAATTGCTACTACAAAGACCATGGTTATATGATCGTGATGTTCATATTTTTGGTAGAACCAACAAGCTGGCTTTCATATACAAAGGAGAGCTAATTTCTTTGCTTCCTTTGACACCAGAGGAGATTTTGAAGGATGATCTAAAAAGAAAACAGCGAGAGAGCGAGAACCACTTGCGAGTGACCCACAAAAATAGTGAGGGAGTGTTTCCAAAGCCAAATAAAACCCCATAGCCGCAAAGAACCAAGACAACGGAAAAAGAGGGATTAGTTATGATGGATAGGAAGGGAGATTTAAAAGAATTGAGTGAACCCAATGCCATGTTCTTTGTACTCCTGTACAAGGAAATTTTTCTTTCTACTAACGACTTATCCTCTACTTTGCCAAGTGTTGTTTTTAATGTGTTACAGGAATATGAGGATGTATTTCTGGATGAAGTACCACCGGGGCTGCCACCTAAGAGAGAGATTGAACATCAAATTGACCTTATTCCTGGTACTTCACTTCCAAACTGAGCTGCATACCGCACCAACCCGGAGGAAACAAAGGAAATTCAGCAACAAGTGGAAGAATTTATCAAAAAAGGGTATGTGCAAGAAAGTCTTTCACCTTGTGTTGTTCCTGTTCTTTTAGTTCCCAAGAAAGATGGTTCATGGAGAATGCGTGTTGACTGTCGAGCTATTAATAACATCACAATAAGGTATAGACATCCCATTCCTAGACTTGATGACATGCTTGATGAACTTAGTGGTGCTATCATTTTCACAAAAATTGACTTGACAAGTGGCTAATACCAAATAAGAATGCGAGAAGGGGATGAGTGGAAAACAGCTTTTAAAACTAAGTTTGGGTTGTATGAATGGTTGGTAATGCCTTTTGGATTGACTAATGCACCAAGTGCCTTCATGAGATTGATGAATCATGTGCTTAGAGTTTTCATTGGCAAGTTTGTTGTGGTTTACTTTGATGATATATTAATTTATAGCAAATGTAACACCCTAGGTGTTAGCCTTGCACAATTTGACTTGCATAGCATGAGCATGAGCATCAAGCATTCATATATAAGCATTTACACTTGAAACATTCAATTGAAACATATGAAACATTTGCTTGTTAGTTCATGTTTCCTGGTATATATATGCAAATAATAGTGAGTGAATACATGTAAATGATTGTGTGACCTTGCAAATAGCTTAAACATGTTTAGAGTATCATTATGAACAACTTTGGTATTCATGGCTAAGGCTAAATGAGTCACTAAGTCATAGTTCATGTATGAGTCATCTTTTTAAGGAAGCATGTTTGACCAAGTTTGAACCATATGCTAGAGGCTATGCATGTATGTGGTCACTAAAGAAAAGTTGTAGTCTGTAATATGGGGAACAACTTTAATGTTTGGGTCATGGGATAATAAGGTGCATAGGTTAGTCTTTTGGAGCTCACAAATATCATCAAATAACTGTTTTCAACACTTAGCCATTTTTGTTCTAAGTCATACTCTGACAGTGCTGTCAGCCCGACTTTGGATTGATTTTTCTCAGTAATGGTTGCGAATTAGCACACGATTCCTTAAGAGTAATTGGAGATGGTACATTGAGCTACAACTTTGGTTCATACGATGTACGCTAATTCGTCACGGTTACGCAGATATAGCTTCACAAAAACCCGCTGTCAGGCTATACGCGCGCGACTGAACCAACTGAATCGGCCGTCGTCAGTGGCCGACCGGTTCAGAGTCGAGCCGCCACGTGTCCGCAGCGATGGCCGCGCGTCACCGGCGCTCTGCCTCGTGCGGCCAAGCCAGGCCAACGCGCACTACTTCACCCCAGCACCCGCCCGCACTGCCCAGCGCTCGCCATTTTTCATTTCCATAGCTCCTCCTTCGCCTGTGTGCGCTCCGCAGCAGCAGAGCAGTTCGCCGCCATCGTTGGCCGGTCGCCAGCTTGCTCTGCCCTGCCATCCAACCACCGCAACTGCTCCACCAGCTCCCCATCAACCCACTACCTCCTCTTGTGCCCGCTGATAAAGCTTGGTAAGCCACCACAGTGCGCAACACCTCGCCGGAGCTCCGCCGCTAACCCCGTTACCATGGCCACGTCGCCTCCATCCACCATTGGCCATGATAGCTTGTGGTATAGGATCGCCGTGTGTCGGTGTTTCGTACAAGCACCGGCAAGTAAATTTATAGTAATGCGCGTTAGGCTCGGATGGTGCGCTAAAGGACAAAAGATTTATACTGGTTCGGGCCGAAAGTCCCTACGTCTAGTTTGTTGCTGCTCGTGTTATTAGCACCGTGAACGGTTTGCAGTAAGGGGTACAAACGATCGAGAGAGGGACTAGTCCCAAGTCTCTGATGGAAGGGTTGAAGGGATGTCAAAAGGTTCGACACAACTTGACTGTGTGTATCTGAGAGTCGTATCGTTCGATCTTTTTTCTCCCTCCTTTTTTATGGAGGAAGCGCATCCCTTTTATAGATGAAGGGGCTGGCTTTACAAGGGTGAGGGCTTTAGGATGGGTACTCTACTTAGTCTTGTGGCTCACGTCTACCTAGCCTGGTTCTTCATTCTGATGAGTGCGAAGGAAGATAAGCGCCTGCAATACTATCGATGTCCCTGTAGAATGTCAGGTTGGTTACAGAATGCTACCCTACGCAGGGTATGGGCTGCAGTACAGTGGTTTTGACTTTTGAGCCTCCCCCAGCCTTGCTCCGCACGCCTTCTTGTTCCTATGAGTCTTCGTCGGAGGGACGTGGGGTCGGGGTCTGGAGTAGCGCCATGGCCAAGGTCTTCTGTCTTGGTGGACCTGAGGAGTCGAGAAGCGGGCGCCGCTCCCTTGGGTCCACAGCGTGGTGACGGAATATCCGTCGTTCGTGGAGATAGCGAATCCTTTTCTGGAGCGTAGTGGTTGTCGTATATCTTCATCGGGTTCCGTGTCCCAGAGCTGAAGGCGGCGCCTACAACTCTACAGGGTGGAGAGCTCGCACCTGTGACACCTTTCGGGCTCTGCGGCGCCTGGAAGGGCCTAAAGCGCCCATCCCGTCATCCCCTAGCAGTACTTTTCCTGCCAGGGTGCAGGGTATGGTTCTCGGAGCCATGGTTGACCTGAACATCTTGTCTTGCCCTATCTCTATCATCTTGAAGGAACAGGGAGAAGTGGTTAGGTAAGATGAACCCAATCTTTAGATATGGAGCAGAGTGAGGCTCGTTCCTTGCCATTGGGTGAAGTGGAGACCAATCCCTATCTCCTGGGTGAGACCGACCCTGCTCCTCCAGGGTCGGGCGAGGCGGAGTCTATCCCTCAGCCCTCGGGCGAGACCGAGCCCGCCCTAAAGGTGTCGGGCGAGACGGAGACTAGCCCTGTGCCCTCAGGCGAGGCAGAGCCACATCAAAGGCGTCAGGCGAGTCGGGGTTTATCCCTCGGCCTTCGGACAAGATCGAGCCCGTCCAAAAGGCGTCGGGCGGGACGGAGACTAATCCTTGGCCCTCGGGCGAGACCGAGCCCACCCCAAAGGCATCGGGCGAGATGGAACCAAGCTCCTGTCATTCCCGTGAGGGGTGAAGCAACGCTCTTATGCGTCCAGAAGTTTTTAACGTTCGGTGGTTATTGGTTCCACCTTCTGGGGTACCCCGATATTAGGTCCCCGACAGTAGCCCCCGAGCCTCTAGGTGATTCGAGTAGAACCGCCTGGATGGTGCTTTTTGATTTTGTCGAGGTTACTTTGTCAGAGGGTGCGCGCGAGCGCACCCGATGGGTGTAGCCCCCGAGCCCCCGGGTGATTTGAGTAGAGTCGCCCGGGGGGTTATATCGGTCCCTTCGCGGGTAAGGCTGAAGGACTTAATTTTTCGTCAACTGGACATTTTTCCGAGTGGGTCGTGGCATCCCGTTTGCTGGGAACTGATTCAGTGCTGACCTAACTGGTGCTTCTACCCTTGATTTTGGATCGTCCGCGGATCCTTTCTTAGTTGGGCCGGCCAGCGAGCTTCTGGGCCCTAGGTGGGCCAAAGAGAATAAGAACAGGCCTCTGTGGCTTGCGTTTCCCAGGTGGATAGAGAGTCCGGATTCGCCTGGGGAAGGTGATCTGTTCACCGAGATTTTTGGGGTGAGAGGATAGGGACTGCGGGCGCGCGTCCCGCGATGTGACGCGGTGGCCCGCGTGGTAGGCCTAGAGATCGAGGCGGACGGTTGCCCTTCTCACGTCCGTCGCCCCCTATAAAACCACAGGGTTCACCCCCAAGGTTCCGTATTTCTCTCCCCTGCCTTTGCGTTATGAAACATCCGCCGCCAATCGTCCCAGCCTCTCGCGCCCGCATCGCCACCGTCGACCGGCCTGCGTTCGTGTTCCAGCCGCCGTCAAGCTCGTGCCTGCCCTTCCCCCCTACTGCTTTAATGGAGTTGTGGGGTAGATCAAGCATCACCTCTCGACGTCTGGAGGGCCTCGTCCGCCATGGCCTTCTCCACCCAATGTCCGCCATCCAGGAGTGGTTGCTACCTGGCGACGAGGGTGAGCCGGTGCCGCCTAAAGGGTATGTCGTCTCTTTTGCCATCTTCCATGAGCGGGGATTCGGGGTACCCGTGCATAGATTCATTCGGGGGCTGTTGGATTACTATGAGGTAGAGCTGCAGCATCTAACTCCCAATGGGATTCAGCACATGGTAGCGTTTGTTGCCCTGTGCGAGGGTTTCCTAGGGATCGATCCCCATTTTGATCTGTGGCGGTATTTCTTTAACATTAGTCTGTCAAAGAGGAAGATTGGGGGGAAAGACGTGAACGTGCCGATGGGGTGTGCCAGCATTCATCTGCGCCATACCCGGTTGAAGGGTTACCCATACATGCGTCTGGCGACATCCAACAAGGGATGGCACTCGCAGTGGTTTTATGTTAGGGATGACACGAGTGCCACCCTACCGAAGTATACTGGACGTCTTATTGTGGACGTTCCAGAGTCGTGGGGCTGGGGCATCCAGACCAAAGACAAGAAACACATCTTTGACCTTCTTTCCGCCCTCCAAGCCCTGAAGGGTCAGGGTGTAAAGGGGACAGGGATTATCGGTGCCTACCATGCTAGGAGGGTGGCGCCTCTGATGGCGCGTGTGCTTCCCCTGCATCAGATGATGCCTGGGATATCGCTCGAGGGGACGGTGCTTGTTGACGAGGCGCTCCCTTACTCGGAAGTGGTGCAGCGCATCAAGGAGGCGACGGAGCCGACAAAGGATTCTGTAGGCAGGGTCCTCGACATTGTGTATCCAGTGCCCGGACACCCCCCAATGCGGCCGGAGCCTGGATTCTTTGAATTCGTAAGCTCTCCTCTCCCGTGCTCTTTTATTTTTTCCTGGATCTCCATTTTTTAACACTTGCTTTATGATGTTGGGACCAGCTGAGGGCGCTGGTCTTTAAGGATAGCCTAGTTCCACTGCCGAAGGACAAGGTCATGGCGGCGGCGAATCGACTCGCGGCCGAGCGGGACAAGAAAGCAAGGGAAGAGATGAAGAAGGCGAAACGACTGAAGCAGGAGGCATGGGATCGGGGAGAGGACGTGAGCAGTGAGGACGACGACAATGACGATGATGATGATGATGATGACGACGAGGTAGCCGTCGGCGTGGATTGGGGCGTCCTGGAGGACGAGGACACGCTGGCGAGTGGCCACCCATCGGTGCAGGGGCCCTTCCCTTTCCACGTGGAGGGAAGTAGATTGATGAGGTCAGTGGAGGCCGGCGAGTCCGCCGCTTCGCACGGCGTGCCGGCCGAGGACCGGTGGATGGGGGAGGGCGGACCTGCCGCCGCCATTCCCGAGGCGACGATGGAGGGGAGCAGCTCCGGTGCTGCACCCCGTGAGATGATGGAGGGGGACGGCTCTGGTGCCGCGCCCGACGAGATGAACCCCCCTGCCCCGGAGCAGGGGGCAGGCATGAAACGGTCCCGCCCAGATGAGTCAGGGCAGGGATCTAGGGATCCATCCCCAAAATGCTTCCGCCGGCCGAGGACGTCAACGTAAGCTGTTGATTCCTCTGTTTTCATCCTTTTTCTAATTTTATTTTGACTTAATGGTTATTACCTTTGTGCAGGTTCTTGCGGACGGGTCACCCCCTGGGGCTGGCGCCCAAGAAGAGTCTCGCCCTTCAAGCGGGATGGACGGCGTCGCCTGGAGTCACCCCCGTTTCGGGCAGGAGTGGTGCCGACGTCGGGGCCGCGTTGGCCGACCCGACGGCGCCCATGGTGGCTCCCACGCCCGCGTAGGTTACTGAGCGAGCGGCCTCCTCCGTGGCGGTCGTGGAACAGCCAACCGAGGGCCGCATACCGCCGGTGGAGGTGGTCGTGACCGCACCAAGCCAGGATCAGCCGGGCGCGGTCGTGGTGGCGCCCGAGGGCATAGTGCAATCCGCGCCACCAGGGGCCCAGGTGGATCCACCCGTGGCGCTCGAAGCGGCCTAGACGGGGGAGGGTCCAGCCGAAGGGTCCTCGAGTGCGGTGGTGGTGCCGCACAGGGTCAGGAGGGAGCCGCCACCGGCCCCTCTGTCAGGAGGGAGCCGCTCCCCTATGCGGGGGAGCCGCCGCTCTAGTGGATGGCCGCTCAGGACCCGACGTCGGCTCTTTTCTCGCTCGATGATCATTCCGAGAGCATGGAGCGGGAGGGTCTTGACATCGGGATCTCAACCATGCTGAACGCCCTGGACCAGGCCAGAGGAGCCCTCCGTGAGGTTGTTATCTCTGCCACTCAGGTATTTTCTGGGCTTTCTTCTTTCTTCGTATGTTTTTGTGTTTTCGCATTTCTGGTACTAGTCTTCTTCCTCTTCAGGTTCTTGTTGCTCATAGCTGGAATAAATCCCAATTCCTCCGCGAGCAGAAGACGGAGTGGGATCGCCTCTCCGAGGAGGCCCGGCTACGAGCAGACATGGCCGCACAGCTTGCTGCCGCCCAAGAGCGGGAGACCCAGGCGTGTTAGGACGCAGAGGAGGCCCACAGGATGTTCGAGGATTTGTCGGCGAGGTCCAAGCTGGATGGGGAGGAGATCGCCAGGCTCAAAAAGGAGCGAGACGAGCTGCTGCAGAGGAATGCCACGGCTAATGAGAAGGCCGGCGAGGTCCTGAAGGAGCTGGAGATGGAGCGGGACCTCCGGTGGAAGGCCGAGAGTAGGGCCATGGCCCTCCAGCAGAAGGTGGACGAGGACGTCGAGGTGGTCCACTCTCTCTGGGCGGAGCTTGGTGACGCGGTGAACCGAAGGTTGAGTGCTGAAAATGCCTCCATCAGGCTGGAAAAAGAGGCTGCCTATGCACAAAGGGCCCTTCAGGTTGAGAGCGACGAGCACGATCTTCTACAGGCTACGGTCAGGGTGGTCCTTAATGCCCTGAATGTGACGGAGCTGGTGGAGACCAGCTCGCTCGCGGCTCGTGTCGCAGGTATCACGGCTCGGGTGGGCCAGCTTGAGGAGAGTGCCTTTCACGTCGGGATTACCCAGGCCTTCACCGTCGCCCACGCTCATTATGAGAAGGAAGTCAACGTGAAGGTGATGAGCGAAGGCTTCCCGTCCACCTACGAGGATGAAGAGCTGGAGGAAATGGAGAAGATGGTTGCTCCCCTTGCAAAAAACCTGGCAGACAATCTGAAAGAGATGGTTCTCCCTCCGCGGAAGTAATTAGTCGAACAATTTTGAGAATAACTTATATGTAATATGTGGACAAGTGTCAGTATTTTTCGAGTCTGGACGCTTTTCATGATTTTGCGTCGTAATTTCGTTTTGTTTGATTTTTTACGATCTTACCAATCTGTTCCCCTGAATTATACCGCTGGTTATAATGCGAGGAGATTGTTCCAAAAGAAACAAAGGTGGTAGCCGTACCTTAACCAGCCCCCGAGTAAGGTCCGATCCCCTGCATTTGCTGGGGTCGGGGGTTACTGGAGATCGGAACTGTGGTTTTGGTGACAGGGTTGACGAAGTCCATGGACGTCATCGCAATATTCCCCGCCCTATCTTCCAACAGAAATCCCCAACTGGGGACTCTATGGGCTCGGCAAGGTGGGGCCTTCGAACCTGTGTCCCTGTATTGTTTGGCTCAAGCCCCCAAGCCTTGTTAGGGTCTAATAGGGGTCGGCTGTTATTTGCGTGTCACCCCATCCTCGGTTTTCGCAATCGGAGGGGCTGAGTGAATGACACTTGCCTCGACGGCTCGAGTGTCGCGCTCAACGAGCTCACTAACGGGTACGTTCGTGTGGAATCCGGGTCCATCATTTGCTGATGGGGTCGGCAGGGCCCTCTGGTGGCACTCCACAACTTCTTAACCCACCTCCCGGCAGATGCCTAAGTCGTTCGATAAGCTCAGGGGGCCCGATGGCCTCTCCTCGATGGAGATTCTGTGGGTTTGGCTCGGGGTTAGAATCGAACGAGAGAAGGTCGAGACGTCCCTATTCGCTTCTGAGCGGGGTCAGACAGGGCCGCTGGGGCTTGTCTTGGTTATCTCTCCCTGGCTCTGTTCGGCGTGAGGCGGCCTCGAGCCCTTCATGGGCCGACCTTCGAACCTCGGCCTGTGGTCGCCTATATCGAATGAGGTGACAGCCGTTTCGTGGTGCGACACAAATCGTTGGGATGTTTTGCCTATGTATAATATAATCGAAACGAAGGCGGGGTCGGTAACGTTACCTTGGTAGGATGAGTGGCGAAAAAGCTCCTACCAGATGGGCTCGAGCCCTGACGTTTGTGACGAGGTTGGAATAACCTGCATAAGATTTGCTATTCTTTGTTTTCGTGTCTCGGTGGCGATCTGAGCCGTTTGATTAACTTGAGTAACCTGACAGCTTCTCCTTTGGGGGAGATTCTGTAGGCGGACCCCTCCGATCCCTTCTTTGAGAAGGCAGACGTCGAAACTAGGGACGCGGGGGGTGTTGAGTATGATTTTTCTGGTGAACAGAAACACCGTAGCTATCGGGGCGTAGGGTTTGCTAGTTCGTCCATTTTTATTCAAAGCTTTGTGCCCGTATGTCGCGCCCTTAGTTTCAAGCGTACGGAGGGGTCGGGTGAGGGGGATGTCTAGACTGGTTGACATCCTCGGCATCCCCCGAGCGATGTTCGTGTCCCCACCGTTTGACGGGGTCGGAAGCTCATGAAAGAATTTTAATGCATAAAGTAAGAAAGTTGAGATGCTTATCTTTCTTTGGACGTTCGTTCGTCGTGTCTTCTGGGCCGAACGGCCGGCCCAAGAGATCCGAAAGGTCCTGTCATCGGGTCGTCCGTGGTCCTGCATGGGGAGGCGAAAAGTTGTCTGCCTATGTGGGCGCCTTAATCGCCGCGTCCGGAGTGGGTCAGTAGTGGGCCATACCCAGGCAGTGCTCAGTTTGACCAAAGGGGGACGCCTCGTCGACCGGGTACATCCCGTCAGTTCCGGCGTGTCCCCTCAGATATCAATCAACATTGATTCCGTATTTTAAAGAGGGGAAGGGAGAGGGTTTTTTGTCCAACCTTTCACCTTTCCTTAGCTACCGTGTCTCCTCTTTAAATAGGGAGGGGGCAAGGAGTTCTCATCCCACCTCGTTTTCTGCCTCCGAGCCGCTATCTCTCCTTCTTCTTCCTTTCCGCCGAACGCGTTCGTGCGTCACGGCGCTTCCTGAGTGAGGAAGAGTAATGCTAGAGAGAGAGAAAACTCACAAATTTGCTCACAAGTCTGGTGTGTGATGTCGAGCCGGAGGTTATCCAACGTAGATGAGATGATGCATGCTGCCCTTGCTGAGGAGTCGCAGTTGTCGAAGGAGAAGAGGCGCCGGTGGGCGTCGTACGTCGTCGACTGCGCCATCGTCCGCTGTGCTCCTCCTTTGGCGGGAGGCGTTTCCTGCTCATACGCCATTGTCAGGGTTATGGCTGGGGATGATGGCGTAGTCCCCAGACGCCATGGCGGTGGCGTCGCTATCGAGGTTGCGGCTGACGACGATGGCGTAGTCCCCGGACGCTCCGGCGAAGGCGTCGTAGATGGTGGCACCTTCGAGGATCCAGCGAAGCGGTGGGATATCGGGATGTCGCCGGTGAAGAGCGTGGCACGGCGACCGCAGTAGACGAGCTGGCCCATGTATATGCCCCGGGCGTTGCCGATGGAGAGCGTGGCGCGGCGACCGCAGTAGCACTTGTAGTAGAGCTGAGCAGAGACTGTAATGAAATAACCTTATGGGGAAGCCCCCGAGTAAACAGTCCTCTGAATTTATAAGTATATTGTTCCTTTTTGTAATGAAATCGCTTTGTAAGTGATGAGTTTGTGCAAAAAAAATGAACAAAATTACATCCTTTGCTTATGGCAAGCAATTTTTTATCTTTCTCCTTTCTGCAGGAAAAAATTTTAGCGCTTTCCGACCCTTCTCATGGTCTAAGTCATAAGAAGCTAGGAACGTGGGTGAACTAATTCTGATTGAACTGGTGAGCAAAGAGGTTGCAGCCACTGGGGCGTGGGTGTCTCGCAGTCCTACCAGTTGTATTTAGAATCGGTTCCCAAAATCTTAGCCCTTGGGACTTGTTTATGAGGTGAACGGAAAACTTAGAGAATGTTTGTAAGTATAACACAGGAGTTTTTTGCAAGCGCAATATTTATATCACATATGTCACATGCCAGCCCCCGAGTGAGGTCTGACCCCTCACCACTTGCAGGGGTCGGAAGTCACTAAGGGTCAGGGTTTTGTTATGACGAAATCTGATAAGGAAAAGTGTAAGCTTATTTTAAGGATAGAAACGACGTAGCTGCTCGATGTTCTAGGTGTTGGTGAAGACCTCGCCGTTGAATGTTTTCAACCGGTAGGCGCCTAGGCGAAGTACTTCCGCAACGACGTAGGGCCCTTCCCAGGGCAGGGAGAGTTTGTGGCGGTCCTTGTTGCTCTGCACAAGATGGAGGACGAGGTCTCTGACGTTGAAGGCTCGACCCCGCACCCGTCGGCCGTGGTACCGTCGCAGCGCCTGCTGGTACTTAGCCGAACGGAGGAGGGCGATGTCGTGGGCTTCATCTAGCTGATCCATGGCGTCTTGGTGAGATGCTTCGGCCCCCTTTTCGTCGTATGCTCTGATTCTTGGTGCTCCGTAGTCGAGGTCCGTTGGGAGAATGGCCTCGGAACCATAGACCATGAAGAAAGGTGTGTAGCCGGTGGCCCGGCTAGGAGTTGTCCTTAGGCTCCAGAGCACGGCTGGGAGCTCAGCTAGCCAACGTGCTCCGAATTTGTTCAATCGGTTGAAAATTCTGGGTTTGAGGCCTTGAAGAAGCATGCCGTTTGCGTGCTCGACCTGCCCATTCGTCCGGGGGTGTGCGACGGCTGCCCAGTCGATCCGGATGTGTTGCTCATCACAAAATCGAACGAATTTCCTACCGGTGAACTGCGTGCCGTTGTCCATAATGATGGAGTTCGGTACTCCAAAGCGATGGACGATGTCGAGGAAGAACAGCACGGCTTGCTCAGATTTGATCGTGGATATTGGTCAAGCTTCAATCCATTTTGTAAACTTGTCTATGGTGACAAGCAGGTGGGTAAAGCCCCCGGGCGCTTTTTTGAGTGGCCCAACCAGGTCGAGCCCCCAGACCATGAAGGGCCATGTGTTGGGGATCATCTAGAGAGCCTGGGCTGGGAGGTGTGTTTGCCGAGCGTAGTACTGGCACCCTTCGCAGGTGCGTACAATTTGCTCCGCATCGGCTACTACGGTGGGCCAATAGAAACCTTGTCGGAATGCGTTTCCAACCAAGGTTCTTGGTGCAGCATGGTGATCACATACTCCACCATGGATGTCGCCCAGCAGGAGTTTTCCCTGTTCGTCAAGGATACAGAGTTGCAGAATTCCGATGTCACTTCGTTTGTAGAGTTCGCCCTCTACAAGAACGAAGGACTTGGCGTGTCGTGCGAGCCGTCGGGCTTCCGTCTTGTCGGTCGGTAGTACGTCGTGGAGGAGATAGTCGAGGTAAAGTGTTCTCCAGTCATCGGGAGGATCGGACTCCACTGCTGGGTCCTCTTTAAGCTCCATGACCTCGGGGTCGGGCGGAGCAGTTGGCGGATCGGCCCCAGGGGTCGGACTAGAAGGGCCATCGTCGGCTTGTTCCGACCTCGCGTAGCGTACCGAGGGTTTGTGTTGATCACTGGCAAAGACGCCCGGGAGGATTTGGAGAGTATGCTCGGCGACCTCCCTCGGGATGCCCGGCATATCCGAGGGTTTCCATGCAAAGATGTCTTTATTGGCGCGGAGGAAGTCGACGAGCACGCTTTCCTACTTGGAGGAGAGCGCGGTCCCGATACGGACTTTTTTGCCCTCGGAGCTGCTAGGATCCAAGAGGACCTCCCTAGAGCCTTCTACCGATTCGAACGACCCGGTTGATTTCTTTGCGTCGGGTGCCTCTTCGACGACCTTCTCCCTGAGGGTGGCGAGCTCTTCGGAGGTGATGACTGCGGATGCGTGTCCGTAGCATTCGACCTCGCATTCATAAGCGCGCTAGAAAGAGGTGCCGATGGTGATGACCCCGTGGGGGCCCGGCATTTTTAGCTTCAGGTATGTATAATTGGGAACGGCCATGAACTTCGCGTAACATGGTCGCCCCAGGATGGCGTGGAAAGTCCCCGGGAACCCCACTACATCGAAGGTGAGGATCTCAGTCCGGTAATTGGACCGATCCCCAAAAGTGACAGGCAGGTCGATCTGCCCCAGTGGTACGGCTTGCCTACCAGGCATGACGCCATGGAATGGTGCTCGGATGGGACGGAGGTTTGTTCGGTCGACGCCCATTTCGTCGAGCATTTTGGCATACATGATGTTGAGGCCGCTGCCCCCATCCATCAGTACTTTGGTGAGCCGCTTTGGACCGACGATCGGATCGACGACAAGCGGGTACCTTCCCGGGTGTGGGACGGCATCCGGATGGTCGGTCCGATCGAAGGTGATGGCGGATTTCGACCACCGGAGGAAGGCTGGCGTGGCCGGTCCGGCGATATAGACCTCGCGACGGGTGACCTTCTAGCGGCGCCTGGAGTTGTAGGCCGTTGATCCTTCGAAGATCATAAGGGCGCCGGTCGGCATTGGGAAGGCATCATCTTTCTCCTCTGCGTCCTCTGTGGCGAGAACAGGTTCCTTCCCCTGCTCCCCTTTGTTAAGTCCCCCGGCCAAGTATTTGCGCATGAGGCCGCACTCCTTGTATAGATGCTTGGATGGGAGGGCGTGGTTTGGGCATGGCCCCTCGAGCATTTTCTCGAAGTGGTTCGGAGTGCCTTCCGCAGGCTTCCGACCACCTTTGCGGTCGGCTGTGGACACGAGCGGGTTGTCGCGTCGTTGCTTCTTATTTTTTCTCTTGGCGGGACGGTCGGAGGTGCCTTCGTCGGCGGCCTCGTCCCGCCTCGCCTTGCCGTTGGTGCGATCGAAGATGGCTCCGACCGCTTCCTCTCTAGAGGCGTGACTAGTGGCGATGTCCAGGAGTTCCTTGGTAGTTCGTGGGCCCCTGCGTCCTAGCTTGTGGACCAGGGATTCGCAGGTCGTCTCGGACAGAAAGGCTCCTATCACGTCGGCGTCGGTGATGTTCGGGAGCTCGTTGCACTGTCGAGAAGCGCCGAATGTACCCGCGAAGGGTTTCATTGGCCTTCTGGCGGCAGTTTTTGAGGTCCCATGGGTTTCCAGGGCGTTTGTACGTGCCCTGGAAGTTACCCACGAAGATCTCCGTCAGATCCACCCAACTCTTAATACCATTGGACGGTAGGTGCTCCAGCCATGCTCGCGCCGAATCGGCCAAGAACAGCGGGAGATTGCGAATAATGAAGTTGTCATCACTCGCACCACCGGCCTGACATGCAAGCCGATAGTCTTCGAGCCAAAGCCCGGGATTTGTTTCGCCAGAATATTTAGGGATGTTGGTAGGCGGTCGATACCTTAGGGGAAACACAGCGTTGAGGATGTGTCGGGCGAAGGCCTAAGGGCCTGGCAGGCCAGGGCTCGGGCTTCGGTCCTCGTTGCTGTCGTAGCGCTCACCACGTCGGGGATGATAGCCGCGGTGTGCTGCTTCTCCATCGTCGCCGTGGGCACGTCTCCGAGCGTCGATGATACTGCGTACATCGCGGCCATGGCCGAGGCGTTGATGTACTGGGACGATGGAGGGCTGCCCGCCGGCTGGCGGTGTTTGGTATACGGATGCGTCCTTGGTGGGACGCATTGAGGGCGCGCGCTGGCTGGTGTCGGGTTCGCGTCGTCGAGACAACGAACTTTCCGCCTGCTGCGCCGCTGCTCGCTCAAGCAACGTGCGAATCTCCTGGCGAGCGCGGCGATCCTCGGACGTCGTGGCCTTCGGAAGGCCGTGCAGCAAGGCGGTTGCTGCGGCGATGTTCTGGCTGGCTCAGGCAAAGTGAGGAAGGGCCCCATCGTCGGTGAGGATCCTCCGATGTACGGTGCGGGCCGTGGCGCGCGCGCCCATCCCGTCTTTGCGGCGTTCAATCTCGCGATTGATGTTCGTGTATTCCCGGGTGAGCCCTTGCCCAGCCTCATTGATCTCTTGCTGACGGGCCCTCAGCTGCTCCATCCTTAGGCGAGATGGGGCTATTGTCTCTTCCCTGGATCTGCTGTCAGGGTTGTTTGTAGGGGTGACCTCTTCCCTGGAGGCGCTTTCGACGTGACCTTCGGGGGTCTGCGTCATGAAGCACTCCTGGGAAGGGTGGTGGCTCCCCCTACTGGAATCCGAGCTAGAGAACGATCCTGGCTCCTCGTTGAGGAGCCCGTAAAGGGTCTCTGTATCATGTTCAATCGCCCCCATAAACTCGATGTCCGTGGGTGACTGAACCATCCGTAGCGCCAGAAGGTGGCTAGCCGTCACCGCGGCGTTGCGGAGACCGAACGGAAACGTTGTCGGGGCGCTCCGTACGGGACCTTCTGGACATAGGGTGACGTTGTGCGAGACCTCCCTTGGTGACCGGACTCCTAGGGAGTTGCCCAGTGGGCCCTCAAGCCTAAGACGGCTGAGGTTGATGGAAGGGAGAGATGGGGCGGCAGAGTGAGTCAGCGCCAATTCTCCTTCTAGTGTGATGATGAAATCTAGGTCATCGAAACGCACGTGTGCGCCCGGGACCCAGGTGATTGTGTGGGTGGCCATCCGAGGCCTGATTTGGAACGCGCAAGTTCCCCTACCTGGCGCGCCAACTGTCGGTGTTTCATACAAGCACCGGCAAGTAAATTTATAGTAATGCGCATTAGGCTCGGATGGTGCGCTAAAGGACACAAGATTTATACTGGTTTGGGCCGAAAGTCCCTACGTCTAGTTTGTTGCTGCTCGTGTTATTAGCACCGTGAACGGTTTGCAGTAAGGGCTACAAATGATCGAGAGAGGGACTAGTCCCAAGTCTCTGATGGAAGGGTTGAAGGGATGTCAAAAGGTTCGACACAACTTGACTGTGTGTATCTGAGAGTCGTATCGTTCGATCTTTTTTCTCCCTCCTTTTTTATGGAGGAAGCGCATCCCCTTTTATAGATGAAGGGGTTGGCTTTACAAGGGTGAGGGCTTTAGGATGCGTACTCTACTTAGTCTTGTGGCTCACGTCTACCCGGCTTGGTTCTTCATTCTGACGAGTAAGCGCCTGCAATACTGTCGATGTCCCTGTAGAATGTCAGGTTGGTTACAGAATGCTACCCTGCGCAGGGTATGGGCCGCAGTACAGTGGTTTTGACTTTTGAGCCTCCCCCAACCTTGCTCCGCACGCCTTCTGGTTCCTATGAGTCTTCGTCGGAGGGACGTGGGGTCGGGGTCTGGAGTAGCGCCGTGGCCAAGGTCTTCTGTCTTGGTGGACCTGAGGGGTCGGGAAGCGGGCGCCGCTCCCTTGGGTCCACAGCGTGGTGACGGAATATCCGTCGTTCGTGGAGATAGCGAATCCTTTTCTAGAGCGTAGTGGTTGTCATATATCTTTGTCGGGTTCCGTGTCCCAGAGCTGAAGGCAGCGCCTACAACTCTACAGGGTGGAGAGCTCGCACCTGTGACACCTTTCGGGCTCTGCGGCACCTGGAAGGGCCTAAAGCGCCTGTCCCATCATCCCCTGGCAGTACTTTTCCTGCCAGGGTGCAGGGTATGGTTCTCGGAGCCACGGTTGACCTGAACATCTTGTCTTGCCCTATCTCTATCATCTTGAAGGAACAGGGAGAAGTGGTCAGGTAAGATGAATCCAATCTTTAGATATGGAGCAGAGTGAGGCTCGTTCCTTGCCGTCGGGCGAAGCGGAGACCAATCCCTATCTCCTGGGCGAGACCGACCCTGCTCCTCTGGGGTCGAGCGAGGTGGAGTCTATCCCTCAGCCCTCAGGCAAGACCGAGCCTGCCCTAAAGGCGTCGGGCGAGACGGAGACTAGCCCTGTGCCCTCGGGCGAGGCAGAGCCACATCAAAGGCGTTAGGCGAGTCGGGGTTTATCCCTCGGCCTTCGGACAAGATCGAGCCCGTCCAAAAGGCGTCGGGCGAGACGGAGACTAATCCTCGGCCCTCGGGCGAGATCGAGCCCACCCCAAAGGCATCGGGCGAGATGGAACCAAGCTCCTGTCATTCCCGTGAGGGGTGAAGCAACGCTCTTATGCGTCCAGAAGTTTTTAACGTTCGGTGGTTACTGGTTCCACCTTTTGGGGTACCCTGGTATTAGGTCCCCGACACCGTGGTCTAGAGATACTCGTCCAAGTCTTAGTTGGAGCCGCCGTAGCCTCCACCGGCGCCTCGCCGTCGTCCAGCGCCACCGCCCCGCCATGGCCGCCGCCGTCGTAGTTAGCGCCGGTGAGAGGCCCCACCAAGTATTTCAATCGGTGCGCTAGGTCACGAGTGTCGTGTAGTGTAGACGTCACCGCCGGCGAACTCGCCGTCGTCGAGTTCTAGCCACGACCGTAGAGTAGTGCCGCCGGCTCTGTTTTTGTTTCGCTGACCGGTGGGGTCAACTGACCAGTGGGTCCCGCGTGTCAGCGACTCCAAGTATTAAAGCCAGTTCATTTTGAATGCAAATTTCATATGTTTTGTAATTTTTGTATCTTCAGTTTGGTAGCTTCAAAAATTGTGAAATAAATTTGTTAGTGTTCCTTAGGAAGTGTAGTATTTAGGAAAAATATGTTGTTGACATTTATAGTAGAAATTTTTGGAGATTTAAATAGGGATTTGAAATGTGTTTTTGAATGCATGCAAATTTGTTTATTTTATATCTAGAGTTTCTGTGCTCCAAAAATTATAAAATTTTTGTGGTAAGCTAGTCTTAGCATATATGAGCGCTGGTAAAAATTTGAAGATGAGTGCATGTGTAGATTTGTACTTATAGATTTTTCTTTTATAATTAGGAGATCTTTGTGTAAATTTGTATAAATTATTTATGAATCCAATATTCATGAAATTTGTTGGAGGTTATCCTAGTACCATAAGGATGCTAAGAAAAATAGGAAATCTGTTGCTTGACACTTTTCACTAAGGTTTTCTATTTATGCTATTTCAAGCCTTGTTGCCTTGTCATTTTTGTATAGGATGTTCGACTTGGCAAAATGGCATGAAATTTTTACAGTAGTCTATTGGTAGCACTAGTAAGCCACTGTAATTTTCTGAGAATTTATGATGCACATTTGGTATAGGTTTATTATTTAACCTAGGGGTTCAAATAAAATAATAAAGGCATTTAAATAAATAGTTTGGGCTTCACCATTATGTTTTCTTAGATGTATTTGGTATGCTTAAACTGCTGGTATACTTTTGGGTCGTAAAGATTTGAATACTTATATGAAGTAGAAGTATTGTTACTTTATAATGCGAATTGGGATAGTTTCCGGACAGATTCTGGAATTTGCTAAGTTGCATGATAGAGATGATGTTTGCTGTAAAAATGGTTAATAACAAAGCTGTAGAGAATTTGATAAGCTTTCCAGAAAGTCCAGGATCACTGCATTTGGATTAGTAGAACTCCTGTTAGGAGTAAGACAAGTAGCTGTTATTTTGTGATATAGTAGATGCATTGTGGAAGTAGTAATTAAATAATCGAGAAGAGATATGCACCTACTCAATAAACATGATGCACTTGATAACATATATGCATTCGTAATACTTATGCCATATTCATGCATCTAGGATCGGAGGAAGAAATAACGTTGCTGGAATTCGAAGAAGTAGAGGAAGGGGACCAGCAGGAGGATCCGCAAGCCGCAGCTCCCGAGGGCGTGGAGCCAAATCCTGAAGAGCTTCTGGAGTGTCCTGATCATCGCCCTACTTCCTTTCTGTGAGGCAAGCCCCGGAGCATTCTAAGTCTCCCAGTATTTTATAAATGATTATTTAAGTACTTATGATTGATGCATTAGGTTATAAGAGTTGAATGGAACCACTTGATGCATATACATTCCTTGTCTAGCTATTACACCTTTAACCAGTATAGGTCCAGGATCGAATATATGCTTAGTCATGCTTAGACCGGTAGAAGTCGGGTGATTTCCTGTCACCTGCGAGATATAGGTGGATACCGGAGCACGGTTGGTTATAATTGCTATCATGGAAAAGAACCATGGTTAATGTAAATGGAGACCGGGCGGGATGTCGATAGAGAAGCAACAAGACATGGAGCTCTTGGGTGTGGATCTATCCCCATCTGTGTCGATTAAGGACCGTACCATTATTGGCGCTTCTGACAAGATTGAACGCATGCCTATCACTTAGCTGGCCGAATAACTCGTTCCGACCGCGAAGCCGAGTAATTCAACTCAGGCCGGGACCCGTTTTGTTGTGCGCTCCTTGCGGGGGGCGATCAGACTGAGCCCAAGGGCAGTCTAGGCCTGAACGTCCTGGCATCTGGTGTCCCAGATTGTGCGGCACAGTACGAAACCGCGAAATGTGTACCTGAGTTGTACCAAAGGCGACCTGAGGCTATCGTGGCTGGTAGACCTGGGTTTGTGTTAGGAATAAATTCCCAACTGGTTGAAATCGATTCGAATCGTCGTCTCTCCCGGATAGTGAGAAACTTGGCTAGTCCCAACATCGTAGTAACTGTGTTATGGAACATGATGGTTCGAATGAATATGGAATTACAATACCTGCTATGGTTACTATTGTATGCTTTCAAATGGATATACCACATGTTTGGCACAGGATAGTTGCTAATCTAGAGATGGATAGTTATAAATAATTGATAAAAGAAATCCTAATTGTATAATAAGTCAATTGCTTTTATGCGAAATGTTGTCAAGCTACCTCCACTTATACAGCCTTGCATAATCCTTGGAGTCCTTTTATTTCTGGTTTATGGCGGGTAAGTCTAGCTGAGTACCTTCTCATACTCAGGGTTTTATTTTTCCCATGTTGCAGATGGCACTGTATATCATGGTTATTGCAAGAGTTGCTTGTATCCCACTGTGGATGAGGAGTAAGCCTTGGGCAGGCTTCTTATTAACCCTTCTACATGCTTTTGTGGACCGTGATCGTATCTTGGCACTGTATTAAACTATGTTGAAAACGTTACTTTCAAACTTAATTTGCTTCCGCTTTTATCTATCAAACTCGGTTTGTAATAACTTTTATTCGTACTCTGATGGAGAAATGTATCTGCGAACTTTATGTAATATGCGGCATGTATGTTGAATCATGTACGATCTTGGTTGTTGTAAATCATTTATCGAGACCCATCGTGGTACTCGACGGACTACTGGGTTTATATGGGTTCAAGTATGACAGTGCGACCGCTTGCGGGCTGCCATTGTATTTGTACTCTTATAAATTGGTCGGTTCTGCGACAGCTGGCATCAGAGCAAGATTCAACGTTAATTGTCACATGTGTATTTAAAACAAAAGTTTTTGTTTTCCAAAAACCCTTCTCTAGCAACTGATAGCTATACAATAGGTATTTGAAATCTAAAGTGTGCCAATGATCACTTTCCTTATGCCCAAATTAAGGACTATTAGGTGGCTATTTAAGTACTAACATGGGGGTTTTTACTTCGTCGTCCATACGGCGTGCTATTGTATGGATGCAATTCACTTGAATGGTAATGTATGGATCAAATGCCTCTACGACAAGGTAAGATGATGAGTGTATGACTGCAAGATGTGAGCATGCGGTCGGGGAGAGTTAGCTTTGGTACGTCTATGTATGCATGCTTGCATGTGTATATGGTGCGTATTTAATTGTGGGTTTAAATTATTGTCGGGTAGATTGATACGGAAGTATATGTATGGGTATACATATATGGAAGTATTTATAAATTACATTCTGCATATTTCATTATGGGTTTAGGGCTGAAATGAAAATTCTTATGCAGGTACACTAACAACGAAACGTGTAGCTTGACTAGTTACGCTATATATGAGAGAACGAATGTATGCCTCCGTGTCTACCGTTAGAAACAAATTTTTTCTAAGTTTGTGAGGACGTACGAAACGAGCATGCATCATGATAATTACCATTCACATAATTAAATTGTTCCTCCCCTTATAAAATTCTTACTCGGTTATGTAACTCTTATCCGTCATGGTCTTGTCTCACCAAGTGGTACATGTTAATGGTGCAGATGGCACGCACAAAGCAGACCGCTCGCAAGTCCACCGGAGGCAGAGCTCCCAGCCATCAGCTTGCTCCACGTATCCATCAACGTCACACGTCTCTTGGAGAGTTTGGGATGCCTACACTCTTGTGGAGAGTGCTCAGCTATGTAGGCTATCCTGATGGAATGGAGCCCCGCTACTTCTGGGCGAATGAGCAGTTGGGGGAAGGTCTCTTAGTTACTGTGGAGGCCGTTGTTCGTCCCCGAGGTGGCGATTCTGAGTGGACAAGTTGGTGTTATGAGTCAACTGGCAGGACTGCTGAAGAAGCAGCTGGCAGGGCAGCCTTTGGGATCCTGAGGGATATCATGGATCGTTTTCCTCAGGAGTTGGCAGCCGCTTTGGTTGGAGTCTTTCCGAGGGGCAACCCCTCCACTAATTCATGGCAGCAGGCAAGAGGAAGACCTTTGGATATTGGTGCAGCAGAAGGGCAGAACAGCGATAACCCTGCCATGAGCGCCATGTTCGCAGTGATGAGGGTGTTAGATGGAGTAGAAGGTAGCCTAAGACGTGTGTCTGGTGCTCTTGGTCATACCCGCGATGACCGACGTCAGCTTCAGAGGGAGCACGACGCCGAGATTGAGAGGCTCAATGTAGAGATGGCTCAGTTAACTCATCAGAGGAATGAAGCCTGGTCCCGGGAAGATGTTCTGAGAACTAGATAGGTTGAGCTGGAGCAGCAACTGGCCAATGCAGAAGAATACAACGACAACCTACATGAGGAGGTTCATCTGCTCCACCCTTATGTCCCACCTGGAGCCGCAGAGATGGATCTAGAGGAGGACGAGGAAGAAGAAGTGGAACCTGAAGAAGAAGTGGAGATTGAGGAAGGAGATGATCCTACGTC